>CM035438.1:25574406-26174406 GCA_020310875.1 Ceratopteris richardii
TTGAGTGATACATGGCAGAGAATTGAAGTAGAGATGTATTTAAATCACATAGAGTTACAATGACATTGGCAATATATAATTTCACAATGTGAGGGTAGTGATGGAGCTATAGAATGAGCTCACTAAGCACTAAAAATCCCTCTCAAATGATCTTCAAATCAGGCTTTCTTACATGCGAGATTTGGATCCATCTTTTATAGCTAGAGTTGGAGCCACTTTTTTGGATTCAACTTCAAAATCTTACCATAAAGTGAATCCTAAACTTTAGGACTTGCTTTCTCATCAATCACGTACCAAACAATTCGTGATTTTGATTCCTCCTAATTCCACATGAGAGTAAGTGCTGTTAACATATGCACTTTTACAAGGATAAAAATAAATGCTTTTTACAAGAGAATAGTCATATGTGACTTTAAGTGACTATATGAAGTGAATGCTAATTGTCCAAGTATGTAGGCTTGGACTCATTTGCACCAACATACTCACCCCCATAATTTGAACATAAAACTTTGAGCTTAGTTCCTTTTTCAGTCTCAATTGAAGCAATCCATTTTCTAAAGGTAGGGAATACCTCATCCTTTGATTTGATAGGATATACCCAGAATTTTCTAGTAGCATGATCTATGAAAGTGACAAAGTAAAGAGAACCACCTAATTACCTTATGGGCATTGGACCATGCACATCTATATGAGTGAGATCTAAAGGTAGAATTGAAGAGTCAATGTGCATTTTATGCACATTCTTATTTTGCTTTCCATATTGACAATGCTCACAAAATGAAAAATCAGAGAAAGATAACACAAGTAAGTAGCCAAAATGAGAAAGATTTTCCATTCCACTATGTGATATATGGCCCAAACAACCATGCCAAATACAAGCCATAGGCTATTCAATAACAACTAACAAGTGTTCTTTCTATGATACAAATAAAGAATAAAGTGAGCCAACTTTGCTTCCCTTTGCAATAACCATATTGCCCTTTGATATGCAAAAGGACTGAGCATCGAAGACCATTGTGAATAGTAAATTCTGAACCATCAATGAATTGCACAAGTACATCTCCAATCCCAACAATGTCACACTGATAGGAATCACCAAGTCTCACAGTATCAAGAGTGTTTGCTACATAAGTAGAGAACCACTCTCTATGTGGTATCACATAGAAAGAAGCACCAAAATCCAACAACCATGTGTGGGAAAGAGAATTAGCCATAAGAGCCTCACTAGGCACAATACTATCAAGTGTCAAAACATCAACATCATCAAAAATAGCATTGATTTCTTCAATCTTGAGAGTCAAAGTAGATGGTGCAAGTAGTTGTTTAACATGCCCATCAATATTTTGCCCTTTACCTTTAGCATTCTTTAATGCATAGCAGTCTTTCTTCATGTGTCCTTTCTTATGACAATAATGACATTCGATATCCCTCTTCCTTCATTTACTTCTACTTTTATTTCATTGACCATTCTATTCCTTGTTCTTGCTCCTCCCACATTGTTGATTCTTTCCTTAGTAAGTACTTTCATTTCATTATCCATGCCCATTTTTTGAGCGTGTAACTAGGAGAATATAGCATCAAACCCATTTAGATGAGCAACAACATTATTTGTGTCCTTCATACAAAGTTCATATAACATTCTCATCATATAAACTTTATTTCATGTTGTTTCTCTTTCATATGTATTGCATAACTTCTTCCAATGCTACTCTATACTTTCACACTCCAATAATGTAAAGTAAACATTATCTCCTAGATGCAATCAAATGGTAGACATGGCCATTTCATCCAACTCATCCCAGTTATCTTCATCCGTGTCAACAAGCTTCTTTGAGATTCCATTTACTAGTGCCTCCTATGAATCAGCACAACTTTAATATGATTCTTCCATAGAGCAAAGTTTGTGCCATCAAATTTTTGAATCTCAAAATGGTTTTTTCCCTACAAGTTATAGCTCCTCCTCAAAACACTAGCATGAGACCCTGATCCATGAGATGTGCTTGAGACCTTTGATGCCATGATGATAGAGAACTAAATAGAATGATAATGGAGCTAGAAGATTTCAAACACCACTAAGTCTAAAAAATGAGATGACCAAGTGTCAGATTCTAGAAAAAAATTCAGCAGTGTCTTCCTAGAAAAATGAATTAATGAACACTAATGACTGTTGGGAAAGATGGATGGAGACTCCAAGAAATGAGTAGGTACTGCTAATCCCTGCTTTGTAACAACCCTTTTTTGCTTCAGAGTTGCATTGTAGGCCCTCTTAGCTTTCCAATGACACTAAATAAGTGCCTATGTACTTTGAAAATGATATCAGAAATGATTGATTCAAAACAGACTACTTCCAAGTTCAAGAATCAATAAAAACCTTCTTTTTTTGTTCACACACCTGCTACTTTTTGAGCTCCGTGCTTCTAGTACAATAGGAATTAGAAAAATTCCTTTTGGAGATACTAAATTAGCTTAATGAGCTAATGATTCCAAGTGGAATCACTTGAAATGATGCACTATACACAGAGCAATCAATTTAGCAATCAAATCTTTACCCCTGATTTTTAGGACCTCTGTAGAGTTTGATGAGTGACCATCTTGATGCACTTTTTGTTGATATATTTAGGTAGTGATGTGTATGAGCACTCTAGGACTGCCGGGGCACTTTTTTCCCTCTTTAGGAGTTTTTTCCCCCCCGGCTTGTATATACGCCTATTGCCCTAATGGGCTACTTATCTTTGTACATTATCTACTAATACATTTAGTATTGTGTGTTGTGCTCCAAGCTTCTTCTTCTTCCTTGTGCTGTTTGCGTGCTTCCGCAGACATCTAACTCCAACAATTGGTATCAGAGCAAGTGGTCGCTTCATCTAGGGTGCCATCGACACTCGTCCATTTGTAGTCTCAGAATCACATGAATTTTTGGCCTCCGAATGCACTATCGCAATGCTTGTGTAGGCTATTTCATCTTTTTGTGCCAAAGGTATATACCAATTCCTGTTCGCCAGTATAAGCATCTCAAAGTCTGCTACAGGTCTAACAGAATTCATCTGGGTAGTTTTGTTCAACTTTTTGAGATATAGTCAATTTTTTGCATCAAGGTATTTTAGTCACCGGCCATGGCTGAAAGCAGTGATCTATTCCGTATGTTGGCTGTTGAGGATAAGTTGGATGATACCAACTACCCGTTATGGGCTTATATGATGCGACATGTGTTGGTTGCAAAAGGACTGGGGAACATTACGCCGGGTGTCAAAAAACGTCCTATCACACTTGCAACTGTTACAACTGTAGGTACTGAAGCTGATGCAGAAGTTGTCGAAGATGATGATATTCTGCATATTCCTATTTGTGCTATGGTTTTTGCTGCACCTACTGTAAAGCAGATTCGTTGGGATGGCAGAGATGCCCATACATATGCATTGATAGCTTTGTCTGTCAAACATGCCATTATTCCTCATATTTGCTCTTGCAGAACAGCTAAGGATGCTTGGGATACACTTACCACATTGTACCAATCTAGGAATGAGGCTCGTGTTGCTTACCTCCGAAAATAGTTGGAGAGTGAGCACATGAATGAAGGTGATTCTATGGACAATTTCCTAACAAAGATCAAAGACTTGAAGGAACAATTGATTTTTGCTGATGAGGTTATGCCAGATAGCTCACTTATGCAGACCATTCTGAATGGTCTTCCTGATTCATATAAGAGTTTTGCTTCTACTCTTTGGTTGATGATGAAAGGCAATCCAAATGCCTTGTCATTTGAGGAGTTAGTCTCTGTTTTGTTACAAGAAGATCGGTCCAGCCAGAACAGGTCCATTATGCGTGTTGCAGATCAAGCTTTCCTGGCTAGTCAGAAGGGCAAAGGAAAATGGAGCTCTTCTACTAGTAAGCAAAAATCTGCAAATGCTGCACATTCAAAGAACCAAGGAAAAGATGAGAAAAAAAAATCAGAAAAGAAGAAATTTTTTTGTAAGTGCTGTAAAGGGAATGATCACATCATAAAGAACTGTCCAAAACTAGCTGCAAAAGAGGCAAAGAAGAAAGAGGCTGGAATGGTTGTTGCAGAAGCCTCTACACCAAAAATAGAGTATGCTAATCTTGTGCAAGAAGAAGAATGGGCATTTACTACTGTTTGCGGTTTTGACCCATCTTCTCATGATCAGTGCATATCTGCAGTAGACTTAGATGTTTGGTATTTTGACAGTGGGGCAACCAAACATATTACCTCGCAGCATAGTTTCTTCTCTTCACTCGAGCCTGCCCTTAGAGGGAATACTGTTACATGCACCAACAACTCCTCTTATCCTGTTATGGGAGTTGGTAAGATCATTTTGACTACTGCTGATGGTAGTTCTTTCACTTTGTCAGATGCTTTATTTGTGCTAGGGATCAAGAAGAACCTGTTATCAGTTTTTGCATTAGCCAAGATTGGCTTGGTTGTGAAATTTGTTGATGACAGGTGTACAATTCATGATATGTCAAATGGCGATGTGATTATTGCTTTTGGCATTTTATGTCGTGGGCTGTATAAGCTCATAGACTATGAAAGATCTAGAAATGATTTGGCATGTGTAGTAAATGATTCTCAGGCTATGTCAGATGCAAAGCTTTGGCATGCATGCTTTGGTCATCTGAATTTTGCTAGTTTGCTATGCCTGCAGAAATCTGAAATGGTGTCCTCTTTGCCCAAACTTGAGGCACCTAGAAAACATGTTTGTGAAGGCTGTATTTCGGGCAAAATGAAGCATTCATCCTTTCCAAAAGATGGTTGAGTTCGGGCTACCCAGAAATTGAAGCTTGTACATAGTGATGTCTGTGGTCCTATGCAGACACCTTCTTTTGGGAATTATCTCTACTTTGTGATTTTCATCGATGATTTTTCCAGGCATGCATGGGTATATCCATTGAAGGTAAAGTCTGAAGTGTTCATGTGCTTCAAACAGTTTTTGATTTTGGCTAAAAATCTATCAGCATGTAAAATGGGCACCCTCCATTCAGATCGAGGGGGGAATATATGTCTTCTGATTTTAATGCATTTCTGGTTGAACGTGGGATAAAACACCAGTGTACAGTGCCGTATACACCTCAATAGAATGGAGTTGCTGAACGGAAGAACAATTCTCTCATGGAGATGGCGAGGTGTATGGTCAAGAGTCAGGCATTACCACATAGTTTCTGGCTTGAGGCTGTCATGTGTGAAGCATATGTACTGAACAGGTGTCCCACTAAAGCGCTGTAGTCTATCACGCCATATGAGGCTTGGCATGATCGCAAGCCATCTATTGCTCATCTGTGTGTTTTTGGTTGTTTGGCATATGCATTAGTGCCTGAACAATATCGCAGAAAATTGGATGATAAAGCAGTAAACTGTATTTTTGTTGGGTACAGTTCTGAAAGTAAAGGCTATCTTCTGTATCATCCACAGACTAAATGCATTTTCGTTATCCATGATGTTGTTTTTGTGGAAGATGCAATTCAACCATTGTTGTCATGTACTAAGGAGACATCTGTTAGCTCCAAAGACATGTATGACACTTTACTGCCTCTTTTTATAGGTGGATAGTCTAGTGCTGGTCCTAATGAGGCAACTTCTCAGCCTTTGCAAGTTTCATGTGATGATGGAGATCATTCCATTTCTGATGCAGATTTACATTATGCACTTATTGATGACAGAGTTGATATTGAGTAGGCAAGAACTATGCCAAAATGGATGGTGTAGACCTTGCGTGACAGCAAATTAGATGCACCTCTGTCATATCGTACTCGATCAGGCTCTGCCTCTTTTGCATCTGATTGCCATGCTATGGCTGCATCTAGTCTTTGTGATGAGACTGAGCCTGTTTCATTTGATGAAGCACAAAATTCAGAAAATTGGATGTGCTGCTATGCAATTTGAATATGATGCAATAATGAAGAATGGTACTTGGTCTTTATGTGACATGCCTCGTGGCAAGAAGGCCATTGGCACTAAGTGGGTATACAAGCTGAAGCGTAAACCTGATGGTACAGTTGATAGGTATAAGGCTAGGCTTGTTGCAAAGGGTTATGCATAAGAAAGAGGCATTGATTTTGATGAGACCTTTGCACCTACATGCCGTAGGACTACTGTTCAGAGCATCTGTGCACTTGCAGCCTATGATGGTTGGAATGTAGATCAGTTGGACAGTAAAACTACATTTCTGAATGGTGACTTGCATGAAGAAGTGTATGTTTTTCAGCCTCGTGGCTTTGTGTAGAAAGGGCATGAAAGCCAGGTGTGCAGGTTAAGAAAAGCATTATATGGTTTAAAGCAAGCACCACGTGCTTGGTATGAGAAGATACATGCCTATATGATTGCACATGGTTTTGAGAACAGTCCAAGTGAAAGCACCTTATATATTAAGTGTGCTAATGATGTACTTCTGATCATTGTGGTTTATGTTGATGACATGCTGCTCACTGGTCCTCATAGGCATATTGGTGATTTTAAGGCTGATTTGCATGCCTCATTTGAGATGTTTGATTTGGGGCATTTGCATCATTATTTGGGCATTCAGTTTATGCATGTTGATGGTGGAATGGCTTTGTGTCAAATGAAATATATTGACACATTATTGTAGCGTTTTGGCCTTGAAGATTGTAAGCCTATTGCCACTCCTATGGAGACAGGTTTACGATTGAGTCTTCATGATGCTGGAGATGCATTTGATGCCGTTCTCTATCAAAAGGCTGTTGGATGCTTGATTTAGTTATGCATTACTCGGTCAGATATTCAGTTTGTTGTCTCAGAGATGAGCAGGTTTATGCATTGCCCAAGAGTCAAGCATTGGCAGGCGGTTAAGCGCATCTTTCGCTACTTGAGTGGTACTCGGCTACTTGGGTTGTTTTATCCCAAGGGGGGATCACTATCGCCATATTTGCATGCTTTTTTTGACTCTGATTGGGCTGGTTGCTATGACAGTCGTGTGTCCACAGTGGCTTTTGCTTCATGCTTGGTAGCTCATGTATATCTTGGTTGAGCAAGAAGCAGCCTACTAGTGCCACTTCCAGTTGTGAGGCTGAGTATAGGGTGGCTTTCACAACAATTGTTGAGTGTGTGTGGCTGAGACGCCTTATGGATGATTTGGGTGTTGGTCAGTCTTCTGCCACCACCATCTTCACTGACAGTCAGAGCGCATTGGCAGTTGCAAGGAACCCTGTGTTCCATGCTTGCACTAAGCACATTGAGGTGCATTATCATTATGTCAAGGAGAGGTTCTCTGCTAGGGAGACCAACTTGGCATATGTGCCCACGTAGGAGAACATTGCAAACCTTTTCACGAAGGCTCTACCTAGGGAGAAGTTTGAAGCTTTCCGCAAAGCTTTGGGCTTACTACCTTTTGTGGAGTGATTTCCACATAGCTTGGCACTTCCTTATACATGAGTGTAGCTACTTGTTCACTGCATCACTCCCAGGGGGGATTTGTTGATATATTTAGGTATTGATGTGTGTGAACACTCTAGGACTGCCGGGGCACTTTTTTCCCTCTTTAGGAGGTTTTTTCCCCTCGGCTTGTATATACGCCTATTTTCCTAAGGGGCTACTTATCTTTGTACATTCTCTAGTAATACATTCAGTATTGTGTGTTGTGCTCCAAGCTTCTTCTTCCTTGTGTTGTTTGTGTTCTTCCATAGACGTCTAACTCCAACACTTTTCTCCAATTGTACTAAATAGAATGTCTCCAAAATTTGTCAGCGTGTGGAGGACTTGAGGCTGATTCCAACAAGCTATAGAACATTGAAAATGGTGGAGAAATGACTGAGATATGAGCAATACAAAATGACTATTGTAAGTGACAATGGCTGAGTGACTAGCAGAAATAATGGATGATCTATTGTATTATGAAACAATGTTGTACATGATCATTGGCTTGATAAACAATGCTCAATGATGCTAAGAGATGTAGGCTATGAAGTAAGACACACTGTCCTATAATGAGATAAAAAAAAGGGACTCGGATATGGAGTGATCTATTCTATGAGTTTTTCAATAATCTTTTATAGATGAGTCATTTGAATTTTGAATTTGAATTCTTAATTGGCTTTCTCTAGAAAAGTAATCCTCTAATCTAGGAGATACTCTATCCAAATAAAGTTGTAGCTTTTGCATCTAACAAACTCCACGAGTTTAGTGGTAGCTACAAATATTCATCTAAGTCAAATAGACTTTTACAATTGGTAAAAGGTAAAGAATCCATAGCAATGGATCTCATGGGTCCTCAACATTTGCACATAAAGTCTTTATATCTAGCCAAGAGTGTAGGCTTGCTATTTGCACCAACAGATCCCCCTCAAGCCAAACATCTTGGCTTGATCTTCTTTTTTACTCCTCTTGAATGTCATGCAATCCAATCATAGACTTAAACCTGCAAAGTTTTGTACCATCAAGTGTTTTAGTTAGTTATTATGCACATTGCATATTAGTTGATACATATGCCAACTGAATTTCCTTGCTCAATATCTTCTCTCTCACATAATGATAGTGGACCTCTATATGCTTGGTCCTAGCATGATAAATCGGATTTGCTGCAAGATGTAATGAGCTTGTATTATCTCCAAAAATCATTGGAGATGTAATATGCAAACCCAAATCTGTATATAACAATATGATCCATATGGCCTCTTGAGTAGTGTGTACTTGAGCCAAGAGGACTCAAGGACTTGTGCCAATGAGACTGTACCTCAATTGCCACACAAGTGCGTATAGTGGGTACTTAACACACATCTAATTGTCAATCCGAAGGAACGACGTACCAAGTGTATGAAGACATGTGCACACGTGATGGAAAATGAAGTGGTTTAGCTAGCATGCATGAGAAAAGACTACTACCTCTCACACTCATTGAAATACTGAAAGTGTTTGCCGCAAGCCTCTTACAGCAGTTTTTAGTATTTTGAGGTTTTCTCCCAGCCCAGAACTCCGAATATAGGCAATAGGGTACTCGTTTCGAAGCTCTCAACGAGACGCATCCAACGGCAGTGTAAACCACTTGATTCTGACCACTCTGCTTCAAGTTATGTCAAAAACAGTGAATGACGGGAGTCACAAATACCCGCGCCACAACTTCTCCTAGGTTGCACACGCACTACAGCAACTCAAAACCAAGGGGAAGGGGTAGACAACAGTCCTACACATGCATTTCAAGCATAACACACACATACAAGAGCGAAATGAAGATCAAAATCAGCATGAAAGAGGCAAACTCGAAAATCTGTAGAGCTCCTTCTTCACAATGGCAAAAAGTTCTTTACAAAGAGTCACATTTGACTTATATACTAGTGCCCTAAAAATGGTCCTTTCACACAAGCGACCGGCACTTTATTCACTAAAAGACTAATTTCCTACTATTTTACATGGGTAAATCTCTAATCTTCTGCGGGTATGCATCTAGAGGACTCCTCTAGTGCCTTTACAACGGAAAATATATTACAAGAATGATTATGATACAAAAATATGATGTCCAAATCGGAAAAATTTTGGGGCCCGTCTTTTTCTCTGCTTTGTGCTTCCTTTAGCTCTGCAACACTCTCCCCCTCTTCATCTCTGTCGTCCCTTGACAGGCTTTAGCTTTTCGTCGGCTGATTACTTCTGTTCTCCGCGCGCTACCCTTGGTCAGTTTTGTCTGTAGTTAAACAGACATGCAGCTTTGATGGCCTGTTCTTGATTCAAGCTCTACTACTCTAGAACCTGCTGCATTTGTCTTGCCTGTTGATTTGGGTTGCCACACATGCCACCAGTGACTAGGAATGTGCTGTTCTTAGTCACCCTCTTAAACTTTTCAGCCTCTACCCCTTTCTAACTTTTGGTCCTCTGATTTGTCCTGGTTGCACACATCTGACCCTGTTGTATTGCTTTGAGCCTGTTTGCTTTTCCTTGGTGTGTGTGCCCCTGCGGGGCTCTGTGCAGAGATGAGTGATGCGCCCCTGCGGGGCTTCTTGCAGAGATATGTCTTCAAATATCATTGTTTTATTCTTTATTGAGTTATTTTTGACTTTGATCTTCTTCTTCTTCTTTTTTTGCTTGATTCCCCTTCCACACGTCCCTCCTCCTGAACTCTGTCATCCTCGACAGGCTTTTTTGTGGCGACGTGTGTATGTTTGTATGGCTTGTTGCTCTCTTTGATTTAGCAAATTCGTGTGACACAGCATGAATTCCTTCCATTGCTGAGATTTTACTCCGTCTTCTGGCGCCTGTCGATGATCAGCAAAGAAACTTGTTTCATAGGCCACCAATCTTGCATTCAAATTTGAAGTCATTTTAACAAAAATCTTTGAATCAATTTCGAAGAAGCCTGTAAAGAATGCTTCTTCAAAAGTCTGCATATATGTCGATGGCAAAAACATGAGGCGAGAATAATATGCCATAATAGTTAGTCGGCTGGGAATAGTAGATAAATAAAAAATTAAGGCTTCTGAGCCTTGCGTAATTCCAATGAAATTCAAAAAAGTATATTTGGCATGTTGGAACACCTTTAGCACTGTTAGTAACATGCTGAAAATTTTATTGGTCATTTTTACCGCTAAATCTGGCACTGAAGCGTATCTGGAAATCCAAAATTCCATTGTCTTTACCATGTATTCTTCGGTTGGTAGATAATTATGTGGCGGACTAGGTAGTAAAGGGTAGTTGAGCCACTGATTATTGATATTGCCTTGCCGCTGTCCTTCCCAAAATTGTGTCCAAGATCGTCTACGTGGTACAGGACAAAAAGATGGATTGACTTGAAGTGCATATGGTAATGCTTCCCACTGTACCCGCAACGTTGGATGTTTCTCCAAAATCTTTCGTCGCCATATCGGATCCGCCTTCTCGAACTCCTCTTGAGTGTAATTAAAAGTGTCATGCCTGAATTGAAGGTTGTGGTCCGGATCTTTATTCGTTGCAGACTTTATATAATATCGAGTTTGTTCTGTAAGTAGTCCGTATGGTACATTAAAGGGCTTCAAAATTTGTTCTAGTTGTTTATTTTCTATTTGAGCTTCTTTCATGATCCTGATGATCTGATCTTCAAATTCTGCCGTAAGTTGGGACACCAGTAGTGCCCTTTCTGGTCTGCTCAGTTCTGCAATTTCCCGAGTGTTAGGTTCAATGTGAACCTCCTTTTCCTCCTTTACCGGTGAATGATATGAGGGGGAAGATAGAGGACATACCTCAGTCTCCACAGTAGCCTCTGCAGAAGTTGGAACTACTGGTGTCCCCTCTTTTCCTTTTTGTTCTAGCCGTTCCTGAAGTTCCTGAATGCATTCATTCTTCTGTTTGAGTTCTTCAGTGGCCTTGGCAATCATATCCTTGTGTTTCAGAAGTTCTTGTACTACAATGTCCATCTGATCTGTATCTTCTTTACATTGTCGCAGATAGTCATTTTGAGCTTTCTTCCATTTGGCTCTCAAGGCATCCGTGTCATCCATGTATCTTTTCTCCCATTCTGCAATTGTGTCTTGCTCCTTTTTGAGCTGGTCTTCATACATAAGTACTTTCGCTTCTAATCCTTTGATGTCTTGTTCCGGTTTGGCTTGCACTTCGATTGGTTGATCACTTAAAAGAGCAGCCATAAGCTCTTTGTTCCGTTGTCTTAACGCCTCTGCTTCATCCATGTACACTTTAATCTGTGATTCCAGAATTTTGCTTCTTGATGTCATGCGTGCCTTTTCAGCCTCATTTGCTTGTAGTTTTTTGGTGACTTCTTGTAGTTGTGCTTTTAATTGCTCATTTTCTGTCTCTAGCATGCTATATTTATTTTTGATTTCTTTCAGTTCAGTTTCTTTTTCTACTACCTGTTCTTTTACTGTCTCTAGCTCAGTAGAGAGATTCTTACCCCATTTTTGAAGTTCGATCTTGTCCTGCATGGCTTGGTCATAATCTTCATCAGCATCCAGCATTAATTGCTGTGTGTCTAGTGCTGTTCGAATCATATCTTGCACCACAGGCTTGAGCTGAGCTATATCCACATTCAGCCATGTCTTTGCTATTCCTGGAGTCTCTCCTGTTTGTACATCTTTCCCTTTTTCGCTATGGATCATTTTGTTATGTGGTTGTCTGATTTGTAAGTGCACTTGCGGTTCTGCTTCGTCTTCATCCACATCAATAACCTTAGTGGCACTCCCTTGAAATGTAACATCCATGGGCGACGGTTCTGCCACAACCCTTATGGGTGTAAAGGGTTCTTCGTCTTCCTTTTGTGTGTCCTGACATTCCTGCTTTGGTGTCTTCATGCGTATTTTTCGGGGTGGTGTGGCCTCCTTGATTTGGATGGTGGAACTTTCATTAAGTTTTAAAGTATGGTGACCTTCCATTTTTGCTTCCTTGCTCCTGGTACTTTGATCATCCTTCGTTGTGTGATCCTCCGGCTTGAGGTCTTTTTGTTCTTCGTTATAATTCACTTCATTTAATTCCTCCCATTGGCTGTCATCTTTTGATTCGCTTTGAATATCTACATCCAATAACGAGGTATTGGGTTCCTCTTGGCCGTCTGATCTAGAACTAGAGTTATCTAGCCCTATTTCCCGATATCTATGTACTTTTGTGAGTTTGCTCTTTGTTTCCCTTGCTTGTTCTGACTGCTGATAATGATGACCCTGGACTAGTAAGTTGACTTGTCCTTCTGTATATCGATGGGTCTCTTCCAGAGCATCTGTCAAGTCTTTTGCCGTTATTTCTTTCCTTCCTTCAATAGTAGTTTTGGGGAGTACATGGATCCTCTTGGTAGTTGGTGTGTCTTCATCATGTAGCTTGGCTTCCCGGAATCTTTTGGTACCTCTCATTCTAGGTTGAGAGCTCGTTTCTGCCACTTCCACAATATTTGCTCCTTTCTTTTTCTTAGGAACGGTAGCCACTTTGGCATATTGAGCCAGGACGGTTGATGATGGCATCTCTTGTAAATGTTCCCTTATTCCTAAGGCATGATAGATCAGGATGGTTAGTGCCACACTACCATTTAGGAAATTTTTATTCTTCCATTGCTTCTTGGCCTCGAACAATCTTTCTTGAACATATGGAGTCAAGTTGATTTGATTCCCAATTTGCTTGATGGCATGGGACAATAATTGCACAATGATCTTTTGTGGAGCTGTGTATCTGTGCATATTCGGGAAACAGAAGTGTTGGTGGATCAATCGGACCTCATCCTCTATGTCCACACGGTTGATGTCGATGAAGGTTCGGGTCTTTGCACCTTTACTTTCTTCTTTCACTATTGTGACCCCATCCTTCTCCCAGCCAAAGGCTTCCTTGATTAATTCATGAGTAAATTGAATAATCACCCATTCGCCTGTCTTATCCATTACTCTAGCTTCTGGTACCAAAGGATTATGTAGTGCTGGCTGTAGTGTATTCATGACTTGAGTGCATCGTTGAAAATCACGCTTATAGATTGGCAGTTCAAAATATTTATGTATGCCTGCTTTCTTCATGGTTTCTTCAACAGAAGGTAGTGTATGTTGAACTCGGAAATCTTGGGACATTATTGGAAACAGATGATCTGTGTCCATGATTTTAATTGTTGCAAGGAACAGATAGTCCCCTGCAGGCTGGTCTTCGCGGAACTAGTGTCCCTTAGCCTTTGTGATACTCTGGGGAGGAAAATCCATCACTTCCTCTTGTACGATTGCTTCAGAGTCTTCGGAAGCCATCTACACTTGTACGTAAAAGTGCATTAGCGTCACATAACTGTATACAATGATGTAGTGCATTGAAGTGATTATTGTCGTCGTCACTCCGTCTCCCCATTAATCCATAAGTGAGATCTCTTACCATACATTTTTTTCAATTTGGTTCTTGTTGCTGAAAGAAAGTAAATGTCAGAGTAGCCGAAGCATTTATTTATATACATAGTAGGTCCATTCCTGTTTAAAATGAAGCTAAAATCTACTCTCGTTTGGAGAATGTGCACCACTAGTTTGATAAGGTACATCTTGTGCCGAATGCTTGGCCTGGTATTGTGGCCCTATCATGCTTACTTGAGGTGCATTAGAGACTTCATGAGTGCAATGGTAAGCTTTATCTCTTCGATCCTCCGCTCCTTGTGGTTGCTTTGGTTTCCAGATCCATTTCGTGAACACTACGAGAGGTCGTTTCATTTCCTTGATCCATGTAGCTTCTTGTGTTCTGTTGGCTTCCTCCATTGTTCGAGTGAAATTGGCATTGCTTTTCCAATTTCTTGGATGACTCCTACGTGTTGTTGTCTTTCGCCTTGTCTGATGTAGTACCCCTTCTTTTGTCTTTAACTCCCGTTTAGCTGCTTGTTTGGGCTTTTTGGGTATCCATATCTGAAGTCGCGATCTTTGAGCTTCGAGCAAAGTCTTCGGGATCCATACTTGCACTGATTCTTCCTGTATGTACTTATGTGAAGCTGGTTTGGTGATTCCTGTTTCCTTCTTAAGAGTGGGTGCGGACGCTTCTCGACTCTGTATTTTATCCCTGCGTACCCACTTATATTTGGGTGGGCCTTGATCTGAGTGTCTGCTTATTGGTTTCCAATAGTGCGATCTTTTGATGTTTTGAGTAGGTGTAGGAGAGAAAGTCTCCTTAACAGTTGGCTTTTCCACAATTGCATTGGATGACTTCGACTCTATTGCTGATGTCGCTAGGATTGAAGTTTCAGCTTCTATGCGTTTGGTTTCTGAATTGTGAGCATTGTTGATACTTTCTAATGTCGTTCTCTGAACTTCCTCTGAACTTGGCATTAATTTTGTTTGAATACATGGTTTCTCTTCAAGTAAGTTGAAAATCTCCTTATGCCCTATCTTAGCCGAAATATAGCCTTGAGCTAGATGGATACATGCCTCTGTCTCAATGATCCAGTCGTGTCCTAGGATGAAGTCTTCTATCAAATCTTCATCCTCACACACTAGAACTCTTTGTTCCATTGAGGAATTTCCTAGGTGGAGGGATACATTCGTGGTTCCAATACATTCTACGGTGTGACCTCCAACTCCTATTAATCGGGCTTTTGTGGGATTCAATTATAATTGCAGCTCTTTTGCTATTCTCTTTCGCATGTAGCTAAGTCCTGCTCCTGAGTCTATCAATGCATCTATCAATTTGTACTCTGTCTTGCCGATCCCTAGGTTTAGGTAAGGTTGCGTTTTACACATACCCGTTGTATCATGATTATCGACTTGGTAATTTGCCATAGGGATGGGCTCTTCTCCTTGGAGATAGCGTTCATCTCTTTGCCTGATCCACTCTTTCCGTTTCTTAATGCACTCTAGTGCTTCTTGTCGAGCTTCCTCTCTAATTCGCTCTTCTTCCTTTTTCCTATTTTGAGCACCTACCAATCGTGCTAGCATTTGATCAGTCAAGGGCTCCATGAATCGTCTTACTCTACATCCACTGATGTAGTTGGGAAGAATGTCTCCGTCTAGCGTGGCGAGATTGACTGCACCACTAGTAGAGATTTGATTTATGATCAAAGGTCCGTATCCGCGTTTTTGTAACTTCTTGGCATGTTGTTTCAGGGTGTACACTAGGACTAAGTCTCCTTCTTTAAGTCCCTTGTCTTTTATATGTGCATCATAATATGCCTTTTGTCTCCGTTTAGCAGCATAAATGCCTGCTACTGCTTGCAATCTAGTCTCATGTAACTTCTCAATTTGATCTAGTTGTTGGGATAATTCATGACCGTTCCATTCATATTGCTGGGCCACTTTTAATGTGGGCACTAAGAAGTCAATTGGCAAAATTGCATTTTGCCCATACACTAAATTGAAAGGTGTAGTTCCAATGGCCGTTTTATATGCAACTCGGAATGCCCAAATTGCATGATGCAATTGTTTGTCCCAATCAGACCTTCCATTATTGACAAGCTTAGTCAACACCGTGCACAGTACTTTGTTAGAGCTCTCAGCTTGTCCATTGGCTTGGGGATGGTATGGTGCTGATTTTTTATGAATCACTAAGAACTCGTTCATTAATGACTCGATTACCTCATTGAGGAAATGCGTTCCCCTATCGCTAACAATCTCAATAGGCAAGCCAAAGCGGGTGAAGATATGCTCAAAGAGAAATTTTGCGATAGTTTGAGCATCATTCTTTCTAGTGGCTTTCGCTTCTACCCATTTAGTCAAGTAGTCAGTGGCTACTATGATGTACTCCGCATGTGATCCTTTGGCAGGTGGGTTGATAGGTCCAATGAAGTCTAAACCCCATTTTGTGAAGGCTCTCGCGCATATCATTGGTCTTAATGGCATGTCATCTCTCCGAATTGGGTATTTAGTTCTCTGACAAGTCTCACAACTTTGTACATACGTTTCCGCATCCATATGTAGAGTTGGCCACCACAAGCCCGCAAAGAGAATCATTTTAACAGTTCTTTCAGCCAAAAAATGACCTCCTGCAGCACCTGCATGTGCCATTTCTAATATGGGTAGATATTCTCCTTCATGCACACATAATCTGAGTTGGTTATCTTTCCCTCGTTTGAACAATTGTTTTCCGATGAGAATGTAGTCCTTGCTCATTTCCTCTAAGGATCGCTTCCTTGCTAAACTGGTTCCTAACTCATGTTCTTGAGTTTTTAAGAATTTTACTAAAGTTGTACTCCAATTGGGTGCTATGGTCGAAAAAGATAGAGACATATGATCTTCGGGAACCGTCTCTCGTCATTCTACACAATTACTTACATGGTCGTGAACATTCTTGGGCATTTCAGGCCAATACACTCCTAATCTTTTCAGTTCTCGGATTGTTCCATGAGTCCCTTGGTGTGTTCTCCATTTGTTCACATGTGCTTGCTCAATTAGTTGCGTTTGTTCATCCTCATCAACACATCTGAGTAACACTCCGTTGGGTTCCTTGTAGTATACACTTCCTGACACAATGTGTAAGTTCCTCGATTGAAGAATTTCTTTCTTGCTATTCCTATTGATAGAGTGTTGAGGGCCATGGGTGAGTATAGGGATCAATTTCTCAGCCCACTTTGGGCAAACTTCTAGATTGAAGAAATAAGCATCTGGTAGATCGTCGGGCACCCCACTTGGTGGCTCTCCATGTGTTAGCCTTGAAAGGTGGTCTGCTCTCACATGTGTGTTCCCCCTTTTCACTATTACTTCGAAGTCAAACTCCATTAGTAGTAGAAACCATCGTACCAACCTTCCCGTGTTACAAGGCTTATTGACTAAGTACAACAAAGCTTGATGATCTATGAAGAATTTGAACTTGTTGGCTAAAAGATAATGTCTGAATTTCTTCACTGCGTATACCATTCCTAAGCCCTCTCGTTCCGTAGTGGTATAATTTCTTTCGGCTTGATTCAGTTGTCTACTCGCATAAGCAATTGGATGATCAAGCTTGCCTTCATCAGCCGGCTGGCTAAGATGCATCCAATGGCATAGTTAGAGGCGTCAACATGAATATGAAAAGGCTTGCTCCAATTGGGTGATTTCAGAATTGGGGCAGTGCTAAGTCTCTTTTTCAACTCGGTGAATGCCTTTTCGCACTCTTCTGTCCAAGTAAATTGAGTCAAGAGACCATACAAGGGTTTTGTTATTATGGCATACATGTGAATGAACCTACGGTAGTATCCACAATGTCCCATAAAAGCTTGCACTTCCTTTGCATTCTTGGGTCTTGGTAAATCTAAGATGACTTTAATCTTGTCCTCATCCGTTGATATTCCATTTCTCGAAACTATGTGTCCTAGAATTTTCCCTTGCCTTACCATGAAGACACATTTCTCGGGGTTTAAGCAGACTCGGTACTGTCTACATTTGTTGAATATCTTCCTCAACTCGGGAATGTGATCGGGTCTTTGATTGGAGTACGTGCAAAGGTCATCTACATATACTTCCATGCTTTTTTTCAAAAATTCCTTGAAAACATGACACATCAATCTCTGGAAGGTAGCTGGGGCATTAGTGAGTCCAAAGGGCATCACTCTGAATGCATACACTCCCCATTCAGTGGCGAATGCTGTCTTATGTTGATCCTCAGTCGCAATAGCTACCTGGTTGTATCCGGAGAATCCATCTAGGAAACTATAGACCTCCTTACCTGCTACTCTCTCTAATAAATGGTCCGTGATAGGTAGTGGGTAGCTGTCACGTATAGTGGCTGCATTCACCTTCTTCAAATTTATGCACACTCTCAATTTTCCATTTTTCTTAGGCACTACTACTAGTGGCGATACCCACTCGGTATGTTCTATCTCATATATGAATCCTACCGCTAGTAGTTTGTCTATTTCTTCCTTAATCTTTGCTGTGTAGACTTCATTGTATGTATAAGGACGTTGTTTGGAGGGTTTTGCATCTGCTGTCATTGGTATTCGATGGGAACAAATAGTGGGTTCTACCCCTTTGAGATCCTTATAGGTCCATGCGAATACATCTCGGTACTCCTGAATAAGGTATATGAGTTCCTCTTCCTCTTGTTCTGACACGTCTTTACCAATATATGTGCATCTTTCTTCTCCTTCCTCAACTCTCACAACAATTTTTTTCGTTTGTTCCTTGTTGTCATATGCTTCCCCGTCTCGTGCCTCTCGTCGAGGCATTTGAATAGCCACTTTTCTTTCCTCCACTCCGTATTTTTTAAAGTGTTCAGGAACTTCAAAAAGATCTGGGTCCGGCCCTACCTTACTCCTGTTCTCCTCCTGCCTGTGTATTGCATTAGCAGTTTCAATTGCTAAGATCTTTGTTGGTTGCTGTTCCTTCTGGTTTTGAATAGTATTTAAGCAGCTTTCTTCGTAATCAAATTCTGGTTCCATTTCTATGCTTTCATATTCCCCTTTCCATTCTTTTTCTAGGGTTTCCCCTTCTTCTACTTCTTGAAGGACAACCATATAGAGGTTTACATCATAACCTTCCTCATCTATGCATTCATTCATCGTCAGAACTTCCTCATTTACACACACATCTAGAGTTGCCAAGATTTCCATCCATCCATGTGGCTCAAAGATCTCATCAGAGAAAATTTGAGGTGTGTAAGTGGGGTCCTCTACGAGTCTATGGTTAGGATGTCCTATCGGCCATGGTTGCCTTTTGCTCTCTTCTCTCCTGGATTCCTTACACATCCACAACTGAGCATCTTCATGCATCCAAGATTGATCACTTGATCCAGCACTGTGAATGGATAAGTCATCTTCTTCTCGGTGTACTGGATTCCATTGTAGTGGAGGGACATCTCGAAAAGCAAATGTGTGCAAATTTATTTTGGTGGTGTTTCCTTGATGTTGCAGGTATAACGAATCTCTTCCCCAATCCTGTACTACTCGCATTTGTCTCATGAAGGGTCGGCCTAATATCATCTCGTAGTTATTTGCTTTCTCGAATTTACAGATGGCTAGGGTGTGTTCAAATTCTACACCGCAAGTGGTTAGTTTGATTCTTTCCAATATTCCTAAGGGTTTTTCCACATGACCGTCTGCTAATTGGAGTTTCATGCGTGTGGGTCGTAAGGCAGGTTTTCCCCATTTTTCCCAGATTTCCTTAGTGGCAATTCCTACCCCGGCTCCCGTATCTAGAATAGCCTTGGTCATGTACCCATTGTGTGTGACTGGTAGACAAGTATTACCCTCATCCCCTTCACTAAACTCTCCCACTTTGTCCACAGGAACTTGTATTGTGGAGTTATTTTCCTTCTCCTTTTCTGTTGGTCCTCCAATCTCTGGCTGTGATTCTAATTGGTTTGCCATTTGCTTCCATAATTGTGGTTTAAGTCGAAGCAATTCTTCCACCGTCAATTTGCATCTTACTTTTGTTTTCTTTAATTCTGTTAGATTGTGTGAACTCTCTTCTACCTTTTCCTTTCCCTTTCCATGCACTGTGGGTGCTCGGATTATTACTGACTCCCTTTCGTATTCTCCCATGTAATTAGGCAACGTTGAAATGCTTATGGTTTCCTCTCTTCCTCTGTCAAGTCTTGATACTTCTTCGTATACTTCCTCCAAGTTGGGGTGAAGTTGACAATCTTCCCCATCTATTTCTTCAAAAGGAGGTGTATTATCTCCATTCTTCTTCCATTGCTCCTCTCGTATTCTGTTCCACAAGTCTTTTGGCCAATCTGCCTCTAGATCTGGGATTATTGACATCGATTCCTCTTGGGTTGTTATCTGGCCGCTTTGGTCATCTTCTTTCCTAGGTTCTTTGTTATTGGACTTTAAGCATTCTTCATATAGACTATGTGCAATCCTGGTCTCTGGTAGAATTGGGATAGGCTTTTCTAGGGTTGCTTGTGCTACTTCTATGAGTTTCCTGCATATGGTCAGTCTTTCTTTTTCTAATTCCCCTTTAGGGTAGATTCTTTCATGTTGTTCAACGCTTGGGCCCATCTTGATTCTAGCTTGGTAGGCTTTCAACCACATGTCTAAGTCGTCTAGCTTTGGGTCTGCTAGAATTGATCCGGGCTTCTCCTTATCTGAGCTAGGTTTGGGTAGCTCAGGGGTCTTCTTATATTCCCTTGTTCTTTGTGTTTATTTGGGTTTTTGGTTTGCTTTTTACTGTTTATAGTCTTGTTTTTTGCCCATTTGTCCTTGAGTTTTTCTCGTCTTTCCTTCCATTTCTGAGCTTTCGTGTTCTGCGAATTTTCACATGGGTCCTCAGAATCTTCCACTATCTGAACTGAAGGGCTTATTTTTTTGTTGCTTTTTTGTTTCTCTTCCGAGTGCTGTTCCTTTTGTTGTTTCGTTTGGGCTCTTGTAATGGCCTTTAGTGGCACTGTGTACTCCTTATCACTTCCGGATCCTTCAATGACCTCAATCACATTGATAGGTGCAGTGTCTTGGGGTTTGGCTGGATTCTTAGGGCAATCTCTAAAAAGATGTTCCTTTCCACAATCACTGCAATACCCTTCCCAAACTCTGGGTGGTGGTGGATTATAAGGTCGAGGGCATTCCCTAATGAAGTGATCCCCTCCGCATCTATAGCATGGTCCTCTCTGCACCGATGGTCTAACAGGAGGTCTCATGGGTTGTTGTGCTTTAGGAGCCGTATACATTAAGGTGGTGGTTTCTGCTCCATATGTGTGATCATAGCCCTCATAACCATAATAAGCCGTGTCATATGTTGGTTCATATTCCATCATGTTGGCTTCATATGGATAGTACTCCCCTAGTGGAGGTTCATGCCCTGGGTTGGTTGATTCCACATTGGTCATTATTGATGCTGGTACTATGGCTCTCTCTAAGTTTTCTTCTAGTTGAGCATACTTCACTGGTACTACTTGTTGAGGTTGTGATAGCTGGGGTCCCAGTACTGGTTGTGGTGGTGAGTACGGTGCTTGCTCATATTGTCTTGGTGCTCCTACTGGTGTTGGATAAGGATTGTATCTAGGCATCTCCCTACCAGGCTCTCTCGGTTGATATCCATATGGTCGGTATTGAGGTGGTTGGATAGGCCGTGCTTGCCTATTGAAGGGACAGTTTTCCGTGGTGTGATTGGTGTATTTTTGCTCGATGTGGCAGTATGAAGAAGTCCCTTGTTGTTGCTGTCTGTAGTATGGATACGTAGGTTGTGCACCGGCCCCTCCTCGGACGCACAAGTGCGTGGGGTGTTCTCCTCCACATAAATTACATCTTCGTAGCACAGGCACTCTTTGTGCTGGGTTTTGGTAAGCTCTCTGTCCCTGGACTCCTAGTTTCTTTGCTAATAATTCTACTAATTCTTCCATGTTACTGGAGTTGGACGTGATAGTACTCCTTAAATCTTCTGTTTTAGTGAGGTCGGTTGTACCTTTGAGATCCTCGGCAAAGTTGTCTTCCAAATCAATGAACTCTTGAAGACACTCACTCAGTGTTTGTAATCTCTTCACATACACCAGTGTTCTTAGGGTTCCATTGGTGAGTCCATCTAGGAATAGTGAAATCATCTTTTGTTGAGTGGGTCTCTCAGCTGCTGGGCATCTATCCACGTATTGATTGAATCTTCGGGCCGCAGTCTTCACAGTTTCATTAGGGTTTTGTTTAAAGCTATGGATTAAAGATGCAGAATTGTGTTTAATCCCTCTCTTTGTGAATTCTCCAATGAATTCTTGAAAGAATTGTTCCATGTTTTCAAATTGATTGGGGTCTAAAGGTTGGAACCAAGTTAGGGCAGTCCCTATGAGGGTGAGCCCAAAAGACTCATACTGCACAAAGAAGTCCTCTACTTGCTCCGCTCTTAGAACTTGTTTGAATTCTGCGATATGATCATAGGGCTCTCCCAGCCCATCATTGTTGGAGAAACAATCACTAACTGGACATATATTTGAAGGTCAAATCTTAGGAAGAAAACCCCATGCCTATGTGAAGGGACAAATTCACAAGTGTATCATACTTGTAAAGTTAGTTCACTTTAGTTCTAGAAGTTTTTTAAAAATCACGGGAATGAGAAAGTCTATATAAGTTAGTTAGTATTAACTGACGCGAAGAGAGAAGAAGAAGGAGGAAGACAATGAGAAAGTGAGAAGAACTCATTTTTGTATGATTGAGTATAGTCGGGCTTCTCTGAGTGAGAAAGCATCTGTAAAACTTCTGAGTTTTTATAGTTATGAGAAGAACTGAGTAAAGTTCTGTGTATGAGCCTCTCTCCATCATCTCCATGATTACCTACTGTGTGATGAGTTACAAAGATCAAGTTTTCCAAGCAACTCGATGCCTGGCATCGAATCTCTGCTGATAAGTCATATTTTCTTTTATATTTTTCATTCAGTACTGAAGTGTTTGAAAAACATGATGTTGTTGGAGCAACTCGATGCCTGGCATCGAATTCCAGTTGATAAGTCATATTCTAATTGTGCATGAAATCACATATATATTTGGTGTCTAAAAGATCAAGACTTTATGCGGGAAGTCGATGCCCGGCATCGAATCCCTGCTGAAAAGTGGCCAAAAACATCCCAAGTCGATGCCCGGCATCGAATTCTCGTTGCAAGTCGATGCTAGGCATCGAATTCTAATTTTAAACAGGCGCTCTTACTAAAACAGGCAAGTTTTCCAGTTTTGGAAGGTCATACAGGGTCATCTTGTGAGGGCCATAACTTGAGTTCTAGAGCTCTGTTTGATGCATATGATAGCTTGTTGGAAAGCTCTACTCTTCTAGTTTCAGCCTATAAAGTTTCATGGAGAAAGCATACTTGAGCTAGGAGAAATTAGCAAAATACTGAAGGTATGTCATTTTAGTGACTAGGAATTTCTGTAGAAGCAAAGTTCTCACTTTAGGCTATCATTTCTCAAAGTTTGGAGTGGCAATGAGTTAATGGTGACCATAGAGGTGTTCTAGTGTCACCTTAATTCATTTCTTGTGGTGTTTCATACATCAACAAGTGGTATCAGAGCAGAAAGATTCTCGAGAGCAGAAGACGACCAAGGTACGAGAAGTTTTGTAAAGTTTTCCATTAAAGTTTTGAAAGGTGAAGCATTTGAAGACACAAGGCATCAAAAGGCTACTTCAAAAGTATCCTCATACAAAAAGAACTTCAAAAGGTATTATCCTTTATCCTTTAAGCTCACAGGTTGCAGCAGAAGGAAAGAACTATGGCAGATCATATCTCCATTGACAAACTGGACAGAGATAATTACCCCGCATGGGTAATGAGAATGGAAGCCTTACTTATGAGTAAGGATCTCATGATATATGTAACAGGTGAAGAAGAGAAGCCAGTATTTGAAGATGAAAGCCGACCAAAGAAAGAAGAACTTGATGCTTTAAAGCATTGGCAGAAGAAGGATGCAAGTGCAAAAGCCTACATCTACAATACAATCTCAGATCATTTGCTACCACATATCAGAGGATTGGAATCATCAGAAGATATTTGGAATGCATTGGAATATCATTTCCAAAGCACTACTAAAGCACGGAAAGCAAGTCTATGGTCAGAGTTTACAACATTCAAGAAGAAGCCAAGTCAAACCATTAGTGATTATGTCACTAAGATGAAGGATCTAGCAGATAGTCTTGGATCCATAGATGAAGATGTTGAAGATCACAGATTGATTGCTCAACTACTTGCAGGTTTGAGAGGGGATGAAAGGTGGAAACCTTTTGTCTTATCAACATAACTTTCATTAAATCATTATGTTCCAGATTTGAACCAGTTGCTTGGTTTGATGCTCACATATGAGCAAGACTTGAAGGGAGATGGAGATAAAGGTCAAAGTTCTGCAATGTACATGAAGAATAAGAAGAAAGGAGATAAAGGTAAAGCAAAGGATGAAGAGGAGTCTAATTCTCAAGCTTATTATGCAAGAGGTAAAGGCACTGGCAGAGGAAGAGCAAGAGGTTTTGGAAGAGGAAGAGGTAATCAAAATAACAACAAAAAGGCTTGCTGGATCTGTGGATTGAGTAATCATTTGGCTCATGACTGTTGGCACAACCAACAAGGATCAAACCAGAATCAAAACAACAATAGCAGAGGTCGAGGTGGAAGATATCAAAGTAATTTCCAAAGAGGTAGACAAAGTCAAAGAGGAGGCTATGGTAGAGGTGGAGGAAGAAGTTGGGGACAGAATCAGTCCTACAACACCACCTACTACAACTATGCAAATGACACACAGAATGAAAGTCATACATCATTGATGATGAATTCAATCAGCACATCAGACAAAGAAGATCTAAAGGTATTTTACATTGACTCTGGATGTTCTAATCATTTGTCAGGAAACATAGAATTGATGTCAGATTTGGAAAAAGGCATTTCTAGTCACACAGTTCAAACTGGTGATAATACAAGACATAGTGTACATTCAATTGGAAAAGTGAAATGCAAGAGTGGAGCAGATTTGCTAACCAATGTTTTGTATGTTCCTACAATACCTAAAAACTTGATTAGTGTGGGACAGATAGTTGAAAAAGGTTTTCAAGTCAGGTTTACAAATGAAGGAGTATTTGTGGAAGATCCAGAGAATGGATATAATCAGATTGTCTCTGGTAAGAAAGAAGGTAGACTCTTTACTTTAAGAGTGCAAGGGAACATTGGTCAAGCTTTGCTCACACATGGTGAAGCAGTGATTACAGAACTTGATCTCTGGCATAAGAGATTAGGTCATTTCAATGAAAGAGGAATTAAAGCTATGGTTGCTAATCAGTCTGTACTAGGATTACCAAATGTGCAAAGTCAACATATGGTTTATAAATGTGAAGCATCTCAAATGGGAAAAGCACACAGGTTACCATTTCAAAAGAAAGGATTCAAACATGATGGAGTACTTGAGCTCATTCATACAGATGTATGGGGACCAACAAAAGAAGGATCTATCAGTGGCTCAAGGTACTATGTTCTTTTCATTGATGATGCTACAAGATGGATAACATTATATGTTTTGAAGGAGAGATCAGAAGTGTTTGGAGCTTTCAAGCATTTTCATGCATATGCAGAGAGAGTCACAGGTGAAAAGCTTAAGAGACTGAGGTCTGATGGAGGGGGAGAATACTTCTCCCAAGAGTTCAATGATTATCTTTGGAATGCAGGTATTAAGAGAGAAATAACTTGCAGGTATACACCACAACAAAATGGTGTAGCAGAAAGAAGGAACAGGACTTTGGTTGAGTTTGCTAGAGCTATGCTAAAGGAGAAGAATTGTCCAAATTATCTTTGGGCTGAGGCTGTAAATACAGCTACATATCTTGTGAATAGATTACCATGTGCAGCTCTCAATGGAATGACTCCATATGAAGCTTGGTGGGGTAAGAAACCAACACTAGATCATTGTAGAGTGTTTGGATCAATTGCATATGCTTATGTGCCATCACAGCTTAGGCATAAACTTGAACCAAAGGCAGAAAAATATGTGTTCATTGGTTATGATGAAAAGCAGATGGGTTACAGATTGTGGAATCCTCTAACCAAACAATTTATTGTTTCTAGAGATGTTACATTTGATGAACAGAAAAGTTGGTATGCAAATCAAAGTCATACAGCTGAAGAATTTGAAGAAGAGGTAAGAAGATGTGAGAAAGGAAAATCAATTGTGCAGGTGAATAGAGATGAAGACTATATGCAAGCAAGTACATCCAGAAGTGGATTAACAAGAAGGAATGAAGAAGCTCCTATATTTGATGAAGAGGTGTATCCAGACACTTATGAAGAATGTGAACCAAGAAGGTCAAGCAGGACTAGAAGACAACCAGAAAGGTATTCTTATGATACTTCTTACATAACTCAGAAGAACTATGCATATATGGTCAAAGATGATGAAGAACCCCAGAACTATGATGAAGCTAAAGGTAAGAAGCAATGGGAAGAAGCAATGAAGGAAGAGTTCAATGCACTAGAGGAGAACAAGACATGGGAACTTGTTCCTAAACCAAATGGTAAGAAAGTTATTGGAAATAAATGGGTTTATAAAGTGAAGAAGCTTGCAGATGGAAGTATAGCCAGATACAAAGCTAGATTGGTGGTGAAAGGCTATGCCCAAACCTATGGCATAGATTATGATGAGACATTCAGTCCCGTAGCTAAGATGTCAACTATAAGGACAATCATTGCTATTGCAGCTTCAAAAGGATGGACCCTAAGTCAATTGGATATAAAAAATGCATTCTTGAATGGATACATATCAGATGAGGTATACATGGAACAACCTCAAGGGTTTATAGATTCTAGGTATCCAAATTTTGTTTGCAGATTGAGAAGAGCATTGTATGGATTGAAGCAAGCTCCAAGAGCTTGGAACTATAGACTGGTGAAGTATCTCAATGATCTTGGATATCAAAGTTCAAAAGCAGATTCAAGTCTACTTATCAAAAGAACAGAGGAAGGTACAATCTACATTTGTATTTATGTAGATGACATTATAATCACAGGTACTTCAGATGAAGGAATCAAGGAGGTAAAGAGATTACTTGAGAAAGAGTTTAAGATCAGTGACCTAGGAAAGTTGTCATACTTTCTTGGAATGGAAGTCACTTATACAGTTCATGGCATATATGTGTCACAAGAAAGGTATCTTCTGAACTTGTTGAAGAAGTTTGATATGGAAAATTGCAGAGAAGCTTCAACTCCACTTGAAGTTAATCACAAGCTCAGTAAATATGATGGTGCAGACTACAAAGATATGAGGAAGTATCAATCTCTTGTGGGTAGTTTGATTTATGCTACACTAACAAGACCTGATCTTAGTTATGCAGTGGGAGTTTTGTCACAATTCATGCATTGTCCAAAGGACCCACATTGGATTGCAGGTCAAAGAGTTCTCAGATATATCAAAGGAACTATAAAGGAAGGATTATATTATCCTTTTACATCAGATTTGAAGTTGAGAGCCTATAGTGACTCAGACTGGGCAGGTAATCAAGATGACAGGAGATCAACTCATGGTTACATGATATACATTGGTGATAAGCTTGTAAGTTGGTGTTCCAAGAAACAACATACAGTAGCATTATCATCAACTGAAGCAGAGTACAAAGGACTTGTGGAAGCAGCTAAGGAAGTCATATGGATGCAGACATTGTTCAAGAGCTTAGGCATTGATCAAGGTACACCTACAATACATGGAGATAATATGAGTTCACTTTATCTTGCAACAAATCCAGTATTTCATGCAAGAACAAAGCACATAGAGATACAGTATCATTTTCTCAGAGAAAAGGTAATGGAGAAAGAGATTGAAGTGGAATACATTTCTACTAAAGATCAGTTAGCAGACATAATGACAAAGAGCTTGGATGGTGTGAAGACCAGCAAATTCAAAAGCATGGCAGGAGTAAAAGAAAAGAAGAAGATATGAAGAAACAGGGAATGTCAATTAGTGATTGAGGGGGAGCTGTTGGAGAAACAATCACTAACTAGACATATATTTGAAGGACAAATCTTAGGAAGAAAACCCCATGCCTATGTGAAGGGACAAATTCACAAGTGTATCATACTTGTAAAGTTAGTTCACTTTAGTTCTAGAAGTTTTTTAAAAATCACGGGAATGAGAAAGTCTATATAAGTTAGTTAGTATTAACTGACGCGAAGAGAGAAGAAGAAGGAGGAAGACAATGAGGAAGTGAGAAGAACTCATTTTTGTATGACTGAGTATAGTCGGGCTTCTCTGAGTGAGAAAGCATCTGTAAAACTTCTGAGTTTTTATAGTTATGAGAAGAACTGAGTAAAGTTCTGTGTATGAGCCTCTCTCCATCATCTCCATGATTACCTACTGTGTGATGAGTTACAAAGATCAAGTTTTCCAAGCAACTCGATGCCTGGCATCGAATCTCTGCTGATAAGTCATATTTTCTTTTATATTTTTCATTCAGTACTGAAGTGTTTGAAAAACATGATGTTGTTGGAGCAACTCGATGCCTGGCATCGAATTCTAGTTGATAAGTCATATTCTAATTGTGCATGAAATCACATATATATTTGGTGTCTAAAAGATCAAGACTTTATGCGGGAAGTCGATGCCCGGCATCGAATCCCTGCTGAAAAGTGGCCAAAAACATCCCAAGTCGATGCCCGGCATCGAATTCTCGTTGCAAGTCGATGCTAGGCATCGAATTCTAATTTTAAACAGGCGCTCTTACTAAAACAGGCAAGTTTTCCAGTTTTGGAAGGTCATACAGGGTCATCTTGTGAGGGCCATAACTTGAGTTCTAGAGCTCCGTTTGATGCATATGATAGCTTGTTGGAAAGCTCTACTCTTCTAGTTTCAGCCTATAAAGTTTCATGGAGAAAGCATACTTGAGCTAGGAGAAATTAGCAAAATACTGAAGGTATGTCATTTTAGTGACTAGGAATTTCTGTAGAAGCAAAGTTCTCACTTTAGGCTATCATTTCTCAAAGTTTGGAGTGGCAATGAGTTAATGGTGACCATAGAGGTGTTCTAGTATCACCTTAATTCATTTCTTGTGGTGTTTCATACATCAACAATCATAATGGTTTCTTACACATTTAGCTACTTGGATAGGTCTCAGCCTTCTCATTGGTTCAAGTGGTCTGGGCATCACAGGGAAGACTGGGATAGCTGGTCGTAATGGCGGCACTCCAGGCTGTCTTCCTACCAGTGGTTGTGGTCTCGCTGGTGGTCGGTACTGGTTCCCTATCCCTGCGTGGGCCTGATTGTGTGTGTGCACTCCTGGAGTTGCAAACTGTACATGAGTATGGTTGGGCACACTTCGTTGACTAGTCTATCCTGATGTGGTTTGCTCCGTTTCGTGTTGATTCCCAAAAGGATTTTGTGAAGTAGTTGCCTGACCTCTCTGAGGAAATACAGGCGTACCCATGTATCTTAGTCGAGCCCTGTCTAAGGCACTCACAGGCCAATATCTCCTTTGATCCTTATCCAAGTAAGTAAGTCTAGTTTCATCATCTGGGTCTTTCAACTCATAAAATGTCATGGGGCTTTCTTCTCTCCCTGGAGCCGGTAAGTCAGTTTGAAGCAACAGGTCTGATCCATGGATCATATAAACTTCCAACAGGTAATCATCTTGAGGTATCAAATCTCCTCTCAAGACCCGTGACACTTGAGACCTGCCCCTCGGGGTACATATAGACTCTTCAAGTTGTGTTCTTTCAGAGTTGTTGGGGTCCACAAACTCTCCCCTTTCATTGATTTTCTCAGGGAATTCAGTCACAATATAGATATGACCAATCTTGTCTACATATGCTCCTCCTTCGTACTTGACAGCAGGTCGGGGCACAATTGTGGCATTCTGGGAAGTTACCATCCTAGCAACAGATCTGTTTAACCCATCCAGGTAGATTGGGATTTCCTGGGCATTGGTGGACACATATTGTAAGGAGGTACGGTAATCCCCCTCAACAGTGGACATGAAATTCCTATTTGGCGTTGGACCTTGCATGTCTTCCGAAGCCATGTGTAGTTCCCCTTCCGAATCACTAGAGGTTTCTGAGTAAATGGAGTGGTGACTAGCTTGGGCAGCGCTTCCTACCGAAGATATGACACTTCTTCGACTACTTAGCACTCTTCCTGATCTCAAGTTCATTCACCCCCCCAAGTCTCTCTCTATGCCTCAGAGATTCTCCTTGGGTAACTCTCCTTATGACTTAAAGTGTCTGACAAAAAGAAAGGGTCAATCTGGACGATACCACTTCCTGACGATACTGCTCTCGGCGATACTGCTTTGATCACGATACGATACCAGAGGTCCAAACGATACGATACTGGATACTGCCCGTGATACGATACCAAACACCAAGACGATACGATACTAACCTGGTATCGCGATACTACCTCGGAGAGCAGACGATACGATACTAGGATTATCACGATACGATCTCAAAAGTTTCAGGCAATACGATACTGGAATTGATGACGATACGATATCAGTGTGGTATCGCGATACCGATCTCGAGGAGAAGGCGATACGATACCACGTGTGCGATACGATACCTATGAGACCAGACGATACGATACTTATGACAGTATCGCGATACTATCCAAGTGAGTGGCCGATACGATATCAAGGTGGTGTCGCGATATCAGATTTCTCGAGACACGATACGATACTCAAGAAGGATACGATACGATCTCAAAAGTCTGACGATACGATACCAGGTATAGTATCGCGATACTTCACTAGGAAATATGGCGATACGATATTGACGAAGATCGACGATACGATACTAGAGACTCAGGGCGATACGATCTCAAGATGGTGTCGCGATACAATCCTTGGTAGAAGGCGATACGATATCACCGTGGTAAGCGCGATCGCGATACCAATCTTGGCGACACGATACCCATATGGTATCGCGATACCAGGATTGATACCCAGCGATACGATACTTAAAATAGTGCATGATCGCGATACCAACTCGAGGCCACGATACCAAAATGGTATCGCGATACCAAGTAGGTATCAAGCGATACGATACTTCGGCGAGTATCGCGATACAAGGGAGTTTTGGTATCGCGATACCAAACCTCAACCGATCGCGATACTCAAGCCAAACTGCAAGAAAATTCCAAATTTTTTGCACCCCCTTGCTCTCCTCACTCCCCTCTTCTCTCCTAGGCCTCTGTATCACACAAAAGTTCTGCAATGATATCACTTTTTCCCCCCCGCGATACTGCGCACCTGTTTAATCACGTGTTTGTGCATGTTTAGTGAGTTTTTAGCTAAGGTTCTTGGTGATATCTTACCAATGTAATGCTCTACTTGCACCTGGAAGTCAACCCCTAGCTTTGACAACCTGAAATCCACGATACTTCACTCGCGATACCGGTCGCTGCTAGCAAACGATACCAAACTTCAGTGAAGTGTCAAATGAGTCAATTTTTTGGTTTTTATACTTTTTTGGATAGAACTTGAATTTTGCTGATTTTTTGGGATTTTTTTGGTGATTTTTTCCTATTCCAACTTCTCCTCTCCTCACTACTCCTCTACTTCTAACCTAACCCTAACTCCTCCTTCTCTTCCCTCCTCCTAAACCTAAACCTAAACCTTATCACACACACCTCGGAGATGTGAAGTAACAAGTGCTGAAGTGACTGACTACTTGCCACCGGACAATTTTGCCTCTACAAGTACGATTCTATCACACTCGATCTATAACCATCACGAAGGCACCTTGGTTGAGTGTTCCCCGGCAACGGCGCCAAAAACGTGTGTACTTGAGCCGAGAGGACTCAAGGACTTGTGCCAATGAGACTGTACCTCAATTGCCACACAAGTGCTTATAGTGGGTACTTAACACACATCTAATTGTCAATCCGAAGGAACGACGTACCGAGTGTATGAAGACATGTGCACACGTGATGGAAAATGAAGTGGTTTAGCTAGCATGCATGAGAAAAGACTACTACCTCTCACACTCATTGAAATACTGAAAGTGTTTGCCGCAAGCCTCTTACAACAGTTTTTAGTATTTTGAGGTTTTCTCTCAGCCCAGAACTCTGAATATAGGCAATAGGGTACTCGTTTCGAAGCTCTCGACGAGACGCATCCAACGGCAATGGTTTCACTTGATTCTGACTACTCAGCTTCAAGTTATGGCAAAAACAGTGAATGACGGGAGTCACAACTACCCGCACCACAACTTCTCCTAGCTTGCACACGCACTACAGCAGCTCAAAACCAAGGGGAAGGGGTAGACAACAGTCCTACACATGCATTTCAAGCATAACACACACATACAAGAGCGAAATGAAGATCAAAATCAGCATGAAAGAGACAAACTCGAAAATCTGTAGAGCTCCTTCTTCACAATGGCAAAAAGTTCTTTACAAAGAGTCACATTTGACTTATATACTAGTGCCCTAAAAATGGTCCTTTCACACAAGCGACCGACACTTTATTCACTAAAAGACTAATTTCCTACTATTTTACATGGGTAAATCTTTAATCTTCTGCGGGTATGCATCTAGAGGACTCCTCTAGTGCCTTTACAATGGAAAATATATTACAAGAATGATTATGATACAAAAATATGATGTCCAAATCGGAAAAATTTTGGGGCCCGTCTTTTTCTCTGCTTTGTGCTTCCTTTAGCTCTGCAACAAGTAGCATTGGCCAATCCTCTATACTCTTCCTCTGTAGAAGATAAAGCAACATTGGGTTGCTTCTTTGAAGACCATGATATAGGTTTGTTACTTGCAAAGGATAGGTAGCCTGAGGTGCTCCTTCTATTATCTTTGCAACCTGCCCAATCTGCATCTGAATATATCTTGATGTCCAAGTCTGAGGTATAAGGAGAATATAATCCTTGATTTTGAGTGCCTTTAAGGTACTTCAAAATCCTCTTGGCAGCTTCCAAGTGAGGTGCCCTAGGTTTGTGCATACATTGACTTGAAACACTTACTTCATAAGCAATATCAATCCTTGTCAATGTAGCATAGTTCAAGCTTCCCACTATGCTTTGGTAACCTACAATATTCTCAAGCTCATCGCCTTCATGAGCACTTAACTTTTGGTTTACCTCCATTGGAGTGCTTGCTACATTGGCATCCTGCAAATGAAACTTCTTTAACATGTCCTGTATATACTTTCTCTGAGTAATGTAAATTCCAGAGTAAGTATAGACTAACTCAAGTCTAAGAAAATACCTTAGTGATCCTAGATCACTGATTTTGAACTCTTAAATCATTTGATTCTTAATCTTCTTGATGCCATTAGCATCATTACCTGTGAGTATGATATCATCAACGTATACACATAGGGATATTACCTCTAAATTAATCCTCTTAACAAACAGAGAAGTATCTACTTTACTCATGATGAATCCTTGATCCTATAGGTATGTAGTCAACCTATGGTTCCATGCCCCTAGGTGCCTGCTTCAATCCATAAAGAGCTTTGTTCAATTTACACAAATATGTTACCTTGCTTGGGTCCTCATAGCCAGGAGGTTGAGACATGTACACCTCCTCTGAACTCCATCCATTCAGAAATGCATTTTTTACATCCAATTGATACATGTTCCAATTCTTTAATGCACCCACACTTACCAATACCCTAATGGTTGGCATTTTGGCCACAAGGGAGAAGGTTTCTTCATAATCAACTCCTTGGGTTTGTGCAAAACCCTTAGCCAGAAGTCTAGCTTTGTACCTGCTTATTGATCCATCAGAATTCCTCTTGATCTTATTGATCCATCTAGAACCAATTACCTTCATAGAATCTTTATTTGGCACTAGCTCCCAAGTATCATTCTCCTTGAGTGCTTCAATCTCCTCATCCATAGCTTCCTTCCATTCTGCCTTAGTCTTTGCCTCTTCATATGATGATGGATCTTCAAATGACAAGTCTTTTGCAAGATAAACAGAATGCTTAGTAACTAAAGAAGTGTCATACCCATATCTGATTGGCTTCTTGCTCTCCCTTTGTGATCTTCTGATTTCTAGGTTGGATGATTCAGGTATATCCTCCAACTTCTTCATCTTAACTTTGCCTTTGGATTTCGATGCCTTGAATTCTTCTAGGTTGATGATGTCCTCATCATCTGAATTGATGTCTTCAATGTGGTTTGGTTCCTCCTTGGTGAGGCTTGGAAATTCCTCTTCCAAGTCATAAGGTAGCTTTACTCTCCTGCATTTACTTTCAATCCAAGAGTCATTCTCATCAAAGACAACATCTCTACTCACCATAAATCCTTTGTTAGAAGGATTGTAGAACCTATATCCTTTCTGATTCAATCATACCCTATGAAGATGCACTTCTTTGCCTTAGGTTCTAGCTTACCTCTGATTTGAGAAGGGATATGCACATAAGCAACACATCCAAAGATCATGCAATGATCAAGTGAAGGTCTTCTACCATGCCATGCTTCATATGGGGTCATCCCATCAAGAGATTTTGATGGCAACCTGTTTACAAGATAAGTGGCAGTAGATACACTCTTTGCCCACAAGCAATAAGCTAATTTTTTCTCATTTAACATTGACCTAGCTATTTCAACAATTAGTCTATTTCTCCTCTCTGCCACCCCCTTTTGCTCAAGGGTATACCTTGTGTAATTTCTCTCTTGCTTCCTCTATCCTGTAAGAATGCATCAAACTCATTTGAGAAGTACTCACCTCCTCCATCTGACCTTAGTCTTTTTAGACTTCTTCCTGTTTGGTTCTCAACAAGTGCAAGATACTTTTTAAAGCAACTCAATACTTCATCTTTGTGCTTTGTAAAGTATAAGATAGTCCACCTACTGAAATCATCAATGAAAGATACATAATACCTTGATCCAGAAATTGAGGGATCCTTACTTGGTCCCCATACATTTGTATGGACAAGCTCTAGGTAGTCCTCATGCATATAACCTTTCCTTGAGAAGGGTAACCTGTGAGATTTTCCAAACTGACAAGCACCACATTTATAGATCATGTGTTGCTTGGATACATTAGGTATCCCAAGCACACATTGATCTCTACATATTTGCTTTAAAGTTCTCTCACCAACTAATCTGTTATGCCAAATTTCAAGCTCTGATAGTGTTTGGTCTTTGTAACTTAAAGTGAAATATTCCTTGTATCCTCAAGTTCAAAAGTGAATAATCTACATGTCTTTTCTCCTTTGGCAATTCTCTTGAATCCTTGCTGGGGATCCTCCACAAGTGCTCCATATTTGTTGAACCTGACCTGCAAACCCTTTTCCACAATCTGTGCAACACTCATCAAATTTTTGGTAATTGTAGGTACATATAGAACTGTGCTCAACAGATTCTTATTTCCATCAGAGGTTTTAACATTTCCTACCTTGATCACTGAGTGGTTGGTGTCATCACTTGTTTGTACCTGATGCTTATGCTTTGGTTCCTCAAGGTCAGAGAGAAGAGCTACATTGCTTGCCACATGGTTTGAGCATCCCGAGTCAATGTAGAAGAGATGGTCATCATTTATACCTAGTTTTGAAGTCATATTCATAATCAGAAGAGAATCCTCTTGCTCCTTTGTATAGTTGTTGTAATCTTTCCTTGATTTGTAGCCTCCTTGGTAGTTGTTATTATAGTTGTTGTTGTAGTTGTTATTGTAGCCTTGATGGTGATTGAATCTTCCTCTTGGCTATGTATATCCCCCTCTTTGAAATCCTCTACCTCTCTTATTCTTGAAGTTCCTGTAACACTCATCTATAGTATGATTTTCCAATCCACAAATATTACATGGTGATGAGTTATAAGGTCGCCCCCTACCTTTCTTACCTCCTCTGCCCCTTCCTCTTGAGTTTCTACCTCTCCTTGCATAGTTGGCTTGGGAGGTAGCTCCTTCATTCTCAATCTTCTTGCTTTTTCCTTTATCTTTAGACTTACTTTTATCTGTGTATAGGTAAGAAGAGCTATTACCTCTTGATGAATCTCCATTCTTGTTGAGCATGGATTTATGGGTGAAGAGTTGCCCCATGAGTGTGGTAAGGTCTGGAATCTGCATGTCCATGTACAAGTGCATGGCAGTTGTGATGCTCTCCCATTTGTCATCTGCTTTAATACCACTAATTACTTGTCTTACAATATGCTCCTCTTCAATTTCTTCTCCTATGCTTGCCAATTGATCAGCTCCATCCTTGAATTTTGTCACATACTCTGAGATGCCTTGCTTGGGTTGCTTTCTTTGAGTGGTAAACTCAATCCACAATTGGTTCTTCCTAGCCCTTGTGTTGGAAGAGATATACGAAGACAATGTTTCCCAAGTCTCTTCGGATGTCTTACGATTCCTAATATGTGGAAGAAGAAAATCAGAGATTGAGTTAAGTAAGTATGAACTTGCTAATGTATGCTTGGCACACAATGAATTGAGTCTTTCATGATCCTCTCTTGTAGGTTGTCCTTTGCTTCTGAAAATGGGCATCTCCTCATCTCTTGAGATGTATCCATAGAGACTCCTTCCTTGCAAGTATGCCTTCATCCTCAAGGACCATGCTTGGTAGTTGTTCCTGTTCAATTTATCAATGAAAGAAGGAAAACCATCTCCCATTTTTCCTTAGCTTTGCTATGATACCACTATTGGGAAAGATGGATGGACACTCCAAGAAATGAGTAGGTACTGCTAATCCCTGCTTTGTACCAACCCTTTTTTACTTCAGAGTTGAGTTGTAGGCCCTCTTAGCTTTCCAATGACACTAAACAAGTGCCTATGTACTTTGGAAATGATGTGAGAAATGATTCATTCAAAACACACTACTTCCAAGTTCAAGAATCAATAAAAACCTTCCATTTTTGTTCACACAGCTGCTGCTTGTTAAGCTCATTGCTTCCAGTACAATAGGAATTAGAAAAATTCATTTTGGAGATATTGAATTAGCTTAATGAGCTAATGATTCCAAGTAGAATCACTTGAAATGATGCACTATACACAGAGCAATTGTTAAAAGGGACTTCTGTCACGTCCACTTTTAATCTCTTTTCGGGTTCTTGGGGATGGTAGGGGTCTGACAGTGCAGAGGCCCTTTACTTAATTTTTCCCAATTAACCAATTAATCAAACAGTAATTATACGTCAAGGCAACACTTCTATTACACAATTATGATTCTTCGATTACGGTATCCTCACACAGTAGGTTATCGTGCAATTTTATCAATCACACAATCGAACAGACTTGTTGATGTTAAGACATTATTACTGTGTTAATAGTAAATTACGACAATTCAATAGGAACAGACTTAACAGTACTCCAAGAATCTGCAAATTCCGCACCACAGCATCTCCGCAAGGTCACAAATTGCCCAGACAGACAGTCTGGCAATCCCGTCTCCTCTACCACCGGAGAACACCGTAATGTCTCTTCATTAATGGGTAAAAAGGTTACATCGCTTCGCTACACCCTTTGAGTGCGTGCGGTATATGAAAATATAATTACAATGTGCCAATCCGGCGGCCTTACACTGGCACACACGATGGACTCGAACCCGCAAAGAAAATCAAGGCTCATCTACGATACCTTGTATGTACAGAGTTTTGGCTAATTTGAAAGTCCTAGTTATTTTTTGTTTTAAGGAATCCAGCATCAGCTTTAATGTCTCTGGCTCCACCAACTGTGCGTCAATTCGTACTGAACTCACCGCAATGACCTGACTCATCAGAGCATCGGTCTATGTCTGCAAAAAAGCTTCTTGTAAGTAGAAATCGTTGGCGATGGCTGCATCTCTACTGACCTTAATATCAGCAATCTGAGCATCAATTCTGGACAACTTCTCTGCTTGAACACCGAGCTTCTTTTCTCTGCATTCTAGCTCTTCAGTTTGAAGTTGCATTGTTTTGTAATAAGCTTCTCTTTCTTTTTGCACACCTTCAAGTTCTTTCTTCAATTTGGGATACTTAGCAATCTCTTCTGTTAATTCTTGATCTCGCCGGAACAATCGTTCAGTGGTATTATGTAACTCTGCTTCTGCTTTAAGCACATTGGCTGCCAAAGATTGAGAGGCTTCTTCTAAGACACTGTAGGCATCTCGTGTACGATGAAGTTCATCTCCTAAAGAAGTCATAGCATCTGTCTTATCAGTGAGATCCTGCTTGAGAGTAGTAAGTTCTGTATCCTTTTGAACATGCAGAGCGTCCCTCTCGGTTAATTGATCTTGAAGTTGTTGAACCTGAAGCTGCAGGGCATGATTCTCCGCTTTAACTGCATTAGCCTCTTCCTGTAATGGGGCAATATCTACCTCTAAGATATCCACTTTGTGCTGTAATTCGTGTTGAATATTGTCGGTTGCCAGCTTCAATTGAATAGGTAACTACTGAGAAAATTGAATCAAGAGTCGACCCATAGACTCCAATTCATTGAACATAATACGCGTAGGAGGAAGAAAAGGAAGTGGTTGGGATGAAGAAGCTGATAATAGATGAGGGGAGGGTGGTGGAGAGTAGTTGGGAGAAGAGGATGGAGTAATGGGTACGTCAGGAACAATAGGGTGAATTGGAACAACGGGCTCAACGGGGTGCATTGGTAGAGGAAGTGGGGTAAGGGTATTCGGCATCAGGATTATGCCGGATGTATTCTGCTTCATTGCCTCAACCTTGTCAATCATTGCGTCAACAATGGCAATCACTTCGGTAATAATGTTGTTGAGATATCAAGCTCAACATGTGATGATCGAGGATGACACGTACCAGTTTTTCGTTTCTCTGACATGTATAGTGGTCACGCCGGTATATGTCAGGGATACTTCATTGAGCTTTATTAGATTTATCTATCGAGAGTGATGGCACATTTGTTTCTTGCCAGCTCACTCATTCACGGACATTAGGTTTTTCCTTATGTACTAGTCTTTATATATTGCACTTGTTGTATTCTTGTTTTTTAGGTCATTCTTGTACATTCCTTTTATGTAATAGAAGAAGAAGAAGAAGAAAATCATTCCTCTCTGTCTCAATTTGTGTGTGTGCTTCTGCTTGAGAGTGAGAGTGTTTGTGTGAGCTCTCTTCCTTATCTCCTTCCTCGTGACATGGTATCAGAGCCAGCGTGGCTGTAGAGAGCTCGTGGAGAAGGTGACGGTGAAGACTACGCGGCAAGGCGTGGAGAAAACGCGATTTCACAAACGGCCTCCATTTGCTATGAAAATCGGCGTGAAGGTAGAAGTTTCAGAGCCATCTCGACCTCCGTTTCGAGCCCGCAAGGTGGGGCCCACAAAAAAACCAGGTTAGTTTCAGAAACTGTAACTTGCGTTATGTTTGGCGACACTCATATATTCCAGATCCAGAATTTCAAGCGATTCCGTGTATTGTTGATACACGAAAACTGTGTTTTTCTGAGATCGAACTGTCACGTCATAGTGCGATAGTGTTCAAGCAGAAGTGCTGCTTGTAGTGTGTTGCGGTGTTGTGAATTGTTGCAGAAATGGCAAACGTAGATGGAATGAGTCAACTTATGAGCGATAAGCTGGACAAAAACAACTTCCATGCTTGGAGATTCCGAATGACAAATTTTTTGATGGGAAAAGGCTACTGGAAGTACATTGAAGGAGAGAATGAAAATGCTCCGTAGTTACCAGAAAGGAATCGGACTGCAGAACAGTTAAGAGCATATGAGGAATGGAATCAAGGAGCACAAAAGGTAATGTATTGGCTATCTGTTAGCATACAGGATAGCATGATTGGACACATACAGGATGCCAAGACTCCAAAAGAGGCTTGGAAAAGTTTGGTCACTTTGTACGAGACCAATACAAAGGCACGAAAATTGCAACTCAAGAACGAGCTGCATACATTGGAGAAAAAGAGCATGTTGGTAAGTGACTACACTCTAAAAATCAAAAGCATATGTGAGTCACTTGCATCTATTGGCATGAATGTAGATGATGATGATAAGGTGGAAGTGTGCCTTCGTGATTTAGGAGCTGCATATAAGCAGTTCAGAACTTCTATAGAGACTAGGGAAAATATTCCAAATTTTGCTGATTTGGTATCTATGCTGATTATTGAAACTCCCAAGGAAAGCCCAATTCTGAGCAGGTATTCTACTCTGGCAGAGGAAGAGGCAGAGGAAGAGGTTTTGGAAGTGGAAGAGGAAACAATAACCAAGACCAAGGTCAACAACAGAATCATGCAGGAGGAAGAGGACAGTTTCGAGGTAGGGGGAGTCAAAGAAGCCGCATAAATTTCCAGAGAAATGATTCAGGTAATGATAGTAAAGGATGCTGGAATTGTGATAAACCTGGACACTTTGAGCGTGGTTGCAGGTTGAAGAATCAAAATAACAGAAGGCAGTAAAACAACTATGCATCCACAAGTGCAGATGATTCTGAGAAGCTGTTTATGGTTCAACATCACATGATGAATACGATGTCTGCTAGTGTTTCAAAATTGAATGATAATGTCTGGTATGTTGATTCAGGTGCTTCCAATCACATGACCAGTCATGCAGAATGGTTTAGTAGTTTGCAGAAAATGCGAGTTCCTGGATATGTTGAAACAGGTGATGATACATCGCATCCTATTGAGCATACATGAAACATAGCATTGTCTATGGAGGACGGAAAGGTAACATCTCGCTGATGTGCTGCATGTTCCAAATATAACAAAGAATCTGGTTTCTATTGGACAAATGGTTGACCAGGGATTACAAGTCAGGCTCAATGCTGATGGATTATATGTAGAAGAGTACAAGCAGGATGGACGACTGGTTGCCGAAGGAAACAAAGTGGGAAGAATGTTCACCTTAAATGTGAAGATTCCTGAAATGAATGCAGCCATGTTTGCAAAAGGTGCAGGAGTTATTGCAGATATAGAGATATGGAACAAACGGATTGGACATGCAAACTTGCAAAGGCTGAAACTGATGCAGTCAAAGGAGATTGTCCATGGACTACCAAATTTCAAAGTTGCAGAAATGCAAAAGGTATGTGCAGCATGTAAATTTGGTAAACAGTCAAGAGCATCATTTCCACATGACAAGCATGTTAGTGAGAATGTACTAGAAGTAGTACATACAGATGTTTGGGGTCTAGCAAAGACCACATCTATGGGTGGTTGCAGGTTTTATGTTACTTTCATTGATGACCATACACGCAAAGTATGGGTATATTTCATGAAAGAGAAGAGCGAGGTGTTTACTCCCTTCCAGAATTTTAAAGTTATGGTGGAAAAGTAGACAGGGAAGTACATTCAGACATTAAGATATGATGGAGGAGGTGAATACATGTCTAATGAATTCAACAATTTTCTAAAAAATCATGGAATTCGGCGTCAGTTTTCATGCAGGTACACACCACAACAAAATGGTGTTGTTGAACGGAAAAACAGACATATTGCAGAAATAGCAAGAGCCGTAATGGCTAGGAAGAATATGCCTCATTGTTCTTGGGCAGAAGCTGTGCATACTGCTGTAAACATCATGAACAAAACTTCGACTGCTGCTGTACATCAAGTTACACCTGAAGAGAAGTTTACAGGTAAAAAGCCAAACTTATCACATCTGAAAGTTTTTGGCTATATTGCATATGTACATGTCCCAGATGAATTGAGGACGAAGCTTGATCCAAAAGCAGAAAAGTGTGTCTTCATTGGATACTCCCTTGAGCAAAAGGGATATAAATGTTATAATCCACTCACACGACAGATAAAGGTGAGCAGAGATGTGGTATTTGATGAAATGTCAAGCTTCTATGCAGATGCCAAAGAAGGACTGAGTCTTGAACCAAATGACAAAGAAAATGCTGAAAAACCAAGTGCAGAAACTCAGGTTTTGAGTGGACCAGATGCATCACCAAGCAATAGTTCCAACTCAAATCCATGGAGTGGAAGATTACGTGGGAATTTCAGTCCAGCAAATTCATCAAATACATCCAAGAAAGGTAAAGAAAAGCTTTCTGCTGGTCATAAAACATGTGCAGGTTTTGAAGACGTTGATGGAGATTCAAGCGGTTCAGAAAAGAGTCTTGATGAGGAACTTGGATTGCCCTCTGTGAAGACTCCAGGAGTAAGAAGGGCACATGCAGATGATACAAGGAGAAGTGACCCAGGACCAAGAAGATCTGGGAGGATGCGTAATTCAATGCAACGATTGACATATGATAGTTACATGGCTCGCCATTGTGCCTACATGACAAAGGTAATACAAGATGCCGAACCTTCTTGTTTTGAAGATGCAATTGGTAATGCAGATTGGGAAAAAGCTATGGATGAGGAGATGGCTGCACTTTATGGAAATGATACATGGAAGTTGGTTCCATTGCCGCAAGGAAAGAAACCCATAGGTTGTAAATGGGTTTCAAGGTAAAGCATAATGCTAATGGTAGCATAAGCAGGTATAAAGCACGATTGGTAGCTAAGGGATATGCATAGACATATGGCATTGATTATGAGGAAACATTCAGCCCTGTAGCTAAAATGTCTACTGTTAGGACACTTGTTGCATTAGCTACAGCAAAAGGATGGACTCTACATCTGATGGATGTGAAGAATGCTTTCCTACATGGTGAGTTATAGGAAGAAGTATATATGGACGAGCCACAAGGATATGAAGATTCAAAGCATCCAGAATATGTTTGCAGGTTGCAAAAGGCTTTGTATGGGCTGAAGCAGGCTCCGCGTGCATGGTATGCAAGGATTGCTGATTACTTAACCAGCATTGGGTTTTCTATGTGTGATGCAGATCACTCACTATATGCAAGGAAGGCTGATGATGGCATCACTATTGTGGCTATTTATGTTGATGACCTGATTGTAGGTGGTGATAATGAAGAAAGCATCAAAGAGGTAAAGAAACTTCTTATGCAGGAATTCGACATGAAAGATCTTGGTGTGCTGCACTATTTCTTGGGCATTGAGTTTATACATACAGAAACAGGTATATGGATGTCACAAAGGCAATATGCCTTGAATATGCTGCAAAACTATGGTATGGCTGATTGTAAGCCAATTTCTATGCCTTTAGATCAGAATTTGAAATTGGATACTACATCAGGTGAAGCATTGGAAAATGCTACTATGTACAGGAAAATTGTGGGAAGTCTTATATATCTTACAATTACAAGGCCTGATTTAAGCTACACTGTTGGACTTGAAAGTCAGTTTATGCAGGTTCCCAGGAAGCCACATTTGGATGCTCTGAGGCGCACTCTACGTTATGTGAGTGCTACTTTGGATTATGCATTGTTTTATGAAGCTGGTGTAGATTTGCAGGTTCATGGATACACCGATGCAGATTGGGCTGGTAGTACTCCAGATAGAAGATCTACTAGTGGCTTTCTTTTCTCACTTGGAGGTGCAGCTGTTACATGGAGCAGTAAGAAGCAACCCACTGTTGCTTTGTCAAGTACAGAGGCTGAGTATAGAGGTGCTGCAATGGGAGCATGTGAGGCATCATGGCTCATGATGTTACTTGCAGATTTAGGTGTGGAAGTGCAAAAACCTATCACTATCTATTGTGATAATCTTAGCAGCATACAGTTAGCACGAAACCCTGTTTTCCATGCTAGAACAAAGCATATCGAGGTACATTATCACTTCATCAGAGAGAAGGTACTAGCAGGTGATATTGATCTTGTTTATGTGAGAACAGATGAGCAGGTTGCTGATATTTTCACCAAAGCACTTGGAGCTGAGAAGTTGAAGAAGTTTCGGAAGATGCTTGGATTACAGGATATGGCGTTGAGCTTGAGGGGGAGTGTTGAGATATCAAGCTCAACATGTGATGATCCAGGATGACACGTACCAGTTTTTCGTTTCTCTGACATGTATAGTGGTCACGCCGGTATATGTCAGGGATACTTCATTGAGCTTTATTAGATTTATCTACCGAGAGTGATGGCACATTTGTTTCTTGCCAGCTCACTCATTCGTGGACATTAGGTTTTTCCTTATGTACTGGTCTTTATATATTGCACTTGTTGTATTCTTGTTTTTTAGGTCATTCTTGTACATTCCTTTTATGTAATAGAAGAAGAAGAAGAAGAAGAAGATCATTCCTCTCTGTCTCAATTTGTGTGTGTGCTTCTCCTTGAGAGTGAGAGTGTGTGTGTGAGCTCTCTTCCTTATCTCCTTCCTCGTGACAAATGTCTGCAACAATTTTGTTCACAGCTTCTTGATTCTGCTGATGAGAATCCGCCAGAGAAGAAACTTCATCGGAGTCGTCCATGTGGCCACCTTGTTCTTGCTGTTTAATTGGAGAAGAAGGAACAGAAGAATCGGCATGAATGGATGTAGGAGTGTCGTGGAAGACTTCTTCTTCATGACCAACAGTTGATCCCTGCACTTGGCTCCCAAAAGGACTTATGCGTCTGCATTTTTTGCGAAGGAGTTGAAATAGATCCTCATCGTCATCATCTTCGTCCTCGAGCATTTGAGTAGATTCTTCATGTAACAAAAAGGGGGCGTTTGGAGGAGATTGCACAGCTTGGATCATCACAAAAGGAAGGTGAGGATATGAGGAAGACAAGAACGAGGAAGGTCACCCTTAGTGACTTGTTTGATAACCGCTACACATTCACGGTGAATGCGTCGGAAATAAAAGGATGCAAAGTTAACAGTTTCATGGGAAGCGGTGTCGATCACCTGGGGGTGTTCCTAATAGATTTGGTACTGCCCAGGGATGTTGATCTTTCCGATACTTTGGATAGGACTCACCGGAACGAGTAACCGACATATATAACTTCTGTACCGCTTGCCTTGTGTACTGCTCTGCCTTTACTGACTATTCTCAATCTATTTTCATCTTCCCACAGACGGCGCCAGTGTTAAAAGGGACTTCCGTCATGTCCACTTTTAATCTCTTTTCGGGTTCTTGGGGATGGTAGGGGTCTGACAATGCAGAGGCCCTTTACTTAATTTTTCCCAATTAACCAATTAATCAAACAGTAATTATACGTCAAGGCAACACTTTTGTTACACAGTTATGACTCTTCGATTACGATATCCTCACACAGTAGGTTATCGCGCAATTTTATCAATCACACAATCAAACAGACTTGTTGATGTTAAGATAGTATTACTATGTTAATAGTAAATTACGACAATCCAATAGGAACAGACTTAACAGTACTCCAAAAATCTGCAAATTTGGCACCATAGCATCTCTGCAAGGTCGCAAATCGCCCAGACAGATAGTCTGGCGATCCCGTCTCCTTTACCACTGGAGAACACCGTAATGTCTCTTCATTAATGGGTAAAAAGGTTACATCGCTTCGCTACGCCCTTTCGGTGTGTGCGGTGTATGAAAATATAATTACAATGTGCCAATCCGGCGACCTAACACAATCAATTTAGCAATCAAATCTTTACTCCCAATTTTTTAAGACCTCTACAGAGTTTGACCAGTGACCACCTCGATGCACTTTTCTCCAAATCTACTAAATATAATGTCTCCAACATTTGTCAACACGTAGCAGACTTGGATCTGATTCCAATAAGATATAGAACATTGCAAATGGCGAAGAAATGACTGAGATATGAGAAATACAAAATTACTATTGTAAGTGATAATGATTGAGAGACCAACATATATAATGGATGATCTATTGTATTATGAAACAATGCTCTACATGATCATTGGCTTGATAAACAATGCTCAATGATGCTAAGAGATGTAGGCTATGAAGTAAGCCACACTCTCATACAATGAGATAAGAAAAGGGACTCAGATATGGAGTGATCTATTCCACGAGTTTTTCAATCATCTTTTATAGATGAGTCATTTGAACTTTGAATTTGAATTCTTCATTGGCTTTCTCTAGAAAAGTAATCCTCTAATCTGGGAGATATTCTCTCCAAATAAAGTCGTATCTTTTTCATTTAACAAACTCCATGAGTTTAGTGGTAGCTACAAATATTCCTCTAAGTCAAATAGACTTTTATAGTTGGTAAAAGGTAAATAATCCATGGCAATGGTTCTCATGGCTCCTCAACATTTGCACATAAAGTCTTTATATCTAACCAAGTGTGTAGGCTTGGTATTTTCACTAACAATGACCAACCAAAAGGATTATGTGAGAATAAATGTGCTCTCACCAATAAATGTATCAAGGATTAAATCAACCATTGTATAGTTGACAAAGCCAAAAAGTCTGGAAAAATTTTGCTAGAGTATCCTGTGCAAAATGATCATATGACTAGTATTAAAATATCATAAAACCACAAGTACTAACATGATAACCTGCATAGTGGATCATTGAATTAACTACACATAATCAATTATCTGAAAGAAGCCAACTAGGCTTATTGAGAACCTATGAACAACTAGCATACATCTCCTATGGCGGGGCTAGGTAAGTCTTCCACCTACATCACCAAAGAGACCTCAACATCTGGGTTGTCACAAGGAAGGAGATAAGGAAGAGAGCTCACACACACACACTCTCACAATCAAAGAGGAGCACACACAAAGATTGAGGCAAGGAAGAATGATCTTCTTTGTCTTCTTCTTCTATTATACAAAAGGAATGTACAAGAATGACCTACAAAACTGTTGGAGATAGACGTCTACGGAAGCACGCGAACAACACAAGGAAGAAGAAGAAGCTTGGAGCACAAACACACAATACTGAATGTACTACTAGAGAATGTACAAAGATAAGTAGCCCATTAGGGCAATAGACATATATACAAGCCGGGGGAAAGAAACCTCCTAAAGAGGGAAAAAAGTGCCCCGGCGGTCCTAGTGTGTTCACACACATCACTACCTAAATATATCAACAAATCCCCCCTGGGAGTGATGCGGTGAACAAGGAGATGACACTCATGTATAAGGAAGAGACAAGCTATGTGGAAATCACTCCACAAAAGGAAGTAAGCCCAAAGCTTTGCAGAAAGCTTCAAACTTCTCCCTAGGCAGAGCCTTCGTGAAAAGGTCTCCAATGTTCTCCTGCGTGGGCACATATGCCAAGCTGATCTCCCCAGCAGAGAACCTCTCCCTGACATAGTGATAATGCACCTCAATGTGCTTAGTGCGAGCATGGAACACAGGGTTCCTCGCAACTGCCAATGCACTCTCACTGTCAGTGAAGATGGTGGTGGCAGAAGACTGGCCAACACCCAAATCAGCCATAAGGCATCTGAGCCACACACACTCAACAGTCGCTGTGAAAGCTGCCCTATACTCAGCCTCACAACTGGAAGTGGCCACAGTAGGCTGCTTCTTGCTCAACCAAGATATACATGAGCTACCAAGCATGAAGCAAAAACCACTGGTGGACACATGAGTGTCATAGCAACCAGCCCAATCTGAGTCAGAAAAAGCATGCAAATCTTGTGGTAGTGATCCCCCCTTGGGACAAAACAACCCAAGTAGCCGAGTACCACTCAAGTAGCGAAAGATGGGCTTAACCGCCTTCCAATGTGTGACTCCTGGGCAATGCATAAACCTGCTCATTTGTGAGACAACAAATTGAATATCTGGCCGAGTAATGCATAAGTAAATCAAGCATCCAACAGCCTGCTGATAGAGAACAGCATCAAATGCATCTCCAGCATCATGAAGACTCAATCGTAAACCTGTCTCCATAGGAGTGGCAATAGGCTTACAGTCTTCAAGGCCAAAACCCTGCAATAATGTGTCAATATAGTTCGTTTGACACAAAGCCGTTCCACCATCAACGTGCATAATCTGAATGCCCAAATAATGATGCAAATGCCTCAAATCAGACATCTCAAATGAGGCATGCAAATCAGCCTTAAAATCAGCAATATGCTTCTCAATAGGACCAGTGAGCAGCATGTCGTCAACATAGACAACAATGATCAGAAGCACATCATTAGCACGCTTAACATATAAGGTGCTTTCAGTTGGACTGTTCTCAAAACCATGTGCAACCAGATAGGCATGTATCTTCTCATACCAAGCACGTGGTGCTTGCTTTAAACCATATAATGCCTTCTTTAACCTGCACACCTGGTTTTCATGCCCTTTCTGCACAAAGCCACGGGGCTGAAAAACATACACTTCTTCATGCAAGTCACCATTCAGAAATGCTGTTTTAATGTCCAACTGATGTACATTCCAACCATGATGGGCTGCAAGTGCACAAATGCTCTGAACAGTAGTCATACGGCATGTAGGTGCAAAGGTCTCATCAAAATCAATGCCTCTTTCCTGTGCATAACCCTTTGCAACAAGCCTAGCCTTATACCTGTCAAGTGTACCATCAGGTTTACACTTCAGCTTGTATACCCACTTAGTGCCAATGGCCTTCTTGCCTGGAGGCAAGTCACATAAAGACCATGTACCATTCTTCATTATAACATCATATTCAGATTGCATAGCAGCCATCCAGTTTTCTGAATTCTGTGCTTCATCAAAAGAAACAGGCTCATTCTCATCACAGAGACTAGACGCAACCATAGCATAGCAATCTAATGCAAAGGAGGCACTATGAGAGCCTGAACGAGTACAATAGGACAAAGGTGCATCTAATTTGCTGTCACGCAAAGTCTACACCAGCCCTTTTGGCATAGTTTTTGCCTACTCAATATCAGCTCTCTCATCAACAAGTGCATCATGTAAATCTACATCAGAAATGGAATGATCTACATCATCATATGAAACCTGCAAAAGCTGAGAAGTTGCCTCATTAGGACCAGCACTAGACTGCCCACCTGTAAAAAGAGGCATCAAAGTATCATACATATCTTTGGAGCTAACAGATGTCTCCTTAGTACATGAAAGCAATGGCTAAACAGCATCTTCCACAAATACATCACGGCTAACCAGAATGCGTTTAGTCTGTGGATGATACATACAATAGCCTTTACTTTCAGAACTGTACCCAACAAAAATACATTTTACTGCCTTATCATCCAATTTTCTGCGATGTTGTCAGGTACTAGTGCATATGCCAAACAACCAAAAACATGCACATGAGCAACAGATGGCTTTCGGTCATGCCAGGCCTCATATGGAGTGATAGATTGCAGCATTTTAGTGGGACACCTGTTCAGTACATATGCTGCACACGACAGCCTCAAGCCAGAAACTATGTGGTAAAGCCTGACTCTTGACCATGCACCTCGCCTTCTCCATGAGTGACCTGTTCTTTCGTTCAGCAACTCCATTCTGTTGAGGTGTATATGGCACTGTACACTAGTGTTTTATCCCACGTTTAGCCAGAAATGCATTAAAATTTGAAGACATATATTCCCCCTTCGATCAAAACGGAGGGTGCCCATTTTACATGCTGACAGATTTTCAGCCAAAACCAAAAATTGTTTGAAGCACATGAACACTTCGGACTTTGCTTTGAGTGGATATACCCATGCATGCCTAGAAAAATCATCAATGAAAGTCACGAAGTAAAGGTAATTTCCAAAAGAGGGTGGTGTCTACACAGGACCACAGACATCACTATGTACAAGCTGCAATTTCTGCGTTGCCCGAACTGAACCATCTTTTGGAAAGGAGGAAGGCTGCATTTTGCCCAAAATACAGCCTTCACAAACATGTTTTCGAGGTGCCTCAAGTTTGGGCAAAGAGGACACCATTTCAGATTTCTGCAGGCGTAGCAAACTAGCAAAATTTAGATGACCAAAGCGTGCATGCCAAAGCTTTGCATCTGACTTAGCCTAAGAATCATTTACTGCACATGCCAAATCATTTACAGATCTTTCATAGTCTATGAGCTTATACAGCCCACGACATAAAATGCCAGAAGCAATAATCACATCGCCATTTGACAGATCATGAACTGTACATCTGTCATCAACAAATTTCACAACCAAGCCAATCTTGGCTAATGCAGAAAGTGATAACAGGTTCTTTTTGATCCCTGGCACAAATAAAGCATCTGACAAAGTGAAAGAACTACCATCAGCTGTAGTGAGAATGATCTTACCAACTCCCATAATAGGATAAGAGGAGTTGTTGGCACATGTAACAGTATTCCCTGTAGGGGCAGGCTCGATTGAAGAGAAGAAACTGCGCTGCGAGGTAATATGTTTGGTTGCCCCACTATCAAAATACCAAAGATCTGAGTCCACTGCAGACATGCACTGATCATGAGAAGATGGGTCAAAACTGCAGACAGTAGTAAACACCCATTCTTCTTCCTGCACAAGATTTGCAGACTCTGTTTTTGGTGTAGAGGCCTCTGCAACAACCATTCCAGCCTCTTTCTTCTTTGCCTCTTCAGCAGCGAGTTTTGGACACTTCTTTATGATATGATCATTTCCTTTACAGTACTTTCAATTTCTGCTTTTCTGATTTCTTCTCATCTTTATCTTGGTTCTTCGATTGTGCAGCATTTGCAGATTTCTGCTTTCTAGTAGAAAAGCCCCATTTTCCTTTGCCCTTCTGACTAGCCAGGAAAGCTTGATCTACAACTCGCATAATGGACCTGTTCTGCCTGGACTGATCTTCCTGCAACAGAACAGAGACTAACTCCTCAAATGATAAGGCATTTGGATTGCGTTTCATCATCAACCGAAGAGTAGAAGCAAAACTCTGATATGAGTCAGGAAGACCATTCAGAACGGTCTGCATAAGTGAGCTATATGGTATAACCTCATCAGCAGAAATCAACTGTTCCTTCAAATCTTTGATCTTTGTTAGGAAACTGTCCATAGAATCACCTTCATTCATGTGCTCACTCTCCAACTGTATTCGGAGGTAAGCAACACGAGCCTCATTCCTAGCTTGGTACAATGTGGTAAGTGTATCCCAAGCATCCTTTGCTGTTCTGCAAGAGCGAATGTGAGGAATAATGGCACGTTTGACAGACAAAGCTATCAATGCATGTGCCTGGGCATCTCTGCCATCCCAGCGAATCTGCTCTGCAGTAGGTGCAACAGAAACAGCAGCACGAACAGGAATCTGCACAATATCATCTTTGACACCATCTTCATCAGCTCCAGCACCTCCAACACCTGTATTTGCAGTACCTGTAGTTGCAGGTGTAACAGGACGTCTTTCAACACCCTGCACAATGTTCCAGATTCCTTTTGCAACTAATACATGTCGCATCATATAAGCCCATAGTAAGTAGTTGGTACCATCAAACTTATCCTCAACAGCCAACATACGGAATACATCACTGCTTTCAGCCATGGCCAATGACTAAAATACCTTGATGCAGAAAATTGATTGTATCTTAAAAAGTTGAACGGAACTACCCAGACGAGTTCTGCTAGACTTGTAGCAGACTTTGAGACGCTTAAACTGGCGAATAGAAACTGGTATATACCTTTGGCACAAAAAGACGAAATAGCCTGCACAAGCACTACGATAGTGCGTTTGGAGGCCGAAACGAGCTCAGATCGCGATTTGGGCACCACAGAGCGAAGCAGTTTTGATCTCTGAAACACCTTGAGTATGCTCACCAAATTTCATGCGAATCTGAGACTGCAAACAGAGGAGTGTCGACGGCACCCTAGATGAAGCGACGACCTGGTCTGATACTAATTGTTGGAGATAGACGTCTGTGGAAGCACGCGAACAACACAAGGAAGAAGAAGAAGCTTGGAGCACAAACACACAATAATGAATGTACTACTAGAGAATGTACAAAGATAAGTAGCCCATTAGGGCAATAGACATATATACAAGCCGGGGGAAAAAAACCTCCTAAAGAGGGAAAAAAGTGCCCCAGCGTTCCTAGTGTGTTCACACACATCACTACCTAAATATATCAACAAAAACAAGAATACAACAAGTGCAATATATAAAGACTAGTACATAAGGAAAAACCTAATGTCCACGAATGAGTGAGCTGGTAAGAAACAAATGTGCCATCACTCTCGATAGATAAATCTAGTACAACTCAATGAAGTATCCCTAACATATACCGGCATGGCCACTATACATGTCAGAGAAATAAAAAACTGATGTGTCATCTTGGATCATCACATGTTGATCTTGATATCTCAATACTCCCCTCAAGCTCAATGTCATATCCTCTAATCCAAGCATCTTTTGAAACTTCTTCAGCTTCTGTGCCGCAAGTGCTTTAGTGAAAATATCAGCAACCTGCTCATCTGTTCTAACATAAACAAGATCAATATCACCTGCTAATACCTTCTCTCTTATGAAGTGATAATGTACCTCGATATGCTTTGTTCTAGCATGAAAAACAGGGTTCTGTGCTAATTTTATGCTGCTAAGATTATCACAATAGATGCTGATAGGCTTTTGAATTTCCACACCTAAATCTGCAAGTAGGATCTCCAGCCATGATGTCTCACATGCTGCCGTTGTAGCACCTCTATACTCAGACTCTGTGCTCGACAAAGCAATAGTGGGTTACTTCTTACTACTCCATGTAATAGCTGCACTCCCAAGTGAGAATAGAAAGCCACTAGTAGATCTTCTATCTGAAATGCTACCATCCCAATCTGCATCAGTGTATCCATGAACCTACAAATCTGCACCAGCTTCATAAAACAATGCATAATCCAAAGTAGCACTCACATAACGTAGAGTGCACCTCAAAGAATCTAAATGTGGCTTCCTGGGAACCTACATAAACTGGCTTTCAAGTCCAATATTGTAGCTAAGATCAGGCCTCATAATTGTGAGATATATCAAACTTCCCACAATTTCCTTGTACATAGTAGCATTTTCCAATGCTTCACCTGATGTAGTATCTAACTTCAAATTGTGATCTAATGGCATAAAAATTGGCTTACAATCAGCCACACCATACTTTTCTAGCATATTCAAGGCATATTTCCTTTGCGACATCCATATACCTATTTGTATATGTATAAACTCAATGCCCAAAAAATAGCACAACACACCAAGATCTTTCATGTTGAATTCCTGCATAAGAAGTTGCTTTACCTCTTTAATGCTTTCTTCATAATTGTTAAAAGATATGCATTTCTAGGGCAAGCTCAAGTTTTGTTTTTCATAAAATGACTCCATTTGAAGGCTTTTGAACTTGAGGAAAGTCAAAGAATAAAGTTGAAGGGACAACGTTATCCAAAAGGAGGCATTGGACCACCAAAACCCACTCCAATGAAGAGACAAAGTCACAAGGCAAGTGAAGAGACAAGGAGGGCATGTGAAGAGACATGGAGGACATATGAAGAGTCATAGAAGGCTCTCATGGCTATATAAAGACCATCCAAGCTCATTCAAGGTGTGTGTGAATGCTAGAAAGTTGGGTTGTTACATATATATGTGCTATTGAGCCATAGGCTCTCATAGATGCTCTTATTCTCTTGCATATCTCTCCTACCCTTTCCAAAGGGTGCTCCATTTCTATGGCAGCCTGTTAGGACTTCAATTTCGCTTTGTAGGAAGCTCCATTATGAGAGTTCTTGTACTTCCTAGAAATCTTATAAAGGAAGGATTCTATTCCAAAAAGAATGTTGCAAAAATCTTCTTTTACTGTGTGATATATCTATTTCTGTCTGTTGTTCTATCTCGAAACCTGCTAAGAAAACTAGGCTATCTTTTGTGACTTAGTTGATAGGTCAACATTGTCCAAATCCAATAATTTATAGCTCACTCGAAACGCCTTACTGTCTAGTTTTTGTGGCTAAAAGGGATTTTTGATTGCATTTGGGAACTGTGAGATATTTGAGTTTTATTGAGTTTTAGTCTAAAGGCAGATAGGTCTTGGGAAGGTCCAAGCTTCTTGTTGTGCATTTGGAGGAGAAATCTTCCAACATTGGTATCAAAGCTCCTTGTGGACATCAAGGAGAGTACAAATAAGGAGGCCAAGCCAAGGAATCAACCATTTAAGCCTTTTTAGAGCTTGAAGGAGGTTGCAAACTTGGAACTAAGGGGGAGCTTCATCTTCATCACAGAAAGGGACCACTTTCAACAACGGAGGTAAACCCATTGTTGAGATATCAAGCTCAGCATGTGATGATCCAAAATGACATGTACCAGTTTTTCATTTCTTTGACATGTATAGTTGTCACACCAGTATATGTCAGAGATACTTCATTGAGCTTTATTAGATTTATCTACCGAGAGTGATGGCACATTTGTTTCTTGCCAGCTCACTCATTCACGGACATTAGGTTTTTCCTTATGTACTGATCTTTATATATTGCACTTGTTGTATTCTTGTTCTAGGTCATTCTTGTACATTCCTTTTATGTAATAGAAGAAGAAGATCATTCTTCCTTGCCTCAATCTGTGTGTGTGCTTTTCCTTGAGAGTGAGAGTGTGTGTGTGAGCTCTCTTCCTTATCTCCTTCCTCGTGACATGGTATCAGAGCCAACATGGTTGTAGAGAGCTCATGGAGAAGGTGATGGTGAAGATTATGTGGCAAGACGTGGAGAAAAAGTGATTTCACAAACAACCTCCATTTGCTTCGAAAATCGATGTGAAGCCATCTCGACCTCCATTTTGAGCTCGCAAGCTGGGGCCCACAAAAGAACCAGGTCAGTTTCAAGAATTGTAACTTGTCTTGTGTTCGGCGACACTCATATATTCTAGATCCAGAATTTCAAGTGATTCCATGTACGGTTGGTACACGAAAATTGTGTTTTTATGAGATCGAAATGTCACGTCATAGTGCAATAGTGTTCAAGTAGAAGTGCTGCTTGTAGTGTTTTGCAGTGGAGAATTGTTGCAGAAATGACAAACGCAGATGGAATGAGTCAGTTTATGAGCGATAAGCTAGACAAGAACAACTTCCATTCTTGGAGATTCAGAATGACAAATTTCCTGATGGGAAAAGGCTACTGGAAGTACATCGAAGGAGAGAATGAAAATGCTCTGCAGTTACCAGAAAGGAATCGGACTGCAGACCAGTTAAGAGCATATGAGGAATGGAATCAAGGAGCACAAAAGGTCATGTATTGGCTATCTATTAGCATACATGATAGCATGATTGGACACATACAGATGCCAAGACTCCAAAAGAGGCTTGGAACAGTTTGGTCACTTTGTATGAGACTAATACAAAGGCACAAAAATTGCAACTCAAGAATGAGCTGCATACATTGGAAAAGAAGAGCATGTCGGTAAGTGACTACACTCTAAAAATCAAAAGCATATGTGAGTCACTTGCATCTATTGGTGTGAATGTAGATGATGATGATGATAAGGTGTAAGTGTGCCTTCGTGGTTTAGGAGCTGCATATAAGCAATTCAGAACTTCCATACAGACTAGGGAAAATATTCTGAATTTTGATGATCTGGTATCTATGCTGATTATTGAAGAAAAGAATCTCGGTGAGGGTTCAAACTCCCAAGGAAAGCCCAGTTCTGAGCAGGTATTCTACTCTGGCAAAGGAAGAGGTAGAGGTAGAGGTTTTGGAAGTGGAAGAGGAAAAAGTAACCAAGACCAAAGTCAACAACAGAATCATGCAGGAGGAAGAGGACAATTTCGAGGCAAGGAGAGCCAAAGAGGTCGTAGAAATTTCCAAAGAAATGATTCAGGTAATGATAGTAAAGGATGCTAGAATTGTGGTAAACCGGGACACTTTGAACGTGATTGCAGGTTGAAGAATCAAAATAACAGAAGGCAGCAAAACAACTATGCATCCACAAGTGCAGATGATTCTGAGAAGTTGTTTATGGTTCAACATCACATGATGAATACGATGTCTACTAGTGTTTCAAAATCAAATGATAATGTCTGGTATGTTGATTCATGTGCTTCAAATCACATGACCAGTCATGCAGAATGGTTTAGTAGTTTGCAGAAAATGCCAGTTCCTGGATATGTTGAAACAAGTGATGATACATCGTATCCCATTGAGCATATAGGAAACATAGCATTGTCTATGGGGGACGGGAAGGTAAAACATCTTGCTGATGTGTTGCATGTTCCAAATATAACAAAGAATCTAGTTTCCGTTGGATAAATGGTTGATCAGTGATTACAAGTCAGGTTCAATGTTGATGGATTATATGTAGAAGAGTACAAGCAGGATGGACGATTGGTTGCCAAAGGAAACAAAGTGGGTAGGATGTTCACCTTAAATGTAAAGATTCCTGAAATGAATGCAACCATGTTTGTAAAACGTGCAGGAGTTATCACAGATATAGAGATGTGGCACAAACGGATTGGACATGTAAACTTGCAAAGGCTGAAATTGATGCAGTCAAAGGAGATTGTCAATGGACTACCAAATTTCAAAGTTGTAGAAATGCAAAAGGTATGTGTAGCATGTCAATTTGGTAAACAGTCAAGAGCATCATTTCCACATGACAAGCATGTTAGTGAGAATGTACTAGAAGTAGTACATACAGATGTTTGGGGTCCAGCAAAGACCACATCTATGGGCGGTTGCAGGTTTTATGTTGCTTTCATTGATGACCATACACGTGAAGTATGGGTATATTTAAAACTATGGTGGAAAAGCAGACACTGAAGTACATTCAGACATTAAGATCTGATGGAGGAGGTGAATACATGTCAAATGAGTTCAACAGTTTTCTAAAAAATCATGGAATTCGACATCAGTTTTCATGTAGATACACACCACAACAGAATGTCGTTGCTGAACGCAAAAATAGACATATTCCAAAAATAGCAAGACGCTTGATGGCTGAGAAGAATATGCCTCATTATTATTGGGTAGAAGCTGACTGCTATATACATCATGAACAGAACTCCGACTGCTACTGTACATCAAGTTACACCTGAAGAGAAGTTTACAGGTAAAACGCCAAACTTATCACATCTGAAAGTTTTTGGCTATATTGCATATGTACATGTTCTAGATGAGTTGAGGACAAAGCTTGATCCGAAAGCAGAAAAATGTGTCTTCATTTGATACTCCCTTGAGCAAAAGGGGTACAAATGTTATAACCCACTCACACGACAGGGGAAGTGAGTAGAGATGTGGTATTTGATGAAATGTCAAGCTTCTATGCAGATGCCAAAGAAGGACTGAATCTTGAACCAAATGACAAAGAAAATGCTGAAAAATCAAGTGCAGAATATGAAGTTTGGAGTGGACCAGATGCATCACCAAGCAATAGTTCCACCTCAAATCCATGGAGTGGAAGATTGCGTGGAAATTTCAGTCCAGCAAATTCATCAAATACATCCAAGATAGGTAAAGAAAAGCTTTCTACTGGTAGTAGAACATGTGCAGGTTTTGAAGATGTTGATGGCAATTCAAGTGGTTCAGAAAAGAGTCTTGATGAGGAACTTGGATTGCCCTTTGTGAAGACTCTAGGAGTAAGAAGGGCACATGCAAATGATACAAGGAGAAGTGACCTAGGACCAAGAAGATATGGGAGGATGCGTAATTTAGTGCAACGATTGACATATGATAGTTACATGGCTTGCCATTGTGCTTACATGACAAAGGTAATACAAGATGCTCAACCTTCTTGTTTTGAAGATGCAATTGGTAATGCATATTGGGAAAAAGCTATGGATGAGGAGGTGGCTGCGCTTTATGGAAATGATACATGGAAGCTGGTTCCATTGCCACAAGGAAAGAAACCCATAGGTTGCAAATGGGTTTACAAGGTAAAGCATAATGCTGATGGTAGCATAAGTAGGTATAAAGAATGATTGGTAGCTAAAGGTTATGCACAGACATATGGCATTGATTATGAGGAAACATTCAGCCTTGTAGCTAAAATGTCTACTGTTAGAACACTTGTTGCATTACCTACAACAAAAGGATGGACTTTGCATCAGATGGATGTGAAGAATGCTTTCCTAGATGGTGAGTTACAGGAAGAAGTAGATATGGACCAGCCACAAGGATATGAAGATTCAAAGCATCTAGAATATGTTTGCAGGTTGCAAAAGGCTTTGTATGGGTTGAAGCAAGCCCCTCGTGCATGGCATGCAAGGATTGCCGATTACTTAACTAGCATTGGGTTCTCTATGTGTGATGCAGATCACTCACTATATGCAAGGAAGGCTGATGATGGCATCACAATTGTGGCCATTTATGTTGATGACTTGATTGTAGGTGGCAATAATGAGGAAAGCATCAAAGAGGTAAAGCAACTTCTTATGCAGGAATTTGACATGAAAGATCTTGGTGTGCTGCACTATTTCTTGGGCATTGAGTTCATACATATAGAAACTGGTATATGGATGTCGCAAAGGCAATATGCCTTGAATATGCTGCAAAAGTATGGTATGGTTGGTTGTAAGCTAACTTATATGCCATTAGATCAGAATTTGAAGTTGGATACTAGATCAGGTGAAGCATTGGAAAATGCTACTATGTACAGGAAAATTGTGGGAAGTCTTATATATCTTACAATTACAAGGCCTGATTTAAGCTATACTATTGGACTTGAAAGTCAATTTATGCAGGTTCCCAGGAAGCCACATTTAGATGCTCTGAGGCACACTCTACATTATGTGAGTGCTACTTTGGATTATGCATTGTTTTATGAAGCTGGTGTAGAATTGCAGGTTCATGGATACACCAATGCAAATTGGGCTGGTAGTACTCTAGATAGAAGATCTACTAGTGGCTTTCTTTTCTCACTTGGAAGTGCAACTATTACATGGAGCAGTAAGAAGCAACCCACTGTTGCTTTGTCAAGTACAAAGGTTGAGTATAGAGGTGCTGCAATGGCAGCATGTGAGGCATCATGGCTGGAGATGTTACTTGCAGATTTAGGTGTGGAAGTGCAAAAGCCTATCACTATCTATTGTGATAATCTTAGCAGCATACAGTTAGCACGGAACCTTGTTTTCCATTCTAGAACAAAGCATATCGAGGTACATTATCACTTCATCAGAGAGAAGGTATTAGCAGGTGATATTGATCTTGTTTATGTGAGAACAGATGAGCAGGTTGCTGATATTTTCACCAAAGCACTTGGAGCTGAGAAGTTGAAGAAGTTTCGAGAGATGCTTGTATTACAAGATATGGCGTTGAGCTTGAGGGGGAGTGTTGAGATATCAAGCTCAACATGTGATGATCCAAGATGACACGTACCAGTTTTTCGTTTCTCTGACATGTATAGTGGTCACGCCGGTATATGTCAGGAATACTTCATTGAGCTTTATTAGATTTATCTACCGAGAGTGATGGCACATTTGTTTCTTGCCAGCTCACGCATTTGTGGACATTAGGTTTTTCCTTATGTACTGATCTTTATATATTGCACTTGTTGTATTCTTGTTTTAGGTCATTCTTGTACATTCCTTTTATGTAATAGAAGAAGAAGAAGATCATTCTTCCTTGCCTCAATTTGTGTGTATGCTTCTCCTTGAGAGTGAGAGTGTGTGTGTGAGCTCTCTTCCTTATCTCTTTCCTCATGACACCCATACCATATTTCAATTTTAGGTGATTCAAGAGGATGGGAGAGGTATCCAACCAGATTGAGAAGTTGGACAAAGACAACTTTCAACCTTGGAAGTTTATGATGACAAACTTCATCATGAGCAAGGACCTAGGAGGGATAATTAATGGAGGAGATGTCAAACCAATTGCTACGAATCCAACTAACCCTACCAACCAAGAAAGGAGAGCAATTAGAGAATGGGAGGTAAGAAATAGAAGGGTTATGTTTATGATATCTCAGCATGTAAGCAACACAATGATAGGTCACATTCAAAGCATGGAGACCACCAAGGAAATGTGGGGATATTTGGAGAAGATGTTCACCACAAACACAAAGGCAAAGAAGGTACAACTCAAAAATGAGCTCACCAACTTGAAGAAAGGAGGTAACCAATCCACACATGATTACATAATTAAAGCCAAAGGTATCAGAGATTCATTGGCAACCATAGGACATGCAATTGATGATGATGACATGGTTGCATTTGTACTTAATGGTCTTAAAGATGATGACAAGTGGAGGAACTTCATATCCTCATTGTATGCTAGGGAGAACATGCCTGATTTTGATCAATTGAACACTTTAATGGTTAATGAAGAAATATTGCAAGGTGGAAGCAAGGGCAAAGGTGCCCAATGTCAAATGCTATATGCAGGTAGATGAAGAGGCAAAGCATCAAGAGGTAGAGGAAGACAAAGCCAAAGTAAGCAAAGTGACAACCAGGAGGACTCAAATGAAGGCTCATCTTCAAATGGAAGAGGTAGAGGCAGAAACAATAGAGGATGAGGAAGAGGATCAACAGGCAATGGATGCTTCATTTGTGGGAAGCTAGGACATAGGGCAAATGAATGCTACCAAAGGAGGAACAATGCTCAAGGTAACTATGCTTCAAATGAGTCTATTGATCAAGTTCTTACCATGAGTCATGCATATGGAGATAGTAAACATGAGAAGGATGATACTTGGTACATAGATAGTGGATGTAGCAATCATATGTATTGTAGGGAGGACATGTTTTGCAATTTACAGGCTCCAAAACAGAGAGGATGTGTAGAGACAAGTGACAACACCGAGCATGAGATCAAACACATTGGTGATGTCAAGTTTCAGGATGGCAAGAAGAGCAAGACACTATCTGGGGTACTATATGTCCCTACTATTACAAAGAATCTCATTTTGGTTGGTCAAATGTTAGATAAAGGATACCAAGTGAAGATCAATATCAAAGGTTGCTTCATAGAGGATCCAAAGAATGGATTTCAACTCGTGGCAAAAGGAGAGAAGCATGGAAGGATGTTTACTCTCAATATCAAGCAAAACCCCAACAAGGTAATGTTCATCACTTTAGGAAATAGAAGAATTGCAGCTTTGGATTTGTGGCATAAAAGGATAGGACATGTAAACATTGAAAAGCTGAACAACATGGAGAAAAGTGCATTGTTCAAAGGGCTTCCAAACTTCTCAACATCACATCTTCATGAGGTATGTGAAGCTTGTCAATTTGGGAAGCAAACTAGGTTGCCTTTCAAGTCAAGCAAGTATGTTTCTCCAAGGGTTTTTGATTTAGTGCATAGAGATGTATGGGGACCTTCAAGAGAACCTTCACATGCAGGTAATAGGTACTTTTTTACCTTTAATGATGATTGTTCAAGGAAAATTTAGTTGTATATAATCAAGCAAAAATCAGATGTGTTTGAAGTATTCAAAAAATACAAGGCACTTGTTGAGAATGAAATAGGTCATACGATTTAAACCCTAAGGTCAGATGGAGGGGGAGAATATTTCTCCAATAAGTTCACAAGGTTCTTAGAAGATGAATGCATAAGGAGGCAATGCACATGCAGGTATACCCCTCAACAGAATGGTATTTCAGAAAGAAAGAATAGACAAATTGTAGAGGTAGCTAGATGCATGTTGAATGAGATGAATGTACCTTTCTCATATTGGGCTGATGCAACAACCACAACAACATATATTATGAATAGGATACCAACTTCAGGAGTTCATGATCTTACTCTAGATGAGGTATACTATCAAAGGAAACTAGATTTGTCTCATTTAAGGATTTTTGGTTGCATATGCGATGTTCATGTCCTACAGGAAGTTAGAGAAGGTAAAGTTGATGCTAGGGCTGAAAAATGCATTTTTGTTGGCTACTCAAATGAGAAAAAGGGGTACATGTGTTATAATACAGTCACTAAAAATCTTAGAGTGTCAAGGGATGTTGTGTTTGATGAGTTAAAACCTTGGTATGGAGGTGTGAATGATTTGCAGGAAGAAGACTTTGTACATATAGATCAGGTACATGAAGAGCAAGCGCAAGTTAGCACTACATTGAGTGGACCAAGTATGCCAAGTCCTTCACAAAGCTCATCATCATGGAAGGGCAAGCAAAAGGAGTTAGAGCATACATTAGAATGTAGCCACAATAGAGGTAATGGAGGTAATTTGGTAAGATATTTTCATTCACAGGTAGTGAAAGGAGTTCATAAAGGGTAAAACATCCTATTCAAAAGCTCACTTATGATAGCTTTATTTCAAAGCATTATGCTTATATGACACAGGTTATCAAAGATAAGGAACCGTCAAGCTATGAGGAAGCTAACCAACACAAGAAACGGAGAGATGCTATGGATGAGGAGATTCAAGCTCTCAAGGAAAACCAAACTTGGGAATTGGTACCTAGAGAAGAAGGCATGAAGGTAGTCACAAACAAATGGGTGTACAAAGTCAAAAGGAATTCAGATGGATCTTTAGCAAGGTACAAAGCAACGTTAGTAGCTAAGGGCTACACACAACTATATGGGCTTGATTATGAAGAAACTTTTAGTCCTGTTGCAAATAAGAATACAATCAGGACTTTGATTTCAGTGATAGATTCTAAAAGATGGAGAATGTATTGGACATTAAAAATGCTTTTCTTAATGGAAATTTGGAAGAAGTGGTTTATATGTATCAACCCATAGGTTATGAAGATGAAAAGAAGCATGATTTATATGTAGAATAAAGAAAACTTTGTATGGACTCAAGCAAGCACCTAGAGCATGGAATCATAGATTGCTTGAGTACCTAATAAAGTGTGGTTATGTTGCAAGTGATTCAGATCCTTCACTCTACATCAAAAGGGTTGATGGAGAATCTAGATACATATGCATATATGTTGATGATCTTATCATAACACGTGATAATGATGCAGGTATCAAAGAAATTAAGGCAAAGCTTGGGAAGGAATTCAAGATATCAGATCTTGGAATGCTCAAATACTTCTTGGGCATTGAGATTATGTACAAAAATGATGGTCTCTACTTGATGCAAAGAAAATATTTTTAGGATGTATTGTATAGGTTTGGAATGAGTGGATGCAAACCACTAAAGCAACCAATGGATGTAAACACCAAACTTAGCTCCACGAGGAGAAGAACTTGAGGACATTCATACCTATAGGAGCCTAATATGCTCACTTATATATGGAACCATAGCTCGACCTGATTTGGCATTTAGTGTAGGAGTTCTTTCTCAATATATGCATGCTCCTACTAATGATCATTTGAATGCAACAAAGAGGATACTCAGGTACATCAATGTTGGAGTTAGATGTCTGCGGAAGCACATGAACAACACAAGGAAGAAGAAGAAGCTTGGAGCACAACACACAATACTGAATGTATTACTAGAGAATGTACAAAGATAAGTAGCCCATTAGGGCAATAGGCATATATACAAGCCGAGGGGAAAAAACCTCCTAAAGAGGGAAAAAAAGTGCCTCGGTAGTCCTAGTGTGTTCACAAACATCACTACCTAAATATAGCAACAAACCCCCCTGGGAGTGATGCGGTGAACAAGGAGCTAGCACTCATGTATAAGGAAGTGCCAAGCTATGTGGAATTCACTCCACAAAAGGAAGTAAGCCCAAAGCTTTGCGGAAAGCTTCAAACTTCTCCCTAGGCAGAGCCTTCGTGAAAAGGTCTGTAATGTTCTCCTGTGTGGGCACATATGCCAAGCTGATCTCCCCAGCAGAGAACCACTCCCTAACATAGTGATAATGCACCTCACTGTGCTTAGTGTGAGCATGGAACACAGGGTTCCTTGCAACTGCCAATGCACTCTGACTGTCAGTGAAGATGGTGGTGGCAGAAGTCTGACCAACACCCAAATCAGCCATAAGGCGTCTGAGCCACACACACTCAACAGTCGCTATGAAAGCTGCCCCATACTTAGCCTCATAGCTGGAAGTGGCCATAGTAGGCTGCTTCGTGCTCAACCAAGATATACATGAGCTACCAAGCATGAAGCAAAAGCCACTAGTGGACACACGAGTGTCATAGCAACCAACCCAATCAGAGTTAGAAAAAGCATGCAAATCTGGCAGTAGTGATCCCCCCTTGGGATAAAACAACCCAAGTAGTCGAGTACCACTCAAATAGCGAAAGATGCGCTTAACTACCTACCAATGCTTGACTCCTGGGCAATGCATAAACCTGCTCATCTGTGAGACAACAAACTGAATATCTGGCCAAGTAATGCATAAGTAAATCAAGCATCCAACAGCCTGCTGATAGAGAACAACATCAAATGCATCTCCAACATCATGAAGACTCAATCGTAAACCTGTCTCCATAGGAGTGGCAATAGGCTTATAGTCTTCAAGGACTAAACGTTGCAATAATGTGTCAATATATTTCGTTTGATACAAAGCCATTCCACCATCAACTTGCATAAACTAAATGCCCAAATAGTGATGTAAATGCCCCAAATCAGACATATCAATTGAGGCATGCAAATCAGCCCTAAAATCAGCAATATGCTTCTCAATAGGACGAATGAGCAGCATGTCGTCAACATAGACCAATGATCAGAAGCACATCAATAGCACGCTTAACATATAAGGTGCTTTCAGTTGAACTGTTCTCAAAACCATGTGCAACCAGATAGGCATGTATCTTCTCATACCAAGCACGTGGTGCTTGCTTTAAACCATATAATGCGTTCTTTAACCTGCACACCTGGTTTTCATGCCCTTTCTGCACAAAGCCATGGGGCTGAAAAACATACACTTCTTCATGCAAGCCACCCTTCAAAAATGTTGTTTTAATGTCCAACTAATGTACATTCCAACCATGATGAGCTATAAGTGCACAGATGCTCCGAACAGTAGTCATACGGCATGTAGGTGCAAAGGTCTCATCAAAATCAATGCCTCTTTCTTGTGCATAACCCTTTGCAACAAGTCTAGCCTTATACCTGTCAACTGTACCATCCAGTTTACGTTTCAGCTCGTATACCCACTTAGTGCCAATGGCCTTCTTGCCAGGAGGTAAGTCACATAAAGACCAAGTACCATTCTTCATTATAGCATCATATTCAGATTGCATAGTAGCCATCCAATTTTTTGAATTTTGTGCTTCATCAAACGAAACAGGCTCAATCTCATCACAGAGACTAGATGCAGTAGCATATCAATCTCATGAAAAGAGGCACTATGAGAGCCTAAACGAGTATGATATGAGAGTGGTGCATCTAATTTGCTGTCACGCAAGGTCTGTGTTGGGGCTTCACTCACTAATTAGGCATGGATATATGAAGACATATGAAGAAAGGAAGGAGGAAAGGAGAAGTGAAGAAAAGACTTACAGAAAATTAAGCCTAAGTGAAGGGATAATTTCACTATTGTAAATTAGTGCAAAATTAGAGTCTAGTTTTTTATTTGATCTTCAGAACTTACGAGTTCAAGTCTAGGAGAATGTAAAGCATAGGTATATAAGTTAATTTGAGACAAAAACCATAGAGAGAGAACTCAATTTTGAAATCTGTGTGAGTAGAGAAAAGTCGTGTCTTTTCTGAGAGAGATGTTGAGGAAAAACTTCTGAGTCTGAGAGAGTTTTCCATGGCTATGAGCAAAATTAGGCCAAGCCATTTTGTATACATCTTCTCTGATATACAACATATGTTTGTGTAGAAGGATTGAGTCTAATTCCTCTTGTACATTGAGTTTTAAGTCATTTCATATGACTATGTAAGGTAGTTGACAGTTACGACTTTTTTGGCGCACATTTGTCTGAACTTCTCAAGGTCAGATCTTGAAGTATACTGTAAAGTTTTCAGTAAGTGATAGCTCATTTTAAAGCTACTATTCTCAACTACATTTGGTCAAAAGATCTTTAAGAAACAGGATGCATACTCAGAGAAATCAGCTTAACAGTGAAGGTATGTCAAATCGATGAAGGTGTTTTTCAGTTTTCAGACATAGTGAAAAGTTTGGAACAAAATCAGAAGATTTTGAAGTTATTACTTGAAAGTTTTGCTTGTTATCTATTGCTTAACATTAGCAAGAACTTCTCTTAGTAAATGATCAAAAGATTTTGCAAAGATCAAGCTAATACAGGTCAGATTGAAGGCTTGAAGAAAAGGCGCAGATTTCTGTGAAGTGAAATTTTGATTTTCACTAAGTTTAGAGATGAAGACTCACATTTAGAGTTTTGCTAAGCTAATGATGGTTATGGAGGTCTTCTAATACCACATTAGTTTAGTTCTTGTGGTGTTTTACACACCAACAAGTGGTATCAGAGCATATAAGGTCCTCGAGAGTAAAAGGAGAGCAGATACAAGAAGAATTGAAGAGTTCTTTATCAAAGAAGGTGGAAGCTGAGGTGTTCAACAAACAAAAGTTATCAGAAGATTATTTCGAAGTTACTTCCAAGGGTAAAGGTCTACAAAAGGTATCATTCTTTAACTTTATACTTACAGGTTGAAGCAGAAGCAAGGATACTATGGCAGATCATGTGTCCATTGACAAATTGGACAGAGATAACTATCCTGCTTGGGTAATGAGGATGGAAGCCTTACTTATGAGTAAGGACCTAATGGTATATGTGACAGGTGAAGAAGAGAAGCCTAAATTTGAAGATGAAAGTCATCCAAGAAAGGAAGAGCTAGAAGCTTTGAAGCTATGGCAGAAGAGAGATGCAAGTGCAAGAGCTTATATATATAACACTATTACAGATCATTTGTTACCACATATCAGAGGGTTAGAAACAGCTGAAGACATTGGAATGCTTTGGAAGATCACTTCCAAAACACTACTAAAGCTAGGAAAGCCAGCTTATGGTCAGAGTTCACCACATTCAAGAAAAAGCAAAATCAGAGTATTAGTGATTATGTCACTAAGATGAAGGACTTGGCAGATAGCCTTGGATCCATTGATGGGGATATTGAAGATCATAGGTTGATAGCACAATTACTTGCAGGATTAAGAGGTGATGAAAGATGGAAGCCTTTTGTACTTTCAACAGAACTCTCATTAAACCATTATGTGCCAGAATTGAATCAATTACTTGGATTGATGCTCACATTTGAGCAAGACTTGAAGTCAGATGGAGACAAAGGTCAAAGTTCTGCAATGTACATGAAGAATAAGAAGAAAGGAGATAAAGGCAAAGCAAAGGATGAGGAAGAGTCAACAACTCAATCAAATTATGCAAGAGGAAGAGGTATTGGCAGAGGTAAAGGTCGAGGAAATGGAAGAGGTAGAGGTAATCAGAACAATAACAAGAAGACATGTTGGATTTGTGGATTGAGCAATCATCTAGCATATGATTGTTGGCATAATCAACAAGGATCAAGCCAAAATCAGAACAACAATGGCAGAGGAAGAGGTGGAAGGTTTTAGAATCAATTTCAAAGAGGAAGACAGAATTTAAGAGGAAGTTTTGGTAGAGGTGGTGGAAGAAATTGGAATCAGAATCAGTCTTACAATACCACATATTATAATTATGCAAATGATACACAGAATGACACTCATACAACATTAATGATGAATTCAATAAGTTCATCAGAGAAGGAGGATCTCAAGGTATTTTATATTGACTCTGGTTGTTCAAATCATTTGTCAGGTAATATAGAATTGTTGTCAGAATTGGAAGAAGGCAATTCAAGTCATACAGTACAAACAGGTGATAATACAAAACATAGTGTGCATTCAATTGGAAAAGTGAAGTGCAGGAGTGGAGCTGATTTGTTAACAAATGTTTTATATGTTCCAACAATACCAAAGAATCTGATTAGTGTTGGACAAATAGTGGAAAAAGGTTTTCAAGTCAGATTTACAAATGAAGGGGTATTTGTTGAAGATCTAGAGGATGGATACAATCCCATTGTTTGTGGTAAGAAGGAAGGTAGACTTTTTACTCTTAAAGTACAAGGAAATGTTGGTCAAGCCCTAATCACACATGGTGATGAAGTAATTACAGAGTTAGATCTTTGACATAAGAGGTTGGGACATTTCAATGAAAGAGGAATCAAAACTATGGTGGAGAACCAATCTGTAATGGGGCTACCAAATGTGAAGAATCAACATATGATATACAAGTGTGAAGCTTGTTAGATGGGAAAAGCACATAGACTACCATTCCAGAAGAAAGGTTTCAAGCATGATGGTTTGCTTGAACTCATACATACAGATGTATGGGGACCAACAAAAGAAGGATCAATAAATGGATCTAGGTATTATGTTTTGTTTATTGATGATGCTACAAGGTGGATAACCCTTTATGTTCTAAAAGAAAGATCAGAAGTATTTGGAGCCTTCAAACATTTTCATGCTTATGCAGAAAGAGTTACATGACAAAAACTCAAGAGGTTAAGGTCTGATGGAGGGGGAGAATACTTCTCCCAAGAGTTTAATGACTATCTTTGGAATGCAGGTATCAAGAGAGAGATAACTTGCAGGTATACACCTCAACATAATGGGGTGGCAGAAAGAAGAAATAGAACATTGGTTGAATTTGCAAGAGCAATGTTAAAGGAAAAGAATTGCCCTAATTATCTTTGGGCTGAGGCTGTGAATACAGCTACATACCTTGTGAATAGGCTACCATGTGGAGCTTTGAATGGTATGACCTCTTATGAAGCTTGGTGGGGTAAGAAACCAACACTTGATCATTGTAAAGTGTTTGGATCAATTGCCTATGCTTATGTGCCATCACAACTCAGACATAAGCTTGAACCAAAGGCAAAAAAATATGTGTCTATTGGGTATGATGAAAAGCAAATGGGTTATAGGCTATGGAGTCCTTTAACTAAACATTTCATTGTTTCCAGAGATGTGACCTTTGATGAACATAAGAGTTGGTATGCAGATAAAGATTGTGACCTTGAAACATTTGAAGAAGAGATAAGAAGGAGTGCAAAAGGTAAGTCACATATGCAGATAGATGGAGATGAAGAACATATGCAAGCAAGCACATCAAGAGTTGGATCATATAGAAGGAATGAAGATGGACCAATATTTGATGAAGAAGTACATCCAGATATACATGAAGAGTGTGAACCAAGAAGATCAACCAGAATGAGGAAGCAACCTACAAGGTATTCCTATGATACTTCTTACTTGACTCAGAAAAATTATGCTTATATGGTTAAGGAAGATGAAGAACCTCAAAGCTATGATGAAGCAAAGGGTAAGAGACAATGGGAAGTAGCAATGAAGGAAGAGTTTGATGCACTTGAAGAAAACAAAACTTGGGAACTTGTTCCAAAACCTAATGGTAAGAAAGTGATTGGAAATAAATGGGTTTACAAAATTAAGAAGCATGCAGATGGAACTATAGCCAGATACAAAGCCAGATTAGTGGTTAAAGGCTATGCTCAAACTTTTGGCATAGATTATGATGAGACATTCAGTCCTGTGGCAAAGATGTCAACCATAAGGACAATCATTGCCATTGCAGCATCAAAAGGATGGACATTGAGTCAATTGGACATTAAGAATGCATTGTTGAATGGATATATATCAGATGAGGTTTACATGGAGCAACCTCAAGGGTTTGCAGATCACAAGTTTCCAAATTATGTTTGCAGATTAAGAAGAGCACTTTATGGTTTGAAGCAAGCTCCAAGAGCTTGGAATTATAGACTTGTAAAGTACCTTAATGATCTTGGATATCAAAGTTCAAAGGCAGATGCAAGTTTACTTATCAAAAGAACAGATGAAGGTATGATCTACATTTGTATTTATGTAGATGATATTATAATTACAGGTACCTCAAATGAAGGAATCAAGGAGGTGAAGAAGCTGCTTGAGAAGGAATTCAAGATAAGTGATCTAGGAAAATTGTCATATTTTCTTGGAATGGAAATCACTTATGCAGAACATGGTATATATGTATCACAAGAAAGGTATCTCTTGAATCTTCTAAAGAAGTTTAACATGGAGAATTGCAGAGAGGCATCTACACCACTAGAGGTCAATCATAAACTCAGTAGATATGATGGTGCAGAGTTCAAAGACATGAGGAAGTATCAATCTTTAGTGGGAAGTTTAATTTATGCTACACTAACAAGGCCTGATCTTAGTTATGCAGTTGGTGTTCTTTCTCAATTCATGCAGTGTCCAAAGGATCCACATTGGATTGCAGGTCAAAGAGTTCTTAGATATATCAAAGGGACTCTGAAAGAAGGATTGTATTATCCTTTTACATCAAATATAAGATTGAGAGCCTATAGTGATTCAGATTGGGCAGGAAGTCAAGATGATAGAAGGTCTACTCATGGCTACATGATATACATTGGAGATAAGCTTGTGAGTTGGTGTTCAAAGAAACAACATACAGTGGCTTTATCATCAACAGAAGCTGAATACAAAGGACTTGTGGAAGCAGCAAAGGAAGTCATATGGATGCAGACATTATTCAAAAGCTTGGGAATTGATCAAGGTATACTGTTGCAGAGCTAAAGAGCGCACAAAGCAGAGAAAAGGACGGGCCCCAAAATTTTTCCGATTTGGACACACAACTTTTGTATCATAACCACTCTTGTATATATTTTCCGTTGTAAATGCACTAGAGGAGTCCTCTAGATGCATCCCGACAGAAGATTAGTGATTTACCCATGTACAATAGTAGGAAGTTAGTCTTTTAGCGAATAAAGTGCCGGTCTCTTGCGTGAAAGGACCAAACTTAGGGCACTAGTATATGAGTCAAAAGTGACTCATTGTAAAGAACTTCTTGTCATTGTGAAGAAGGAGCACTTCTGAATTTTCGAGTTTGCCTCTTTCTTGCTGATTTTGATCTTCATTTTGCTCTTGTATGTGTGTGTGATGCTTGAAATGCATGTGTAGGACTGTTATCTACCCCTTCCCCCTTGTTTTGAGCTGCTGTAGTGCGTGCGTAAGCTTGGAGAAGCTGTGGCACGGGTGTTTGTGACTCCCGTAATTCACTGTTTCTGTCATAACTTGAAGCAGAGTGGTCAGAATTGAGTGAAACCACCACCGTTGGATTCGTCTCGTCGAGAGCTTCGAAACGAGTACCCTATTGCCTATTTTCGGAGTTCTGGGCTGGGAGAAAACCTCAAAATACCAAAACTGCTGAAAAGAGGCTTGCGGCAACACTTTCAGTATTTCAGTAGGAGTGAGTGGTATTGGTCTTTTCTCATGAGTGAATAGCTGAACCACTTCATTTTCTATCACGTGTGCACACGTCTTCATACACTTGGCGAGTCACTCCTTAGGATTGACATTTAAATGTGTGAAAAGGATCCCACTATATGCACTTGTATGGCAATTGAGGTATAGTCTCATTGGTACAAGTCCTTGAGTCTTCGTGGCTCAAGTACACACGTTTTTGGCGCCGTTGCCGGGGAGTCACTCTACCAAGGTGCCTTCGTGATAGTTATAGAGCGAGTGTGATCGAATCGTACTTGTAGACGCAAATTTGTCCATTGGCAAGTAGTCCACCATTTCAGCACTTGTCACTTCTCATCTTTGAGGTATGTGTGATAAGTTTTAGGTTTAGGTTTAGGAGGAGGGAAGAGAAGAAGGAGTTAGGTTTAGGTTAGAAGGAGAGGAGAAGTAAGGAGAAGAGGAGTAGGAGTAGACCAAAATCCCAAAAAATCACCAAAAATTCCCAAATTTCAAGTTCTGTCCAAAAAAGTATAAAAACCAAAAAATTTGTTTCATTTGACACTTCACTGCTTACTGGTATCGTCTGCGACAGCGACTGGTATCGTCAGTGCGGTATCGTGCAGGATAGAGCCTCAAAGCTTGTGCAGAAGATCAAGAAGGAAACTAGGTAGACTCAAGGTGAGTTCTCATTAAGATTCAATACCAAAAACTCTTTAAACTTGCACAAACAAATGATTAAAAGGAATGCGCAGTATCGCGGGGGGAAAAATTTTTGAGTAATTGCATATTTTGTGAGAGACAGAGGCTTAGGAGTGAGAAGAGGGGTCAGAGGTGCAAGGGGGTGCAAAAATTTTCAAGTTTGGAGACCTTTTGGCTTGAGTATCGCGATCGGTTGAGTTTTGGTATCGCGATACTAAAATTCCCTTGTATCGCGACACTCGCTAGAAGTGTCGTATCGTTGGATACCTGCCTTCGTATCGCGACACTAATTTGGTATCGCGACACTAAGACTGTATCGCGATCGTGCTCGATCTTTGGTATCGTATCGTCTGGTACTAACACTTGGTATCGCAACACCGTTGTGGTGTCATATCGCCTAAGGTTTAGTATCGCGACCTCACTTTACCGGGTGGTATCGTATCGCTTGATACAGTGGTATCGCGACACTACTTTGGTATCGCAACACTACTTTGGTATCACGATTGTGCCCTTCCCACGTGTCGTATCGTCGATTGCTTATTTTGGTATCGCGACACCATAATGGTATCGTGTCGCCAAGATTGGTATCGCGATCGCACTCATCTCGGTGAGATCGTATCGCCTGAGATCTCTGGTATCGTATCGTCGATCCTTATCAGTATCGTATCGCCATATTTCCCAGTGGAGTATCGCGACACTATATCTGGTATCGTATCATCAGTCTTTTTGAGATCGTATCGTGTCTTGAGACTCTGGTATCGCGACACCACTGTGGTATCGTATCGCCTGTTCATCAGGGCAGTATCGCGACACTGTCATTAGTGTCGTATCGTTGAGCCTTTCAGGTATCGTATCGTGCATAGTCGAGGTGTCGTATCGTTTGTCTTCCAGGATAGTATCGCGACACCAGATTGATATCGTATCGTCTGGGTGTCTGGTATCGTATCGCGGTCAGTGCAGTATCGCCGAGAGTAGTATCGTCAGGAAGTGGTATCGTCCAGATTAAACCCTTCTTTTGGCAGACAAATTGAGTCATTGGGAGAGCTACCCAAGGGGAATCTAAGAAGCATCAAGAGAGGCTTGGGAGAGTGAATGAACTTGAGGTCAAGAAGAGTTCTAAGTAGTCGAAGGAGTATCATATCTTCAGTAGGAAGTACTGCCCAGGTTAGTCATCACTCCGTTTACTTAGAAACCTCTAGTGACTCGGAAGAGGATTTACACATGGCTTCGGAAGACATGCAAGGCCCCACACCAACGAGAAGCTTCATGACTACTGTGGAGGGGGACTACCGTACTTCCTTGCAGTACGTGTCCACCAATGCCCAGGAGATTCGAATCTACTTGGATGGCTTAAATAGGTCTGTGGCCAGGATGGTAACTTCCCAGAATGCCACAATTGTACCCCGACCAACTGTCAAATACGAAGGAGGTGCATATGTTGACAAAGTTGGCCACATCTACATTGTAACCGAATTTCCGGAAAGGATCAATGAACGAGGGGAGCTCTCAGACCCTGAAAACCTAGGAAGGACACAACAAGAAGAGTTTGTGACCACCCCTAGAGGCAGATCCCGAGTGTCACGTGTCTTGAGAGGTGACTTGATACCTCAAGATGACTATTTGTTAGAAGTCTATATGATTCACGGATCAAACTTACTGTTGCAAACCGATTCACCTGTCCCAGGGAGAGAAAAGAACCCCATGACATTCTATGAATTGAAAGACCCGGATGATGAGACTAGACTCACATACCTAGATAAAGATCAAAGAAGGTATTGGCCTGTGAGTATCTTAGACAGGTCTCGATTAAGATATATGGGTACACCTGTGTTCCCTCAGAGAGAGCCAGCAACAACCTCACAAAATCCATTTGGAAATCAAGAAGAAACAGAAAATACTGCATCAGGACAGACCAGCCATAGGAACGTACCTAATCAAGCTCATGTACAATTTGCCACACCAGGAGTACAAGCACACTATCAGACCCAACCAGGGATAGGAAACCAGTACAGACCACCAGTAAGACCACAACCACCTATAGGAAGACAGCCTGGAATGCCACCAATACGACCAGCTGTCCCTATTCTTCCTGTGATGCCCAGACCACCTGAACCAGTTAGAAGGTTGATGCCTATTCAAGTGGCTAAGTGTGTAAGAAACCCTTATGATGGATCAGGAGAACCATATGATCACATTGCTGAATTCAAACAAGTCCTAAGAGCGGAACAAGTGGACGACTTCTTTGTACAGTATGAGGCATTTGGACTCACCCTCATAGGAACAGCTCTGACCTGGTTCCAACCCTTAGATCCCAATCAGTTTGGAAACATGGAACAATTTTTTCAAGAGTTTATAGGAGAATTCACTAAGAGGGGAATTAAACACAATTCAGCTTTGCTAATTCACAGCTTCAAACAAAATCCTAACGAAACGGTGAAGAATGCCGCCAGAAGGTTTAACCAGTATGTGGATAGATGCCCAGTAACAGAGAGACCGACGCAACAAAAAATGATTTCATTGTTTTTGGACGGACTCACTAATGGAACCTTGAGGACGCTAGTATACGTGAAAAGATTACAAACCTTGAGTGAGTGTCTTCAGGAGTGTATTGATTTGGAAGATAACTTGGCTGAGGACCTCAATAGCAAGTCCAGCCACGCTAAATCGGACGACTCAAGGAGTGCCATTTCTTCCAACTCCAGTCACGTGGAAGAATTAGCAGAGCTATTAGCCAAGAAATTAGGGGCACAGGGGCAAAGAGCTTATCAACACCCAGCTCAAAGATTGCCTATGCTACGGAGATGTAGCTTATGTGGAGGAGATCACCCCACTCACCTATGTGTTCGAGGAGGGGGCGGTGCACAACCAGCTTATCCATACAACAGGCAACAACAACAAGGGACTTCTTGGTATTGTCACATAGAACAGAAATACACTAATCACACTACTGAGAACTGTCCATTTAATAGGCAAACACGCCCTTTCCAACCACCTCAGTATCGACCGTATGGATATCCACCAAGGGACCCGAACAGAGAGATCCCAAGATACAACCCTTATCCAGCACAGACAGGAGTACCTAGACCAATTGAACAGACACCATACCCACCACCACAACCAGTGCTAGGACCCCAACCGTCGCAACCTCAACAAGTAGTACTAGTAAAATATGCGCAACCAGAAGAAAATCTAGAAAGAGCCATAGTACCAGCCACGACAATGACCCAGATAGAATCAACAAACCTTGGATACGAAGCCCTACCAAGTGAGTACTATCCGTATGAAGCCTACATGATGGAATACGAACCGGCATATGAGACTACATATTATGGGTATGAAGGCTATGATCAGGCTTATGGAGCAGAGACTTCCACTCTAATGTACACAGCTCCTAAAGCACCACAACCCATGAGACCACCCAGTAGACCACCGGTACAGAGAGGACCATGCTTTAGATGTGGAGGAGACCATTTCATTAGAGAATGCCCTCGGCCCTACAACCCTCCACCACCTAGAATCTGGGAAGGATATTGCAGTGATTGCGGAAAGGAACACCTTTTTAGGGATTTCCCTAAGAATCCGGTAAAAAACCAAGGTTCAACACCAATCAATGTAATAGAGGTCATAGAAGAATCGGGAAGTGATAAGGAATACACAGTGCCACTAAAAGCCATCACTAGAGCCCAAACAAAACAACAAAAAGAACAGCAATTAGAAGAGGAACAAAAAAACAACACGAAAATAAGTCCTTCAACTCAGATAGTGGAAGATTCCGAGGACCCGTGTGAAAATTCCTGCAACACAAAAGCTCAGAAATGGAAAGAACGACGAGAGAAACTCAAGGATAAATGGACAAAGAACAAGAGTAAAAACAGTAAAAAGCAAATTGAAAAATCAAGTAAACACAAAGAACAAGGGAAGTCTAAGGAGACTCCTGAGCTAATCGAACCTAGCTCAGATAGGGAGAAGCCCGGATCAATTCTAGCAGACCCAAAGCCAGACGACTTGGATATGTGGCTAAAAGCGTACCAAGCTAGAATCAAAATGGGACCGAACATAGAGCAACATGAAAAAATCTACCCTAGAGGGGAATTAGAAAAGGAAAGACTAGCTATATGCAAAAAACTCATAGAAGTAGCACAAACAACCCTAGAAAAGACTATCCCAACTCTACCAGAGACAAGGATTGCACAGGAACCTTATGAAGAATACATCAAACCAAAGGATAAAGAATTGAGAAAAGAAGATTCCCAAGGTGAACAAGAGACAGCACAAGAGGGCCCTGTGTCAGCCATACCAGACTTAGAAGCAGAATGGCCCAAGGACTTGTGGGATAGAATCAGAGAAGAACAATGGAAGAAGAACGGTGTCGATCCACCACCATTTGATGAAATAGATGTGGAAGACTGTCAACCCCATCCTAACCTCGAGGAGGCCTACGAGGAGATTTCAAGGCTCGATAGAGGTAGAGAGGAGACCATAAGCATTTCAACATTGCCTAACTATATGGGAGAGTACGAAAGAGAGTCAGTGGTAATACGAGCACCCACGGTGCATGGAAAAGGAACAGGAAAAGGAAAGGAGAGTTCGCATAACTTAACAGAGTTAAAGAAAACGAAAGTACAATGCCAGTTAACGGTGGAAGATTTACTTCGACTCAAACCCTAGTTGTGGAAGCAAATGGCAGAGCAATTGAAACCACTGCCAAAGAATGGAGGATCAAAAGAAAAGGAACTGGAAAATAAGTCCATAATGCAGGTTCCAGTCGATAAAGTAGGAGAGTTCAGCAAAGGGGATGAAGGGAATACCTGTTTACCTGTCATCTACAATGGGTACATGACCAAAGCTATCTTAGACACAGGAGCTGGGGTAGGAATTGCAACGAAGGAGATTTGGGAAAAGTGGGGAAAACCAGCCTTACGACCCACTCGCATGAAACTCCAGTTAGCAGACGGTCATGTGGAGAGACCCCTAGGAATATTGGAAGGAATTAGGTTAACAACGTGTGGAGTGGAATTTGAACACACACTAGCCATATGTAAGTTCGAAAAAGCAAACAATTATGAGATGATATTAGGACGACCATTCATGAGACAGATGCGAGTAGTACAAGATTGGGGCAGAGATTCATTATATCTCCAACATCAAGGAAACACTACCAAGATAAACTTGCATACATTCGCTTATCGGGATGTCCCTCCATTACAATGGAATCCAGTCCACAAAGATGAAGATGACCTATCCATTCACAGTGTTGGATCAAGTGACCAATCTTGGATGCACGAGGATGCCCAGTTGTGGATGTGCAAAGAAGCAAAGAAGGAGGAGTGTAAAAAACAAATGTGGCCAATAGGGCACCCTAACTATCGATCGATAGAAGACCCCGATTACATGCCTAAAATCTTTTCAGATGAACTCTTCGAACCACATGGCTGGATGGAAATCCTAGCCACTTTAGATGTGTGTGTGAATGAGGAAGTATTGATGATGAACGATTGTATAGACGAGGAAGGATATGACGTGAACCTCTACATGGTTGTCCTCCAAGAAGTAGAAGCAGGGGAAATTGTAGAGGAAGAGTGGAAAGAAGAGTACGAAAGCATAGAAATGGAACCCGAGTTTGACTCTGAGGAACAATATGTAGAAACCATGCAAAAAGAATCAAAAGAAAGATCAACAAAAGTCCTAGCAATCGAAACCATCCCAATAATACACGAGCATAGAGAGGACACGAGTAAAGTGGAACCGGAACCAGACCATTTCGAAGTTCCAGAACATTTTAAAAGATACGAAGTGGAAGAAAGGAAAATAGCAACTCAAATGCCTAAACGAGAGGCCCCGGATGGAGAAGCCTATGACAACAAGGAACAAACCAAGAAAGTTGTTGTAACGATAGAAGACGGAGAAGAAAGGTGCACGTATATTGGGAAAGACGTATCGGAAGAGGAAGAAGAGGATCTCATACGACTCATTCGAGAGTATCGAGATGTATTTGCTTGGACATACAAAGACCTCAAGGGTGTAGAACCCAGCATATGCGCTCATCGAATCCCTATGACATCAGATGCAAAACCTTCTAAACAACGCCCTTATACTTATAATGAAGTTTATGCAGCAAAAATAAAGGAAGAGATTGACAAATTACTAGCGGCAGGATTCATTTATGAGATTGAACACACAGAATGGGTATCGCCACTAGTAGTAGTGCCCAAGAAAAACGGAAAACTAAGGGTGTGTATCAACTTAAAAAAAGTAAATGCAGCAACCATACGTGATAGTTTCCCCTTACCCATCACAGACCATCTTTTGGAAAGAGTTGCCGGCAAAGAGGTCTATAGCTTCTTGGATGGATTCTCTGGTTACAACCAAGTAGCTATTGCAACTGAGGACCAGCATAAAACCGCATTCGCGACTGAATGGGGAATCTATGCATTTAGAGTGATGCCTTTCGGGCTCACTAATGCGCCAGCCACCTTCCAACGACTGATGTGTCATGTATTCAAAGAATTTTTGAGAAAAAGTATGGAAGTATACGTAGATGATCTGTGTACATACTCAAATCAACGACCAGACCATATACCGGAACTGAGAAAAATATTCAATAAGTGTAGACAGTATAGAGTTTGTTTGAACCCTGAGAAATGTGTCTTCATGGTGCGACAAGGAAAAATCCTAGGACACATCGTTTCAAAGAATGGAATCTCCACGGACGAAGAAAAGATTAAAGTTATCTTAGAGCTACCAAGACCCAAGAATGCGAAGGAAGTACAAGCCTTTATGGGACATTGTGGATATTACCGTAGGTTTATTCACATGTATGCCATAATTGCTAAGCCTTTGTATGGTCTATTGACTCAGTTCACATGGACATACGAGTGTGAGAAGGCCTTCAACGAGCTTAAGAAGCGGCTGAGTACAGCCCCAATTCTAAAATCACCCAACTAGAGCAAGCCTTTTCATATTCATGTTGATGCTTCGAACTATGCCATTGGATGTATCCTAGCTCAACCGGCTGATGAAGGGAAGCTTGACCATCCAATCGCTTATGCGAGTAGACAATTAAACCAAGCAGAAAGAAATTATACGACTACTGAAAGAGAAGGTTTAGGAATGGTTTATGCAGTGAAGAAGTTTAGACACTACCTCTTAGCCAACAAATTCAAATTCTTTATAGACCATCAGGCTTTGTTGTATTTAGTCAATAAGCCGTGCAACACACGAAGATTGGTTCGATGGTTCTTGTTATTAATGGAGTTCGACTTTGAGGTAATAGTCAAAAAAGGAAACACACATGTAAGAGCAGATCACCTTTCAAGGCTAACGCATGGAGAACCACCTAGCGGAGTACCGGATGATTTACCAGATACGTACTTGTTTAATCTTGAAGTATGTCCAAGGTGGGTGGAACGACTAATTCCCATACTCACCCATGGCCCTCAACACTCAATAAATAAGAATAGCAAAAAAGAGATTCTTCAAACAAGAAACTTACACATTGTTGCTGGAAGCATGTATTATAAGGAACCTAACGGTGTCTTATAAAGATGTGTCGAGGAGGACGAACAGAAGCAACTAATCCAACAGGCACACGTAAACAAGTGGAAAACCCATCAAGGGATGCATGGAACAATTCGAGAATTAAAAAGGTTAGGCGTCTATTGGCCTGACATGCCAAAAGATGTTCACGATTATGTAAGTAATTGTGTGGAGTGCAAAGAAACTATTCTGGAGGATCACGTGTCCTTACCTTTTTCGACCATAGCGCTGTAGTCGAGGTTCGTAAAAAAGGGGGAGAAAATCAATTATATGATACACACCAAGTGTTTCCAGATAGTTCATTTGGCCAATGTCACTTAAAAGTATAGCTAACTAGGGTATATGTAGAATGAATAGTCATTTTTCATCTTATCACCTCAATAGAAACTCCTTTACTCCATTCGTTCATTCATCATGTCTTTTCATGAAAGTTAATCCTTAAAACTAATTATGCACAATCTGGTGAGGATCGTAAGAGCATAATTAAACCGAAGCTCTCAGTCCTTAAAACTAGGCGGACTTCTACTATTGCACTCGAATCATCTCAACATAATTCATAAACAACCTCCCAAAGAATCGAGTAATTCTATTTCCTATATATCGAGGTAGTTCTGATACTTCCAAAAAAGAAATATGTTTTAAGATGATGATTTGTCAAGGCGATTTGTTTAGCTTGCTTTTAAACAATCACGCGAATCAAGATCCTAGGTTGTCAATGTTCATGATCTCAAAACACCATTTGAATGTATTAAAAGAAATTTGCATCATAATTAAAGACAACAATGGTACTATGTATCCATAGTGCCGAAATCAAGAGGAACGACAAGCGCTCCTATTCACAAGATCCTAAGAAGTTATCTATCTATCTATCTAGGAATCAACGTATGAACGCAGTCCAAATAAATCGTTGTCATTTCAATGCTGATCTAACACAAGTTTTTATGTCAAATCCCGTTTTTAAAGATTGCTCTTTCCCAACTCGAGAGACATCAGAGATCACTACGCACCTTTGACATGAAATAGGCGTACAAACTATTAAGCTACATTCTGTGCGAAGCTCTGTAGCTCACCATTTCTTGTTGTGCCCTACTTTGGTTTTCCCCAGTCCGCTTCAGATTTATATTGAACTTCATTCTTTAATATTGCGGTTAAGATTAGGCCTTTCTTGGTCACCTAATAGCGTTAAGACTCATTGTTTTTCATAAACTAGACATGGCATAAAGTCATTTGGAAAGAGATTGACTGAGCGAGTTCAAACTTCCTTGTAAACTCAATATCTTTGTTCACATGCAGACGGACCTACAAGACTCTGTTGTAAATTAAACTCATTTTTCTCATTCAGTTTGAAGCTTCAGCAAGATAAAACATGAAGTAGTAGTATAAACAGAATTTTCCTTGTAAGAAGAACCACAACCATACATATGTGAAATGAACTTAGGAAAGGGTCCTCAATCAAAGGGAAAAACAGAATTCTGGAAGCCTATCTAGGTTAACAGCCTCCTTTCCTCACCTTGAAATCGATGTTTGAATGGTTAAATAGTTGCTTGAAGACACTATATTTCCACACTGTTTTGCTACTGGAACTGCACATTCTTTTGCAATCCTAATGCCAAACAGACATAGACTTCTGCAATTACCATACCACAGACATGACTGCTCCCAAGGAAGCAGCAAGAGGCGACCAGCAAGCTTAAATGTACATGGCCATGGTCTTCCTGCACTCATTCATCTGGCCTATTTCCCGAAAACAGTGCATGAACATAGAATCTGTTTAGCATAGCGTTCAAAGTTTTCTTCCAAATGAGTTTCAATCGGTAATGTTTGCTTTACTCTATTATTGGTCCTTTCCCTTCAATTCCACAGCAATGCAATGCAGTACACTTGTCACTCAACAACTGCTTGAATCAGTTCACATCTTTACACAAGACTCAACCTCAGGAAACTATCTGGAAAATTTCTTTGCATAAGAATGCCACAATAAGGACATGCAGGTTCCACGTCTTGAATAAGTTCTGAGGAATCAACCTTGCTACCATAATTCTGAACAGATTTTTCACGTTGAAGATCTCAATAGAAAAGAAAATCCCTATATGCAGAAGAAAGAAATATATGAAGTCCTCATATCATGCTCTTCGGTTGACTAAGTTGGAAACAGTCATCAAAACCACTCAGTTTTTGTTTATACAAAATCATAAACCAACATTTCAATAGGAGTTCAAGTCTTCATAGAAGAACGCTATTCATATAGAGGTTCTAAGTGGGTAGACCTAATGTATTCATCAAAGGTATCCTTTGGCTATATATACACATTTCAAAGCGAATCCATCCTTCAAACACGGCTTTAATTGTAAAATACTTTTAAACAATCCTAGAGAAGTACAGTCATATCAGAAAGTATTACTGTCAAAGAAATATTGAAATGAAAACTTATCAATCTAAGAAGAGCCTGCATCTTCATGTATTTGCCGACTTCAATCGATTGCAAACTTCACTTCTTTCACCAGGTTAGCAGCCTGCCCCCTTCGAAGATGAGCTACCTTCCTCTGCGGCTCTCTCTGCCGATGCAACCACCCTTCATATACTCTTCAGCAGAAATTAGCACTCTGTACCAAGAACATCTCATATCGATCGTTCCCGCCGTTCCATAAGAGTAAAATGATTTCCGATGTATGCACAGTGAACAGCAAAATCAAGGATGAAGACTGAACTTTCCCTTCCCTCTGTGCGTCATAACTTTCAGCCAAATCTTCATCAACTACCACAGACCTTTCATGGAAAACAAGTGAGTACTCCTTTCCGCAGTCGATCTCTTTCCACCACGAGGATATCTTTTTCTCCAATTGTTCCCATTCCACTACACAACGCCCGAAGAACCTTCTTGATCGAGATCTCTCGGATTCTACCTGCGTCTCCAGATCACCTTTTTTTCCTCGTTTCACGACACGACTCCTGCCTTTTCCCCATTTCCTTTCTGAGCATGTTTTTTATACTATATATTAAATGCTCAGATAAGAAGAAGAAAGAAAACACGTCACACATTTTTACTATATATGTACATTCAAAATCAAATAGATATATAGTACACAAACTTACACATATATACTTATATATACTAGTATATATACACCAAACGTTTCACGTTGATTTACATGTGAACACATTACAATGCACACATAAACTTATGCACTCATTTACAATTTGCACATACATTAACATATACATGTTCATATGGTTCCACTAAGTTGGAATTCACACATAACTAAGTGCTCACTCCAACATTTGTTTTGTAATTATGAGGCAAATACAAAATCATATAAACTCAATCTCACATGCTTTCAATTATGATGAAAGGAAAAATAGACTTTTTAAGCATCATCACGCTGTAAAACTCTTTCAAGGATAGAAATCACCAAGGTTTGAGACTCTTTCGCCAAAGTTGAAGGTGTTTTGATAAATTTGTATGCGAAAGTAACACATTCTCTCATTTTCATTCGATTTGCATTTGCCTCTTCCTAATATTTGAATCGATGCTTCTGGTTTGGTTTCTAATCTTTGATATCAGATCTTGACCACATCCACCCCCTCTGAACCTGTGCATCCTCCGGATGCACCACCAACCTGCATACACAACATTAAATACAAGCGAGGATCAAGTGGTCATGGCAAATAAAGACCACTTAAAGAAATTTCAACTGGATGCATGAAATCTGAATATGTATTAAACTTGGCATAAATCAAGAGAAGAAGGTAGACAAAAGCATCCCATACAACATATCAGAATACACTAATGCACTCAGACTAGAAATCATATGAGTAAATCGAAAACTTCTTAGCTCTCTCGTTAACTCGACCCGGTCAGATCTAGTAGCCTATCCGAAGCATTTGCATATACCAGTCTTCACTAACTCGATTTATGAAACTCGCTTCTGGCTTCCCTATTGATCTTCTATCATCTGAAGCCCCTTCAGATCCTTTTCTTATTTTTCTCATATTTTTATTCTGTTTTTCTTTTATTTTAATTCTTTATCCCAGCTCAACCTTTATATCTTTGCTTTTATTTTTATTTATTTATTTTTCCACACTTTTCGGCCTATGTCAAAATCGGATGCGACTCGTGGACCTGACCACCCGGCCAGGTTTAGCACACCCATCTACCGACCCGACATAGCGCACGATTCACAATGTCAGCCTCATACGAAATCAACGTCAGCTCGTGGCTCTGACCACCCGGTCAGAGTGACTCCACCCGCCTATCAACCCGTATGAGCGCGTAACAACATGTAGGTTAGGCCATACGACACAACTAGCGTCAGCTCGTGGCCCTGATCACCCGACCAAGGTAGGTCCACCCGCCTACTAGCTCATCGCAGCACCCAACAACACATACACATACATATAGATAGTTGGCTGGTATAAGAATTCTTTTCTCAAGATATAATCTGTCTGAAGATTAGGTCGGATGAGAGATCAAGAGTAGAAGTCGAAGTGTCTCACTCATCAAGTGTTTGTAAACACTACTATATACAGATACTTAGTCTAGGTCTTCCCTTCACCTTCCTAGGTCTTGCTCTCGAAAGTTCTAGTCCATCTTCTAACCTTACTCATATAATCCTGGCCCTTATACATTACATGTAATCTAATTAGTGGCACGAGATTTTTGTTCTACTTAATTTTCCTTAATTATGCATTTATTTACATATTATATGCCCAACCCATGTAGTCTTTTCATATGGATATATATATATATACATACATACACATATATACATGAGAGGAAAAGAAACTGAAACAATAACATCTCACCAGTATAAAATCAGAAGCCGCTCGAGCTTGTCGCCTTTAATCATTCTTTCTCTAAAAAACTTGAACTTGGTCATCCTGCATAAATCAGAGGCTTATTTCACACGAATCTATATAAAAACAATTATTCAAAAAGGAAAATATTACCTGGCTTTATTTATATACATTGATATTTATTTTCTCTCCGAGGATCTTCCCTGACTTTATTCTTCATTAAAAAAAAACCTAACTTGATTCAAAATAAACATTATTTACACATATCTTTAATACAACATTTTAATTTATCTTTAAGACGTCTCACCCCCTTCACGTTCCCTACGGAACAAGGCAAGCTGTTGTAAGAGTTCTGCATATTCTGCTAAGTCACGACTATATACAAGAAGTGCTGTTGGGTCCACTTCCATATATGACTCACGGTCATCCGAAGTATCATCTTCTCCATATGTTCGTGCCCTTCGATACCTGAGCATACTTCTTTCATTTGATGATGAGATCAAGGTCTCCCTAGTGATACGATCTTTAACAAACTCTTCTATAGGAATTCTTTCTTCATTTTCAGGTGTAGGGAGCAAGTAAGTTGATATGAAAGAACTATCTAAGGTTCTTCCTTCAGGCACACTCCTTGACGTCTCTCTAAATCTTTCAGGAATGCTACCCTCAGGAATGGATGTATCATTGGAATCTTCACTGTCCATTCCAGATCCTAAGATAGTTAAACAGTCCAATCAAACCTAAAAGAAAAAACTTCCTATTAATAACCTGGTCACAAATCTCTGTCAGTACCCTACAAGGAACAAAAATTAATATCAATAGAAGGTCATGAATAAGTAGAACACATACATTTACTTTATTTGCTGCTTTATTTATTTATTACATCTAGACGTATTCATATCTTGTTATTTGTCTACATGGTTTTATTATATACATACATATATATATACGTGTTTTTATATGTATATGCACCATCTTACGATATAATTTATTTTAATCATTTTCCTTATTGATGTCTTCATCTTCATCATCTCCACTTCCTTCCTCTTCACTTCCCTCTTCTTCGTCTTCATTTATTATCGTCTCATAATTCTCATTCTCTCTTCTTTTAAAGAGCTTAACTCTCTTTCCAGCAATTAAATCCTTTAACTTGGTCCCATCTAATTCTTTAAGTGAGTATGTTCCATTATCAAAAACTTTACATACCACATAGGGACCAAACCATCTCTTAACCAGTTTTCTTCGAGCCTTATATTGAGTATTCAATGAGCTATCATAGACAAGTACCCAGTCTCCTTCCTTCAACCTTTTTGGCCTTAACCTGTGGGACTTGTCAAATGCAACTTTATTTTTCTCTCTAGAAGCTCTAAGCTTAAATGCAGCTTCTTCTACCAGATTTTTTCCTCTTTCTAGTTGAAGAATCCGTATTGCTAGAAGATCTTCTCTTGACACCTCGTCTTCCCAAGGCAAGGAAGTCCACGCTAAAGCATGTGACTCCGTCGGCAAAATAGGTTTTTGACAATACATCAATTCTGCTGGCATATATCCAGTAGTTCTAGTGTATGTCATCCTATCTGCCCAAAGGGCAAATGGAAGGTAATTTGGCCAATTCTTTATTTTCCCCTCACAAGCCTTAGCCAAAGCTTTAATAATTGGTGGATGACCACGCTCAATTTTTTCATTAGCTTCAGGATTGTAAGCAGTGGTGAGTGATAATCGAATTCCATATTTTTTAAAGAAGTCTTTAGCTTCCTGAGCATCAAGCTCACCTTTATCGGCAACTATTTTCTCCACATAACCAAATCTATTAAACACATCTTCTAGTAGAAACTTGCATACATTGCTTGTAGTTTTCGTTCTTAGAGCTCTTCCTTCAACATGATTTGTTAGGTCTTCTCTTGCTAATACAATATACCTCATCTGATGCACCCCTAATGGCATTGTAACTAAATCAACAACCCACTTATAGTGAATATTAAGAGGATATGTTGGATGTAATTCATCTCTGTGTCTAACATTGGAGTACATCTGGCAAGGTTTACAAGCGGCTACGTAATTTTGGGTATCCACATACATCCCAGGCCACCAATATCTTTCCCTTATCTTTTCATAAGTTCCTTGAAAGCCTTTATGACCGGCCCATAGTGAGCTATGCATTTCACGCATAATCCTTCCTCTCGATTCTTCACAACCTACAACTCGCTGGGGTATCTTACCCATTCCAATCCTTCGCTTCCAGAGTAATCCATCTTTCAGGAAATAATTGCTTGACTTTCTTCGAATGGTACGAAATTTTTCTTTGCTCCAACTAAGATCAGGACACTTCATACTTAAATATCTCCCGATTTCCTTCCACTCATTTTCATATTCGTCTTCATTAAATCTTTCTGTTATTCCTATTTGAATCTTGTAAGGTTCTTCTTCTATCCATCTGTTATCTTTCCCTCTTCCTAAGCTATTTTGAACTTCTTTTGAAGACTCAGTACAAATTCCAAGCCTTTCATTTTGACGCTTAGGCTCTTTTCTATTTAGTCCAGTAGATGCTTCATTTAGGCTTAGATTATGTACATGTGAAGCATAAAAGTCCAGACCTATCTCTTCATCATTAGAAGTCATCGAATCTTCATTTTCATATATAGCTCGTGATAGCATATCAGCCACCACATTATTCCTTCCAGCTATATGAACAAACTCAGGGTTTAGTGACTTAATATATGCTATCCATCTTAACATGGCAATATCTGCAGTGGAACAATTCACGATCATTCCCAACAATGGTAAACAATCTGTTTCTACTACCACATTTGCCCCAATCAGATATTCTTTATCATTTTTTAGCGCAGTCACTATTCCCCAAAGCTCTCGCTTAATTTGAGGATAACCCCTCTAGCGAACATTTAGAACTTTAGCTCCGAAACGAATTGCATATCTTTTTCCTTCATCATCCTCTTGGCCAATCGCCCAACCTATACCTGTCGGACTTGTATCTATGGTGATATAAATTTCTTTATTATCAGTATAATCAGCCTTTCTAAGCAATGGAGCTTCTGCAAGTGCTTTCTTTAATTTTCTCACAGCTTGAGTATGGATATCTTTCCATTGAAATCTTTGCCCTTTCCTAAGCAATTGATAAAGTGGGTCAGCAATATGGGCAAAATGGGGAATCCATACAACATAGAAAACACATGCCCCAAGAAATCTTCTCACTTCAGTGACCGAGGAACAGACCTCTTTCATGTGCTGAATGGCATCTACTTTCTTTGGACATGGCTTCCTTCCTTTAGGTCCACATAAACTTCCTACAATTAAAACCTCTTGCACTCCAAATACTGATTTTTCAGCAGACAATGTCAAATGAACCTCTTCCAGCCGACTGAGAATGGATTCACAATCAGTTATGTGCTTTTTAACAAAATTCCTACATCCATCCTCATCAAGAGTCTCATCTCTATCTCTTTCTTCACAGCCTTTAATAGGGACATCATCAATGAATGGCATAGTCAGATGTGGAATAAAATCCCTAAGAACTTTATGCATACCATTCATCATATGTGCCACCGAGTTCGTGGCACCTTGCGGAAAAGTGCACATGCGCACAAGCCCAAGTGGCGTCCTCATAGTCGTCAAATCACGGCTTTCGAGAGCTAGCTGGAATTGATCATATCCAGAGTGTAAATCTCCCATTGAATAAATAGATCTTCTTGCAAAGGCTTCTGCATATTCGTCTACAATAGGCCTAGTTCCCATATTTCTAATTGTCACTTTATTCACTGGCTGTAGATCTTGGATAAATCTTAATGACCCATTCTTTTTTGGTACAGTAAACCAACGGTTAGAATAAGGAGCACTTGATGGCTCAAGAATCCCCATTCTAATCTTGTCATTCAACAGATCAATTAGCTTTGAAATATGAGCTTTTGGTACCGGAATTGGTCTGAGATTCCAAGGTACATGTGGTATCGTGAAAATTATCATAGGTGTCACCACAGATGGATCTACACACCCAATTTCTTGGGCATTGAAAGAAAAAGCTTTTCCATGCTTAAATAACATCCGAGAGAATACATTCTTCTCTTTTTCGCTGAGGAAACCATCTTTCCCCAATTGAATTTGCTCGAGTGTTTCTTTAGTGAATTTATGGCCTATTTTTCTCTTATCTCTGAGAGGTGGCTGAGATTTTACATCATCCATAAGCTTATTACTATCTTCAGGAAGAGGAACCGCAACTGGCTTTATCTTTTTATCAATTGTTTTGTATTTTGTTTCAACGAAGACTTCCTTAACCGTTTCATCTTGCTCAAACTTTGCTATTTCCTTATACATGGAAATAGAGTGCGTTTGAATCACATAATCACTCCTCTTTCCTTGAATTAACTCTTGCAGATCAAACAATGTGTCTGCAAAGGCTATCTCATCAAAGACTCCGGAGATTTCCTCGTCGAAGTTAAGCGCTCTACATCCATGAAAGTTTCTTTGAAGATCTGCTATGTATTGTTTTTCCCACTTTTTTAACTCAGAAAAAACACGAAACTGAAATGAATTTGTCGAAGAAAGTGCTATAAAACTTGATATAAACATATTTATATTCGGGATCTTTTCACTTTTCAAGCTTTCATAGTCCCGACTTATGAAAGCTTCCTTTAAAAACTTTGATCCTCGAATTCTTCAGGAATAGGTCTTGTCCGAAGAGAAGTTCTATTCCTGATATGATCTACACATACCGTCATGAATTGAACTGCCTTTTTCCCATTCTTACTACGGATTCGCGCATAGGCCGATCCATCTTCTAAGACTCTTGTTTCCATTCTTAAGGCAGTAATATATGGCTGCCCTAAAATCAATGAGTAACTAGAATGATCTTGTACGAAAAAAATTTGATAATCACTGACATCTCCAATTGTAACTAGAACCTGCGGGCATGCACCAAACAACTCACCTGGCATCGAGTTCGCAGCCTTAATTCTCCAACCAGGCTGCATGTCTATTGGCCATTTCCCCTTCATATAGAGATCTTTGGACATCAAGTTAACTTCAGATCCATGATCAATAAGAGCGACAACTGGAGTGCTAATTTTCTCTAATCTCACCAACGTCTCAGTTGTGGCTCGAGCCCAATGATCTTTAGTGTAATAACTCGAAGGAGTTATTTCTGAAGGATTCTGCTCCAAGGATATTTCCTCATGCATGCACGGTTGAACATTAGTCTCAATTGGTTCAAGTACATTTTTTAGCTCTTGTACTTGTGCTTGCACAGTATGAACAGGAGTCTCTTCATCAATTCTTTCAATCTCTTGCATGTCAGCTATTGGTTGTCGTTTTCTTCTTAAGAGGTCAATTATTACTTCTAGAAATTCTCTTTTTGCTATTCCCAATAACTCACAGAGTGTAAATTCGATTACACTATCGAGCACTCTTTTCTCGAGAACTTGTTTAAGATTGGTGGCTTGCTCTATGTGCGATTTTAGCATATATGAGGGATTTCTCACTCTTCCTTGTCCTTTTTTTACAGGTTGCATTTCTTGATCTTGAGGAGGAATATTATCGTGGGTAGGGACTGGCATCTCAGCAGAAGTAGGAATTTGAACTTGAGTCGGAATTTTATTTGGTTGGATTATTGTTGGTTGTGATGGTGGATCTATTTGAGTGGGTTGGTTTGTTTGTGTTGGATGGTTTTGGTTTGGTATTTGAGGTTGTTCATGTGAAGCTTCTACTTGACGCCTAGTTCTTCTTTTCTCCTCTGCACCCTCATTGGTTCTTCTTCGTTTCTCTTCCACTATTGCTTCATGCTCTACCGAAGAGCATAGGTATGTGACAACCGAGAGAGTATCTACAGGATCATCCCATCCACTTACCCCTCGGATTTCATTACTGGCTGTTTTTAAAATTTCATGATGCATCTTCCCGCGGTCTAAGGACTTTATTACTTTAGACCACGGTTCTATATCATTATTTTCGTCAATTACCTGACATGCAAACGTATGCGATGTTGAAGCAACGTTTTCACATGTGCCAGGGAAGAATATTCTCATTCCTCCCCGACCAAAATTAATGTTTACTTTTTCTCCAGTCTTAGAGTCATATATCATCTTTTCCTTAACGAATACCAAATTCTTTGCTAATGCTTCTTTGAAGCTCTCACACGAGTATCTGTTATGCTCCAAAGAGTCACACCAAATACATCTTTTAATTTTTGGAGCTTTTGGATTTTTAGGTGCCGGTGCTTGTAAAGATTGGGATTCAATCATCTGCTTCATACTTTGAATCGTAAGGTCACTAAACTTTTTAAACATATCTTCCATTGTATTAGTGGGCACAACATCCTTTGGTGTTGGTAGGTTTACCTGAGGGTTCTGTACAGGTTGCTGAACAGCCTGAGCTTGTTCTTCTTGCATATCATCATGCCAGCTCTGCATGAACTTAGACAAAGTTCTTTGCTTTTCTACATATCCTCTAACAGCTTCATCTACATTACCCCAGTCTTCGGTAAGACCAGACTCAGTTCCTATCTGTTGTAATTGTGGAAAAATTTCTTCTCGGGCTTTCGAATCTATAGCCCGGAGAAATAAGGATACCTTTTCTTGATCTATAGCCCTCCTATCATAATCAGATAAGTCCGCAAATTGCTGATCAAACTCCCTTTTTATATCTAGAATGGATTGATCTTTTGGTTTATGTATCCACTTTAGAAATGTGGATCTAGTCACTTTGTCTTCGTCATCCAATGCAAACATCCTTGTGAGTATCATCTTGTATTGTGACCATCTTATTTGCCCTTCTACAACTAGTCGAGGTGCATCCACAACTAGTCGGTCACGCAAATGTAATTCTGAAACGTATACAAAATTGTCTATTAATTCTTGGTCACTTAATGGTGTTAGACCCGTACCAAGGTATCGTGCCTCCAATTCATATTCCTTACAAAAACGAGTAACATTTTTACCACTGAAATATCCACTTCTTCTGACTACTCGCTCATGAAATGCCTGGATGGCACTCCGTCTTTTCTCGTCCTACTGAAAGCGCAGAAGTTGGGTTATAACATCCATCGTTGCGTCGCCCATAAATGGTCAAGCACAATGAGCTCACTCAACCGCACCACTCTTTAAACTAGGATCAAGATTTCTACACTCTCCTCCTTTCACGTCGGGTTCACCAGGTATGTCGTCGAGGTTCGTAAAAAAGGGGGAGAAAATCAATTATATGATACACACCAAGTGTTTCCAGATAGTTCATTTGGCCAATGTCACTTAAAAGTATAGCTAACTAGGGTATATGTAGAATGAATAGTCATTTTTCATCTTATCACCTCAATAGAAACTCCTTTACTCCATTCGTTCATTCATCATGTCTTTTCATGAAAGTTAATCCTTAAAACTAATTATGCACAATCTGGTGAGGATCGTAAGAGCATAATTAAACCGAAGCTCTCAGTCCTTAAAACTAGGCGGACTTCTACTATTGCACTCGAATCATCTCAACATAATTCATAAACAACCTCCCAAAGAATCGAGTAATTCTATTTCCTATATATCGAGGTAGTTCTGATACTTCCAAAAAAGAAATATGTTTTAAGATGATGATTTGTCAAGGCGATTTGTTTAGCTTGCTTTTAAACAATCACGCAAATCAAGATCCTAGGTTGTCAATGTTCATGATCTCAAAACACCATTTGAATGTATTAAAAGAAATTCGCATCATAATTAAAGACAACAATGGTACTATGTATCCATAGTGCCGAAATCAAGAGGAACGACAAGCGCTCCTATTCACAAGATCCTAAGAAGTTATCTATCTATCTATCTAGGAATCAACGTATGAACGCAGTCCAAATAAATCATTGTCATTTCAATGTTGATCTAACACAAGTTTTTATGTCAAATCCCGTTTTTAAAGATTGCTCTTTCCCAACTCGAGAGACATCAGAGATCACTACGCACCTTTGACATGAAATAGGCGTACAAACTATTAAGCTACATTCTGTGCAAAGCTCTGTAGCTCACCATTTCTTGTTGTGCCCTACTTTGGTTTTCCCCAGTCCGCTTCAGATTTATATTGAACTTCATTCTTTAATATTGCGGTTAAGATTAGGCCTTTCTTGGTCACCTAATAGCGTTAAGACTCATTGTTTTTCATAAACTAGACATGGCATAAAGTCATTTGGAAATAGATTGACTGAGCGAGTTCAAACTTCCTTGTAAACTCAATATCTTTGTTCACATGCAGACGGACCTACAAGACTCTGTTGTAAATTAAACTCATTTTTCTCATTCAGTTTGAAGCTTCAGCAAGATAAAACATGAAGTAGTAGTATAAACAGAATTTTCCTTGTAGGAAGAACCACAACCATACATATGTGAAATGAACTTAGGAAAGGATCCTCAATCAAAGGGAAAAACAGAATTCTGGAAGCCTATCTAGGTTAACAGCCTCCTTTCCTCACCTTGAAATCGATGTTTGAATGGTTAAATAGTTGCTTGAAGACACTATATTTCCACACTGTTTTGCTACTGGAACTGCACATTCTTTTGCAATCCTAATGCCAAACAGACATAGACTTCTGCAATTACCATACCACAGACATGACTGCTCCCAAGGAAGCAGCAAGAGGCGACCAGCAAGCTTAAATGTACATGGCCATGGTCTTCCTGCACTCATTCATCTGGCCTATTTCCCGAAAACAGTGCATGAACATAGAATCTGTTTAGCATAGCGTTCAAAGTTTTCTTCCAAATGAGTTTCAATCGGTAATGTTTGCTTTACTCTATTATTGGTCCTTTCCCTTCAATTCCACAGCAATGCAATGCAGTACACTTGTCACTCAACAACTGCTTGAATCAGTTCACATCTTTACACAAGACTCAACCTCAGGAAACTATCTGGAAAATATCTTTGCATAAGAATGCCACAATAAGGACATGCAGGTTCCACGCCTTGAATAAGTTCTGAGGAATCAACCTTGCTACCATAATTCTGAACAGATTTTTCACGTTGAAGATCTCAATAGAAAAGAAAATCCCTATATGCAGAAGAAAGAAATATATGAAGTTCTCATATCATGCTCTTCGGTTGACTAAGTTGGAAACAGTCATCAAAACCACTCAGTTTTTGTTTATACAAAATCATAAACCAACATTTCAACAGGAGTTCAAGTCGTCATAGAAGAACGCTATTCATATAGAGGTTCTAAGTGGGTAGACCTAATGTATTCATCAAAGGTATCCTTTGGCTATATATACACATTTCAAAGCGAATCCATCCTTCAAACACGGCTTTAATTGTAAAATACTTTTAAACAATCCTAGAGAAGTACAGTCATATCAGAAAGTATTACTGTCAAAGAAATATTGAAATGAAAACTTATCAATCTGAGAAGAGCCTGCATCTTCATGTATTTGCCGACTTCAATCGATTGCAAACTTCACTTTTTTCACCAGGTTAGCAGCCTGCCCCCTTCGAAGATGAGCTACCTTCCTCTGCGGCTCTCTCTGCCGATGCAACCACCCTTCATATACTCTTCAGCAGAAATTAGCACTCTGTACCAAGAACATCTCATATCGATCGTTCCCGCCGTTCCATAAGAGTAAAATGATTTCTGATGTATGCACAGTGAACAACAAAATCAAGGATGAAGACTGAACTTTCCCTTCCCTCTGTGCGTCATAACTTTCAGCCAAATCTTCATCAACTACCACAGATCTTTCATGGAAAACAAGTGAGTACTCCTTTCTGCAGTCGATCTCTTTCCACCACGAGGATATCTTTTTCTCCAATTGTTCCCGTTCCACTACACAACGCCCGAAGAACCTTCTTGATTGAGATCTCTCGGATTCTACCTGCGTCTCCAGATCACCTTTTTTTCCTCCTTTCACGACACGACTCCTGCCTTTTCCCCATTTCCTTTCTGAGCATGTTTTTTATACTATATATTAAATGCTCAAATAAGAAGAAGAAAGAAAACACGTCGCACATTTTTACTATATATGTACATTCAAAATCAAATAGATATATAGTACACAAACTTACACATATATACTTTATATATACTAGTATATATACACCAAACGTTTCACGTTGATTTACATGTGAACACATTACAATGCACACATAAACTTATGCACTCATTTACAATTTGCACATACATTAACATATACATGTTCATATGGTTCCACTAAGTTGGAATTCACACATAACTAAGTGCTCACTCCAACATTTGTTTTGTAATTATGAGGCAAATACAAAATCATATAAACTCAATCTCACATGCTTTCAATTATGATGAAAGGAAAAATAGACTTTTTAAGCATCATCACGCTGTAAAACTCTTTCAAGGATAGAAATCACCAAGGTTTGAGACTCTTTCGCCAAAGTTGAAGGTGTTTTGATAAATTTGTATGCGAAAGTAACACATTCTCTCATTTTCATTCGATTTGCATTTGCCTCTTCCTAATATTTGAATCGATGCTTCTGGTTTGGTTTCTAATCTTTGATATCAGATCTTGACCACAGCGCCTAATTGGAGTAAAACATTAGTACAATTCCTCAAAACGAAAGAGCACGAAATAGGAGCTAGTTTAGCAAGAAAGCGATCCCTAGAAGAAATGAGCAAGGATTATGTGATAATGGGAAAACAATTGTTTAGAAGAGGAAAAGACAATCAACTCAGATTGTGCGTGCATGAGGGAGAATATCTTCCCATATTAGAAATGGCACACGCAGGAGCTGCGGGAGGACATTTTTCAGCAGACAGAACTGTCAAGATGATTCTCTTTGCAGGCTTGTGGTGGCCAACTCTACATATGGATGCGGAGATATATGTGAGAAGCTGCGAAACATGCCAGAGAGCGAAATATCCCATTCGAAGAGACGACATGCCTTTAAGACCCATGGTTTGTGCAAGAGCATTTACCAAGTGGGGTATTGATTTCATAGGACCTATCAATCCACCGGCTAAAGGATCACATGCGGAGTACATCATAGTAGCCACCGAGTACTTAACCAAGTGGGTAGAAGCAAAAGCCACTAGAAAGAATGATGCTCAAACTACAGCAAAATTTCTCTTTGAGCACATTTTCACACGCTTTGGACTACCGATTGAGATAGAGTGATCGAGAAACGCATTTCCTAAACGAAGTCATTGAGTCGCTAATGAATGACTTTCTAGTGATTCATAAAAAATCAGCCCCATACCATCCTCAAGCTAACGGACAAGCTGAAAGTTCCAACAAGGTACTCTGTACTGTATTGACAAAGATTGTCAATAATGGGAGGTCAGATTGGGACAAACAATTGCATCACGCAATTTGGGCCTTCCGAGTGGCATATAAAACAGCCATTGGAACCACACCTTTCAATCTAGTGTATGGGCAGAACGCAATTTTGCCAATTGACTTCTTGGTACCTACATTGAAAGTGGCCCAACAATATGAGTGGAACGGTCATGAATTGTCCCGGCAACTAGATCAAATTGAAAAGTTGCACGAGACTAGATTGCAAGCTGTAGCAGGCATTTATGCCGCTAAACGGAGACAAAAGGCATATTATGATTCACATATAAAAGACAAGGGACTAAAAGAAGGCGACTTGGTTCTAGTATACACTCTAAAACAACATGCGAAGAAGCTACAAAAACGCGGATATGGACCCTTGATTATAAATCGAATCTCTACTAGTGGTGCAGTCAATCTTGCTACACTAGACGGAGACATTCTTCCTAACTACATCAGTGGATGCAGAGTAAGACGATTCATGGAGCCCTTGACTGATCAAATGCTAGCGCGACTGTTAGGAGCTCAAAATAGGAAAAAGGAAGAAGAACAAATTCGAGAGGAAGCCCGACAAGAAGCACTAGAACGCATTAGGAAATGAAAAGAGTGGATCAGGCAAAGAGATGAACGCTATCTCCTCGGAGAAGAGCCCATCCCTATGGCAAACTATCAGGTCAAAAATCAGGAATCAACGGGTATGTGTAAAACGCAACCTTACCTAAACCTAGGGATTGGCAAGACAGAGTATAAATTGATAGATGCATTGATAGACTCAGGAGCAGGCCTTAGCTGCATGCGAAGGAGAATAGCAGACAAGCTGCAATTAGAATTGAATCCTACAAAAGCCCAATTAATAGGAATTGGAGGTCACACCATAGAATGCATTGGAACCACGAATGTATCCCTCCACCTAGGAAATTCCTCCATGGAACAAAGAGTCCTAGTATGTCTGGATGACGATTTGATAGAAGACTTCATTCTAGGACACGACTGGATCATTGAGACAGAAGCGTGTATTCATCTAGCTCAAGGATATATTTCAGCCACGATAGGGCATAAAGAGATTTTCAGCTTGCTTGAAGAGAAACCATGTATCCAAACCAGGTCAATACCAAGATCGGAGGAAGTTCAAGAAACGACAGAAGATAGTAACAACTATGCTCACCACTCAGAAAGCAAATGCATAGATGCTGAAACTTCGAACCTAGCAACGTCCACTATAGGGTCGAAGTTATCCAATGCAATTGTGGAAAAGCCAACCAATGAGGAGACGCGCTCTCCTAAACAGGCTCAAAACATCCAAAGATCGCACTATTGGAACCCGACAAGCAGATACTCGAATCGAGAACCACCCAAATATATGTGGATACGCAAGGATCAAATACAGAGTCAAGAAACGCCCACAAGCGCTCTGAAGAAGGAAACAGGCATCACCAAACCCGCTACGGAGAACTACAGACGAAAAGAACCAGTGCAAGTATGGATTCCCAAGCCCTTGCTTGAAGCTCAAAGATCGCGACATCAGATATGGATTCCCAAAAAGGTCAGACAAGCAGCTAAATAGCACGTAAGGACAAAGGAGAAAATACCACATCAGACAAGGAACAAGTCAACAACACATAAGAGTCATCAGAGAAAATCGCATAGCAATGCCAAATTCACTCGGACAATGGATAAAGCAAATGGAACACGAGCAGCTGCACGAATCGAGAAAGCCCAGCGACCTCTCTCAGTGTTCTCAAAATGGGTCTGGAAACCAAAGCTACCACGAGGAGCGGATGATCGAGGAGATAAAGCACCCGATTGCACTCATGTAGTGTCTGATGCACCTAAAGTAAGCATGATAGGGCCGCAATACAAGGCCAAGCATTTGGCACAGGATGTACATTATCAAGCTAGAGGTGCACGATCTCCAAGTGAGACTAGATCTTAGCTTTAACTGGATAGGAATGGACATACTATGTACATAAACTATGCTTCGGCTATACTAATGATTGTCTTCTTTCAGAAAAAAAAATAAATAAAAGGAGGTGGTAAGAATTCCCACTCTTGCAATAATGGGGAACGGAGTGACGAGCTACCATAATCACAACAATACACTGTATGGTCTCATGAAAGCCTTTCAAGCTAATGCACTTTTCCTTGTAAGTGCAGATGGCTTCTGAACTCTGAAGCTACAATCCAAGAGGAGGTCCAAGAATTTCCTCCCCAATGTCTTACGAAAGCAAAAGGCCATTGGTTCAGAGATGAGCAGCCAGTCGAGGAATATCTTTTCTTGGCCAACATAAAGATCATGGACACAGAGCATCACTTTCCGATCATGTCCCAGGACTTCAAAGTTATACATGGACTGCCATCCACAATCGATATCATGAAGAAAGCAGGAGTTCATAAGTATTTTGAGCTACCTATCTATAAACCGGATTTTCAACGCTGTACACAAGTCATGAACACTCTACGACCAACACTACATGATCCATTGGTACCAGAAGCCAATGTGATGGATAAGAATGGAGAATGGGTAGTCATTCAATTTTCCCACGACTTAATCAAAGAAGCATTTGGATGGGAAAAGGATGGTGTCAACACGATCAAGGAAGAGAGTCGTGGAGCAAAAACAAGAACTTTTGTCGACATTAATAGGGTGGATATCGAAGAAGAAGTCAGATTGATTCACCAACACTTCTGCTTCCCGAGTATGAATAGATACACGGCCCCTCAAAAAATCATTGTTCAATTGTTATCGCATGCAATCAAACAGATCGGCAACCAGGTAAATCTTACACCCTATGTGCAAGAAAGATTGTTCGAGGCGAAGAAGAAATGGGAAAATAAAAAATTCCTCAATGGGACCACTGCCCTAACAATTATGATTTACCACGCATTGGGCATGCGCGCGTACTTAAAGGAGATGCCATCTTCAATGGAGTTGGCTCATTTTGTCAAAGCAGCTACTGTACCGAAACAGAAGAAAGGAAGCAAGCAAGTTGAAGAAGCCGAAACAAGTTCGCAACCCCGGATGAGAGGCACAATGCGAGGTACAAAACGACCTCGAGAAGTCCAACAAGCAGAAGAAGAAGTACCAAAAACAAAGAGAGTACATGTACTGCCCACAACCACTACTCAAGGAACCAGAAAGATCACGGAAGAAGAATTAACCCAGGCACTGGAGGAGACTCACAAATATACAGAAGGACAAATTAATCTACCAGTGCAGGGTCATCATTATCAACAGTCCGCAAAAGCTCAGGAACCAAAAGGCAAACTTACTAAGGTACATAGATATCGAGAAATTGGGCTAGACAACTGTAGTTCTGGATCCGACGGCCAAGAGAAGCCCAATACATCATTATTGGATGTAGACATTCAAAGTGAATCGAAGGATGATGGCCAGTGGGCCGAATTAAATGAAGTAGACTATGGTGAAGACCAAGCAGGCCACACGGAAAAAGCTCAATCACTACTGGTAGACCAAAGTACCACAAAAAAACAGGCAGAAGAAGAAGGGCGACACCCTATTCCACCGAAAGATGCCTCCACCACCCACAACAAGGAGAGCAAATTTGATGATGAAAAACATTTAATGTTATCAGAGGATAAGCCTCAGGAAGAAGGACAAGATGACGAAGAACCCTTCACCCCACTAAGGGTTGTGGCAGAACCGTCCCCAATGGATGTCACATTTCAAGGGAGTGCCACGAAGGTTCGTAAGGAGATGGAAGATGATGCAGAACCGCAAGTCCAACTACAGGTCCGACAACCACATAACGAAATGATCCACGTCGCAAAGGGACAAGATGTACATACAGGAGAAACCCCAGACATACCAAAGACATGGCTGAATGTTGATATAGCTCAGCTCAAGCCTGTGGTGCAGGATATGATTCGCACTGCACTAGACACTCAACAGTTGATGCTTGATGCTGATGAAGATTACGACCAAGCCATGCTCGAAAAGCAGGAGCTTCGAAAAGAAGGTATGAATCTGGCTAAGAAATTATCCAAAGCCGAAGCTCAAGTTTTGAAGAAACACGAGGAGATAAAAACGACAAAAACACAGTGCAAAATATTAGAAACGGAAAATGCCCAACTAAAAGAGCAAGTTTTGGAGCTCACGAAGAAACTAGACATGACAGAAAAAGAGAAAACGAGGATCCATGCACGTAGCAAGGTACTCGAATCACAGCTCAAGGTGAGCATGGAAGAAGCAGACCACTTAAGGGACAGGAACAAGGAGCTCATGACAGCTCTCCTCAGTGATCAACCACCGACAGATACTGACAAATCAAATGAGGATATAAAAGACATGGAGGAAAAGTTGACCAAGATGGCAGATCAGCTCAAACAGGAGCAAGAGACAATTGCAGAATGGGAACAAAGATACATGAATGACACTGCAACTCTACGCAAGAAATGGAAAAAAGCAGAGAAAGATTATTTCCGACAGTGCAAAGAAGACACAGATCACATGCACATAGTCGCACAGGAATTAATCAAACATCAGGAAAAGCTTACAAAGGCTGAAGAAGAGCTTAAGAATAAAGATGAAATCATCAAACGGCTTCAGGAGCAGATAGAGCTAACAGGAAAGCAGGGGACACCAGTAGTTCCACCAGAAACCATGGCTACTGTGGAGGAAGAGGTACGTCCTCTCTCTCCCCCCTTGTATCATTCACCAATAAGGGCGGAAAAGGAGGTTCCATTAGAACCTAACACACGAGAAATTGCAGAACTGAGCAGACCAGAAAGGGCACTACTGGTGTCCCAGCTCACTGCTGATTTTGAAGATCAAATAATACAAATAATGAAAGAAGCTCGAATAGAAAACAAACAATTAGATCAAATTTTGAAGCCATTCAATGTACCATATGGTCTACTTAAAGAACAGACACGAATGTATATAAATTTTGCAACGAACAAAGATCCGGACCACAACCTTCAATTCCAGCATGACACTTTCAAGTATACTCAAGAGGAATTTGAGAAGGCGGATCCGATATGGCGAAGAAAAATTTTGGAGAAGAATCCGACATTGCGGGTACAGTGGGAAGCATCACCATATGCACTTCAGGTAAATCCATCTTTTTGTCCTGTACCCCGCAGACGCTCTTGGACGCAATTTTGGGAAGGACAGCGTCAAGGCAATATCAATAGTCAGTGGCTTAACTATCCGTTACTACCTAGTCCGCCACATAATTACTTACCTACAGAAGAATATATGGTAAAGACAATGGAATTTTGGATTGCAAGATATGCTACAGTTCCGGACTTAGCCGTCAAGATGACCAACAAAATATTTAGCATGCTCATTACAGTGTTGAAGGTGTTTCAGCATGCTAAATACACATTTTTGAATTTCATCGGCATTACGCAAGGGTCTGAGGCTCTTGTTTTTGATTTATCAACCATTCCGAGCCGACTCACCATTATGGCGTATTTATTTCTCGCCTTATGTTTTTGCCATCGACATATATGCAAACTTTCGAAGAAGCATTCTTTACAGGCTTCTTTGAAATGGATTCAGAGATTTTTGTGAAAATGACTTCCAATTTAAATGCAAGGCTGGTGGCCTATGAAACAAGTTTCTTTGCTGATCATAGACAGGTGCCAGAAGACGGAGTAAAGTCAAAGCAATGGAAGGAATTCATGCTATGTCATGCAAATCTGCTGAACCAACGAGAGCAAACCGCAATTCAAACATACACGCGTCGCCTCAGAAAGCCTGTCGAGGACGACAGAGTTCAGGAGGAGGGACGTGTAGAGGGACAATCAAGCAAAAAGAAAAGAAGAAGAAAATCAAAGTTCAGAACGATTCATTAAGAATGAAAAAAGAATATATCTCTGCGGGAAGCCCCGCAGGGGCGCATTACCCATCTCTGCACAGAGCCCCGCAGGGGCACGCATCAGGCAAAAAGAGAAATTATCCAGGTCATGCACGGTGGAAAAGAAGTAAACAGCCTCAAAGCAATACAACAGGGTCAGATGTGTACAACCAGGACAAATCAGAGGACCAAAAGTTACAAAGGGGTAGAGGCTGAAAAGTTTAAGAGGGTGACTAAGAACAGCACATTCCTAGTCACTGGTGGCGTGCGTGGCAACCCAAGTCAACAGGCAAGACAACTACATCAGGCTCTCGAGTTGTAGAGCTTGAATCAAGAAGGCCATCGAATCTGCATGTCTGTTTAACTACAGACAATACTGACCAAGGGGAGCGTGCGGAGAAAAGCTGAAGCGCCTCTAAAACGTAATGCAAGATCAAGAATCAGGCAACACTACCCACGGGACGCGTTCGTGAAGCAAAGTCTGTCAAGGGACGATAGAGACGAAGAGGGGGAGAGTGTTGCAGAGCTAAAGAGCGCACAAAGCAGAGAAAAGGACGGGCCCCAAAATTTTTCCGATTTGGACACACAACTTTTGTATCATAACCACTCTTGTATATATTTTCCGTTGTAAATGCACTAGAGGAGTCCTCTAGATGCATTCCCACAGAAGATTAGTGATTTACCCATGTACAATAGTAGGAAGTTAGTCTTTTAGCGAATAAAGTGCCGGTCTCTTGTGTGAAAGGACCAAACTTAGGGCACTAGTATATAAGTCAAAAGTGACTCATTGTAAAGAACTTCTTGTCATTGTGAAGAAGGAGCACTTCTGAATTTTCGAGTTTGCCTCTTTCTTGCTAATTTTGATCTTCATTTTGCTCTTGTATGTGTGTGTGATGCTTGAAATGCATGTGTAGGACTGTTATCTACCCCTTCCCCCTTGTTTTGAGCTGCTGTAGTGCGTGCGTAAGCTTGGAGAAGCTGTGGCGCGGGTGTTTGTGACTCCCGTAATTCACTGTTTCTGCCATAACTTGAAGCAGAGTGGTCAGAATTGAGTGAAACCACCACCGTTGGATTCGTCTCGTCGAGAGCTTCGAAACAAGTACCCTATTGCCTATGTTCGGAGTTCTGGGCTGGGAGAAAACCTCAAAATACCAAAACTGCTGAAAGGAGGCTTGCGGCAACACTTTCAGTATTTCAGTAGGAGTGAGTGGTATTGGTCTTTTCTCATGAGTGAATAGCTGAACCACTTCATTTTCTATCACGTGTGCACACGTCTTCATACACTTGGCGAGTCACTCCTTAGGATTGACATTTAAATGTGTGAAAAGGATCCCACTATATGCACTTGTATGGCAATTGAGGTATAGTCTCATTGGTACAAGTCCTTGAGTCTTCGTGGCTCAAGTACACATATACCTATCATTCATGGAGATAATATGAGCTCATTATATCTTGCAACAAATCCTGTATTTCATGCAAGGACAAAGCACATAGAAATACAGTATCATTTTCTCAGAGAAAAGGTAATGGAGAAAGAGATTGAAGTGGTATACACTTCTACAAAAGATCAGATTGCAGATATTATGACAAAGAGCTTGGATGGAGTGAAGACAAATAAGTTCAAGGAGATGGCAGGAATAAAAGAGAAGAAGATTATGTGAAGAAGTCAAAGCATGCTAATTAGTGATTGAGGGGGAGCTGTTGGGGCTTCACTCACTAATTAGGCATGGATATATGAAGACATATGAAGAAAGGAAGGAGGAAAGGAGAAGTGAAGAAAAGACTTATAGAAAATTAAGCCTAAGTGAAGGGATAATTTCACTATTGTAAATTAGTGCAAAATTAGAGTCTAGTTTTTTATTTGATCTTCAGAACTTACGAGTTCAAGTCTAGGAGAATGTAAAGCATAGGTATATAAGTTAATTTGAGACAAAAACCATAGAGAGAGAACTCAATTTTGAAATCTGTGTGAGTAGAGAAAAGTCGTGTCTTTTCTGAGAGAGATGTTGAGGAAAAACTTCTGAGTCTGAGAGAGTTTTCCATGGCTATGAGCAAAATTAGGCCAAGCCATTTTGTATACATCTTCTCTGATATACAACATATGTTTGTGTAGAAGGATTGAGTCTAATTCCTCTTGTACATTGAGTTTTAAGTCATTTCATATGACTATGTAGGGTAGTTGACAGTTACGACTTTTCTGGTGCACATTTGTCTGAACTTCTTAAGGTCAGATCTCGAAGTATACTGTAAAGTTTTCAGTAAGTGATAGCTCATTTTAAAGCTACTATTCTCAACTAAATTTGATCAAAAGATCTTTAAGAAACGGGACGCATACTCAGAGAAATCAGCTTAACAGTGAAGGTATGTCAAATCGATGAAGGTGTTTTTCAGTTTTCAGACATAGTGAAAAGTTTGGAACAAAATCAGAAGATTTTGAAGTTATTACTTGAAAGTTTTGCTTGTTATCTATTGCTTAACATTAGCAAGAACTTCTCTTAGTAAATGATCAAAAGATTTTGCAAAGATCAAGCTAATACAGGTCAGATTGAAGGCTTGAAGAAAAGGCGCAGATTTCGGTGAAGTGAAATTTTGATTTTCACTAAGTTTAGAGATGAAGACTCACATTTAGAGTTTTGCTAAGCTAATGATGGTTATGGAGGTCTTCTAATACCACATTAGTTTAGTTCTTGTGGTGTTTTACACACCAACAGTCTGCACCAGCCATTTTGGCCTAGTTCTTGCCTGCTCAATATCAGCTCTCTCATCAATAAGTGCATCATGTACATCTGCATCAGAAATGGAATTATCTGCATCATCACATGGAACCTACAAAGGCTGAGAAGTGTTGGTGCATGACAATCATCAATTGAAGAATTATGGAAGAATGAAATCAAGGAGTCAAGAAGAAAACAAAGTCAGATGGTTGAATGAAGGACATGTTCAGAAAATCCAAAGATATGTACACATATGTACATTAGCTGACTTATATCTTTGTTTAGTCATACACTTGTATATATTCATATATAAATATGTTGGAAAATGTCGGGCAAAGAGAGCAGAAGAAGATTAGAGAATAGGGAGAGAGAAATTAGTGTCATTAGACACATTGAAAGTGAGTGAATCATCTATCCTCACTTGTATGAAAATTTTCTAAAGAAATCGAGAAAACTTGCGCCCGAAGTTTAGCAGTCTGCTCCTTCTGTGTTTAATCTTTTGAGAAATCCTTCTGCACGTGTCTAAGTCCATAGCTAATCTATCTATGGCTAGAATTTGAGAGGTTAATTGAAATCAGGCTGAGAGAATTTTGATTAGGAACATTCATATGTAAGAATGTTCTAAGAGTCGTAAAATCTGGCGCACATTTCATCTTCAATGAAATGATCATTGCTCAGTCCACAGTGTAAAGTTTTACACAAGTGAGGGCTTAAAATCTAAGTTGGAAGGTAAGCCATCTATGGCTAAAAGATCTTGATCAAACGGGATCTACTTTGGGAGAACCAGTGCTAAGAAGTTGCAGGTGTCAAAGTCGCCATTGCAGAGAAGCTCTTTCAGACATAGGTAAAGTGTTTCACACATTTCTCAGTATGTACTCAATCTTTTTGAGAGATTTAACTTGGCAAAGTTGCGCAACCTTAAGGCGAAGTGTTGTGCAAAGTTTTATCAAAAACTTTACAGGATTGATTAGTCAATGAGTGATTAATCTGCAGCAGACTTTTCTGAAGAAGCTGAATTTTTCAGAATAATCAATTTTCTGATAAATTGGTGAAAGTTCTCTAAGTTTGGTGGAGTCTAAGGTTAATCTTGATATAGAGGTGATCTAAATTCAAGGTTAACTTGTTCTTTTGGAGATTAACACTCTCCATCAGTGGTATCAGAGCAGGTTGTGTCAAAATTGAAGTGAAGGAGACTCCAACTACTGCAGAAATACAAATCTTTACATCTCGAAGGTGCAAAAGGTTAAAGTGTGAAGAAAGATTGAAGGAAGACATACAAAGAGTATCAAAAGGATCAGAAGGAGCAACATTCGAAGTAAAGGTACATTCATTATCTGTAAAGGTTAAAGATTTGGAAATACAGGTGAAGCAAGGATGGGAGATAGTCTCCAAATTGAGAAGCTGGATAGAGAGAACTATCCTGCTTGGTCTATGAGGATGGAAGCTCACCTTATGAGCAAAGATCTGATAGGATACATCACAGGAGATGAAGAAAAGCCGGAATTCAGAGATCCTAGTGTTCCAACTAGGGAGGAGCTTGCAGATTTGAAGAATTGGATGAAGAAAGATGCTCAAGCAAGGAGCATAATCTACATGGCAGTCAATGACTATTTGCTTCCTCACATTAGAGGACTTGAAAGTGCATGTGACATTTGGAATGCTTTGGAGGAGCATTTCCAAAATACAACCAAATCAAGGAAAGCTTCACTATGGGCAGAGTTTACTACTTTTAAGAAGAAGGCCTCACAATCAATCTCTGATTATGTGACAAAGATGAAGGACATTGCAGATTCTCTAGGTGCAGTGGATGAAGACGTTGAAGAAGACAAATTGGTAAGAAAAATACTCACAGGGCTAAGAGGAGATGAGAAGTGGAAGCCTTTCATTTTATCTACAGAACTTTCATTAGATCATTTTACTCCTGATTTGAATCAATTGTTAGGTCATATGCTAACTTTTGAGAATGATATCAAAGGAGATGTTGATAAGAGTGCAGGTCATGCAATGTACTCTAAAGACAAGAAGAAAGCTAACAAAGGAAAGCAACAATTAAGTGAAGAAGAAGGTACATCAAACCAAGCAAATTTCATAAGAGGAAAAGGAAGTGGCAGAAGTAGAGGAAGAGGCAGAAACAACAAAGATAATGCAAGAGCTTGTTGGATATGTGGTAAGACCAATCATCTATCTCATGATTGTTGGCATAATAATCAAAACAATGGTAATTATCAGAACTTTAATCAAAGAGCAAGAGGTGGTAGATTTCAGAGAGGAAACTTCAGAGGTAGAGGTGGTAGGAATTCTTTTGGAAGAGGTGGAGGAAGAAGCTTCCAAAATCAATCCTATAATAACACCTACTACAACTATGCATCAGATCAGAAGGAGGATTCGACTCTCATTATGAATACATGTGAAACCTCACATGAGGACATGAGAGTGTTCTATATTGATTCAGGATGTAGTAATCATTTAAGTGGAAATATTGCTTTGATGACTGACCTAGATCATAATGCTATTAATCATACAGTTCAGACAGGTGATAATACAAAGCATAAGGTAAAGTCAATTGGTTCAGTCAAAGCTAAGGATGGGAGCACTCTTCTGAGTAAGGTTCTTTATGTTCCCACAATTCCAAAGAATTTGATCAGTGTAGGTCAAATTGTGGAAAAAGGATATGAGGTAAGGTTTACCAATGATGGAGTTTATGTGGAAGACCCTAGTCAAGGGTATAAACAAATTATTGCAGGAAAGAAAGAAGGAAGGCTTTTCACATTGAAGGTACAAGGAAATGTTGGACATGCTATGTTCACATATGGAGAACAGAAGGTGTCAGAATTGGATCTTTGGCACAAAAGACTTGGGCACTTTAATGAAAGAGGTATTAAAGAAATGATTAACAATGATTCAGTGCTTGGATTGCCTAACATTGCAGGTCAACACATGACATACAGATGTGAGGCATGTCAATTAGGTAAGGCTCATAAGCAATCCTATTCCAAGCATGGGTTTATGTATTCAGAAAGACTTGAATTGGTACATACAGATGTGTGGGGTCCTTCAAAGGACTTTAGTATAAATGGTTCAAGATATTATGTCATATATGTTGATGATGCTACCAGGTGGATCACAATTTATGTGATTAAAGAAAAGTCAGAAGTGTTTAATACATTTAAACACTACCATGCATATGCAGAAAGGATTACAGGTCAAAAATTAAAGAGACTAAGGTCAGATGGAGGGGGAGAGTATTTTTCAAATGAGTTCAATGATTATTTGTGGAATGCAGGTATAAAGAGAGAAGTTACTTGCAGGTACTCTCCTCAACAAAATGGTGTAGCAGAAAGAAGAAACAGGACACTTGTTGAATTTGCAAGGTCGATGATGAAAGAGAAGAATTGCCCAAATTATTTGTGGGCTGAGGCTGTTAATACAGCTACATATTTGGTTAATAGATTGCCTTGTAAAGCTTTGCAGGGTATGACACCATATGAAGCTTGGTGGGGTAAGAAACCTACCTTGGATCATTGCAGAATATTTGGATGCTTGGCATATGCATATGTGCCATCTCAATTGAGGCATAAGTTGGAGCCTAAGGAAGAAAAATATGTTTTCATTGGCTATGATGATAAGCAAATGGGATACAGGTTGTGGAGTCCATCCACAAAGCAATTCCTTGTATCCAAGGATGTTACATTTGATGAGCAAGGTACTTGGTATGCAGGTAAATATAATGTACATGCAGATGATGAAGAAGTAGTGGAACAAAGAAAAGGTAAAGCAAAGATTCAATTACTTGATGAAAGTGAGAACAATGAAGTGCAAGTTGAAGTTGAAGAGAGGCCAAGGTTTGATCCAGAATGTGATGAACCAGAAACTTCAAGAAGTGCAGAAGTTAGAAGGTCATCTAGGCACAAATGGCAACCTACAAGGTATAGCTATGACACTTCATTCTTAACTACTAAAGATTATGCTTATTTGGTAAAAGCAGATGAAGACCCTTCTACATATGAAGAGGCCAAAGGGAAGAAGAATTGGGAAGATGCTATGCAAGAGGAGTATGATGCATTGATAGAGAATCAAACATGGGATTTGGTTCCTAAACCTAATAGTAAGAAAATCATTGGTTGTAAGTGGGTTTACAAGACTAAAAGATTTGCAGATGGAAGTGTGTCTAGGTACAAAGCTAGACTTGTTGTGAAAGGGTATGCACAGACATATGGAGTGGACTATGATGAGACTTATAGTCCTGTGGCAAAGATGACAACCATCAGGACACTCATAGCAATTGCTGCTTGCAAAGGTTGGAAGTTATCTCAATTAGATGTAAAAAATGCTTTCTTGAATGGTTACATTTCAGATGAAGTCTACATGGAGCAACCAGATGGGTTCAAAGATCAAGTGAGTCCAAATTATGTGTGTAAGCTCAAGAGAGCTTTGTATGGGTTGAAGCAGGCCCCAAGGGCTTGGAATTATAGGCTTGTGAAATTCTTGAATGATCTTGGATTTCAAGCATCAAAGGCAGACAGTAGCTTGCTAGTCAAAGCAAGTGAAGATGGGTTCATTTATGTGTGTATTTATGTTGATGACATAATACTTACAGGAACAGATGATAAGGGAATACAAATGATCAAGAAGCAGATGGAGAAAGAGTTTAAAATCAGTGATTTGGGGAACCTATCATTCTTCTTGGGAATGGAGATCTCTTATACTCAACATGGAGTATATGTGACCCAAGAAAGGTATCTTAAAAATTTGCTAACCAAATTTAAAATGGAAGATTGCAGGGTTGCACCTACACCTTTGGAAGTGAACCAAAAATTGTCTAGGTTTGGAGGAGAAGAGTTCAAAGATATGAAACTCTATCAAAGTTTGGTTGGTAGCTTGATCTATGCTACATTGACAAGGCCTGATTTATCATATGCAGTTGGTGTGCTTTCACAATTTATGCATTGTCCTAGAAAGGAACATTGGATTGCAGGACAAAGAGTACTTAGGTACATCAAGGGTACACTCAGAGAAGGGTTGTACTATGGATTTACTTCTGATACAAGAGTGAAGATATATAGTGATGCAGATTGGGCAAGTAATGTGGATGATAGAAGATCAACACATGGATACTTGTGCTATGTAGGAGACAAATTGATTTCATGGTGTTCCAAGAAGCAACATACAGTTGCTTTGTCATCTACAGAAGCAGAATATAAAGGTATGGTGGAAGCTGCAAAAGAGGTAATATGGCTAAAGACACTTTTGAAAGTTTTTGATGTGATTCAGAGTACTCCTATTATTTGTGGAGACAATATGAGTTCATTATACTTGGCAGCTAATCCTGTATTTCATGCTAGAACTAAGCATATTGAAATACAGTATCATTTCTTGAGAGAGAAGGTCATTGAGAAGGAGATTGAAGTCATACACACTCCCACAAAAGATCAAGTTGCAGATATGATGACAAAAAGTCTAGATGGACCAAAACTACAAAGATTCAAGGATATGGCTGGAGTAAAGAAGATAGAGAAGAACCTCAATTAATGATTGAGGGGGAGCTGTTGGTGCATGACAATCATCAATTGAAGAATTATGGAAGAATGAAATCAAGGAGTCAAGAAGAAAACAAAGTCAGATGGTTGAATGAAGGACATGTTCAGAAAATCCAAAGATATGTACACATATGTACATTAGCTGACTTATATCTTTGTTTAGTCATACACTTGTATATATTCATATATAAATATGTTGGAAAATGTCGGGCAAAGAGAGCAGAAGAAGATTAGAGAATAGGGAGAGAGAAATTAGTGTCATTAGACACATTGAAAGTGAGTGAATCATCTATCCTCACTTGTATGAAAATTTTCTAAAGAAATCGAGAAAACTTGCGCCCGAAGTTTAGCAGTCTGCTCCTTCTGTGTTTAATCTTTTGAGAAATCCTTCTGCACGTGTCTAAGTCCATAGCTAATCTATCTATGGCTAGAATTTGAGAGGTTAATTGAAATCAGGCTGAGAGAATTTTGATTAGGAACATTCATATGTAAGAATGTTCTAAGAGTCGTAAAATCTGGCGCACATTTCATCTTCAATGAAATGATCATTGCTCAGTCCACAGTGTAAAGTTTTACACAAGTGAGGGCTTAAAATCTAAGTTGGAAGGTAAGCCATCTATGGCTAAAAGATCTTGATCAAACGGGATCTACTTTGGGAGAACCAGTGCTAAGAAGTTGCAGGTGTCAAAGTCGCCATTGCAGAGAAGCTCTTTCAGACATAGGTAAAGTGTTTCACACATTTCTCAGTATGTACTCAATCTTTTTGAGAGATTTAACTTGGCAAAGTTGCGCAACCTTAAGGCAAAGTGTTGTGCAAAGTTTTATCAAAAACTTTACAGGATTGATTAGTCAATGAGTGATTAATCTGCAGCAGACTTTTCTGAAGAAGCTGAATTTTTCAGAATAATCAATTTTCTGATAAATTGGTGAAAGTTCTCTAAGTTTGGTGGAGTCTAAGGTTAATCTTGATATAGAGGTGATCTAAATTCAAGGTTAACTTGTTCTTTTGGAGATTAACACTCTCCATCAAGAAGTTGCCTCATTAGGACCAGCACTAGACTGTCCACCTATAAAAAGAGGCAGCAAAGTATCATACATGTCTTTGGAGCTAACAAATGTCTCCTCAATACATGAAAGCAATGGCTGAATAACATCTTCCACAAAAATAACATCACGGCTAACCAGAATGCATTTAGTCTATGGACGATATAGATGATAGCCTTTACTTTGAAAACTGTACCCAACAAAAATACATTTTACTCCTTTATCATCCAATTTTCTATGATGTTGTTCAGGCACTAATGCATATCCCAAACAATCGAAAACACAGAGATGAGCAACGTATGGCTTTCGGTCATGCCAAGCCTCATATGGAGTGATAGACTGCAGCGCTTTAGTGGGACACCTGTTCAGTACATATGCTGCACACATGACAACCTCAAGCCAGAAACTATGTGGTAAAGCCTGACTCTTGACCATACACCTCACCATCTCCATGCGTGACCTGTTCTTTCGTTCAACAACTCCATTCTGTTGAGGTGTATATGGCACTGTACACTGGTGTTTTATCCCGTGTTTGTTGAGATATGAAACACCACAAGAAATTAATTAATGTGACACTAGAACACCTCTATGGTCCTCCTTAACTCATTGCCACTCCAAACTTTGAGAAATGATAGCCTAAAGTGAGAACTTTGCTTCTACAAAAATTCCTAGTCACTAAAATGACATACCTTCAGTATTTTGATAATTTCTCTTAGTTCAAATATTATTTCTCCATGATCTTTTAGAGGATGAAACTAAAAGAGTAGAGCTTTTCAACAAGCTATCATATGTTTGAAACGGACCTCTAGAACTCAAGTTATGGCCTTCACAAGATGACTATGTATAATTGCCAAAATTGGAAATACTTCTTGTTTTAGTAAAAAACGCCTGTCTAAAAATGGAATTCGATGCCTAGCATCGACTTGCAACAAGAATTCGATGCCGGGCATCGACTTGGGGTGTTTTTAGCCACTTTTCAGTAGGGATTCGATGCTAGACATCGACTTCCTGCATAAAACTTGAAGCTTTTAGATACCAAAACAATAGGTGACTTCATGCACACTTAGAATATGAGTTATCAATTGGAATTCGATGCCAGGCATCGAGTTGCTCCAAAAACATCATGATTTTCAAACACTTCAGCACTGAATGAAAAAGATAAATGAAAATATGACTTATCAGCAAAGATTCGATGCCAGGCATCGAGTTGCTTGGAAAACTTGATCTTTTGAACTCATCACACAGTAGGTAATCATGGAGATGATGGAGAGAGTCTCATACACAGAACTTTTCTTAGTTCTTCTTATAACTATAAAAAACTCAGAAGTTTTACAGGTGATTTCTCACTCAGAGAAGCCCGACTACATTCAGTCATACAAAATGAGTACTAACTCACTTTTTCATTGTCTCTCCTCTCCTTCTCTCTCTGCGTCAGTTGATACAAACTAACTTATATAGATTTTCACATTCTCATGGCTTTTTAAAAAAACTTCTAGAACTAAAGTGAACTAACTTTACAAATATGATACACTTGTGAATTTGTCCCTTCACATACGCATGGGGTTTTCTTCCTAAGATTTGACCTTCAAATATATGTCCAATTAATGATTGTTTCTCCAACAGCTCCCGCTCAATCATTACTTGACATTCTCTGTTTCTTCATATCATCTTCTTTTCTTTTACTCCTGCCATGCTTTTGAATCTGCTGGTCTTCACACCATCCAAGCTCTTTGTCATTATGTCTGCTAACTGATCTTTAGTAGAAATGTACTCCACTTCAATCTCCTTCTCCATTACCTTTTCTCTGAGAAAATGATACTGTATCTCTATGTGCTTTGTCCTTGCATGAAAAACTGGATTTGCTGCAAGATAAAGTGAAATCATATTATCTCCATGTATTGTAGGTGTACCTTGATCAATGCCCAAGCTTTTGAACAATGTCTGCATCCATATGACCTGCTTAGCTGCTTCCACAAGTCCTTTGTACTTAGCTTCAATTGATGATAATGCTACTGTATGTTGTTTCTTTGAACACCAACTTACAAGCTTATCACCAATATATATCATGTAGCCATGAGTTGATCTTCTATCATCCTGGTTACCTGCCGAGTCTGAGTCACTATAGGCTCTCAACTTCAAATCTGATGTAAAAGGATAATATAATCCTTCCTTTATAGTTCCTTTGATATATCTGAGAACTCTTTGACCTGCAATCCAATGTGGGTCCTTTGGACAATGCATGAATTGTGACAAAACTCCCACTACATAACTAAGATCAGGTCTTGTTAGTGTAGCATAAATCAAACTACCCACAAGAGATTGATACTTCCTCATATCTTTGTATTTTGCACCATCATATTTACTGAGCTTGTGATTAACTTCAAGTGGAGTTGAAGCTTCTCTGCAATTTTCCATATCAAACTTCTTCAATAGATTTAGAAGATACCTTTCTTGTGATACATATATGCCATGATCTGTATAAGTGACTTCCATTCCAAGAAAGTATCACAACTTTCCTAGGTCACTGATCTTGAACTCTTTCTCAAGTAATCTCTTTACCTCCTTGATTCCTTCATATGAAGTACCTGTGATTATAATGTCATCTACATAAATACAAATGTAGATTGTACCTTCCTCTGATCTTTTGATGAGTAGACTTGGGTCTGCTTTTGAACTTTGATATCCAAGTTCATTGAGATATTTCACCAGTCTATAGTTCCATGCTCTTGGAGCTTGCTTCAATCCATACAATGCTCTTCTCAACCTGCAAACAAAATTTGGATACCTGGAATCTATAAACCCTTGAGGTTGTTCCATGTATACCTCATCTGATATGTATCCATTCAAGAATGCATTCTTATATCCAATTGACTTAGGGTCCATCCCTTTGAAGCTGCAATAGCAATAATTGTCCTTATAGTTGACATCTTAGCTACAGGACTGAATGTCTCATCATAATCTATGCCATAGGTCTGGGCATAGCCTTTCACCACCAGTCTAGCTTTGTATCTGGCTATACTTCCATCTGCAAGCTTCTTCACTTTATAAACCTAGTTATGTAAGAAGTATCATAAGAATACCTTTCTGGTTGTCTTCTAGTCCTACTTTACCTTCTTGGTTCACATTCTTCATAAGTGTCTGGATACACTTCTTCATCAAATATAGGAGCTTCTTCATTTCTTCTTGTTAATCCACTTCTGGATGTACTTGCTTGCATATAGTCTTCATCTCTATTTACCTGTACAATTGATTTTCCTTTCTCACATCTTCTTACCTCTTCTTCAAATTCTTCAGTTGTATGACTTTGATCTGCATACCAACTTTTCTGTTCATCAAATGTAACATCTCTAGAAATAACAAATTGTTTGGTTAGAGGATTCCACAACCTGTAACCCATCTGCTTTTCATCATAACCAATGAACACATATTTTTCTGCCTTTGGTTCAAGTTTATGTCTAAGTTGTGATGGCACATAAGCATATGCAATTGATCCAAACACTCTACAATGATCTAGTGTTGGTTTCTTACCCCACCAAGCGTCATATGGAGTCATTCCATTTAGAGCTGCACATGGTAATCTATCCACAAGATATTTGGCTGTATTTATAGCCTCAGCCTAAAGATAATTTGGACAATTCTTCTCCTTTAGCATAGCTCTAGCAAACTCAACCAAAGTCCTGCTTCTTCTTTCTGCTACACCATTTTGTTGTGGTGTATACCTACATGTTATTTCTCTCTTAATACCTGCATTCCAAAGATAATCATTGAACTCTTGGGAGAAGTATTCTCCCCCTCCATCAGACCTCAGTCTTTTAAGCTTTTGACCTGTGACTCTCTCTACATATGCATGAAAATGCTTGAAGGCTCCAAACACTTCTGATCTTTCCTTCAAAACATATAAAGTTATCCATCTTGTAGCGTCATCAATGAAAAGAACATAGTACCTTGAGCCACTGATAGATCCTTATTTTGTTGGTCCCCATACATTTGTATGAATGAGCTCTAGTAATCCATCATGTTTGAATCCTTTCTTCTGAAATGGTAACCTATGTGCTTTTCCCATTTGACATGCTTCACATTTATAAACCATATGTTTACTTTGCACATTTAGTAATCCTAGTACAGACTGATTACCAACGATAGCTTTAATTCCTCTTTCATTGAAATGACCTAATCTCTTATGCCAGAGATCAAGTTCTGTAATCACTCCTTCACCGTGTGTGAGTAAAGATTGACCAATGTTCCCTTGCACTCTTAAAGTAAAAAGTCTACCTTCTTTCTTACCAGAGACAATCTGATTATATCCATTCTGTGGATCTTCAACAAATACTCCTTCATTTGTAAACCTGACTTGAAAACCTTTTTCAACTATCTGTCCCACACTAATCAAGTTTTTAGGTATTGTAGGAACATACAAAACATTGGTTAGAAAATCTGCTCCACTCTTGCATTTCACTTTTCCAATTGAATGTACACTATGTCTGGTATTATCACATGTTTGAACACTATGACTAGAAATGCCTTTTTCCAATTCTGACATCAATTCTATGTTTCCTGAAAAATGATTAGAACATCCAGAGTCAATGTAAAATACCTTTAGATCTTCTTTATCTGATGTGCTGATTGAGTTCATCATCAATGATGTATGACTTTCATTCTGTGTGTCATTTGCATAGTTGTAGTAGGTGGTGTTGTAGGATTGATTCTGTCCCCAACTTCTTCCTCCACCTCTACCATAGCCTCCTCTTTGACTTTGTCTACCTCTTTGAAAATTACTTTGATATCTTCCACCCGACCTCTGCTATTGTTGTTTTGATTCTGGTTTGATCCTTGTTGGTTGTGCCAACAATCATGAGCCAAATGATTACTCAATCCACAGATCCAACATGCCTTCTTATTGTTATTTTGATTACCTCTTCCTCTTCCAAAGCCTCTTGCTCTTCCTCTGCCAGTGCCTTTACCTCTTGCATAATAAGCTTGAGAACTCGACTCCTCTTCATCCTTTGCTTTACCTTTATCTCCTTTCTTCTTGTTCTTCATGTACATTGCAGAACTTTGTCCTTTATCTCCATCTCCCTTCAAGTCTTGCTCATATGTGAGCATCAAACCAAGCAACTGGTTCCAATCTGGAACATAATGATTTAATGAAAGTTCTGTTGATAAGACAAAAGGTTTCCACCTTTCATCCCCTCTCAAACCTTCAAGTAATTGAGCAATCAATCTGTGATCTTCAACATCTTCATCTATGGATCCAAGACTATCTGCTAGATCCTTCATCTTGGTGACATAATCACTAATACTTTGACTTGGCTTCTTCTTGAATGTTGTAAACTCTGACCATAGACTTGCTTTCCTTGCGTTGGTAGTACTTTGGAAATGATACTCCAATGCATTCCATATATCTTCAGATGATTCCAATCCTCTGATGTGTGGTAGCAAATGATCAGAGATTGTATTGTAGATGTAGGCTTTTGCACTTGCATCCTTCTTCTGCCAATGCTTTAAAGCATCAAGTTCTTCTTTCTTTGGTCGGCTTTCATCTTCAAATACTGGCTTCTCTTCTTCACCTGTTACATATACCATGAGATCCTTACTCATAAGTAAGGCTTCCATTCTCATTACCCATGCGGGGTAATTATCTCTGTCTAGTTTGTCAATGGAGATATGATCTGCCATACTCCTTCCCTTCTACTGCAACCTGTGAGCTTAAAGGATAAAGGATAATACCTTTTGAAGTTCTTTGTGTATGAGGATACTTCGAAAGTAATCTTTTGATGCCTTGTGTTTTCAAATGCTTCACCTTTGAAACTTTAATGGAAAACTTTCCAAAACTTCTCGTACCTTTGCCGCCTTCTGCTCTTTAGGACCTTTCTGCTCTGATACCACTTGTTGATGTATGAAACACCACAAGAAATGAATTAATGTGACACTAGAACACCTCTATGGTCCTCATTAACTCATTGCCACTCCAAACTTTGAGAAATGATAGCCTAAAGTGAGAACTTTGCTTCTACAAAAATTCCTAGCCACTGAAATGACATACCTTCAGTATTTTGCTAATTTCTCTTAGCTCGAATATTATTTATCCATGATATTTTAGAGGATGAAACTAGAAGAGTAGAAATTTCCAACAAGCTATCGTATGCTTGAAATGGACCTCTAGAACTCAAGTTATGGCCTTCACAAGATGACTATGTATAACTGCCAAAATTGGAAATACTTCCAGTTTTAGTAAAAAACGCCTGTCTAAAAATGGAATTCGATGCCTAGCATCGACTTGCAACGAGAATTCGATGCCGAGCATCGACTTGGGGTGTTTTTAGCCACTTTTCAGTAGGAATTCGATGCCAGGCATCGACTTCCTGCATAAAACTTGAAGCTTTCAGATACCAAAACAATAGGTGACTTCATGCACACTTAGAATATGAGTTATCAACTGGAATTCGATGCCAGGCATCGAATTGCTCCAACAACATCATGATTTTCAAACACTTCAGCACTGAATGAAAAAGATAAATGGAAATATGACTTATCAGCAGAGATTCGATGCCAAGCATCGAGTTGCTTGGAAAACTTGATCTTTTGAACTCATCACACAGTAGGTAATCATGGAGATGATGGAGAGAGTCTCATACACATAACTTTTCTTAGTTCTTCTTATAACTATAAAAAACTCAGAAGTTTTACAGGTGATTTCTCACTCAGAGAAGCCTGACTACATTCAGTCATACAAAATGAGTACTAACTCACTTTTTCATTGTCTTTCCTCTCCTTCTCTCTCTGCGTCAGTTGATACAAACTAACTTATATAGATTTTCGCATTCTCGTGGCTTTTTAAAAAACTTCTAGAACTAAAGTGAACTAACTTTACAAATATGATACACTTGTGAATTTGTCCCTTACATAGGCATGGGGTTTTCTTCCTAAGATTTGACCTTCAAATATATGTCCAATTAGTGATTATTTCTCCAACAATGTTTAGCCAGAAACGCATTAAAATCAGAAGACATATATTCCCCCCGGATCAAAACGGAGGGTGCCCATTTTACACACTAACAGATTTTCAGCCAAAACCAAAAACTGTTTGAAGCACATGAACACTTCCGACTTTGCCTTCAATGGATATACCCATGCATGCCTGGAAAAATCATCGATGATAGTCACGAAGTAAAGATAATTCCCAAAAGAAGGTGTTTGCATAGGACCACAGACAATTACTATGTACAAGATGCAATTTTTGAGTAGCCCGAACTGAACCATCTTTTGGAAAGGACAAATGCTGCATTTTGCCGAAAATACAGCCTTCACAAATATGTTTTCCAGGTGCCTCAAGTTTGGGCAAAGAGCACACCATTTCAGATTTCTGTAGGCGTAGCAAACTAGCAAAATTCAGATGACCAAAGCATGCATGCCAAAACTTTGCATCTGACATAGCCTGAGAATCATTTACTACACATGCCAAATCATTTACAAATCCTTCGTAGTCTATGATCTCATACAACCCACGACATAAAATGCAAGAAGCAATAATTACATCGCCATTTGACAGATCATGAACTGTACATTAGTCATCAACAAATTTCACAACCAAGCCAATCTTGGCTAATGCAAAAACTGATAACAGGTTCTTCTTGATCCCTGGCACAAATAAAGCATCTGACAAAGTGAAAGAACCACCATCAACAGTAGTCAAAATGATCTTACCAACTCCCATAACAGGATAAGAGGAGTTGTTGGCACATGTAAAAGTATTCCCTGTAGGGGTAGGCTCAAGTGAAGAGAAGAAACTGCACTGCAAGGTAATATGTTTGGTCGCCCCATTATCAAAATACTGGAAAACATCTGAGTCTACTGCATACATGCACTGCTCATGAGAAGATGGGTCAAAACCACAGACAATAGTAAACGCCCATTCTTCTTCCTGCACAAGATTAGCAGACTCTGTTTTTGGTGTAGAGACCTCTACAACAACCATTCCAGCCTCTTTCTTCTTTGCCTCTTTAGCAACCAGTTTTGGATAGTTCTTTATGATATGACCATTCCCTTTATAGTACTTACAAAACAATTTCTACTTTTCTGATTTCTTCTCATTTTTATCTTCCTTCTTCGAATATGCAGAATTAGCAGATTTCTGCTTACTAGTTGAAGAGCTCCATTTTTCTTTGCCCTTCTGACTAGCCAGGAAAGCTTGATCTGCAACTCGCATAACGGACCTGTTCTGCCTGGACTGATCTTCCTGCAATAGAACAAAGACTAACCCCTCAATTGATAAGGCATTTGGATTGCCTTTCATCATCAACCAAAGAGTAGAAGCAAAACTCTAATATGAATCAAGAAGACCATTCAGAACGGTCTGCACAAGTGAGCTATCTGGTATAACCTCATCAACAAAAATCAACTGTTTCTTCAAGTCTTTGATCTTTGTTAGGAAACTGTCCATAGAATCACCTTCATTCATGTGCTCACTCTCCAATTGTTTTCGTTGGTAAGCAACACGAGCCTCATTCCTAGCTTGGTACAATGTGGTAAGTGTATCCCAAGAACCCTTAGTTGTTATGCAAGAGTGAATGTGAGGAATAATGGCACGTTTGATAGACAAAGCTATCAATGCATGTGCCTGGGCATCTCTACCATCCCAACAAATCTGCTCTGCAGTAGGTGCAACAAAAATCGCAACACGAACATGAATATGCAGAATATCATCATCTTCGACACCTTTTGCATCAGCTTCAGTAACTGCAGTTGTAACAGTTACAGGTGTGATATGACGTTTTTCAACATATGTTCCACAGTCCTTTTGCAACCAACACATGTCGCATCATATAAGCCCATAACGGGTAGTTGGTACCATCCAACTTATCCTTAACAACCAACATACAGAATACATCATTGCTTTCAGCCATGGCTGGTGACTAGAATACCTTGATGCAAAAAATTGATTGTATCTCAAAAAGTTGAACAGAACTGCCCAAACAAATTCTGCTAGACTTATAGCAGACTTTTGAGACGCTTATAGTGGCAAACAAAAACTGGTATATACCTTTGGCACAAAAAGACAAAATAGCCTGCACAAGCACTGCAATAGTGTATTCAAAGGCCGAAACAAGCTGAGATCGCGGATTCGGCACCACAAAGCGAAGCCGTTTTTATCTCAAAAACACGTCGAGTATGCTCACCAAAATTCATGCGATTCTGAGACTGCAACTGGAGGAGTGTCGACGGTGCCCTAAATGAAGCGCTGACCTGCTCTGATACCAATTGTTGGAGTTAGACGTCTGCGGAAGCACTCAAACAACACAAGGAAGAAGAAGAAGCTTGGAACACAACACACTCAATGTGTTACTAGAGAATGTACAAAGATAAGTAGCCCATTAGGGCAATAGGCGTATATACAAGCCATGGGAAAAAAAACCTCTTAAAGAGGGAAAAAAGTGCCCCGATAGTCCTAGTGTGTCCACACACATCACTACCTAAATATATCAACAATCAAAGGTACAATAAATCAAGGAATTTTCTAGGCTTATGGAGGATCATTAGAGCTCAAAGGATATGCGGATGTTGATTGGGCTGGCTCCAAAGATGATAGAAGAAGCACCACAGGTTATGTGATCATGTTAGGAAACAATTGTATATCATGGAGTTCAAAGACCACAATTGCTTTATCTTCAACCGAAGCTGAATATAGAGCCTTGGCCCAAGCTACTTGTGAGATAATGTGGATGAAAAAGCTAATGAAAGACTTAAATGTGCATGTTGGATCAGTTCCTTTGTTTGGAGATAGTATATCAAGCATCTATCTTGCAAACAATCCTATGTTTCATGCAAGGAGCAAACACATCGAAGTCCATTATCACTTCATAAGAGAGACGTTGCTTGAAAAGGAAGTGGATATTCATCATGTAAATACAAAGGACCAGGTAGCTGATCTACTAACAAAGTTCTTGGATGCTGGAAAGCTTGATAAGCTAAAGCAAGCCATACAACTCAAGGAACCAACTTCAAACGCAAAAGAAACTTGAGCTTGAGGGGGTGTTAAAAGATATGCATTTCTAGGGCAAGCTCATTTTTTTTTTCATAAAATAACTCCATTTGAAGGCTTTTGAACCTTAGAAAAGCCAAAGAATAAAGTTGAAGGTGCAACCTTATCCAAAAGGATGCATTGGACCACCAAAAGCCACTCCAATGAAGAGACAAAGTCACAAGGCAAGTGAAGAGACAAGGAGGGCATGTGAAGAGACATGGAGGACATATGAAGATCCATAGAAGGCTCTCATGGCTATATAAAGACCATCCAAGCTCATTCAAGTCATGTGTGGATGCTAGAAAGTCAGGGTGCTACATATATATGTGCCATTGAGCCATAGGTCTCATAGTTGCTCTTATTCTCTTGTATATCTCTCCTACCCTTTCCAAAGGGTGCTCCATTTCTATAGTAGCCTGTTAGGAACTTCAATTTCTCTTTGTAGGAAGCTCCATTCTGAAAGTTCTTGTACTTACTAAAAAGCTTGTAAAGCAAGGATTCTATTCCAAAAAGAAGTTTGGCAAAAGTCTTTTTGTACTGTGAGATATAGCTATTTCTTTGTCTATTGTTCTATCTCGAAACCTACTAGGAAAACGTGGATGTCTTGTGTGACTTAGTTGATAGGTCTACATGTGTCCAAATCCAGTGATTGATAGCTCATTGGAAAGCGCTTACAGTCTAGTTTTTGTGGCTAAAAGGGTTTTTTGATTGCGTTTGGGAACTATGAGATATTTGAGTTTTAGTGAGTACTAGTTTGAAGGCAGATAGGTCTTGGGAAGGGTCCAAGCTTCTTGTTGTGCATTTGGAGGAGAAATCTTCCAACAATTATCACCACCTATAATCAAGTTCTCAACATAAATAGCCACAATTGTGATGCGATCATCACCCTTGCATATAGTGAATGATATGCATCACACATAGAAAACCCAATGGTGGTTAAGTAATCAACAATCCTTGCATGCCATGCACAAGGAGCTTGCTTTAGCCCATACAAAGCCTTTTGCAACCTACAAACATATTCTAGATGATTTGAATCTTCATATCCTTGTGGTTGGTCCATGTATACTTCTTCCTGTAACCCACCATGTAGGAAAGCATTCTTCACATCCATCTCATGCAAAGTCCATCCTTTTGTTGTAGCTAATGCAACAAGTGTTCTGACAATAGACATTTTAGCTATAGGGCTGAATGTTTCCTCATAATCAATGCCATATGTCTATGCATATCCTTTTGCTATCAATCGTGCTTTGTACTTGCCTATGTTACCATCAACATTATGCTTTACCTTGTAAACCCACTTCCAGCATATGGGTTTCTTTCCTTGGGGCAATGGAACCAATTTCCATGTATCATTTCCAGAAAGTGTAGCCATCTCCTCATCCATAGCTTTTTCCCAATCTGCATTTCCAATTGCATCTTCAAAACAAGATGGTTCAGCATCTTGTACTACCTTTGTCATGTAGGCACAATGATGAGCCATGTAACTATCATATGTCAATCGTTGCATTGAATTTCGCATCCTCCCAGATCTTCTTGGTCTTGGGTCACTTCTTCTTGTATCATCTCTTGGAGTTAGATGTCTGCGGAAGCACGCGAACAACACAAGGAAGAAGAAGAAGCTTGGAGCACAACACACAATACTGAATGTATTACTAGAGAATGTACAAAGATAAGTAGCCCATTAGGGCAATAGGCGTATATACAAGCTGGGGGAAAAAAACCTCCTAAAGAGGGAAAAAAGTGCCCCGACGGTCCTAGTGTGTTCACACACATCACTACCTAAATATATCAACAAATCCCCCCTAGGAGTGATGCGGTGAACAAGTAGCTGGCACTCATGTATAAGGAAGTGCCAAGCTATGTGGAAATCACTCCACAAAAGGAAGTAAGCCCAAAGCTTTGCGGAAAGCTTCAAACGTCTCCCGAGGCAGAGCCTTCGTGAAAAGGTCTACAATGTTCTCCTGTGTGGGCACATATGCCAAGCTGATCTCCCCAACAGAGAACCTCTCCCTGACATAGTGATAATGCACCTCAATGTGATTAGTGCGAGCATGGAACACAGGGTTCCTCGCAACTGCCAATGCGCTCTGACTGTCAGTGAAGATGGTGGTGGCAGAAGAATGACCAACACCCAAATCAGCCATAAGGCGTCTGAGCCACACACACTCAACAGTCATTGTGAAAGCTGCCCTATACTAAGCCTCACAACAGGAAGTGGCCACAGTAGGCTGCTTCTTGCTCAACCAAGATATACATGAGCTACCAAGCATGAAGCAAAAACCACTGGTGGACACACGACTGTCATAGCAACCAACCCAATCTGAGTCAGAAAAAGCATGCAAATCTGGCAGTAGTGATCCCCCCTTGGGATAAAACAACCCAAGTAGCCGAGTACCAATCAAGTAGCAAAAGATGTGCTTAACCACCTTCCAATGCATTACTCCTAGGCAATGCATAAACCTCCTCATCTGTGAGACAACAAACTGAATATCTGGCCAAGTAATTCATAAGTAAATCAAGCATCCAACAGCCTCCTAATAGAGAATAGCATCAAATGCATCTCCAACATCATGAAGACTCAATCGTAAACCTGTCTCCATAGGAGTGGCAATAGGCTTACAATCTTCAAGGCCAAAACGCATCAATAATGTGTCAATATATTTCGTTTGACAGAAAGCCATTCCACCATCAACTTGCATAAACTGAATGCCCAAATAGTGATGCAAATGCCCCAAATCAAACATCTCAAATGAGGCATGCAAATCAGCCTTGAAATCAGCAATATGCTTCTCAATAGGACTAGTGAGCAGCATGTCATCAACATAGACAACAATGATAAGAGGCACATCATTAGCACGCTTAGCATATAAGGTGTTTTCAGTTGGACTGTTCTTAAAACCATGTGCAACCAGATAGGCATGTATCTTCTCATACCAAGCACGTGGTGCTTGCTTTAAACCATATAATGCCTTCTTTAACCTACTCACCTGGTTTTCATGGCCTTTCTGCACAAAGCCACGGGGCTGAAAAACATACACTTCTTCATGCAAGTCACCATTCAGAAATGCTGTTTTAATGTCCAATTGATGTACATTCCAACCATGATGGGCTGCAAGTGCACAAATGCTCCGAAGAGTAGTCATACGACATGTAAGTGCAAAGGTCTGATTAAAATCAGTGCCTCTTTCCTGTGCATAACCCTTTGCAACAAGCCTTGCCTTATACCTGTCAACTGTACCATCAGGTTTACGCTTCAGCTTGTATACCCACTTAGTGCCAATGGCCTTTTTGCCAGGAGGCAAGTCACATAAAGACCATGTACCATTCTTCATTATAGCATCATATTCAGATTGCATAGCAGCCATCCAATTTTCTAAATTCTATGCTTCATCAAAAGAAACAAGCTCATTCTCATCACAGAGACTAGACGCAGCCATAGCATAGCAATCTGATGCAAAGGAGGCACTATGAGAGCCTGAACGAGTACGATATGACAAAGGTGCATCTAATTTGCTTTCACACAAAGTCTGCACCAGCCATTTTGGCATAGTTTTTGCCTGCTCAATATCAGCTCTCTCATCAACAAGTGCATCATGTAAATTTGCATCCGAAATGGAATGATCTGCATCATCATATGAAACCTGCAAAGGCTGAGAAGTTGCCTCATTAGGACCAACACTAGACTGTCCACCTGTAAAACGAGGCATCAAAGTATCATACATGTCTTTGGAGCTAACAGATGTCTCCTTAGTACATGAAAGCAATGGCTGAATAGCATCTTCAACAAAGACAACATCACCGCTAACCAGAATGCGTTGTGGTCAAGAATTGACATTCAAGTTTGAGCACCATTACAAAGCTTCGAATCGATTCAAATGAAATATATTAATATAGTTAAAATTATGGTGAATTCTGGCCTTTAAAACTCATTCTGCATATATTGAAGGTGAATGGGAATTCTCATATTGCTAGTCCGTATATTCGCGTCCATGCGAGCATGTGAAACAATGCATGTGCATTCAAAACAAAAACTTGTATGTGTTATGTGGTGGTGCATGGTGTGCATGTTTCTCATGTGTTTTTGAACATCATATAATGCAAATGTATATGCATGATTTGAGAGTATTTATTATGCAACCATATTTGCGATTGCGTGTAAAAATTTATATAAATGTATATGTGAAACTATATACAAATACCTGCATATAGACATACATACGGGCCGGGGAATAAGGAAAATAGGGAGAATGGCGGCAGCAAGGTTTTTTTTGGAATGTATGGGTTTTCGTGCTACAGGTGGAGGAGGGTGCGCGCATCTCAGAGGAAGGTGGCTTCTGACAGAGATCAGGGGATTTTATTCTAGAAGAGAAAAAGGCTCGAGGAACTTCTAAGGAATGGATGGACAAGCACTTGGGGAGGCAGGACAGTTCGAACCCAGGCCCGAACCCGAACTTCACTGTGAAGGGGAAACTTCCTGGAGCGGCAGATTCAAATATTCTATGGTGAAGACACTCTGATCGCAGAGAACGTTCTAGTGATATTAATGAACGCAAGAACGAGAGACATAGACTTGAGTTTTACAGCTGTAAGAGGAAATCGATTGCGCTGGTAATAGATACGTTTGGTGTTTTGGAGGTAACAAAAAGAAGAGCTCGGAAAGCAAGAGTTCACAGGATAGAAAAGCATCACCTCTGGTGCCATCATGATAACGAGTGAAGCATAGGCTGTCCTGTGTGTAGAGAAGGGCTGTGACTTGGGAGATATGAAAAGAATTGACGTGAGGACTATTCTACCATAAAACACTGAAGTAATCATCATTCTATGTAAATTCAGCGGTAAGCTTCTTTTATCTATGCTCAGCAGTTGAACGTCTATACATATCTATATTAGAGTTATGATTGTAATATTGTCATGAATATCATCTAAATTGCATATGCTAAATAAAGGGCATTGTAATTTGTGTCCTGATTCAATGGAGTTAAAATCCCCTTGCGCTAGTTATTCTAACCATTTGATCATCTGGTTTACTTGGAATTCCGTTTTGCACAGCTTCCTTTATGCTTCGTTTTTCTTCCCAGTTTAGGCGGTAGAATTGTCTAGATAGTTGGAATCAGAATGAATTGGTCTATGGTTGAACACATCATCCAATTTGCTGCCTGTTGTCTCATACCTCTGTTTGCGTTGCCTTACCGTTTTATCAAATGTTATGGGTTATAGTTTCCTCTGATTATGATGAAATCTCATTGCTCACAATCGATGGCTCAATTACATTCGCTGTCACTTCCACTTCCTTGTGGAATTTTTAATTCCTCTAGATTAATGGTAGTGGATCCGAATTATGTTGCTTTAATCTCTGAGTCGACTTTTTGAACGTGTGAAATTTGTAAGCTTTATAGACATTGAAGGAAATCTACACCCTGTGTTTGATCACATAAACAGAGTTATAGAACTAGAGATAAGAGCAGAGGCGATTCGAGAAGCCATGTTGGCAAAAATTCCTTACTGTGTTGATAAGCTTCAGAGCCCAGTACTCAAGAATACAAGAATCGCATATGAGTCATACGATTCCTGTTTAGTTAATCTTGTTACGTTCGATGTCTGCTTGTGTCAATGCTGTTAACTAAGAAGTTATATGCTTGTGTCACTCTTGTCTCTATGGTTTTATGCAACCGCTGGCATATGAAATTAGAATTTCAGTTTCGATCTCTGCAAAGTTCTTCTTTGCATGCACACAAGTTAGTTCAGTAGCAATCCACTATAAAAATGCTTGTGGGAATTTCTAAATGGCAGGTCGTTGTTGCCGAAGATGAGACCACTATTAATGTTTTTCTTATGAGGGTCCCCACAAAGCTTATGACCAAGCTCCGGATGGTTTTGCCCCACAAGATCCATTTGTGTTTCTAAGAAAAAGAAGGAAACGTCTTTCTCTTTAGGGTTGAGATCAGCCTTATTGTTCCGAGGATATGAACTTGGATCTATAATTCGAAGAATGCGTCAAAGTATACCTATTTAACTTGTGAAAGTAGTAATTTTCGCAAGTGACTTTAATGTGAGATAACTTCAAGTATTAAAAGGATAGCTTCTATGTGGAAACGCAGAAGGCTGAATCATTTAATGTCTCCATGGTGTTAGTTTCAAACGCATGCTAAGCACTCTTCTTCATTTCAAGGAGTTCTTTTAGACTTCATCGATTCATACTTCAATGTCATCATTCCTCTCCTTTCCACGAAACCGACGACATACCTGGTGAACCCGACGTGAAAGGAGGAGAGTGTAGAAATCCTGATTCTAGTTTAAAGAGTTGTGTGGTTGAGTGAGCTCATTGTGCTTGACCATTTATGGGCGACGCAACGATGGATGTTATAACCCAACTTCTGCGCTTTCAGCAGGACGAGAAAAGACGGAGTGCCATTCAGGCATTTCATGAGCGAGTAGTCAGAAGAAGTGGATATTTCAGTGGTAAAAATGTTACTTGTTTTTGTAAGGAATATGAATTGGAGGCACGATACCTTGGTACGGGTCTAACACCATTAAGTGACCAAGAATTAATAGACAATTTTGTATATGTTTCAGAATTACATTTGTGTGACCGACTAGTTGTGGATGCACCTCGACTAGTTGTAGAAGGGCAAATAAGATGGCCACAATACAAGATGATACTCACAAGGATGTTTGCACTGGATGACGAAGATAAAGTGACTAGATCCACATTTCTAAAGTGGATACATAAACCAAAAGATCAATCCATTCTAGATATAAAAAGGGAGTTTGATCAGCAATTTGCGGACTTATCTGATCATGATAGGAGGGCTATAGATCAAGAAAAGGTATCCTTGTTTCTCCGGGCTATAGATTCAAAAGCCCGAGAAGAAATTTTTCCACAATTACAACAGATAGGAACTGAGTCTGGTCTTACCGAAGACTGGGGTAATGTAGATGAAGCTGTTAGAGGATATGTAGAAAAGCAAAGAACTTTGTCTAAGTTCATGCAGAGCTGGCATGATGATATGCAAGAAGAACAAGCTCAGGCTGTTCAGCAACCTGTACAGAACCCTCAGGTAAACCTACCAACACCAAAGGATGTTGTGCCCACTAATACAATGGAAGATATGTTTAAAAAGTTTAGTGACCTTACGATTCAAAGTATGAAGCAGATGATTGAATCTCAATCTTTACAAGCTCCGGCACCTAAAAATCCAAAAGCTCCAGAAATTAAAAGATGTATTTGGTGTGACTCTTTGGAGCATAACAGATACTCGTGTGAGAGCTTCAAAGAAGCATTAGCAAAGAATTTGGTATTCGTTAAGGAAAAGATGATATATGACTCTAAGACTGGAGAAAAAGTAAACATTAATTTTGGTCGGGGAGGAATGAGAATATTCTTCCCTGGCACATGTGAAAACGTTGCTTCAACATCACATACGTATGCATGTCAGGTAATTGACGAAAATAATGATATAAAACCGTGGTCTAAAGTAATAAAGTCCTTAGACCGCGGGAAGATGCATCATGAAATTTTAAAAACAGCCAGTAATGAAATCCGAGGGGTAAGTGGATGGGATGATCCTGTAGATACTCTCTCGGTTGTTACATACCTATGCTCTTCGGTAGAGCATGAAGCAGTAGTAGAAGAGAAACGAAGAAGAACCAATGAGGGTGAAGAGGAGAAAAGAAGAACTAGGCGTCAAGTAGAAGCTTCACATGAACAACCTCAAATACCAAACCAAAACCATCCAACACAAACAAACCAACCCACTCAAATAGATCCACCATCACAACCAACACTAATCCAACCAAATAAAATTCCGACTCAAGTTCAAATTCCTACTTCTACTGAGATGCTAGTCCCTACCCACGATAATATTCCTCTTCAAGATCAAGAAATGCAACCTGTGAAAAAAGGACAAGGAAGAGTGAGAAATCCCTCATATATGCTAAAATCGCACATAGAGCAAGCCACAAATCTTAAACAAGTTCTCGAGAAAAGAGTGCTCGATAGTGTAATCGAATTTACACTCGGTGAGTTACTGGGAATAGCAAAAAGAGAATTTCTAGAAGTAATAATTGACCTCTTAAGAAGGAAACGACAACCAATAGCTGACATGCAAGAGATTGAAAGAATGGATGAAGATACTCCTGTTCATACTGTGCAAGCGCAAGTACAAGAGCTAAAAAATGTACTTGAACCAATTGAGACTAATGTTCAACCGTGCGTGCATGAGGAAATATCCTTGGAGAAGAATCCTTCCGAAATAACTCCTTCGAGTTATTACACTAAAGATCATTGGGCTCGAGCCACAACTGAGACGTTGGTGAGATTAGAGAAAATTAGCACTGCAGTTGTCGCTCTTATTGATCATGGATCTGAAGTTAACTTGATGTCCAAAGATCTCTATATGAAGGGGAAATGGCCAATAGACATGCAGCCTGGTTGGAGAATTAAGGCTGCGAACTCGATGCCAGGTGAGTTGTTTGGTGCATGCCCGCAGGTTCTAGTTACAATTGGAGATATCAGTGATTATCAAAATTTTTTCGTACAAGATCATTCTAGTTACTCATTGATTTTAGGGCAGCCATATATTACTGCCTTAAGAATGGAAACAAGAGTCTTGGAAGATGGATCAGCCTATGCGCGAATCCGTAGTAAGGATGGAAAAAAAGCAGTCCAATTCATGACGGTATGTGTAGATCATATCAGGAATAGAACTTCTCTTCGGACAAGACCTATTCCTGAAGAATTCGAGGATCAAAGTTTTTAAAGGAAGCTTTCATAAGTTGGGACTATGAAAGCTTGAAAAGTGAAAAGATCCCGAATGTAAATATGTTTATATCAAGTTTTATAGCACTTTCTTCGACAAATTCATTTTAGTTTTGTGTTTTTTCTGAGTTAAAAAAGTGGGAAAAACAATACATAGCAGATCTTCAAAGAAACTTTCATGTATGTAGAGTGCTTAACTTTGACGAGGAAATCTCCGGAGTCTTTGATGAGATATCCTTTGCAGACACATTGTTTGATTTGCAAGAGTTAATTCAAGGAAAAAGGAGTGATTATGTGATTCAAACGCACTCTATTTCCATGTATAAGGAAATAGCAAAGTTTGAGCAAGATGAAACGGGTAAGGAAGTCTTCGTTGAAACAAAATACAAAACAATTGATAAAAAGATAAAGCCAGTTGCGGTTCCTCTTCCTGAAGATAGTAATAAGCTTATGGATGATGTAAAATCTCAGCCACCTCTCAGAGATAAGAGAAAAATAGGCCATAAATTCACTAAAGAAACACTCGAGCAAATTCAATTGGGGAAAGATGGTTTCCTCAGCGAAAAAGAGAAGAATGTATTCTCTCGGATGTTATTTAAGCATGGAAAAGCTTTTTCTTTCAATGCCCAAGAAATTGGGTGTGTAGATCCATCTGTGGTGACACCTATGATAATTTTCACGATACCACATGTACCTTGGAATCTCAGACCAATTCCGGTACCAAAAGCTCATATTTCAAAGCTAATTGATCTGTTGAATGACAAGATTAGAATGGGGATTCTTGAGCCATCAAGTGCTCCTTATTCTAACCGTTGGTTTACTGTACCAAAAAAGAATGGGTCATTAAGATTTATCCAAGATCTACAGCCAGTGAATAAAGTGACAATTAGAAATATGGGAACTGGGCCTATTGTAGACGAATATGCAGAAGCCTTTGCAAGAAGATCTATTTATTCAATGGGAGATTTACACTCTGGATATGATCAATTCCAGCTAGCTCTCGAAAGCCGTGATTTGACGACTATGAGGACGCCACTTGGGCTTGTGCGCATGTGCACTTTGCCGCAAGGTGCCACGAACTCGGTGGCACATATGATGAATGGTATGCATAAAGTTCTTAGGGATTTTATTCCACATCTGACTATGCCATTCATTGATGATGTCCCTATTAAAGGCTGTGAAGAAAGAGATAGAGACGAGACTCTTGATGAGGATGGATGTAGGAATTTTGTTAAAAAGCACATAACTGATTGTGAATCCATTCTCAGTCGGCTGGAAGAGGTTCATTTGACATTGTCTGCTGAAAAATCAGTATTTGGAGTGCAAGAGGTTTTAATTGTAGGAAGTTTATGTGGACCTAAAGGAAGGAAGCCATGTCCAAAGAAAGTAGATGCCATTCAGCACATGAAAGAGGTCTGCTCCTCGGTCACTGAAGTGAGAAGATTTCTTGGGGCATGCGTTTTCTATGTTGTATGGATTCCCCATTTTGCCCATATTGCTGACCCACTTTATCAATTGCTTAGGAAAGGGCAAAGATTTCAATGGAAAGATATCCATACTCAAGCTGTGAGAAAATTAAAGAAAGCATTTGCAGAAGCTCCATTGCTTAGAAAGGCTGATTATACTGATAATAAAGAAATTTATATCACCATAGATACAAGTCCGACAGGTATAGGTTGGGCGATTGGCCAAGAGGATGATGAAGGAAAAAGATATGCAATTCGTTTCGGAGCTAAAGTTCTAAATGTTCGCCAGAGGGGTTATCCTCAAATTAAGCGAGAGCTTTGGGGAATAGTGACTGCGCTAAAAAATGATAAAGAATATCTGATTGGGGCAAATGTGGTAGTAGAAACAGATTGTTTACCATTGTTGGGAATGATCGTGAATTGTTCCACTGCAGATATTGCCATGTTAAGATGGATAGCATATATTAAGTCACTAAACCCTGAGTTTGTTCATATAACTGGAAGGAATAATGTGGTGGCTGATATGCTATCACGAGCTATATATGAAAATGAAGATTCGATGACTTCTAATGATGAAGAGATAGGTCTGGACTTTTATGCTTCACATGTACATAATCTAAGCCTAAATGAAGCATCTACTGGACTAAATAGAAAAGAGCCTAAGCGTCAAAATGAAAGGCTTGGAATTTGTACTGAGTCTTCAAAAGAAGTTCAAAATAGCTTAGGAAGAGGGAAAGATAACAGATGGATAGAAGAAGAACCTTACAAGATCCAAATAGGAATAACAGAAAGATTTAATGAAGACGAATATGAAAATGAGTGGAAGGAAATCGGGAGATATTTAAGTATGAAGTGTCCTGATCTTAGTTGGAGCAAAGAAAAATTTCGTACCATTCGAAGAAAGTCAAGCAATTATTTCCTGAAAGATGGATTACTCTGGAAGCGAAGGGTTGGAATGGGAAAGATGCCCCAACGAGTTGTAGGTTGTGAAGAATCGAGAGGAAGGATTATGCGTGAAATGCATAGCTCACTATGGGCCGGTCATAAAGGCTTTCAAGGAACTTATGAAAAGATAAGGGAAAGATACTGGTGGCCTGGGATGTATGTGGATACCCAAAATTACGTAGCCACTTGTAAACCTTGCCAGATGTACTCCAATGTTAGACACAGAGACGAATTACATCCAACATATCCTCTTAATATTCACTATAAGTGGGTTGTTGATTTAGTTACAATGCCATTAGGGGTGCATCAGATGAGGTATATTGTATTAGCAAGAGAAGACCTAACAAATCATGTTGAAGGAAGAGCTCTAACGACGAAAACTACAAGCAATGTATGCAAGTTTCTATTAGAAGATGTGTTTAGTAGATTTGGTTATGTGGAGAAAATAGTTGCCGATAAAGGTGAGCTTGATGCTCAGGAAGCTAAAGACTTCTTTAAAAAATATGGAATTTCGATTATCGCTCACCACTACTTACAATCCTGAAGCTAATGGAAAAATTGAGCGTGGTCATCCACCAATTATTAAAGCTTTGGCTAAGTCTTGTGAGGGGAAAATAAAGAATTGGCCAAATTACCTTCCATTTGCCCTTTGGGCAGATAGGATGACATACACTAGAACTACTAGATATATGCCAGCAGAACTGATGTATTGTCAAAAACCTATTTTGCCGACGGAGTCACATGCTTTAGCGTGGACTTCCTTGCCTTGGGAAGACGAGGTGTCAAGAGAAGATCTTCTAGCAGTGCGGATTCTTCAACTAGAAAGAGGAAAAAATCTGGTAGAAGAAGCTGCATTTAAGCTTAGAGCTTCTAGAGAGAAAAATAAAGTTGCATTTGACAAGTCCCACAGGTTAAGGCCTAAAAGGTTGAAGGAAGGAGACTGGGTACTTGTCTATGATAGCTCACTGAATACTCAATATGAAGCTCGAAGAAAACTGGTCAAGAGATGGTTTGGTCCCTATGTGGTATGTAAAGTTTTTGATAATGGAACATACTCACTTAGAGAATTAGATGGGACCAAGTTAAAGGATTTAATTGCTGGAAAGAGAGTTAAGCTCTTTAAAAGAAGAGAGACTGAGAATTATGAGACGATAATAAATGAAGACGAAGAAGAGGGAAGTGAAGAGGAAGGAAGTGGAGATGATGAAGATGAAGACATCAATAAGGAAAATGATTAAAATAAATTATATCGTAAGATGGTGCATATATATATAAAAACATGTATATATATATGTATGTATATACTAAAACCATGTAGACAAATAACGAGATATGAATCCGTCTAGATGTAATAAATAAATAAAGCAGCAAATAAATTAAATGTATGTGTTTTACTTATTCATGACCTTCTATTAATATTAATTTTTGTTCCTTGCAGGGTACTGACAGAGAATTGTGACCAGGATATAAATAGGAAGTTTTTTTAGGTTTGATTGGACTGTTTAACTATCTTAGGATCTGGAATGGACAATGAAGATTCCAATGATACATCCATTCCTGAGGGTAGCATTCCTGAAAGATTTAGAGAAACGTCAAGGAGTGTGCCTGAAGGAAGAACCTTAGATAGTTCTTTCATATCAACTTACTTGCTCCCTACACCTGAAAATCAAGAAAGAATTCCTATGGAGGAGTTTGTTAAAGATCGTATCACTAGGGAAACCTTGATCTCATCATCAAATGAAAGAAGTATGCTCAGGTATCGAAGGGCACGAACATATGGAGAAGATGATACTTCGGATGACCGTGAGTCATATATGGAAGTGGACCCAACAACACTTCTTGTATATAGTCGTGACTTAGCAGAATATGCAGAACTCTTACAACAGCTTGCCTTGTTCCGTAGGGAACGTGAAGGGGGTGAGACGTCTTAAAGATAAATTAAAATGTTGTATTAAAGATATGTGTAAATAATGTTTATTTTGAATCAAGTTAGGTTTTTTTTATGAAGAATAAAGTCAGGGAAGATCCTCGGAGATCGGCAAGAAAATAAATATCAATGTATATAAATAAAGTCAGGTAATATTTTCCTTTTTGAATAATTGTTTTTATATAGATTCGTGTGAAATAAGCCTCTGATTTATGCAGGATGACCAAGTTCAAGTTTTTTCTAAAGAAAGAATGATTAAAGGCGACAAGCTCGAGCGGCTTCTGATTTTATACTGGTGAGATGTTATTGTTTCAGTTTCTTTTCCTCTCATGTATATATGTGTATGTATGTATATATATATCTATATGAAAAGACTACATGGGTTGGGCATATAACATGTAAATAAATGCATAATTAAGAAAAATTAAGTAGAACAAAAATCTCGTGCCACTAATTAGATTACATGTAATGTATAAGGACCAAGATTATATGAGTAAGATTAGAAGATGGACTAGAACTTTCGAGAGCAAGACCTAGGAAGGTGAAGGGAAGACCTAGACTAAGTATTTGTATATAGTAGTGTTTACGAGCACTTGATGAGTGAGACACTTCGACTTCTACTCTTGATCTCTCATCTGACCTAATCTTCAGACAGATTATATCTTGAGAAAAGAATTCTTATACCAGCCAGCTATCTATGTGTATGTGTATGTGTTGTTGGGTGCTGCGATGAGCTAGTAGGCGGGTGGAACTACCTTGGTCGGGTGATCAGGGCCACGAGCTGACGCTAGTTGTGTCGTATGGCCTAACCTACATGTTGTTACGCGCTCATACGGGTTGATAGGCGGGTGGAGTCACTCTGACCGGGTGGTCAGAGCCACGAGCTGATGTTGATTTCGTATGAGGCTGACATTGTGAATCGTGCGCTATGTCCGGTCGGTAGATGGGTGGTCAGGTCCACGAGTCACATCCGATTTCGACATAGGCCGAAAAGTGTGGAAAAATAAATAAATAAAAATAAAAGCAAAGATATAAAGGTTGAGCTGGGATAAAGAATTAAAATAAAGAAAAACAGAATAAAAATATGAGAAAAATAAGAAAAGGGTCTGATGGGGGTTCAGATGAAGGAAGATCAATAGGGAAGCCAGAAGCGAGTTTCATAAATCGAGTTAGTGAAGACTGGTATATGCAAATGCTTCGGATAGGCTACTAGATCTGACCGGGTCGAGTTAACGAGAGAGCTAAGAAGTTTTCGATTTACTCATATGATTTCTAGTCTGAGTGCATTAGTGTATTCTGATATGTTGTATGGGATGCTTTTGTCTACCTTCTTCTCTTGATTTATGCCAAGTTTAATACATATTCAGATTTCATGCATCTAGTTGAAATTCCTCTAAGTAGTGTTTATTTGCTATGACCACTTGATCCTTGCTTGTGTTTGATGTTGTGTATGCAGGTTGGCGCATCCAGAGGATGCACAGGTTTAGAGGGGGTGGATGTGGGTCAAGAATTGACATTCAAGTTTGAGCACCATTACAAAGCTTCGAATCGATTCAAATGAAATATATTAATATAGTTAAAATTATGGTGAATTCTGGCCTTTAAAACTCATTCTGCATATATTGAAGGTGAATGGGAATTCTCATATTGCTAGTCCGTATATTCGCGTCCATGCGAGCATGTGAAACAATGCATGTGCATTCAAAACAAAAACTTGTATGTGTTATGTGGTGGTGCATGGTGTGCATGTTTCTCATGTGTTTTTGAACATCATATAATGCAAATGTATATGCATGATTTGAGAGTATTTATTATGCAACCATATTTGCGATTGCGTGTAAAAATTTATATAAATGTATATGTGAAACTATATACAAATACCTGCATATAGACATACATACGGGCCGGGGAATAAGGAAAATAGGGAGAACGGCGGCAGCAAGGTTTTTTTTGGAATGTATGGTTTTTCGTGCTACAGGTGGAGGAGGGTGCGCGCATCTCAGAGGAAGGTGGCTTCTGACAGAGATCAGGGGATTTTATTCTAGAAGAGAAAAAGGCTCGAGGAACTTCTAAGGAATGGATGGACAAGCACTCGGGGAGGCAGGACAGTTCGAACCCAGGCCCGAACCCGAACTTCACTGTGAAGGGGAAACTTCCTGGAGCGGCAGATTCAAATATTCTGTGGTGAAGACACTCTGATCGTAGAGAACGTTCTAGTGATATTAATGAACGCAAGAACGAGAGACATAGACTTGAGTTTTACAGCTGTAAGAGGAAATCGATTGCGCTGGTAATAGATACGTTTGGTGTTTTGGAGGTAACAAAAAGAAGAGCTCGGAAAGCAAGAGTTCACAGGATAGAAAAGCATCACCTCTGGTGCCATCATGATAACGAGTGAAGCATAGGCTGTCCTGTGTGTAGAGAAGGGCTGTGACTTGGGAGATATGAAAAGAATTGACGTGAGGACTGTTCTACCATAAAACACTGAAGTAATCATCATTCTATGTGCATTCAGCGGTAAGCTTCTTTTATCTATGCTCAGCAGTTGAACGTCCATACATATCTATATTAGAGTTATGATTGTAATATTGTCATGAATATCATCTAAATTGCATATGCTAAATAAAGGGCATTGTAATTTGTGTCCTGATTCAATGGAGTTAAAATCCCCTTGCGCTAGTTATTCTAACCATTTGATCATCTGGTTTACTTGGAATTCAGTTTTGCACAGCTTCCTTTATGCTTCGTTTTTTTTTCCCAGTTTAGGCGGTAGAATTGTCTAGATAGTTGGAATCAGAATGAATTGGTCTATGGTTGAACACATCATCCGATTTGCTGCCTGTTGTCTCATACCTCTGTTTGCGCTGCCTTACCGTTTTATCAAATGTTATGGGTTATAGTTTCCTCTGATTATGATGAAATCTCATTGCTCACAATCGATGGCTCAATTACATTCGCTGTCACTTCCACTTCCTTGTGGAATTTTTAATTCCTCTAGATTAATGGTAGTGGATCCGAATTATGTTGCTTTAATCTCTGAGTCGACTTTTTGAACGTGTGAAATTTGTAAGCTTTATAGACATTGAAGGAAATCTACGCCCTGTGTTTGATCACATAAACAGAGTTATAGAACTAGAGATAAGAGCAGAGGCGATTCGAGAAGCCATGTTGGCAAAAATTCCTTACTGTGTTGATAAGCTTCAGAGCCCAGTACTCAAGAATACAAGAATCGCATATGAGTCATACGATTCCTGTTTAGTTAATCTTGTTACGTTCGATTTCTGCTTGTGTCAATGCTGTTAACTAAGAAGTTATATGCTTGTGTCACTCTTGTCTCTATGGTTTTATGCAACGGCTGGCATATGAAATTAGAATTTCAGTTTCGATCTCTGCAAAGTTCTTCTTTGCATGCACACAAGTTAGTTCAGTAGCAATCCACTATAAAAATGCTTGTGGGAATTTCTAAATGGCAGGTCGTTGTTGCCGAAGATGAGACCACTATTAATGTTTTTCTTATGAGGCTCCCCACAAAGCTTATGACCAAGCTCCGGATGGTTTTGCCCCACAAGATCCATTTGTGTTTCTAAGAAAAAGAAGGAAACGTCTTTCTCTTTAGGGTTGAGATCAGCCTTATTGTTCCGAGGATATGAACTTGGATCTATAATTCGAAGAATGCGTCAAAGTATACCTATTTAACTTGTGAAAGTAGTAATTTTCGCAAGTGACTTTAATGTGAGATAACTTCAAGTATTAAAAGGATAGCTTCTATGTGGAAACGCAGAAGGCTGAATCATTTAATGTCTCCATGGTGTTAGTTTCAAACGCATGCTAAGCACTCTTCTTCATTTCAAGGAGTTCTTTTAGACTTCATCGATTCATACTTCAATGTCATCATTCCTCTCCTTTCCACGAAACCGACGACAGCGTTTAGTCTGCGGATGATACAGACGATAACCTTTACTTTCAGAACTGTACCCAACAAAAATACATTTTACTGCCTTATCATCTAATTTTCTGCGATGTTGTTCAGGCACTAATGCATATGCCAAACAACCAAAAACACGCAAGTGAGCAACAGATGGCTTGCTATCATGCCAAGCCTCATATGGAGTGATAGACTGCAGTGGTTTAGTGGGATACCTGTTTAGTACATATGCTGCACACATGAAAGCCTCAAGCCAGAAACTATGTGGTAAAGCTTGACTCTTGACCATAAACCTTGCCATCTCCATGAATGACCCGTTCTTTCGTTCAGCAACTCCATTTTGTTGAGGTGTATACAACACTGTACACTGGTGTTTTATCCCACGTTCAGCCAGAAATGCATTAAAATCAGAAGACACATATTCCCCCTCTCGATCAGAACGGAGGGTGCCCATTTTACATGCTGACAGATTTTCAGCCAGAACCAAAAACTGTTTAAAGCACATGAACACTTCAGACTTTGCTTTGAGTGGATATACCCATGCATGCCTGGAAAAATCATCAATGAAAGTCACGAAGTAAAGGTAATTTCCAAAAGAGGGTGTCTGCATAGGACCACAGACATCACTATGCGGCAGCTGCAATTTCTGTGTAGCCCAAACTGAACCATCTTTTGGAAAGGAGGAATGCTGCATTTTGCCCAAAATACAGCCTTTACAAACATGTTTTCGAGGTGCCTCAAGTTTTGGGAAAGAGGACACCATTTCAGATTTCTGCAAGCATAGCAAACTAGCAAAATTCAGATGACCAAAGCATGCATGCCAAAGCTTTGCATCTGACATAGCCTAAGAATCATGAACTTCACATGCCGAATCATTCGTCGATCTTTCATAGTCTATGAGCTTATACAACCCACGACATAAAATGCCATAAGCAATAATAACATCGCCATTTGATAGATCATGAACTGTACATCTGCCATCAACAAATTTCACAACCAAGCCAATCTTGGCTAATGCAGAAATTGATAACAGGTTCTTTTTGATCCCTGGCACAAATAAAGCATCTGACAAAGTGAAAGAACTACCATCAACAGTAGTCAAAATGATCTTACCAACTCCCATAACAGGATAAGAGGAGTTGTTGGCACATGTAACATTATTCCTTGTAGGGTTAGGATCGAGTGAAGAGAAGAAACTGCGCTGCGAGGTAATATGTTTGGTTGCCCCATTGTCAAAATACCAAACATCTGAGTCTACTGCAGACATGCATTGATCATGAGAAGATGGGTCAAAACTGCAGACAATAGTAAACGCCCATTCTTCTTCCTACACAAGATTTGCAGACTTTGTTTTTAGTGTAGAGGCTTCTGCAACAACCATTCCAGCCTCCTTTTTCTTTGCCCTCTTTTGTAGCCAGTTTTGGACAGTTCTTTATGATATGATCATTTCCTTTACAGTACTTACAAAACAATTTCTGCTTTTCTGATTTCTTCTCATCTTTATCCTGGTTCTTTGAATGTGCAGCATTTGCAGATTTTTGCTTACTAGTAGAAGAGCTCCATTTTCCTTTGCCCTTCTGACGAGCGACGAAAGCTTGATCTGCAACTCGCATAATGGACCTGTTTTGCCTGGACTAATCTTCCAACAATAGAACAGAGCCTAACTCCTCAAATGATAAGGCATTTGGATTGCCTTTCATCATCAACCGAAGAGTAGAAGCAAAACTCTGATACGAATCACGAAGACCATTCAGAACGGTCTGCACAAGTGAGCTATCTAGTATAACCTCATCAGCAGAAATCAAGTGTTCCTTCAAGTCTTTGATCTTCGTTAGGAAACTGTCCATAGAATCACCTTCATTCATGTGCTCACTCTCCAACTGTTTTTGGAGGTAAGCAACAGAAGCCTCATTCCTAGCTTGGTACAATGTGGTAAGTGTATCCCAAGCATCCCTAGCTGTTCTGCAAGAGCGTATGTGAGGAATAATGGCATGTTTGACAGACAAAGCTATCAATGCATGTGCTTGGCCATCTCTGCCATCCCAAGGAATCTGCTCTGCAGTAGGTGCAACAGAAACAGCAACACGAATAGGAATCTGCGGAATATCATTTTCGACACCATCTTCATCAGCTCTAGCTCCTATATTTGCAGTACCTGTTGTTACAGGTGTAATAGGACGTCTTTCAACACCCTGCACAATGTTCCACAATCCTTTTGCAACCAAAACATGTCGCATCATACAAGCCCACAATGGGTAGTTGGTACCATCCAACTTATCCTCAACAGCGAAGATACGAAATACATCACTGCTTTCAGCCATGGCCAGTGACTAAAATACCTTGATGCAGAAAATTGACTGTATCTCAAAAAGTTGAACGGAACTGCCTAGACGAGTTCTGCTAAACCTGTAGCAGACTTCGAGACACTTATACTGGCGAACAAAAACTAGTATTTACCTTTGGCACAAAAAGACAAAATAGCCTGCATAAGCACTATGATAATGCCTTTGGAGGTCGAAATGAGCTCAGATCGCGATTTCGGCACCAAACAGCAAAGCTATTTTGATCTCGGAAACACCCTGAGTATGCTCACCAAAATTTGTGCGATTCAGAGACTGCAACCGGAGGAGTGTCAACCGCGCCCTAGAAGAAGCGACGACATGCTCTAATACCAATTGTTGGAGATAGATGTCTGTGGAAGCACACGAACAACATAAGGAAGAAGAAGAAGCTTGGAGCACAACACACAATACTGAATGTATTACTAGAGAATGTACAAAGATAAGTAGCCCATTAGGGCAATAGGCGTATATACAAGCTGGGGGAAAAAACCTCCTAAAGAGGGAAAAAGTGCCCCGGTGGTCCTAGAGTGTTCACACAAATCACTACCTAAATATATCAACATCATCTACATGTGCTTTTCTTATTCTTGGAGTATTCACAGGGGCAATCCAAGTTCCTCATCAAGACTCTTTTCTGAACTACTTGAATCTCCATCAACATCTTCAAAACCTGGACATGTTTTACTACTAGCAGAAAGCTTTTTGATGTATTTGATGAATTTGTTGGACTGAAATTTCCACGCAAACTTCCACTCCATGGATTTGAGGTGGAGCTATTGCTTGGTGATGCATCCGGTCCACTCAAAACTTGAGATTTTGCACTTGATTTTTCAACATTTTCTTTGTCATTTGGTTCAAGATTCAGTCCTTCTTTGGCATCTGCATAGAAGCTTGACATTTCATCAAATACCATGTCTGCTCACCTTCACCTGTCATGTGAATGGGTTATAACATTTATATCCCTTTTGCTCAAGGGTGTATCCAATGAAGAAACATTTGTTTGCTTTTGGATCAAGCTTTGTCATCAACTCATCTAGAACATGTACATATGCAATACACCCAAAAACTTTCATATGTGATAAGTTTGGCTTTTTATCTGTGAACTTCTCTTCAGATGTAACTTGATGTACAACAGCAATTGGAGTTCTGTTCATGATGTATGCAGCCATATGCATAGATTCTCCCCAATAACAATGAGGCATAATCTTCTTAGCCATCAAGGCTCTTGCTATTTCTGCAATATGGCTATTTTTGTATTCAAAAATGCCTTTATGTTGTGCTGTGTACCTGCATGAAAATTGACATCGAATTCCATGACTTTTTAGAAAATTGCTGAACTCATTAGACATATATTCACCTCCTCCATCATACCTTAATGCTTGAATATACTTCTCTGTCTATTTTTCCACCATAACTTTAAGATTATGAAAGTGAGTGAACTCCTCACCCTTCTCTTTCATGAAATATACCCATATTTTCAGTGTATGGTCATCAATGAAGGTAACATAAAACCTGCAACCACCCATAGATGTGGTCTTTGTAGGAACCCAAACATCTCTATGTACTATTTCTAGCACATTCTCACGAACATGCTTGTCATGCGGAAACAATGATCTTGACCGTTTACGAATTGACATGCTGCACATATCTTTTACATCTCTACAACCTTGAAAATTGGTAGTCCATGGATAATCTCCTTTGACTGCATCAATTTTAGCCTCTGCAAGTTTGCATGTCCAATCCGTTTGTGCCAAATCTCTACATCAGCAATAACTCATGCACCTTTTGCAAACATGGCTGCATTCATTTCAAGAATTTTCAAATTTAAGGTGAACATTCTACTCACTTTGTTTCCTTTGGCAATCAATCGTCCACCCTGTTTGTACTCTTCTGTATATAACCCATTTGCATTGAACCTAACTTGTAATCTAATGTCCAACAAAAACCAAATTTTTTGTTATATTTGGAACATGCAGTACATCAGCAAGGTGTTTTACCTTCCCATCCTCCATAGACAGTGCTATATTTCCTGTAAGTTCAATAGGGTGTGATGTGTCATCACCTGTTTCAACATATCGAAGAACATGCAATTTTAGCAAACTACTAAACCATTCCGCATGATTGGTCATGTGATTTGAAGCACATGAATCAGCATAACAGACATTACCATTCGATTTTGAATTATCAGTAGACATCGTATTCATGATATGATGTTGAACCATGAACAACTTTTCAGAATCATCTACACTTGTGGAGGCATAGTTGTTTTGTTGCCTTTTGTTATTTTGATTTTTCATCTTGCAATCACGTTCAAAGTGTCCAGATTTACCACAATTCCAACATTTACTATCATTACCTGAATCATTTCTTTGGAAATTTCTATGACCTCTTTGGCTCCCCCTGCCTCGAAATTGTCCTCTTTCTCCTACATGATTCTATTGTTGACCTTGGTCTTGGTTATTGTGTCCTCTTTTGCTTTTGAAGCCTCTGGCTCTTCTGCTTCCTCTTCTAAAGTAGAATACCTGCTCAAAACTGGGTTTTCCTTGGGAGTTTGAATCCTCACCAATATTCTTCCCTTCAATAATCAGCATAGATACCATATCAACAAAATTGAGAATATTTTCCCTAGCCTATATAGAAGTTCTCAATTGCTTATATACAAATTGCTTTTGATTTTCAGGGTGTAGTCACTTACCAACATGCTCTTTTTCTCTGATGTATGCAGCTCGTTCTTGATTTGCAATGTCTGTGCCTTTGTATTGGTCTCATACAATGTGACCAAACTATTCCAAGCCTCTTTCAGAGTCTTGGCATCATGTATGTGCCCAATCATGCTATATTGTATGCTAACAAATAGCCAATACATTACATTTTGTGCTCCTTGATTCCATTCTTCATATGCTCGTAATTGGTTGGCAGTCCGATTCCTCTCTGGTAACTATGGAGCATTTTCATTCTCTCCTTCGATGTACTTCTAATAGCCTTTTCCCATCAAGAAATTTGTCATCCCAAATCTCCAAGCATGGAATTTGTTCTTTTTCATCTTATCGCTCATAAGTTGAGTCATTCCATTTGCATTTGCCATTTTTGTAGCAATTCACACACTCCAAAACACTATGAGCAACACTTCTGCTTGAACACTGTTGCACTATGACGTGACTATTCGATCTCAGAAAAATACAGTTTTCGTGTATCAATAGTATGCGGAATCACTTGAAATTTTGGATCTGGATTATATGACTGTTGCCAAACACAATGCAAGTTATGGTTTTGCAAACTGACTTGGTTTTTTTGTGGGACCCACTTGAGGGCTCAAAACAGAGGTCAAGATGACTTCGAAACTTCTACCTTCATGCCAATTTTCATAGAAATCTAAGGTCATTTGTGAATCGTGCTTTCTCCATGCCTTCTCGCGTACTCTTCACCGTGGGCCTTCTCCACGAGCTCTCTACAGCTACATTGGCTCTGATTGTTGATATATTTAGGTAGTGATGTGTGTGAACAGACTAGGACCGCCGGGGCACTTTTTTCCCTCTTTAGGAGGTTTTTTTCCCCCGGATTGTATATACACCTATTTGCCCTAAAGGGCTACTTATCTTTGTACATTCTCTAGTAATACATTCAATATTGTGTGTTTGTGCTCTAAGCTTCTTCGTCTTCCTTGTGCTATTCGCGTGCTTCCGCAGACATCTATCTCCAACAATTGGTATCAGAGAAGGTCGTCGCTTCATCTAGGGCGCCATCGACACTCCTTCGTTTGCAATCTCAGAATCGCACAAATTTTGGTGAGCATACGCGATCTGAGCTCGTTTCGGCCTCCGAACGCATTATTGTAGCGCTTGTGTAGGCTATTTCGTCTTTTTGTGCCAAAGGTATATACCAATTTCTATTTGCCAGTATAAGCGTCTTGAAGTCTGCTACAGGTCTACCAGAATTCGTCGGGGTAGTTGTGTTCAACTTTTTGAGATACAGTAAATTTTTTGCATCAAGGTATTTTAGTCACCGGCCATGGCTGAAAGCAGTGATGTATTCCGTATGTTGGCTGTTGAGGATAAGTTGGATGGTACCAACTACCCATTATGGGCTTATATGATTCAACATGTATTGGTTGCAAAAGGATTGTGGAACATTGTGCAGGGTGTTGAAAGACGTCTTGTTACACCTCTGACTACAGGTACTGCAAATACAAGTGCTAACACTGATGAAGATGGTGTCAAAGATGATATTCCACAGATTCCTGTTCATGCTGCTGTTTCTACTGCACCTACTGCAGAGCAGATTCGTTGGGATTGCAGAGATGCCCAGGCACATGCATTGATAGCTTTGTCTGTCAAACATGCCATTATTCCTCATATTCACTCTTGCAGAACAACTAGGGATGCTTGGATACACTTACCACATTGTACCAAGCTAGGAATGAGGCTTGTGTTGCTTACCTCCGAAAACAGTTGGAGAGTGAGCACATGAATGAAGGTGATTCTATGGACAATTTCCTAACAAAGATCAAAGACTTGAAGGAACATTTGATTTTTGCTGATGAGGTTATACCAAATAGCTCACTTGTGCAGACCGTTCTGAATGGTCTTCCTGATTCATACCAGAGTTTTGCTTCTACTCTTTGGTTGATGATGAAAGGCAATCCAAACGCCCTGTCATTTGAGGAGTTAGTCTCTGTTCTGTTGCAGGAAGATCAATCCAGGCAGAACAGGTCCAATATGCATGTTGCAGATCAAGCTTTCCTGGCTAGTGAGAAGGGCAAAGGAAAATGGAGCTCTTCTACTAGTAAGTGAAAATCTGCAAATGTTGCACATTCGAAGAACCAAGACAAAGATGAGAAAAAATAAAAAAAACAGAAATTGTAAAGGGAATGATCATATCATAAAGAACTGTCCAAAACTGGCTGCTAAAGAGGCAAAGAAGAAAGAGGTTGGAATGGTTGTTGCAGAGGCCTCTACACCAAAAACAAAGTCTGCAAATCTTGTGCAGGAAGAAGAATGGGCGTTTACTACTGTCTACAGTTTTGACCCATCTTCTCATGATCAGTGCATGTCTGCAGTAGACTCAGATGTTTGGTATTTTGACAGTGGGGCAACCAAACATATTACCTCGCAACACAATTTCTTCTCTTCACTCGAGCCTGCCCCTACAGGGAATACTATTACATGCGCCAACAACTCCTCTTATGCTGATATGGGAGTTGGTAAGATCATTTTGACTATTGCTGATGGTAGTTCTTTCACTTTGTCAGATGCTTTATTTGTGCCAGGCATCAAAAAGAACCTGTTATCAGTTTTTGCATTAGCCAAGATTGGCTTGGTTGTGAAATTTGTTGATGAGAGGTGTACAGTTCATGATCTATCAAATGGCCACGTGCTTATTGCTTCTGGCATTTTATGTCATGGGCTGTATAAGCTCATAGACTATGAAAGATCTGTGAATGATTCAGCATGTGCAGTTCATGATTCTCAGGCTATGTCAGATGCAAAGCTTTGGCATGCACACTTTGGTCATCTAAATTTTTCTAGTTTGCTACGCCTGCAGAAATCTGAAATGGTGTCCTCTTTGGCCAAACTTGAGGCACCTGGAAAACATGTTTGTGAAGGCTGTATTTTGGGCAAAATGCAGCATTCATCCTTTCCAAAAGATGGTTTAGTTTGGGCTACGCAGAAATTACAGCTTGTACATAATGATGTCTGTGGTCCTATGCAGACACCCTCTTTTGGAAATTACCTTTACTTCGTGACTTTCATTGATGACTTTTCCAGGCATGCATGGGTATATCCACTCAAAGCAAAGTCCGAAGTGTTCATGTGCTTTAAACAGTTTTTGGTTTTGGCTGAAAATCTGTCAGCATCTAAAATGGGCACCCTCCGTTCGGATCAAGGGGGGGAATATATGTCTTCTGATTTTAATGCATTTCTGACTAAACGTGGGATAAAACACCAGTGTACAGTGCCGTATACACCTCAACAGAATGGAGTTGCTGAATGAAAGAACATGTCACTCATGGAGATGACAAGGTGCATGGTCAAAAGTCAGGCTTTACCACATAGTTTCTGGCTTGAGGCTGTCATGTGTGCAACATATGTACTGAACATGTGTCCCACTAAAGCGCTGTGGTCTATCACTCCATACGAGGCTTGGCATGACGCAAGCCATTTGTTGCTCATCTATGTGTTTTTGGTTGTTTGACATATGCACTAGTGCCTGAACAACATCGTAGAAAATTGGATGATAAGGCAGTAAAAAGGTTTTTTTGTTGGGTGCAATTCTGAAAGTAAAGGCTATTGTCTGTATCATCCACAGACTAAACACATTCTGGTTAGCCGTGATGTTGTCTTTGTGGAAGAGGCTATTTAGCCATTGATTTCATGTACTAAGGAGACATCTGTTAGCTCCAAAGACATGTATGATACTTTGATGCCTTTTTTTACAGGTGGACAGTCTAGTGCTGGTCCTAATGAGGCAACTTCTAAGCCTTTGCAGGCTTCATCTAATGATGCAGACATTCCATTTTTGATGCAAATTTACATGATGCACTTGTTGATGAGAGAGCGGATATTGAGCAGGAAAAAACTATGCCAAAATGGCTGGTGCAGACTTTACCTGACAGCAAATTAGATGCACCTTTGTCATATCGTACTCGTTCAGGCTCTCATAGTGCCTCCTTTGCATCAGATTGTTATGCTATGGTTGTGTCTAGTCTCTGTGATGAGAATGAGCCTATTTCTTTTGATGAAGCACAGATTGTTGGGCTACTCCCCATACAAATTTTAGATTTTTCTTCAATAATAAAGTAAGGGGAAGGGCTATATAAGAAAATCCCTTTATAAACTTTTGATAAAAGCTAGCTAATCCTAAAAACAAACGGACATCATTCACTGATTGAGGTTTAGGCCATTCTTCAATTACTTTAATCTTCTTGGGGTCTACATGAAAGCCTTGACTAGAGACGATATGTCCAAGATACTCGATCTCGTTTTGGAAGAAACAACTCTTTTCAGAATTAGCATAAAGTTTATTTTTACGTAACAAATCAAAGACTGTTGCTAAATGAGTTGCATGTTCACTGTCATTCCTACTATAAATAAGTATATCATCAAAGAAGACAAGAACAAAATCTTGATATTCAAGGAAAATATTATTCATCATGCATGCAAAAGTGGCGGGTGCATTGGTAAGTCTAAAAGGCATTACCATGAATTCAAAATGGCCGTGTTGAGTTCTAAAAGCAGTTTTACAAATGTCATGCAATGTCATTCTTATCTGATGATACCCAGACTTGAGATCGATTTCACTAAAGACACATGCTCCACAAAGTTTATCTAGCAAGTCATCTATCCTAGGGATAGGATACCTATTCTTAATGGTAATTTTATTAAGTGCTCTATAATCAATGCACATTCTATATGTCTTGTTCTTCTTTTCAACTAAAAGAAGAGGGGTTCCAAAAGGAGAAGAGCTAGGACATATTAGTTCTTTATTGAGTAAATCTTTAACTTGTCTAGCTATTTCATTTAGATGTAAAGGTCCGTGCCTATAAGGTGCTTTATGAGGAGGAGAGCTACCAGGACTTAAATCAATCCTATGGTCAAGAGATCCCCTAGAAGGTGGTAATGCAGAATGAAAATCAACCATAAAACAATCCTTATACGAGTACATAAATGACTTATGTGCACTTGGAAGTGTATGTGTATAATCAGTTATATTATTCACAAAGACAATATATGAGCTATAACCTTTCCTAAAAGCTCGTTTGACTTGCGTATGACTAATGAACAGGGAAAATCATGCATCGCAGATAGTGAACTTTATTTCCAAATTTGAAAGTAATTATGTGTGTATCATAATCAATGCAGGGGTTGTAATTATGTCGAAATGGCATACCAAGTATAACATCATACGACTGCAACAAAGCAAGTAAAAATGAACGTTCATCCACATATGAGCCTATACAAATTTGAACACTATGCACCTCCTTCATAACATTATACCTATTCCCTATAAACGCAGCCTTAACCTTGTATGTAGAAGGATGAGTAGTAAGATTAAGATTTTTAACTAGCTTATGAGAAATAAAATCATGCGAACTATCATCATCGTGTAAAACATTTACTACTATTGGAAATGAGGTAGGACCAAAGCTCATATCACAGGTCCATGGTTCCATAGGTCCAACATATACAACACAGAATCTAGCAATCTTCAATATTGACAAAACATGAACATCCCACACTTAATCATACAAATGATGAGACAAAGATAGAGAAATAATAAATGACATGTGTAAGGTGTTACATAAGCCATCGCTTACTCATAGTATCATATATACCAATGTTCAATGTACAATGTGGGAGCAAAACTCTCAACCACTCTATGTGATGAGAAATAGATGGAAGAGTGGATGTACAAATGTAACAAACATATTCAGATGTATGGACAAAAATCTGAATATACATGAGATGTGTGACCTGATAGGTTGTAGAAGAGTGTATATGAGTGACCGAAAGAGGAAGGATTAGTGTGAAATTGATAATCAACAAACCCTCATCTAACCTTAGGCTATGGAAGACCCTAAGTCAGATACATTGTGAAAAGATCACATACTTACAAGTAGCAAAGAATGCGAACACGTTTTCTGCCGGAAATCGTCAAACTCATAGGAACATATCTTCTCTAACACCTCATCCAAATATGCATAAAGCATATACGTACTGATTCTCTTGTACCTATGCCGAATAGGACTCCTCCTGATATGAACGCCACGGCCTCCATAAACTTCAAGTAGTACCTCTGTGCATAAAGAGAATATGTACCTAAATACTTAACATAAGATGTAAATCTTATGTGAACCACCATCCAATGTCTTTGAAGTAGCCCAAAATCTTCTTATTAGAAGACAATCTTCAAATACACCATGTAGATGGCCAATCCTCACCATCAAGCTGCTAATACCAAGTCCTCTTTCCATGAACAAGAGATAACCTCCTCTTCATGAGCAAGAGTGTGAACACACTCTTCATCTTCTCTAAGAAGAACTCCAAGAAGAACTCCATAGCCGCTCCTCAACATGCTTCAAGTTAGCACCATGGCTGCCCCATGTGCTAGAAGAAACACCACCTCTATTGAGGTCCAAGCACAAGGCTTGTGTTGAAAACTAGGTGAAGGATACTTGATAATGAGATATTACTCTTCTTATATAGTATTTGTACCTCTTGAAAAGCTTCTCCAAAAGCTATAATAAAGCTTTTGCTAAATAAAGCAGAGCCAATCAAGATTGCTAATCGTAAGTTGTCCACCATTGCCATTTGCTATTATGAAAAGTATGATAAAAAAAATATGACAAAAACCTATGTGCACGCCAGGACTGGAATCGGGACTCGAACTCCGGTGGCTCGGATAGGAACCAACTATGATAACCATGGCATTCACGCCACATGCTGTTAGAGGGAGTGTTATGAATAGATATTTATGCTATAAATTCTAGACAAAATGGACCAATAGAAACATTGTTTTCCAACAATCCCCCCTGCAATGTCATATTGGTAGAACCTGGACTGGATTTGCAAAACCATCAAAAGCTGCAAACTATTACAAGCTTCAAGCTTGTACTCCCAAATTGACTTTGAAACCTTTTCTTCAAAAGTCTTCTTCAAAACTGAATTTGACTTTCCTTCAAAAACCTGAACTTGCTGAATATGAACCATAATACCTGAGAAAATATGCAAACTAGATATCCAATAGTGTACACATCAAGCAATCACTGCTTGACAACAAATGTGGCATGAACTATATCTGAACCTGCTATCTCCTGTCTTCAAAAATCCTGAAAACATACACTAGGATCCACCTATTTGCATTTACCTTCCAAAAAGATTTCTCAACATACTTCTACTGTGTCACGTAAATACACTAAACAAATTAAGAACTGAATCTTGGAACCTGTGACTGGCAACTCGCAACTTAGTGTATTATGAACACTGCTCGTTCATCTGTGACTGTACTTAAGTCAAATCAACTCAACTCAATTGAAATCAACTGAAATCAACTAAAATATGACTCTCATAAAAAAATATCATATCTATGATGTCATCATGTCATCATCCTTGTTCAATCTATAAATCCTTCATACCTCTTTCCTTCAGAACCTGGTATAAGCATATATGTGCGCACTTCTAAAACATACCTCTCTCAAATATCAAGCTTCTCTTCAATAAAACTCTGGAACCTTCTCCTGAACAAGAACATCCTAACAGGAACTTTCTCCAAACATTCTTCTTCTTCCTTCTTCTTTCAAGGCTGGAACATAAAGAGAACTTGACAAAGGAAATATAGGAATACCTGTAGGTATGACTCTGCATTCTTTTAGATATGGCTGAAAATAAGTCTTCATGTTTCATCACCCCCCTGGATGACTTAACACTAGTATCCAATATTGTTCAAATTATATCAGACTTTATGAAATCTTGGACTTCCTTCTTCATAAATCTGATCTTCAGTGATCAATACCTATATCTGAAACAAAATCTCTGAACCCTTTTTATTAGCATTGTGCACATGCCAATAGCTTTCCCTGTCATTCCTCAGCTTTCCAAAATCTAGAATAAGGTTAGCTGATCCAATAAAAACCTTGTTGAAAGCATTTTAGGATTCATAACCTTCTGTAACATAACAAGTATCTTCTTGTATTCCTCTGCAACACAAATCTGATAGCACCTGAATCTTTGACTTACTTCTTCCAATGCTTAAAGAACCTTACTAACAAAGGATATACAACTGACTCATAAATACTCAAGATCATACAAGATCTATCCAAGGTCAATGATCTCTCCTGTGTAGAATCTGCTCTCATCAAACCTTCATGACTGAATGTTTGATTTATTACCTGAATGTCTCTAAGTGTCCATGATTCTTACAAAAAAATGTTAAACTTTTTTCAATCAAATCCTTTCCAAGAGTCTGCAACTCCTACTTGAAATATAAGTGGTCAAACTTCTCACCTTGAGAACTCCAAAAGCTGCAAGTTGATACTTCATCTTTTCATATTCTACCCAGGTGAAATGTGATAGTACCTGCTTGATTTTCTTTTGGCTAAGTCCACTTCTCAATCAAGTGATAGGATCTGATGGAACACCTTTTGAATACGAACATGTATCCAAAAGTCTAGACAATTATAGAAAGTAGATTCTGCATTGACTTGCACAACAACAAAACTGAATTTTCTGAAATTTTTGTAAATACTGAATATGAGGTAACCTTTTCCAAACATAAAACCTCAACCTAAGTCTTCAACATCTGCTACAAAACTCTTTTACCGTAAGAGTTAGATAAAGAAGAAATATACTTCTCTACAACTTGTCATATACCAAGTAGCTCTGTGTTGACTCTCCAATAATCCTTTGAGGGAACATATAAGCTGCTTGCTCAAAATCTTCAACTTATATATAACTCATACATTTGAGTCAAAACATATATCTGCTGCTTTTTCTTTCTCTCAATGCAATTCTTTGTCAAATATACTAAATCATGACCAAGTGTAATGCATAATAAGAAACTGCATCTTCTTTAAATTATTTGTTTTCACAAGATGTTCTCGTAGACTTTTCTTTGGATGTAGAGGATAAAATAGGAAAAGTATATGGAAAATATATGAGAAAAGGAAGCCTTAATTTTCTTTTGGAAATGATGGAATTTCTTCTTCTGCATCTTTCTTCCACCTGATGATGATGTTAACATCTTCAAACTTCTCTTCCATACGTTTTGTTTTCTTCATCTTGAAGTAGAAAAATACTCTTGACCTCTTCAAATGAACTTTTCTCTTCCTCTAGTGCTAAGAGTAAGAGACAAAACAAACATGGTATACAAATGGAAGTGAATATAGAAACATGTTTTATCATCTCCTCATATCTCTGAATAAAAATTCTGCTTCAAATGTCTAAAATGACTAAATTCACCAACCTTTTGTCTGAATGATGAATTTCCTTTCTAGAGTTACCTTCTCTAGATACCATTTGTACCTTGATATCCAACCAACTTATAACACAAAATTGGCTGAACATAAAAAAACTCATCCCATCTCCAAATTTGTCTTCTTAGATAAGCTTTCTTGCCATGAAAGAGATCTCTAAAAACTCTCTAGAAAAACCTCTAGACACCTGTTTTGATGTAGCTTTTAACTTTCAAATAATGAAAGTGTATAAAAGTACTCCTTGAATCCTTCAAATCTCTTCATAACTGCTCTTCTAAGATATGACCTGCAAATGATAATCTGATAGTAGAAACTGATACCTGTGATTTGATGTTGATCTAATTCCTTCATCTTCTCTATACAATTGTTCTTCCTTGAATTTGAAGTAGTCTTCTCTTCCATACTCTTCCAAAATATTTAGCTGCTAATAGATCATCAACTTCATACTCCATACTGATGAATACACATGTGACTGAATTATCTAATTCTCAAATCTCTACTCATCTAGATTAAGTGTGTATCTCAAATGTCAAATGTTAGAAGATGCCCTTAAATCATATGTTGTAAACCTGGAATTCTGGAAACTTGAGAATATGAATGAGCCTAAATGCATTGATGCCAAAGTCCTAAAGCTTTGAAATCAAAACCTTAGAGCTCTGATACCAAATGTTGGAAATGAGGTAGGCCCAAAGCTCATATCACAGGTCCATGGTTCCATAGGTCCAACATATACAACACAGAATCTAGCAATCTTCAATATTGACAAAACATGAACATCCTATACTTAATCATACAAATGATGAGATAGAGATAGAGAAAGAATAGATGACATGTGTAAGATGTTACGTAAGCCATCGCTTACTCATAGTATCATATATACCAATGTTCAATGTACAATGTGGGAGCAAAACTCTCAACCACTCTATGTGATGAGAAATAGATGGAAGAGTGAATGTACAAATGTAACAAACATATTCAGATGTATGGACAGAAATCTGAATATACATGAGATGTGTGACAAGATAGGTTGTAGAAGAGTGTATATGAGTGATCGAAAGAGGAAGGACCAGTGTGAAACTGATAATCAACAAACCCTCATCTAACCTTAGGCTATGGAAGACCCTAAGTCAGATACATGTGTGAAAAGATCACATACTTACAAGTAGCAAAGAATGCAAACAAGTTTGCTGCCGAAAATCCTCAAACTCATATGAACATATCTTCTCTAACACCTCATCCAAATATGCATATAGCATATACGTACTGATTCTCTTGTACCTATGCCGAAAAGGACTCCTCATGATATGAACGCCACGTCCTCCATAAACTTCAAGTAGTACCTATGTGCATAAAGAGAATATGTACCTAAATACTTAACATAGGATGTAAATCTTATGTTAACCACCATCCAATGTCTTTGAAGTAGCCCAAAATCTTCTTGTAGAAGACATCTTCAAATACACCATGTAGATGGCTGATCCTCACCATCAAGCTGTTGATAACCAAGTCCTCTTTCCATGAACAAGAGATAACCTCCTCTTCATGATCAAGAGTGTGAACACACTCTTCATCTTCTCCAAGAAGAACTCCATAGCCGCTCCTCAACATGCTTCAAGTTAGCACCATGGCTACCCCATGTGCTAGAAGAAACACCACCTCTATTGAGGTCCAAGCACAAGGCTTGTGTTGAAATGTAGGTGAAGGATACTTGATAATGAGATACTACTCTTCTTATATAGTATTTGTACCTCTTGAAAAGCTTCTCCAAAAGCTATAATAAAGCTTTTGCTAAATAAAGCAGAACCAATCGTGATCGCTAATCGTAAGTTGTCTGCCATCGCCATTTGCTATTATGAAAAGTATGATAAATAAAATATGACAAAAACCTATGTGGGCGCCACGACTGGAATCGGGACTCGAACTCGGGTGGCTCGGATAGGAACCAACTATGATAACCATGGCGTTTGCGCCACATGCTGTTAGAGGGAGTGTTATGAACAAATATTTATGCTATAAATTCTAGAGAGAATGGACCAATAGGAACATTGTTTTCCAACAACTACTATGCCATTAATGGTGCCATGCATGTAGAGAAGAGAATGGTTAGAAATTCCATTACCCAGGGTACTTAATTCTTGCTCTAATACTTCTTCAGACCAATTAGGTTCAGTGTCAGGAGGAACATCCTCCATGTTGTGTACTTAGGCTTCAATGGGTGGCCTATTAGTAGATCTCATCCGACAGGCAGCTTTGGTATGACCAATCTTTCCACAACTCCAACAAGTTATACGGGGTCGTTTTTGTTGAGCATTCATCATCATATTTTGAAGAGTGGTATTGGATGGTACTAAATGGGATTGATGAGGGCATTGGAAAGTAGATGAAGCGGACATAGTAAAAGGATGCTTAAAAGGAAAATTGGCTTTGACGTGTGGTTGACATTGACGAATTTGTTTTAAGCGAAGTGTTTTGGTGATAGATTGGAACTGCTTTTCAGCATCATGCGCAAAAGAGATAGCTTCATACAAGGTTGTAGGTTGGAGGTTATGGAGCTTTGCTTGGATTCCCATCTGTCACTCTAGCACAATGGTGAGTACCAACGTGAGGAGATACACCTCATAAATATCAATCCGTGGAGACGTGAGGACCGGTATGAAGACCGTGAGCAAGTGATGGCACAAGTGCGTGGGTGAAAGCACACAAGCATGCACACACATACACACACACGCGCGCACAAAGTAAGAGCAAAGAGTGGAACAATGGAAAGCTTCGATTACCAAAGAGCTCACTTACAAAACTGAAATCTACAACAAGCTAACCTCAAAAATGAGCTCTCCAGCCCTTTTTATAGTTTTTGAGTGGTTTTGGCCCTGTCCAGACCTAGTGTCCGGCCTAGTTAAAAAATAGGTTCCAGGGCTTATTTGGGGGCTCAAACGGAGTCTAAAAATTATGAAAATTGGTAGGATGGTAGATCTAATACTCCTCAAGCTCGAGGACTCCTCGGCTTGAACAAAATGGAGTTACAAAAATGGAAAATGGTATTTACAATGGTTTTTAGTGATAAAAATCACTATTTTTGTAGGGATTTCTTCTGAAAATTTGACAGGTGCTTCTTGGAGCTCCCTACTTGCTCCTTCTTCTTGTGTGTCTACTTCCTTGATGCGCTTCCATGCTTTGTCCTTGACCTTGAGCTTCAACACTCCCCCCCCTCTTGAGTTTGTCGTCCCTAACAGACCCTTGTTGTCGTGGTTGTTCCATGTAGTACATTGAGAGGTAGTGTCCGTTACGTTCAACAGGGGCGATCCCTCTTCCCAATGTATCTTGGTCATTTGTCTGGGTCTTCACTTTGCCACTGTTATCTCTTGCAGTTTGTAGTCCCTTTGTACGTACTTCTGCCTTATACTCCATCTGGGTGGTGCATTTGTAAGTTTTCCAAAACTGCTAGCTGCTCAAAGGAGGTGGTCAATGTTGATTGGGAGCAACTCTCGGTGGTGGATGGCTTCCTTGCTCTTGTTGTTGTCATCTTGATGTCGTCTGGTTCTTCCAAAGATGGCTTTTCATAGTTTTCATGCCAAGTACTTGTAACCCATAATGAATGGTGGGTAAGTGCATTAGTGCATGGGTTGAACAAAATATGTGCCTTGTGCATGGCCTTGTAATGTGGCCCTACATATGCGTACTTGGAAAATGCATGGCAAGAAGTATGGTGCAAGAGATTGGGTCTTGAGCTAAGTGCCCAAGGGTATGCTGACGAAGAGGTTTCCTAATCGATCATGGCGATAGTGTTGTTGAAACATACACGTCTTACCATGGTGAAGGGTCCGTTGATCTTCATCGATTCGTGTTGTGGTTCCACTTGGTGTTTGACCATCAGCTTGTCCTTTTTGTTGAGGGATGTTCTTGCTGGAAGTTCACTGATGAGCATTTTCAAGCACAATCCTCTTCTTTGTCCCTTTTTTTTTTTTTTTTTTGGAACAATGGAATCAACCAAGAAGAAAGATATTAGTATCAATAACATATTTTGCATGTGAAAATTGTGTTGTGTCTCATGTGCCTGGGATTTCTCAATTGTGTCTATGCACGGCCATGTAAGGTGGCCCTATATTGATGCATACTTTGGAAATGCATGACCTGAATGGTGCAAAAGACAAGGTTATGCCAAAGCCACATGGTTGCTGCACGTCGAGGCTTTTGATGTTACTCGCATAGTTGATGCATTCTTTGTTTGGAGGTGTCGATTGGATCTCGAAATGATGTAATCCTCCTAATGGGGACCCATTTCCGGATAGTATTTGGCCCTGTAGAGATCACCTCAGGCCAGTTCTTCTTTGGATGCTGTCCAAACTTTGGTATCCAGTGTGGTTGGCCCCTTGGTTCTGTGGATGTTGCTTGTGCTTTTGGCTTCCAAACCCATATCCTGGGTGAGTGCCTACCTTTTTTTGTAGAAGGGTTGAGTTGAGCTTCTTTTGGTCTTTGTGCTCTATTCTTACCCTTTGCTTTTCTTGGCTTCTTTGTTGAGGCCTTTCGCATGGTGGGGAGCATAGGTCTTTGTACGTGTAAGGGCTTCTTGGGTACCCACATCTGTAATCGCCCTTGTTGAGCTGTAGCTAATTTTTTAGGCACCCAAATTTGTACCTGATTGTGGTCGGACTTCATTGATAGCTTCGGTACCCAAATTTGATGGATTCTTCGTGCTTGACCCTGTCGTAGGTGCTTGGTCCTTCTGTAGTCATGGTCGATCTGGTTGGGTGGGAGTCCTTGAGGCAACATCGATGGTTGTACGCCTTTCTTTACCCAGATCTGTGTCATGCCCAACACTTCTTTCTTCTTGAGGGCTCGTTGTCTATTTGATAGACTGGCTGTCTTGCACTGTTTTGCTTGCTTCTGAGGTTGAGCTCCTGTGGATGCTTTGCTCTTTAAAAAACAAGAAGAAGGTTCCTCTTGCCTTTGCGACTGTCCTCCCGTGATTGCGTCCGTTTGGATCATAGAGCTTTTGACATCTACAACATCTTGTTCGAGAAGATTAGCCTTAGAGGAACAAAGAGAGTGTGTGGTGTCAGTTTCAGTGGGCATGCGATTCTCCAATTCTAATGTAATGCATTGATTATATACCCACACTTGAAGAAGTTGACTTCTTAGGTTCAAGTTGACAGCATGGTCGTAAATCCAGTCTTGACCCAAGACAAGTGGTTCTGTGAGGTCCTCATCATGACACACTAGCATTTTGACTTTTATTGGAACATCTTGAAGGTAGATGGGAAGTTCCACCTCGCCCAAACAGGGTGTTTCCACGCCTCCTAATCCTATGAGATAGGCTTCTATGGGCTTGATGTCTAATTGCAGGTCTTGGCAGTATGAAAATTGAACTACACTAGTTGCTGCTCCTGAGTCAACCAATGCTCTCACAGTCCTTACACTCCTTCCTTGTCCTACCTCTATAGTCACAAAGGGTCGTCGATCAATTATTTGAGAAGTAGTTCTGCCCGATTTTTGGCACACGTCCATGTGATATTTTGGAGCCTTTGTGTTGACATCTAGGCCCAGCCGCCATAACTTATTTCTTCTGATGCGCTCTCTAGCCTCTGCTTGTGCTTCTTCTCTAACCCTTAACTCCTCTTCTTTTCGCTTCTTAGCAGTGTTGAGTCTCGTGAGCATTTCCTCTGTAAGAGGTTCTTGATATAACTTGACTCGGCATCCACTAATATAGTTGGGTAGGAGATCACCTTCTAAAGTGGCCAATTGAACTGCACCGCTAGTGGAGAGTCTATTAATGATCATGGGTCCATATCCTCGTTTCTCCAATTTGCGGGCATGTTGCTTTAGCGTATAAACCAGCACTAGATCTCCTTCCTTCAAGCCTTTATTCTTTACATGGGCATCAAAGTATGCCTTTTGCCTTTTCTTTGCAGCATAAATGCCTGCTGCTGCCCGTAGCCTCGTCTCACCTAAGCGTTCTAGATCAAAGATCCTGGAAGACAACTCATGTCCATTCCACTCATGCTCTTGTGCTACTTTCAAGGCTGGGATTAAGAAGTCCAATGGTAGCACGGCATTCTGTCCAAAGACCATCTGAAATGGGGTAGCATTGAGTACCGTTTTGTAGGCCACTCGGTATGCCCAAACAGCATGATGAAGTTGTTTGTCCCAATCAAAGCGTTTATTATTCACCAGTTTTGTTAATACGTTACATAGGATCTTATTCGTGCTCTCGGCCTGTCCGTTGGCTTGTGGGTGATAAGGGGCAGACTTCTTGTGTATCACCATGAATTCTTGAAGGAGATGTTCAATGACCTCATTCAAGAAGTGCGTACCTCTATTGCTAACCAACTCTATTGGTAACCCGTACCTAGTGAACACATTTTCGAATAAGAACTTAGCCGTTGTTTGAGCATCATTCTTTGTCGTGGCTTTTACTTCCACCCACTTTGTAAGGTAATCTGTAGCTACAATAATGTATTCTGCATGGGAGTTTCTAGCTGGGGGGTTAATAGGACCAACAAAGTCTATGCCCCACTTCGAGAATGCGCACCCTCCCATCATTGGCCTTAAAGGCATCTCGTCTTTTCTTATCGGATATTGGGCACGTTGGCATGTGTCACATTTCTTCACATAAGTATGTGCATCCATATGAAGAGTGGGCCACCAAAGTCCTGAGAATAAAATGGTCTTAATTACTCTGTCAGGCCCAAAGTGTCCACCTGCAGCACCGCTGTGTGCAGTTTCTAAGACTTTCAAATAGTCTGATTCATGAACGCATAGTCTTAAGTATCCATCTTTGCCTCTCCGATATAAGTTGTCTCCTACCAAGGCATAGTCTTGAGCCTCTTGCTCCATGCTCCGTTTTCTTGCAAGACTAGCCTGATTGGGTAATGTTCCCGATCTCATGAACTCAACCAATGGAGCACTCCAATCTGGGATTAATGACACATGATAAAGAGTGGCATGCTCCACTGGGGGTCTCTTCTGGCACTGGACAATTTTGGATCCACTCCTGTATTTCTTTGTCCATGCTAGGCCAATACACTCCTAAACGTTTTAGATTCTGCAATGTTCGTTGTTTAGAGTAGTGATTTCCTAGCAGTCCCTCATGGGCTTGTTGCATCCAACTAGTATGTTCGTCGTCCTCAACACAACAAGCTAATACGCCCTCAGCATCTTGCTTGTACATACTTCCGGCCAATATTTGATACTTTTGTGATTTCACAATTTCTTCTTTGCTTGTTTTCACATTCTTATTTGCAGGACCGAAGGTTAGGACTGGTACCAACTTGTTTGCCCATTTAGGAACAACTTCCAAATTGAACAGATAAGCATCGGGCAATTCATCAGACACTCCTTGCGGTGGCTCTCCTGAAGTGATGCGAGAAAGATGGTCTGCCCTGAGATGGGTTCTACCTTTCCTGACAACAACTTCAAAGTCGTATTCCATTAGTAAGAGGAACCATCTTACTAAGCGGCCTGTATTGCAAGGTTTATTGACCAAATATAGTAAAGCTTGATGATCAGTGAAAAACTTGAACTTATTGGCCAATAGATAGTGTCTAAACTTCTTCACAGCATATAACATACCTAAGCCTTCTCTCTCCGTTGTGGTATAATTTCGTTCAGCTGCATTTAATTGCCTACTAGCATATGCTATCGGCAAATCTAGGTTTCCTTCACCTGTGGGTTGTGCTAGCACACATCCTATTGCATGATTGGAGGCATCTACATGGACATGAAAGGGTTTGCTCCAATCCGGAGTAGTCAATATTGGTGCGGTGCACAAACGTCTTTTCAGCTCATTGAAGGAATTCTCGCATTCCTCGCTCCACTCAAAATTTGTTAACAACCCATAAAGAGGTTTAGCTATGATGGCATACATGTGGATAAACCTACGGTAATATCCACAATGGCCCATAAAGGCTTGTACCTCTTTAACATTTCTTGGTCTTGGCAGCTCTGCTATCGCTCTTACCTTGTCTTCATCTGTTGAAATTCCATTCTTAGAAACAATGTGACCTAAGATCTTACCTTGTCGTACCATGAACACACACTTCTCTGGGTTCAGACAAACTCGATAACCTCTACACTTGTTGAAGATCTGTCTGAGCTCAGGGATGTGGTAACTTCTCTGTTGGGAATGCGCACATAAATCATCCACATATACTTCTAAGCTCTTTCGTAAGAACTCTTTGAAGACATGACACATGAGCCTTTGGAATGTTGCAGGTGCATTGGTGAGCCCAAAAGGCATCACACGAAATGCAAAGATTCCCCATTCTGTGGCAAAGGCCGTTTTGTGTTGATCTTCGGGGGCAATGGCTACTTGGTTGTAACCTGAAAATCCATCAAGGAAGCTATAAACTTCCTTGCCTGCAACACGCTCCAATAGATGTTCGGTGATTGGAAGTGGATAACTATCTCTGATCGTAGCGGCATTAACTTTTTTAAGGTTAATGCACACGCGCAATTTCCCATTCTTCTTGGGCCCCACTACAATGGGGGACACCCATTCAGTGTGCTCAATCTCATAGATGAATCCAGCTTCAATCAGCCTGTCAATTTCCTCCTTTATTTTGGCTGCATAATTGTCATTATATGTGTAGGGCTTTTGTTTGGTGGGCTTGGCATCAGCGGTCATCGGAATCATATGAGAGCAAATCTTTGGATCTACTCCTTTCAAGTCTCTATAGTGCCATGCGAACACATCCCTATATTCCCTTAATAGAGCTACAAGCTCTGCTTCTTCTTTTGCACTTAGGTCATCTCCTATGTACGTACATCGTTCTTCATTCCCTTCAATGGTCACTACAATTTTTTTGGTCTTTTCTTTATTGTCATATGCTTCTCCTATAATGGCCTCTCTCTTAGGCATCCGTACCAAAATTTTTCGGTCTTCCACTTCATATTTCTTGAAATTATCTGGTACTTCAAACAATGATTCTTCCTCTTCTTGTTTCACTGCTTTTCTTTTCTTTTTCTTTTGACCTCCTTCACTTCCTTCCTTTGAATTTATCGTTTTAATACTCGTGAGGGGTTCTTCTTCTTTTTGGGTTAACACTCCTATGTCTTCTAAATAGTGTTCCTCTGAGTCAAAGTAGGTATCCATCACAATGGATTCTAGATCATCGTCATTCTCTTCTTCTTCTATGAACTCACTAGGATCACACTCTTCCAACAGGGGCTGACACATGAACACTGAAATATCATAACCCTCCTCATCACAGTGAGGTGTCCATTGTTCTTCATTGACTGCTATGTCCATGGTAGCTAAGATTTCTGCCCAACCATGAGGCTCAAATTCCTCATCTGGAAATATCATTGGTGTATAGGCTGGGTCTTTTATTGGTCTATCTCCTGGGGACGTTCCTTCCTCTCTTGCTTTTAGATGCTTTTCCTCTTCCTCTGCGACCTTGCACATCCACAAGTGAGTATCTTCATGCAGCCAGGATGGATCAGGTGAACTTCCAGAATGCACGGAGATAGAATCTTCTTTCGCTTTGTGGATAGGATTCCACTGTAGGGGTGGTACATCTCTGAAGGTGTAATCCTTCAAATTGACCTTGGTGGTTACCCCTAAGTGCTGTAAGTACAAGGAGTTGGTTCCCCAATCCTGTACTATTTGCAATTGTCGTAGGAACGGTCTTCCTAGGATCATCTCGTAGACATTATTTTTTTCAAAGTCACATATAGCAAATGTATGTTCAAACTCTACACCACAAGTAGTTAGAGTTATCCCTTCGAGCAATCCTAGAGGTCTTTCAAAATGACCATCTGCCATTTGAAGCTTCATTCTTGTTGGTCTTAATGTGGGTTTGCCCCATTGCTTCCACAGGGAGGTGGTCGCAATAGCAACACTTGCACCCGAATCTACAATTGCCTTGGTTGTGTAACCTTGATAGGTGATCGGAAGATAAGTGTTACCTTCTTCACCTTCGCTCATGTCTCCTATCTTGTCGAGAGGTATCTCTGCAACTTTTTGCTTAGAGCCTACTTTTGGCATATTGGATTCAAGTTCTGGAACCTGATCCTTCACATGATTCCATAGCTCCGGTTTTGCCTTGAGCAGCTCCTCTACAGTGAGATGACACTGAACCTTAGTGTTCTTCACAACATCAGTGTTTCTTGGAATCACTAAGTCTTCATTTCTTACCAATATTGTGAGAGCTCTGATCTGGATAGATTCAGATTCCCATGGGCCTATGAAATGAGGCAACTCTTGTAAAGAATTAGATTCAAAATCTAATCTTTCATCTTCTTGTTGCTCTGCTTGGTCTCCATAGATAGACGGAATGTCTTGGGGAAATTGATCATGAAGATCATCAATCTCAGGAATAGGAGGGGAATTACCCTTCTCCTTGGCCCATTTCTCTTCCTGTATTTCCCGCAAGAACTCTTGAGAGTACTGTTGAATTGAAGGAGGTATTCCAGCATTCAGGGAATTAGGAACATAAGCTCCCATTGGTGGTGAGCTTCCTCTTTCAATAATTGGTTGAGCCTGTGGAGATAAAGAAACTTGTGGTTTGTTTACCAACTGCTCTAATCTTTCTAGTAAGCCTTGGAAATGCAAATCCGGTTTGACAGAGTTTGTCTTATTGAACTTTTGACTAGTCTCAAGTATAGCTTGAGCTTGTTCTACCATTTTCATGCACATTTTCATCCGTTCAATCTCTAAATCTGCTCTAGGGTAACTCTTGTCTAGGTTTGCAGCTGTTGGCCCTTCTTGAAGACGAGCCTGGTAGGCCTTGAACATCATGTCCAAGCCTTCTGGGGTTGGATCTGCAAGAACAGACCCTGGTTGTGGATTATTTACAATGGGTGGTGGGGTGGAATGAGGTGGAGTGGATGGAGCTTCGGCATGCGAGGGGCTTTGAGACGCAATGTATTCTATTTTTGTTTTGGTATCCCTTAGGCTTTCTTCTAGCTCGGATAACTTTTTGTTCCACTTGCCATTAGCCTTCTCTCTGGTATCCTTCCATGTTCTTGGTTTCCTCTTACTAGGCTCTCCTGACTCACTTGGCCCGGATTGCTCAGATGGTTTTGCTTGTTGTGCAGCCTGTGCCCTAGTAACTGCCTGTACAGGAGCCACATTACTGCTACTTGAACTTGAATCTGCCACTAAGCTTACCACGTTGATGGGTGTGACCTTGGGTGCACTAGAGGGATTCCTGGGACACTCTCTAGGAAGGTGTTCCTTGCCACACTCAGGACAAAAGCCTTGTATTGTGATGTTCTCTCCTGGTCCCAGAGCTGGTTGGTGGGGACATTCACGAATGAAATGATCGCCCTCACATCTAAAGCATGGTCCTCTAGGGGCTTGTGGTCTTACTTGTCTCAATTGGGGCCTAGGATTTGGATTCGTATACATGACATTGGAGTATTCTGGCTCCCAATTTTGTTCCATAGGTGGTGCCTCATATTGACACTGAGAAGTCTCACTTTGCTCAGGTGACTCTATATAATAAGCATGTGGACTATCTTCATGGAAGTAGTTTGAACCATGAGCATGAGAATCATTTTCTGAGACCAATGGGGTTAGTGGCACCAATGCTCTATTAGGGTTCTCCTCTGCCATCGTATATTTAACTGGGATCACATTGGCAGGAGTTGGCGGCTGGTTTCCTAGGACTGGTTGTGGCCTATATGGTGCCTGATATTGCTGCTGGTATTGAGGTTGATATTGTTGTGGCCTATAATATGGCTGTTGGTACTGATTCTGATACCTACCCTGTTGGTAAGGTTGCTGATAATTTTGTTTAACAGCCTGCCTGTTATAGGGACAATCTTGGGTCGTATGATTTGTATATTTCCTCTCAATGGTGCAATATAGAGCATTAGGGTTTCCTTGGGGTTGAGTCATCATTGGGCAGACATTAGCCATGTGATCTCCTCCACACGTATAACATCGCTTCACTGAGGTGACCCTTGGCATTTGTCTATTTTGGACTCCTAGCTTTTTGGCCAATTGCTCAGCTATCTCATCTATCTCAGTGGAGGTTTTAGAGGTATGACTTGTAGAACTATCAGAGTCCTTATAGAGTTTGGATAGTCCTAACTCCTCACCCAAGTTGTCTTCTATGTCAATGCACATCCGTATACACTCTTCTATGGATCTAGGCTCTTTCAAGTATACATATGACCTTAATTTTGTGCTCAACAGGCCATCTAAAAACAGTGCCACCTGTTTAGCTGATGTGGGTAATTCTGGTACAGGGCATCTTTCCAAGTACTGTCTAAATCTTCTTCCTGCGAGTCGCACTGTTTCTTGGGGTGTCTGCTTGAAGCTGTGGATCAAGGATGATGTGTTATGCCTGATACCACTCTTGGAAAATTCCACAATGAATTCTTCTAGCAGCTGACCTATCTCTCTATAGTTGCGACTGTTTAGAGGTTGAAACCAAGCTAAGGCAGTACCCTTAAGAGTCAAACCAAATGCCTCGAACTGGGTGAATAAGTCCTCAACCTGTTCAGCTCTTAGCACTTGTTTGAACTCCGCCACATGATCATAAGGATCTCCAAATCCATCAAAGTAGTTCTTCATTGTCTTAACCACTTGAGAGGGTCTAAGGGTTCTTGAGTGCTCTCGTGGTCTAGGCAATGGGAAATCATGATCGTCTCTTTGATGCCTATACACTCTATGTCTCTCCCTTTCAAGTCTTTCCGTTCCATATCCTGATCTGTCTCTGCCTATAGTGTCTGCAAAGCTTACCTCCGGTCTCTCTCTAGTTCTTTCTCTCTAGGTTTCATGAGCCTTGGATGATCCGGCTCCTTGGAGGCCCTGGGAAACATTAGATCTTGGTGGAGGGAAAATTGATTCACCTTGCCAAGTGTAAGCATGTCTGTCATGATCTGATACCAATAATAATTTCTGAGATGTGTGATCTAGGTAGACAGCTTTCCCTGGTGTCTCTGGGTCCTTGAATTCGTAGATGGTGACTACTAGGCTGGGTTGATCTGGCCTAAATCTCCAAAAGGCTTCCTCCGTTTCTCTATTCACGAATATTTCTATGCTTTTATTATCTTGAGGAATCCATTCTGGAGTGAGCACTCTAGTTAAGACTGACTTACCTCTAGGGGTCTTGGGTTCTCTTCCTAGGTCTCCTTGCTCTAGGTCTCCTATCTCATTCTCAGGGATGATATTTCCAAACTCATCTGTCCTATCTGGTAAGTTGGTAACCACATACATGGTGCCTTCCTTATCAATGTAAGCACCCTCCTCGAACTTGACTACTGGGTGTTCAAGTCCAAAGGGTTGGTCAGGATTTTTGAGTTGAACCACTGATCATCTTAGACCATCCTCATAGATGCGAGCACCTAATTGGTTGGTCCTGATATACTCCAATTGGGTCTTATAGGGACCTTCTGGTGTCTGTAAACAGGCAGTGCCTGAGTTACGTGTGGGTCTTTCCATGCTAAAAGACATTTCCGAGTCACTGGTTTCTGAACTTCGTGTGTAAGGATAACCACTAAGCTGTTGAGCCCAAGACTTGGATGTATGGTTGACACTAGCCTCAGATGACCTAATGCTTTGTCTATCCTTGCCTAAGTGTCTGCCAGATCTCAGGTTCATAAGCCTTGGCTTCTAGTCCCAAAGTTCTCTTATATTGCTCAAAATCCTTTGGAACACCTTGGTTTTCCAATTTTCCTGAGGGTCAACTTCAAAATACCCTATCTAATAATCCTGGTATTAATTTAACCACGAGCTTTCCAACAAAACCAAAATCACAGCAAACGGATTTCGTATGAGAAAGTTATGCCAATTCAGGGTTTTGGGGGTTAAAACAGGGAAACAGGATCTCTCTGGGAACTCAAAACAGGCGATACGATACCAGATTTTCCATGATACGATACCTTTGTCTTTTTGATATATTTAGGTAGTGATGTGTGTGAACACTCTAGGACCGCCGGGGCACTTTTTTCCCTCTTTAGGAGGTTTTTTTCCCCCGGCTTGTATATACACCTATTGCCCTAATGGGCTACTTATCTTTGTACATTCTCTAGTAATACATTAAGTCTTGTGTGTTGTGCTCCAAGCTTCTTCTTCTTCCTTGTGCTGTTCGCGTGCTTCCGCAGACGTCTAACTCCAACAATTGGTATCAGAGCAGGTCGTTGCTTCTTCTAGGGCGCCGTCGACACTCCTCCGTTTGCAGTCTCAGATTCGCATGAAATTTGGTGAGCTCGTTTGTGCACTATCGCAGCGCTTGTGCAGGCTATTTCGTCCTTTTGTGCCAAAGGTATATACCAGTTTCTGTTCGCCAGTTTAAGCGTCTCGAAGTCTGCTACAGGTCTAGCAGAACTCGTCTGGGCAGTTCCGTTCAACTTTTTGAGATACAGTCAATTTTCTGCATCAAGGTATTTTAGTCACCGGCCATGGCTGAAAGCAGTGATGTATTCCGTATGTTGGCTGTTGAGGATAAGTTGGATGGTACCAACTACCCATTATGGGCTTATATGATGCGACATGTACTGGTTGCAAAAGGATTGTGGAACATTGTGCAGGGTGTTGAAAGACGTCCTGTTACACCTGTAACGACAGGTACTGCAAATACAGGTGTTGGAGCTGATGAAGATGGTGTCGAAGATGATATTCCGCAGATTCCTGTTCGTGCGGCTGTTTCTGTTGCACCTACTGCAGAGCAGATTCGTTGGGATGGCAGAGATGCCCAGGCACATGCATTGATAGCTTTGTCTGTCAAACGTGCCATTATCCCTCACATTCGCTCTTGCAGAACAGCAAAGGATGCTTGGGATACACTTACCACTTTGTACCAGGCTAGGAATGAGGCTCGTGTTGCTTACCTCCGAAAACAGTTGGAGAGTGAGCACATGAATGAAGGTGATTCTATGGACAGTTTTCTTACAAAGATAAAAGACCTGAAGGAACAATTGATTTCTGCTGATGAGGTTATACCAGATAGCTCACTTGTGCAGACCGTTCTGAATGGCCTTCCTGATTCATATCAGAGTTTTGCCTCTACTCTTCGATTGATGATGAAAGGCAATCCGAATGCCTTGTCATTTGAGGAATTAGTCTCTGTTCTGTTGCAGGAAGATCAGTCCAGGCAGAACAGGTCCATTATGCGTGTTGCAGATCAAGCTTTCCTGGCTAGTCAGAAGGGCAAAGGAAAATGGAGCTCTTCTACTAGTAAGCAGAAATCTGCAAATGCTGCACAATCGAAGAACCAGGATAAAGATGAGAAGAAATCAGAAAAGCAGAAATTGTTCTGCAAGTACTGTAAAGGAAATGATCATATTATAAAGAACTGTCCAAAACTGGCTGCTAAAGAGGCAAAGAAGAAAGAGGCTGGAATGGTTGTTGCAGAGGCCTCAACACCAAAAACAGAGTCTGCAAATCTTGTGCAGGAAGAAGAATGGGCGTTTACTACTGTCTGCAGTTTTGACCCATCTTCTCATGATCAGTGCATGTCTGCAGTAGACTCAGATGTTTGGTACTTTGACAGTGGGGCGACCAAACATATTACCTCGCAGCGCAGTTTCTTCTCTTCACTCGAGCCTGCCCCTACAGGGAATACTGTCACATGCGCCAATAACTCCTCTTATCCTGTTATGGGAGTTGGTAAGATCATTTTGACTACTGCTGATGGTAGTTCTTTCACTTTGTCAGATGCTTTATTTGTGCCAGGGATCAAAAAGAACCTGTTATCAGTTTCTGCATTAGCCAAGATTGGCTTGGTTGTGAAATTCGTTGATGACAGGTGTACAGTCCATGATCTCTCAAATGGCGATGTGATTATTGCTTCTGGCATTTTATGTCGTGGGCTGTATAAGCTCATAGACTATGAAAGATCTGTGAATGATTCGGCATGTGCAGTTCATGATTCTCAGGCTATGTCAGATGCAAAGCTTTGGCATGCACGCTTTGGTCATCTGAATTTTGCTAGTTTGTTACGCCTGCAGAAATCTGAAATGGTGTCTTCTTTGCCCAAACTTGAGGCACCTGGAAAACATGTTTGTGAAGGCTGTATTTTGGGCAAAATGCAGCGTTCTTCCTTTCCAAAAGATGGTTCAGTTCGGGCTATGCAGAAATTGCAGCTTGTACATAGTGATGTCTGTGGTCCTATGCAGACACCCTCTTTTGGAAATTACCTTTACTTCGTGACTTTCATTGATGATTTTTCCAGGCATGCATGGGTATACCCACTCAAAGCAAAGTCTGAAGTGTTCATGTGCTTCAAACAGTTTTTGGTTTTGGCTGAAAATCTGTCAGCATGTAAAATGGGCACCCTCCGTTCTGATCGAGGGGGGGAATATATGTCTTCAGATTTTAATGCATTTCTGGCTGAACGTGGGATAAAACAACAGTGTACAGTGCCGTATACACCTCAACAGAATGGAGTTGCTGAACGAAAGAACAGGTCACTCATGGAGATGGCGAGGTGCATGGTCAAAAGTCAGGCTTTACCACATAGTTTCTGGCTTGAGGCTGTCATGTGTGCAGCATATGTACTGAACAGGTGTCCCACCAAAGCGTTGCAGTCTATCACTCCATATGAGGCTTGGCATGACCGCAAGCCATCTGTTGCTCATCTGCGTGTTTTTGGTTGTTTGGCATATGCATTAGTGCCTGAACAACATCGCAGAAAATTGGATGATAAGGCAGTAAAATGTATTTTTGTTGGGTACAGTTCTGAAAGTAAAGGCTATCGTCTGTATCATCCACAGACTAAACGCATTCTGGTTAGCCGTGATGTTGTCTTTGTGGAAGATGCTATTCAGCCATTGCTTTCATGTACTAAGGAGACATCTGTTAGCTCCAAAGACATGTATGATACTTTGATGCCTCTTTTTACAGGTGGACAGGCTAGTGCTGGTCCTAATGAGGCAACTTCTCAACCTTTGCAGGTTTCATATGATGATGCAGATCATTCCATTTCTGATGCAGATTTACATGATGCACTTGTTGATGAGAGAGCTGATATTGAACAGGCAAAAACTATGCCAAAATGGCTGGTGCAGACTTTGCGTGACAGCAAATTAGATGCACCTTTGTCATATCGTACTCGTTCAGGCTCTCATAGTACCTCCTTTGCATCAGATTGCTATGCTATGGCTGCATCTAGTCTCTGTGATGAGAATGAGCCTGTTTCTTTTGATGAAGCACAAAATTCAGAAAATTGGATGGCTGCTATGCAATCTGAATATGATGCTATAATGAAGAATGGTACATGGTCTTTATGTGACTTGCCTCCTGGCAAGAAGGCCATTGGCACTAAGTGGGTATACAAGCTGAAGCGTAAACCTGATGGTACAGTTGACAGGTATAAGGCTAGGCTTGTTGCAAAGGGTTATGCGCAGGAAAGAGGCATTGATTTTGATGAGACCTTTGCACCTACATGCCGTATGACTACTGTTCGGAGCATTTGTGCACTTGCAGCCCATCATGGTTGGAATGTACATCAGTTGGACATTAAAACAGCATTTCTGAATGGTGACTTGCATGAAGAAGTGTATGTTTTTCAGCCCCGTGGCTTTGTGCAGAAAGGGCATGAAAACCAGGTGTGCAGGTTAAAGAAGGCGTTATATGGTTTAAAGCAAGCACCACGTGCTTGGTATGAGAAGATACATGCCTATCTGATTGCACATGGTTTTGAGAACAGTCCAACTGAAAGCACCTTATATGTTAAGCGTGCTAATGATGTGCTTCTGATCATTGTTGTCTATGTAGACGACATGCTGCTCACTGGTCCTCTTGAAAAGCATATTGCTGATTTCAAGGCTGATTTGCATGCCTCATTTGAGATGTCTGATTTGGGGCATTTGCATCACTATTTGGGCATTCAGTTTATGCAAGTTGATGGTGGAATGGCTTTGTGTCAAACGAAATATATTGACACATTATTGCAGCGTTTTGGCCTTGAAGACTGTAAGCCTATTGCCACTCCTATGGAGACAGGTTTACGATTGAGTCTTCATGATGCTGGAGATGCATTTGATGCTGTTCTCTATCAGCAGGCTGTTGGATGCTTGATTTACTTATGCATTACTCGGCCAGATATTCAGTTTGCTGTCTCACAGATGAGCAGGTTTATGCATTGCCCAGGAGTCACGCATTGGAAAGCGGTTAAGCGCATCTTTCGCTACTTGAGTGGTACTCGGCTACTTGGGTTGTTTTATCCCAAGGGGGGATCACCACCGCCAGATTTGCATGCTTTTTCTGACTCAGATTGGGCTGGTTGCTATGACACTCGTGTGTCCACCAGTGGTTTTTGCTTCATGCTTGGTAGCTCATGTATATCTTGGTTGAGCAAGAAGCAGCCTACTGTGGCCACTTCCAGTTGTGAGGCTGAGTATAGGGCAGCTTTCACAGCGACTGTTGAGTGTGTGTGGCTCAGACGCCTTATGGCTGATTTGGGTGTTGGCCAGTCTTCTGCCACCACCATCTTCACTGACAGTCAGAGCGCATTGGCAGTTGCGAGGAACCCTGTGTTCCATGCTCGCACTAAGCACATTGAGGTGCATTATCACTATGTCAGGGAGAGGTTCTCTGCTGGGGAGATCAGCTTGGCATATGTGCCCACGCAGGAAAACATTGCAGACCTTTTCACGAAGGCTCTGCCTAGGGAGAAGTTTGAAGCTTTCCGCAAAGCTTTGGGCTTACTTCCTTTTGTGGAGTGATTTCCACATAGCTCGGCACTTCCTTATACATGAGTGCCAGCTCCTTGTTCACCGCATCACTCCCAGGGGGGATTTGTTGATATATTTAGGTAGTGATGTGTGTGAACACTCTAGGACCGCCGGGGCACTTTTTTCCCTCTTTAGGAGGTTTTTTTCCCCCGGCTTGTATATACACCTATTGCCCTAATGGGCTACTTATCTTTGTACATTCTCTAGTAATACATTAAGTCTTGTGTGTTGTGCTCCAAGCTTCTTCTTCTTCCTTGTGCTGTTCGCGTGCTTCCGCAGACGTCTAACTCCAACATGTCTTACACGATACCCCTTCAGACGATACCACCTAGATGATACGATACCACTAGGATAACTGCGATCGCGATACCAACCTCACGATACGATACTGCTCTCTTAGGCGATACGATACTGAAAGTGGTCACGATACGATATCTCTAATTTGCATGATACGATACCAGAAATTTGACGCGATACGATACTAGTATAGTCCACGATACGATACCTCAAGGTGCACAATACGATACCAGAATCTCAGGCGATACGATACCACTTGGTCAACGATACGATACTGTGACCGTCGCGATTCGATACCACTGAGGCAACTATGATCGTGATACCAACACTTGACGATACGATACCAGAATGGTATCGCGATACCTCAAGTGGGCATGCACGATACGATACCACTTAACCTCGTGATACGATACCAAAATTTAGACGATCGCGATACCAACTTGGCCGGCGATACGATACTGCACGGTCGACGATACGATACCAAGACTGGCACGATACGATACCACTGGGGCGACCGTGATCGCGATACCAGCACTTAACGATACGATACCAAAATGGTATCGCGATACCTCAAGTGGGCATGCACGATACGATACCTTAACAAGTATCGCGATACACGGGAATTCTGGTATCGCGATACCAAAACTCAACCGGACACGATACTTGGAGATTTTCACTCCCAAATTCAAAAATTTTTGCAAATATGTGTACCTTATTTCCTCCTTGTCACTTCTATCAGAGTGTAGATGCAAAATCTAGCTCCAAAGTCACACAACCACTGTCGCGATACCAGACGCAGGTCGCTTCAGCCCGCGCGATACTGAATCAAATTTTTGGAGTTTGAGAGGTTTTCCAAGAATGTTTCTTCAGCGTTTCTGCTCTGAACAGCCTCCGCACTTGTTCCTCATAGCCGCAAGTGAAAAACGAGGTGAAGATGTAGGCGAAAATGAAAAAAATCAGAGAATATGAAGAGGGAAGAAGATGATGATGAAGGTGAAGATGAAGAAGAAGAAAAAAACTCAGAAACTAAACTAAAAATGGTGATTTTTTACCTTCCAACGTCGCTACTCTACGTCTTACCGTCACACGCTCGTCCTCCAAGCTCTCTCCCCGGCAACGGCGCCAAATTTGGTGTCACTCTAGCACAATGGTGAGTACCAACGTGAGGAGATACACCTCATAAATATCAATCCGTGGAGACGTGAGGACCGGTATGAAGACCGTGAGCAAGTGATGGCACAAGTGCGTGGGTGAAAGCACACAAGCATGCACACACATACACACACACACGCGCACAAAGTAAGAGCAAAGAGTGGAACAATGGAAAGCTTCGATTACCAAAGAGCTCTCTTACAAAACTGAAATCTACAACAAGCTAACCTCAAAAATGAGCTCTCCAGCCCTTTTTATAGTTTTTGAGTGGTTTTGGCCCTGTCCAGACCTAGTGTCCGGCCTAGTTAAAAAATAGGTTCCAGGGCTTATTTGGGGGCTCAAACGGAGTCTAAAAATTATGAAAATTGGTAGGATGGTAGATCTAATACTCCTCAAGCTCGAGGACTCCTCGGCATGAACAAAATGGAGTTACAAAAATGGAAAATGGTATTTACAATGGTTTTTAGTGATAAAAATCACTATTTTTGTAGGGATTTCTTTTGAAAATTTGACAGGTGCTTCTTGGAGCTCCCTACTTGCTCCTTCTTCTTGTGTGTCTACTTCCTTGATGCGCTTCCATGCTTTGTCCTTGACCTTGAGCTTCAACACCATCTCCAAGCCATCTTCATATTTTCATTGCAAACTTGCTTCAAGAACCTGCTCAAGTGAACAAAGTAATAAAAGACATTGCCAAAAATATTCAGTATAAATAAATACATTATCTCCTTCTCTCCATCAAAAAGTTTTCCATGCACGACGTGCATGTAGATGGAACTGGCAAGAAAGGAAAGATTCCTTAATTTTTTCTTGAAATGCATCCCATGTGGTAGGACGGTTGGAACTATTCCGTAAAACATTCCACCATAGCTGCGCTCTTCCTACCAAGTAATTGGTAGCAAACTTGACTTTCTCATGTTTTGAATATGACTCATCGGAGTAGAAATCATTGAATTGAGAGAGCCATGACATGACAAGTTGGCCATCCTTTCGTCCATGCAATCTGGAGAATTGGAAGTTCTTAGCACCTATATTGGAACTTGCACCTTCTTCTTGTGCAGTGATAATCGCTTTCACCACTCTGATTAAGCTACAATCATCACTTTTTACTTGTTGGAGCATATCATCGCGTTCTTGTACAGCTTGTTGAGTTGCTTGAAGTTCTTGTCGCATAATCTCTAATTGTTGCTCGAGTGAAACCCCAGGTAAAGGTGAATTGCTAAAATCCTCCATTGTTGTAGGATCCATAATTAGAAAACAAAATCCCTCTTTCAAGCTATGTTGGATTCTCAATCTAATAGAGTAATAAAAAATCTTGTTCCGAGAGCTTTCCAACGATATATTATATGCTAAAATCCGAGTTATATAGTGAAAGTTATGTCCTTTTTATGATGCACTTCCCTAGGAAAATCGACGGGCGCTTCCACATGTGTGAGCTTAACTTGGGACTTGGAAAACGAAGAGGGAGGTGAAAGTTGATGTAAATATCATAAAAGGGAGATAGAGTGATAACTCAAAGAGATGGATTAGTGTTTAAAGTACTTCCCATGTAAGTAGGAGGTTATGGATTCAAATCCTCCTACCTTAGGGAGTCTAAAACTCTCTATTGCCACTCAAAATTAAAATTCCCTCGCATGTAGCCAACGGTCGCCAAGGGAGCCTTGGGTGCCAATGTTTCCAATGTATTTCCTAAGTTATTGCATAAGTTCTTTGCCTTAGTCGATGCCTTGGAGTAAGCCACAGGTATAACGCAGGTTATGGAACTGAAACTGAAACTGAAGCAGAAATAGAATCAGAAGCAGAAGCGGAAGCCGCAGGTGTAAATGTAGGTATAAACACAGGGCCTGGTTCTGGAACTGAAATTGAAACTGATACTGAAACAGAGACAGAAGCAAAAGCAAAACTGGAAGCGAACGTGGATTCAGATTCGGATTCGGATCGCGAACAGAGAACGCAAACAATCCCCTCAACAATCTCCTCCGGAGTGATACGTGCCAGGCTCTGATACCACTGTTATCAGGATGTTGTATATTATGGAATCATGGAAGGTTAAATGGATTTTTAATGTTTTAAATGTCCAGAAGGTTTTAATGTGGTTGTGTTTGATCTAACAGGTGAAGAAGCATGAGGGCGTGGATACAAGTGGACACGCAAAAATAAATAAATTCGAAGACTTCTAAAATAGTTATATTTAGGCTTATCTTGTTGTAAAAGTAGTGGTTCGCTTTAGAAAGCGACGCCTTTTGTAAATAAAGTAGTTTTTCCTAAAAGTCGCTTCTAAAAGTGACGGCCATGTGACTTCTATTTTCAGGACGTAATCGAAATAAACCTATAAATACGTGTACGCTGAGAGACTCATCCATCAGAGTACACGAGGGGAGATTGCACCTAATATCGCGTCGGTTGTTTCTCTGTTTCTGATTCCTGTTTTGTCTTCTTTCTGCCTTTGTGTGTGCATGTGATGAAGATCTTGATAACATGCTCCCTCTATGAGCTCATGTGTGAACCAAACTACTACCTGCCGTACACACATAGATGTGTTTTTTGAACCTTCGAGCCACCGAGCTTGTCTCCTTTTTATCATAAGAGATGCTACTCTATATTATGAGTCTCAAGTAAGATAATAGACTCTCCTATATGAGACTTCCTGTTCTCTCTTCTACCAAATGGTAAGTGCCTAGGTGATGCCATCTGGCATCCTTCTTTCAAAGGTGAGTCACACCCCATTGAATATCAGATAACATTATTTCCTTTCCCTTAAAAACATTTGCATCCTTGAAAATGTACATGAAATGTCCATAATGGTAGAAGTAAGTGCTCGAACTCCTCTGAACCCCATGTACTCTAGGTACATGGTCATCTCTGTGAGTTGTTTCCTTGTATCCTTCCCCTTAAGAAGCCTCATATGAGATCATCTCAAAGGTGGGAAATTTTCTTGATGGTTCCTACTATATCCCATATAACGCAACTTCCCAACTATCACTCCCATAACATACAACATCATCCAAATGACCTAAGTCCATATAATGTATCCTATATGGAGTAATGGTATGAAAATCAAATTTAAAGTGTCAAGCTTATTAGCTTAACCATACCATAATGGAGATAATAAACCATAGAATCCTCTAAAATATAGATCAAAGTCCCATATAAAGTGAATCGAAACCCATCTAGGATTAAATGATAGATTTACCCTCATACCACTCTAGGCCTTCATAACCTTGAGTGTACTCACAAGTAATAGTTTACTGTAAACTACTTTGTAACTATGCAAATCCATCATCCTAGCTCATATATAAGAGTTTCTTGGTAGTAAAATGCAATCTTTACATTCCTCCAACCAAGAAGTCTTTGGTTTGTCATCCATTACCTTTGGACTTAGTTCTATTGGAAGAGTGTCAATTGACACTATTGCAAACTCTAAAATTTCCTCTTCCCTTTAATTTGCCATATGAATGCAAAACAAAATTCTTTTGAGATTCAGATAATCCCTAAGTACCCATTCTTCTAATTGATGTTCACATACCATCCTCATGATAAAACACCAACTAAGAGTTTCCCTATCCCCTAAAAACCCTAAATAGAGGAGTCATTACTCTACTCCAAGTCTCACTAATGTCAATAAATAGATCATCTCATCTAGTCAAGGACCATCACTAGAAATAAATATAGCTACTTCTCTCCAAAGTCTCCATGTGGGACCCAATCTAACCATCATGATTAATTGATCTCGCTCTTTTCTTTGATAGAAGAGTGCCACTCCTATCTAGACAATCTAAACATGATAAAGTGAACCTCTCTCTCTCTCTCTAATCTCATCTAAGGAAAAGAGCTCTAGTAGTGGAATCTATTCCACTTTCCCTTCCCCTTTGTAAAAGATTTGATTGAATCCAATTACCTTACTCATCCATAACTGAGAACATGCACATAAGTTCTCCATAATTTCTCTTCAAGAATAGTGAAGAATCAAACTCTCATGTGAAGGAATATTATACTGAAAAGTAAAGTAAATGAATTCCTTCTAAAATACAAACTACGAGATGTTTTCTAAACACCTCTTCTCTCTAAAGAAAAACATACTCTATTCTTATCCTAAAAAGAAATCATATTTTTGGTTTCTTTTTCTCTTTCAAAGAGTAGGAGCTAAAGTGTAAGATCTGAGCTAAAGTCAGATCTCTCCTCGATCTCGGAGCTAATTCCCACTTTTTCCTTTCCTTTAAAGAGAGATTTATGAGTTTATTTACTCCTCTCTTCTGTTAACTAATGCCAAATACCTTATTACATACATTCCTATGAAAATGGAGAACAAATCCCCCATGAATAATAAAGGTGTATGTGGTGAAGAGTTGAGAAATTAAATTTCTTCTTTGGTGATAGCAATGGTGATAAAATCACCCATCATATTCTCTTTTGGAAGAATAAATCTCCCCTAAACTATGAAGGATAACTTCCCATCCTAAGGAGATGTCTACTAAGAGCTCTCCTCTAATCTAGTGAGACATGCTGCCATGAATGGTGAGTCCTTTTCTCCCTGGCCATAGAAGAAGAGTGCTCAAAGGGAATTCATTTCCACCATCCCATACCAATGGAACCTTCTTCCAATTCATGGCATCATGCCTACAATAAACCAAATGTATATTCCATATATATATAATGGAATATGTAGGTGGAATCTAATGAATCCCATATCCTCAACTCATGTAGGTGGAGTCAAATGAATCCCATATCCTCGAACTAGTTAGTTTGGTCCTGGCCAACATGTGACAATGGATATCTCGTTCTATTCCAAACTAACTTGTTCTTAGGTACCAAGACTAAGTCTAGGTACCTCTTTCTAGATCCCAACATACATATATGTATTGGGTACCCTAAAAGGTATCTCCCATGCATCTATGCAACTTCCTAAAACCTATAGGATTGCTTGTGCATATTCCTAATACTGAAGGTATATCTCCTTCCCCTTAGCAATCCTATGGTCTAAATCCATAAGGATCATGAGTAGGGATCCTATTACCATTGAATTTGCCTTATCTATAATATTTTGATCATACTAAGTCCATCAGATACATGCTTATAAGCATGGTTACACCTTATTTATGTTTGCAAAGAAGTCATGTTACCATGCCATAAAATTCTTACCTAAAGGTAAGTGTGTATATAACGCCATGAGGTGGGGAAAATTTTGACAACATTTCCCTAGAAAAATGGAATCCTAAAAAATCTTACCATGAACTCAAGTATAAGGCCTTATGGGCCAATGTCACATAGGCCATCCACTATAACATAGGGCTTGGCAAGCCCATGGCATGCACACCATATACTCATACAAGAAATCCATAACCTACAAAAACATAAAATGCTAGCAAGCACATCTTACTTGCATAGCCTTGTAATTCTTGTAATTATCTGTCCTGCAAACCATCAAAAGTATACACCTAGCAAGTTGATCCATACTTTTGGAATTAAAACAATGACCAACTTTGATGGATCCATTCCAATCTATGCATGTATATACAGAACATGCCAAAACATAAAGCAAAATGCCTAAAAATACAAACCATATGTCCCTAAATGGTTTGATATTGCAATTGTATGCATCCACTCCTTTTTTATAAGCTTCATGACCTTTGGATTTTTTCCTCTGGGGATCCTAAAAAGAAGTTTTGAAGCATCGAAGAGCATTGGATCACTTCCCAAAACATTAAACAAAGTGAAATGATTATTATAAATAATATAAATATGCCAAAAAATGCATGTATAATCCATCTTTAGACTTGCAAAAACTTTTTAGGACCTGAAAATAATCATAAATTACAATATTCATAATCTACAAGTGCCTTCCCAGTTTGTAAGATATGGCTTCTGTACGGTAGTTGCTGAAAACTATTTAGACTTTGCAAACCTGCACAGAATTGGAAAAATACATAATTTCCAAAATTTCATTTAATAATATAAAAATAGATCTTGTGCTCTTTGAAACCAGCCATAACAAGTATAATTTGAGTTTTTCTATCCCAAGACATGGCCTCTCAAAGTGTGATATGCCAAACTAATGGACAAGTGGAGGGGCTGGAAAATATGATTTTTGAAGTGCGTAAAAGCATCCTTTCATCAACCAAATCCTATATTTCTCTCCATAACCTCAGAGAGTAATATGTGAAGATGCTTGGGCCTACTTTCACCTTTCCCAATCCTCCCTTTTTGCATGCTAATCTACTCCCCAAAAGAGGCCTAAATGATTTTAACTTTCAATAGTGTGTCATAACAAATGAGAACTATGCCATAAAAAGAGAACTCCTGCATCAAAAATCAAGCAAATTACATCTTATGTTTGAAAACCCTTTATACGAGTATACATATATTTAAAAAATCAAGTGAAAACATGTTATTTTTTGACATTTTTTGAAAATTCAGGAGCTCAAAATGTGCCCAAAATGTTGATCTATTTAACGTTGACATCTCCAAAATCTATATGAGAACTATAAAAGTGATAAAAAATCATGTATAAAAAATAAAAATTGAAGGTGTGTTCGATGGAGGATCTTAGATAGTCATTCAAATTATGTGAACTAATTTGGAGCATTTGTATAAGCACAAAAAATATCATAGATTTTCAAATCAACTCACAACTTTCTTGATCTATGTCTACACCCCCCCTAATTAGATGCATTTGATTTAGTTTGAAACTATTGCAAGCTCTATTCTTCTTCTTCTTCTTCTTCTATATCAATAAGAGCTCTATCCTCATCCAAGTACATACCAAGTTCTATAGGATCATGCATAAATCTTCTTATTTTCCTATGATTAGCTATCTCACATAGACCTGTAACTTTTTCTTTATCATATTGATGGCTGCTTTCCTCAAGAGCCTTGTTTTTGTTAAGGCAAGATCATAAACAAGAATATCTACATAATTTATTTTAAGAGTTGATGTACTCTGAATATTGTTTTTCTTTTTTGAGCCTATTTGTTTGGTATGGCATACCATTTGTAAGTTATACTTACCTATGAATGCATACCATTTGAGCCTGTTTTGTCATCCTTGAGCCTACATGAATTTTCCTTTTTGGTGGATGAATAAATCTTTGATAATTCTTGTTCTAGGAATATTAGTTGGAAAATGCACCCAAACTTCATCTCCAAAATAGTCATTTTCCCACATTTTGCTAAAATTTGGTCTAGATGCTTGTTCTTTTTTTTTAAATCCTTCTTTTTTCTATTCATAATCTGAATTATCATGCCACAGTATGTTTCCAAAAAGGGTTAATAAATAAAACATTCCAAATGACATTTCTCTATAGAGGGTCAAAATCCTCATTTAGAGACTCAGATATGCTCATATTCTTATATCTTGTGATACAAACATAATTTTTCAAATATGAATATACCACGCGATGCAGACTTAAAAACCCCAAGATCAGCTACTCACTTGCTTGATTTGCATACATGTAGTTAAAGATACGAGTAGTCAAAGTTATGGAAAAAAGTCAAACTTTATACTTGGCATCGACTTTATGCATAACTTTATACTTGGCATCGACTTTGACCACTCATATCTATGACTACAAGTATCCAAATCAAGCAAGTGAGTAGTCGACCTTAGGGTTTTTAAGCATTCTACATCAAATGGTATATTCATATTTGGCAAGCTATTTTTGTATTGCAAGATATAAGAATATGAGCATATTTGAGTCTCTAAATGAGTTTTGACCCATACAAAGAAATGCCATTAGGAATGTTTTAGTTATTTATCCTTTTTGGGAACTGTGTACCTAAACACCAACTTAGGGACTTGTGGAGAAAGAGACTATACCTCGATCCCCCTCAAGTGTATATAGTGGGGATTCATGCTTTCTTTATCAATCCAAGGAGTATCAAAACCTAGCCAAGTGTATGAAGACATGCATTCAAATGATGATCAATGCAAATGAGCTTCTCAAAGAGCGTAAACAAGTCCAAGCCTATTCCAAACAAGTGTCAAGAATCTATGGAGATGCCACGATACTTTGAGCAGTAGCCAACAGTAAATCGAGATTTTCTCTCAGCTTCAAACTCCAAATATAGCAAATACGGATTGATTTCGAAGCTCTAAAGAAGACGCATCCAATGGTGGTCTTTTCACTCAATTCTGACATTTTTGCTTCAAGTTATCAGCAAAATACTGAGTCATGGGAATGACCTTCCTACACTTCAGCACTTCCTACACTTCACACACATCTTAACAACAACAAACAAGCACTTTCATGGATAGACAACACTTCCAAACACTCTTTTCAAGCATCACACATGCATACGAGCTCACAAAGAAGATGATACAGAGAGGAGAAGACACAAATTCGAAATTCTGTGCTATTGATTCTCACAATGGCAAAAAGTCCTCACAAAGAGTCACAAATTAACTTATATACATGTGCCCTAAAAATGGTCCTTTCACACAAGAGACCGACACTTTATTAACCAAAAGGTTAATTTCCTACTAATTTACAAGGGTAAGTTACTAATTTCCATGGGTATGCATCTAGAGGACTCCTCTAGTGCATTTACATCAGAAAATATGCTACAAAATGGTTATGATACAAAAAATAAAGTGTCCAAATTGGAAAAATTTTGGGGCCCATCTTTTTCTCTGCTTTTTGCTCTTCTTAGCTCTGCAACACTCTCCCCCTCTTTGTCTTTGTCGTCCCTTGACAGATTTTGTTTATTTTCTGCAGCTTGTCTAAGTCTTCCGAATACACACGCCCAATGGATCATTTTCCAATTGCTTCTTAAATCTGGGTTGCTGTGTTAGGTCGGCTGCCATGCACGCCACCAGTGGAAGGTATGAAGGTGTGGTTCTTCAGCCTTCGATCTGGACCTTCCGAAGATCAAGAGGTTGAAGCACCTTCTTGGGGTTTTGGATCCGTCAGATATCTTCTTGCACTTCTTCATGGATACTTCCTGGCCCTGGTCTGTCCTTCCCATGAAATGTCCTGGTTGTTAATGTTCTTTAATTCCATTCCTCAGGACCTGGTTGTTTGGCGTTGTTGCGTGATGCGTGCCCCTGCGGGGCTTCTTGCAGAGATATATCTTCAGATATACTCTTTTCAGTGAAGCTTCTTTTTTGGTCTTCTTCTTTTTTGGTCTTCTTCTTTTCTTCTTTTCAAACATACTCCCCCCTCCTGAACTCTGTCATCTCCGATAGGCTTTGGAAGTCAGCGGGAGTATGTTCTATAAACTTTTTGCTCTGTCTCATTTAGCAGATTAGCTTCGCGTATCATAAGTTGCTTCCACTGTTCTGCTTTCACACCATCATGTGGTGGCTGTCTGTGATCAACGAAGAAGCTTAATTCATATGCCACTAATCTGGCATTCAAGTTGGATGACATCTTTAAGAAAATTTCTGAATCAATTTCAAAAAATCCTTTGAAGAAAGCTTCTTTGAAGGTTTGCATATATGTACTTGGTAAAAACATGAGCCTAGAATAATATGCCATTATTGTGGGTCGGCTAGGCATAACAGACAAATAAAAAATGAGGATATATGTTCCTTGATTAATACCAATGAAATTTAAAAATTTATAAGCCGCGTGCTTGAACACCTTCAACACTGTAAGTATCATGCTGAGGATTTTATTCGTCATCTTAATAGTTGAATCGGGGACTGTTGCATAACAGTGTAGCCAAAATTCAATGGTTTTTACCATGTAATCCTCCATTGGTAGATAATTATGAGGTGGACTTGGAAGTAGCAGATAGTTCAACCACTGTTTATTGATCACACCATTCTCTTGCATGTCCAAAAATTCTCTGGTTTCTCTGCGATGGGGTGTTGGGCAAAAAGGAGGATTTACCTGTAATAAATACAGTGTTGTTTGCTAGTGCACCCGCAAGGTAGAATTTTTCTCCAAAAATGTTCTTCTCCATACAAGCTGTGCAACTTCAAATTCCTCTTGAGTATAATTGAATGTCTTATCTTTGAAGTGAAGCTGCTCGTCTGGATCTTTTTGTGTGATCTTCTTTATGTATTGCCTTGTTTTCTCTTTTAATAGTCCATACGGAATGTTGAAGGGCTTCATTATTGTATCCAAGTCTTTCCCCTTTATTTTTTCTTCTTTCATTACTTTGATCACTTCATTTTCAAAATTTTCCGTCAATCGGGACACCAATAGTGCCCGTTCCTTTTGACCTATTTCTGCAGTATATGGCATGGGATGATCATCACATGGTTCTGCCATCTGCTCTTTTATTGGAGAATTATAAATCGGGGGAGATAGAGGACATACCTCTACCTCGTCAGTAGGATTCTCTTGTCTTGGCTCTACTGGTGTCCCGATGGATACTTTTTGTTCTGCTTTAGTTTCTAATTGGACAAGGCATTCACTCTTCTCTTTAATTCTTGAAGAGCTGCCCGGAGTGCCTCTTTTGTAGCAAGTAGCTCATTATCGATCTCTGCTACTAGATCCATATTTTCACTGTAATTCACTACAAGTTTTCCATTGGCAGTGTTCAGATGTTTCTTGAGCTCATTGGTTTCGTTAATGTACCTGCATTCCCATTCTTCTGTTTGGGCTTGCTCTTGTTTCAGCAGATCTGCATATTTCTCAATCTGATCTCTTAGTTCCTTCTAGTCAGTAGCTGAAGTCTCTTGTTTTTCTATAGGTTAGTCATACAGTAATGCCATCATCTGTTCTTTATTTATGTTGCGTAAGTTATCATTTTCCTCCATATATACTTTTAGTTGTGTTTCAAGCAGATTGCTTCAAGCTTTCATCCTCTCTTTGTCTGCTTCACTAGCTTCATGCTATCTTTGTAAATCTGTCAGTTGTATCTGTAGCTGATGCTGCTGTTTCATCAATGTATTACATTGTCCTTTGACTGTGATTATCTTCGTTTCCTTGGCTGAAACCTCTTGTTGGTCCTGGATGAATTGTGAGGACAATTGCTCACTCATTACTTGAAATTGATTCTTTTCCCGCATAGCCTTGTCGTAATTTGCATCCGTTTCCATCATTTGTTGTTGTGTATCCATGGTCGTTTGTATCATCTGCTTAACAACAGGTTTCAATTAAGTAACGTCAACATTCAGCCCTGTGGTAGGGATGCTAGGTTCTTCACCCGTGGTAACATCCTTCCCCTGTGCCACATGTAACATAGTTTCATAGGGCTGCCGAATATGGAGTTGTATCCGTGGCTCAGCCTCCTTGTGGTCAAGCTTGCATTGTGGCGTATCATCAGGTACTTTGTTCACAATTTGTTCCTTATTTTGTGGGAAACTTTCTTCTTTGTCCATGTGTGCTTGTATTTCTTCTTTGATAGGTGGCACTGCATTTTTATGTGTGATTGGAGCTTCCTTTATGCTGATCTTTGACTTGTCGTTGAATTGAATGATGTGGCCTTGTTCAGTGGTTTTTGCTTGGTTTTGTACCTATAACAGTTGATTGTCAGGTGTAACATCTACCTGGTTTATCTCGGTCCATTCCTCATTGTTTGTTTCTGTTTTTATGTCAGTGTCCAATGTGTCTTTCTCAGGGCTGGATTCCTCATTAGAGCTCGAATCTTCTAATCCTAGTTCTTTATATCTGGCAGTTTTTTCTGGGGTATGTTCTTTATCCTTTTGTTTCTTTCCCTGGCTTGTATGTCTGTATTGATGGCCTTGAACATTTAAGTTTACTTGCCCCTGCATATACATGTGCGCCTCCTCTAGTGTTGCTGAGAGGTCTCTTTTTGTGATTGGTTGCTGTGTCAAAGGAATCTTTGGCAATGTATGGGTCCTCTTTGATTGTGGTGTCTCTTGAGCTTCTTCCTCTCTAATGCGTTTAGTCCCTCTAATGGGTTTCTTTGAAATGGTTCCCACTTCTTCGATGGAGATGACCTTTTTCTTTCTCTTCGGAACCGTTGCAGACTTTGCATATTTTGCGATCTCTGTTGAAGTTGGCATCAAGCGTAAGAAATCCTTCATTTCAGGTGCCTTATAAATGAGTAAGGTCAATGCCGAACTTCCATTCAAAAACTTTTTCTGACCCCACTTTTTCTTTGCTTCGAATAGGTGGTCTTGAATATATGGAGTCATATTTACTTTATTTCCAACTTGCCTCATAGCATGTAAAAGCAATTGCACTACGATTTTCTAAGGTGCTATATATCTATGCATACTAGGAAAAAAAATGTTGGTGTACCAATCGAACAGAGTCTTCAATATCGGTTCTGTTGATTTCCAAAAAGGTTCTCTTTTTGGGATCCTGACATTCATCATTGACATTAGTAAGGCCATCTTGGATCCATCCAAAAGCTCTGTTGATTACTTCATGAGTGAATCGAATTGTTTTCCATGTACCAACTTTGTCGAGCATTCTTGCTTTAGGGACTGATGGCTTATCTGATGCAGACTATAGTGTATTCATCAGTTGTGTACTTCTTTGAAAATCAGGCAGGTATATTGGAAGTCTTAGGAATGCATCAATTCTTGCTCGTGTCCAGACATCTGTCATGCGTGGTAATCCTTGTATGATAGTCTGGAAATCTTGTGACATGATAGGAAAGTAGTGATCCCTATCCATGATCTTAATGGTAGCCATAAAAAGAAGCTCTGATACTGGTTGATCATCAAGAAACCAATGACCTCTTGCCTTCGTAATTGATTCCAAGGGAAGAAGCAAGACTTCTTCCTCTTGCGTAGCCTTGAAATTAGAGGATGCTATCTGCGCTCAATATATACCAATAATTAGTGGAAAACTGGTATCAAGAATCATCTTTCACTCATCCTTCATAAATTGGCCACTCTGAGTGAATGTGTCATCCCTTTCCCATGGGTGTGAGAAAGGTAATACTTGGGATTTTCTTTCATACTTATTTACATATATATATATATATATATATATATATATATATATATATATATATATATATATATATATATATATATATATATATATATATATATATATATATATATATATATATATATATATATATATATATTGTTTGTATCTGAAAGAAAACAGAAATGTTAGTTCATAGCCGAATCGGTTATTGAATTATTAATTATTTTCTTTTGGATTATTTTACAAGTGCTCTCCTATTTCCCAAGAGGAAAATGTGCTTCGCTATCCAGCAGTAGAAGAAGAATGTGCCGAATGCTTGGCCTTCTAATGTGTCCCTATTATGCATACTTTGGACTCTTGTAACTCCAGATGTGTGCAAGCTAGATTATTTGGCCGATTTGTACAGATTGTTTTGCCTGTCGGCATCCAAATCTGCGTTACTCCACTGGGACAGACTGCGTTCCCAGCACTCCTGGTGACTGTAATGCTTCTCACGTTGTACTTTTGCTCTGCCTACCTTTTGAAGCTTTGAATGATTTCTATTGCGTATTTAGGCTCCTGCTTTGTCATGTAGTTGTTTGTTTTCTGTTGTTTTGCCTTTAGATCGTATTGATTCTCCTTGTGTCTTGACCTCTCCTTGTGTCTTGACCTCTCCTTGTTGATGATTGTCACTTGGGCACATGATTTGGGAATCCATATTTGCATTCGGGCCGGCTGGGAGGCTATCACCTTCTTTGGAATCCATACTTTGGCAATCCTTCGAGGACCTGGGTGTCCCACATGACTTGCATCCTTATTCCATTGTTGTTTCCGATGTCGAGAGTAGTTCTGTTGTTGAAGATATGCCGTCACTTGATCTTTTCTGATCCAAGCTTGTTTAGTGTAAGGAATGGGGTATATTCTAATGTGCGCAGGTTCTTGGTTGTCTTGCTCACTAGTCACTCTTGTGCTTGGTTCCTCACTAAGGCTTTTATTGGATAAGACACTAATCATGTGATTTAGTGGATTAGGAGATTGTGTGAAAGCAAGATATGGTGCATTCACACATGAAGTACTTGATGGTGGGGTTTCCATAGTGTGAGTGCACATATATTCATCATCGTGCTCGTTTGAGTGATATCTCGGGTCTATGCATTTGGCTTTGACCGATCGTTCGTCTAACATGCTGAATACCTCACGATGTCCTATCTTGGCCAAAATGTATCCTAGGGCCAATTGAATAGTCACTTCATATTCATATATCCAATCTTGACCTAACACGAGCTCTTCTAATAAGTCCTGATCATGACATAGTAAGAGTTTTTGTTCCATAGTGTTGTTTGCGAGATGTAGAGGTAAGGTAATCTTGCCTATACATTGAGTATTTTTTCCTCCTATTCCAATTAACTGCTCCTTAGACGGGCATAATTCTTCCTTGAGTTTCTGCGTCAATGAAGACTTGATACAACTTACAGTTGCTCTTGTGTCAATGAGAGCATCCACCAAGTGGTACTCTTCTGTTCCAGCACCCAAATTCAAATAAGGTTGCTTTATTTGTTGTCCTAGGTTTTCAGTGGCTCTAAAGTTAGCTATTGGGATGAGTTCCTCTCCTTGTCAATATCTCTCGTCTCTCTCTCTCTCATCCACTCTTTTTGTTTCCTGATTTGTCCTCCTGCAGCTCTTGTATGTGCTAAAACAACAAGATAGTCATCTTCATGAATGCACATTCGTAAATGATTGTATCTTCCTCTCTTGAAGAGTTGTTTTCCTATAAGAACATAGTCCTTGCTTTGTTTTGTGAGGGCTCGTTTTCTCGCTAGAGTAGCTCCTTCTGGGTACTCTTGGGTCTTCAAGAATTTTACCAGAGGCATACTCCATCTTGGTGCTACAGTGGAGTGGCATAGAGTAGAGTTCTCTTCTGGATTTCGTTCTTGACAAGTTGGGCAGGCTGATACATAATTATGGATATCCCTCTGCATGGTTGGCCAATATATGCCTAATCTCTTCATTGTTTGCCATGTTCCATTAGCATTTAAATGAGTTTTCCATTGATTTACATGTGCTTTGTGGAGCCACATTTCTTTGTTCCTCTTCTTCCACACATCTCATGAGTAATCCACTTGAGTCTTGGTGATATAAACTTCCAAAAATGATATGGAGGTTTTTAGTTTTCCATAGGTCTTGGTTTCTGTTTGGGGTGATTCCATGCTTAGGTCCATATGTAAGGATAGGGATCAACTCTTATGCCCATTGGGGACATACTTCGAGATTAAAAAGGTAAGTGTCTGGCAGATCATCCGGTACTCCTATAGGGGGTTCTCCGTGTGTCATTCACGACAAGTGATCTGCTCTAATGTGTGTATTCCCTTTCTTGACTACTACTTCAAAATCAAATTCCATCAACAATAGAAACCATCATACTAGTCATCCCGTATTACAAGGCTTATTGACTAAGTACAGTAAAGCTTGATGATCGATGAAGAATTTGAATTTGTTTGCCAAAAGGTAGTGTTGAAACTTCTTCACTGCGTACACCATCCCTAAACCCTCTCTCTTAGTCGTGGTATAATTGCGCTCTGCTTGATTCAGTTGTCTACTGGCATATGCTATAGGGTGGTCTAACTTTCTTGTATCTGTTGGTTGAGCTAAGATGCAACCAATGGCAAACTTGGATGCATCTACATGAATGAGAAATGGTTTATTCCAATTAGGTACTCGAAGGATCAGTGCTGAACTCAATCGACTCTTTAATTTGTTGAAGTCCTTTTCACATTCTTCTCTCCAATTAAAATGAGACAATAATGCATAAAGAGGTCTAGCAATTATGACATACATGTGTATAAATCTACGGTAGTATCCGCAATGTGCCATAAATGCTTACACTTCTTTAGCAGTCTTTGGTCTTGGCAAATCCAGAATCACTTTGATTTTGTCTTCATCTATGGAAATTCCATTTTTAGAGACAATGTCTCCTAATATTTTTCCTTGTCGAACCATGAAGACGCACTTTTGTGGATTGAGGCATACTCTATATTGTCGACATTTGGCAAAAATCCTTCCTAGTTCAGGGATATGTTCTGATCGTATAGTTGAATAAGTGCATAAATCATCCACGTATACTTCCATGCTCTTCCTCAAGAACTCCTTGAATACATGGCACATCAATCTTTGGAAAGTGGCTGGGGCATCGGTTAGATCGAAAGGCATAACTCTAAAGGTGTACACTCCCCATTCAGTTGCAAAGGGTGTTTTATGTTGGTCCTCAAGAGCAATGGCTACTTGATTATACCCTGAAAAGCCGTCTAGAAAACTATAAACTTCCTTCCCTGCCACTCTTTCCAAAAGATGATCAGTGATGGGTAATGGGTAACTATCTCTTATGGTGGCAACATTTACCTTTTTCAAATTAATGCATACCCTTAACTTGCCATTCGTTTTTGGCACGACCACCGTGAAACCCATTCCATGTGTTCGATCTCATAAATGAGCCCAACATCTAACAGCTTATCTATTTCGTCCTTAATTTTTGCTGAGTACACATCGTTATATGTGTATGGTCTTTGTTTGGAAGGTTTGGCTTCGGATGTCATAGGGATTCTATGGGCACAGATAGAAGGATCTACTCCTTTCAAATCCTTATATGTCCAAGCAAAGACCTCCCTATATTCTCTTATGAGTCTTATTAACTCTTGTTCTTCCTCCAGTGAGACGTCTTGTCCTATAAAGGTACATCGCTCTTCTCCTTCTTCCAAAGTTACTACTATTTTCTTGGTCTCTTCTTTGTTGTCATATGCTATTCCTGATTGTGCTTCTCATTTTGGCATTTGGATAGCAATTTTCCTCTCTTCTACTTCATATTTTTTGAAGTGGGTAGGCACTTCAAATTGATCTTGAGGCTTGTTTTCTCCATCATCTTTTTCTTTATCTAGCCCATGCTCTTCTTCTTGTGTCATTTCTTGATTTATTTCATTAGCTATGACACTTACTCTTTGATTTCCACTTCCGGTCTCCATTTGTTCATGCTCCATTTCAATGCTTTCATAATCCTCCTTCCATTCTTTTTCAATTACCTCTCCTTCTTCAGCCTCTTGAAGAACTACCACGTATAGGCTTACGCCATATCCTTCCTCGTCAATGCATTCATTCATGGTTAGTACTTCTTCGTTTACACATACATCAAGAGTAGCTAAAATCTCCATCCAACCATGAGGTTCTAATTCTTCATCTAGGAATACTTGAGGCATGTAAGCAGGATCCTGTACCGACCTAGCTACTCCTTGCCTTTGCTGCCATCCTTTCTTCCTTTCCTCTTCCTTTTTTGCGGTCTGGCATATCCATAGATGAGTGTCTTCATTCATCCATGATTGGTCACTTGAACCTATACTGTGAATCGACTGCTCATCCACCTCCTTATGAATCTAATTCCATTGCAAGGGGGGAACATCTTGATACGTGTATGTGTGGAGATTTATTTTGGTCATGGTTCCTTCGTGCTGTACGTATATCGTGTCTTTTCCCCAATCTTGCACTACCTTCAGTTTTCTCATGAAGGGTCTTCCAAGTATCATCTCATAATTGCTAGCCCTTTCAAATTGATAGATCGCTAAGGTGTGCTCGAATTCAACTCCACAGGTGGTAAAAGTTACTCTTTCCAATAATCCCAAGGGTCGTTTAGTGTGTTCGTCTGCCATTTGTATCTTCATGCATGTTGGTCTTAAAGCTTATTTTCCCCATTTCTCCCATATTTCTTTAGTCGCGATTCCTACTCCAGCTCCAGAATCTAATATACCTTTAGTGGTGTAACCCCTATAAGTAATTGGAAGGCATGTGCTCCCTTCATCTCCCTCGTTGAAATCTCCAATCTTATCGACTGGGATTTTGACTATGGTCACTTCATCAGTCATCTCCTTCTCTTCTGACTTGGTCTCCAATTGGCTGGTTAGTTTCTCCTTCAAATGTGGTTTTATCTTCAAAAGTTCTTCCAATGTCAGAGTACAAGGGATTTTTACCTTTCTAAGATATTGTATGATGTCCGATGTTTGGATTGAAGGGTTCTGCTCTTTTTTTCTTATTGAGGGAATGCAGTACAATTCAGAATTATGTTCGTATTCCCCTGTGTAATTTGGCAAAGCCTTCACACTTCAGCTTAGGTATTGAGTCTTCCAATTCACCTTCTGCTTCTAACTCCTCAAAGGGTGGTTCACTTCCTTCCACTTTTATCCATATGTCGTCTTGGACTCCTGCCCACAAGTCTTTACGCCACTCCCCGTCTACTTCAGGGACAACGGATCCTTCTCTTTTATCCTTGCAAGAATTCCCGTCACTTGTCTCACCTTCTTTTCCTTTCTGGGGATCATTAGGGATGGCACACTCCTGGAATTCTTTCTCGGGAATTCGCGAATTGGGTAGTTGAAGAACAAGTTTTTCTAGGGTCTGTTGAGCTACTTCAATTAATTTTTTGCATATCTCCAACCTTTCTTTCTCTAAGTCACCTCTAGGATATTCTTTTTCATGTTGTTCAATGGTTGGTCCTGCTCTTATTTGTGCTTGGTATGCCTGAATCCACATGGCTAACTCTTCTGGAATGGGATCTGCTAAAACTGATCCTACCTCTCCTTTCTTATACTTTCCCTTCTGATTTTCTCCTTCAAATTACTGTTCTTCTTCTTGACCTTGTTCATTCTTTTCATTCTCCTTCTTTTGCTCTAGTTTCTTTTCCTTTATCCTGTCTCTATGATTCTTCCATCTTTGTGTTCGTTTACTTGTGATACTTTTTCCAGGCTCTTCTGAGTCTTCAACTATTTGAGGTGTAGGTATATTCACTTCTCTGTCAATTCGATCATTTGCTCCAGTTTTTTTTGGTGTCTCTCTAGCTCTTGCTCTTGTTATTGCTTTCAATGGCACGGTGTACGCCTTATCACTCCCTGATGACTCTATCGCTTCTATCACGTTGATCTGCACGTTCAAGTTAACTTTGTTGGGGTTCTTGGGGCAATGTCTAAAAAGGTGTTCTTTACCACAATCACTACATTATCTTTCCTAGACTCGCTGTGGTGGTGGTGGGTTTGGTAATGTGCATTCTCTGATAAAATGATCACCTCCGCATCTGTAACATGGTCCTCTAGGTGCAGGTGGTCTATTCATTGGTCGGGAGGGTAGGGGTGCTCTGGGAGCTATGTACACTAATGACACATAATCTTGCTCATATCCGTAAGAATTATCTGGTACTTCCATGCCATATGCATATGGATCGTACATTTGTCCATATTCAATTATAGAGCTCTCATAAGCGGAGTAATTTCCTTGACTATGGTCATACAATGAGTCGTATAGTTCGTTACTAGCCAAGGGCGTGTCTGGGACTATTGCTCTCTCGGGGTTTTCTTCAGGTTGAGCTATTTTCACTGGGACAACATTCTGAGGATGGGGCGGTTGTTGTCCCAACACAGGTTGTGGTTGAGCGTAACCTTGATAAGCATAAGGTTGTGGTGCTGGTGCCTCCTACTAATATATGGGATATCTAAAGGCTTCCCCTCCTAGATCTCTCTGAAGGTATCCATAAGGTTTTACTGGTAGTTGGACTGGTCTTGATTGCCGATTGTAAGGACAATTTTTTGTGGTGTGATTTGTGTACTTTTGTTCTATGTTACAATAGTGCATAGGGTCTGGGATGGGTGGTCTATTGTAAGCATAAGCAAGTGGTGGGACTACTCCCCTAGTGCACAAATGACAATGGTGATCACCTCCACAATGCACACACCTTCTAAGCATGGGTACTCTCATTGGGTTGTTGGGGTAGTTCCTTGGCCCTTGAACATTCAATTTCTTTGCTACTGAGTCGGCTATTTCCTCTACATTGTTCTTAGATTTTGATGTGCTATTGGCGGAGTCTTCACTTTTCACACTTCCTTGAGGTATTTTTAAATCTTCTGCTAGATTGTCCTCTAGATCAATACATTATTTCATACATTCTTGCAAAGTTTGAACTCTTTTCACATACACCAGAGATCGTAATAATCCATTTACTAATCGTTCCAAAAACAATGACACCATTTTGTTTTGAGTGGGTCTCTCTTTAACAGGGCATCTATCCACATATTGTTTGAATCTTCTTGCTGCCAATCTCATTGATTCCGTAGGAGCTTGTTTAAAGCTATGAATTAATGAGGAAGAGTTGTTTTTGATTCCAGATTTTGTGAATTCTTCAATCAATTCTTGATAGACTTGTTCCATGTTTTGAAAATTATTAGGATCTAATGGCTAGAACCATGCTAATGTCGTGTCTGTAAGGGTTAGCCCAAAAGATTCATATTGGATCAAGAAATCTTCCACTTGTTCGGCTCTGATTACTTGCTTGAATTCAGCTATGTGATTATAAGGTTCACTGGAGCCATCATAGTGGTTTCTCATGCATTTGGCAACTTGGATTGGTCTTAATCTTCTTCCTGGTTCAGGTGGTCTAGGCATCACGGGGACAACTGGTCTTCCTATCGGTATGCCAGGTCCTCTTACTACAGGCGGTCTATCTGGGACAGAAATTCTATTCCTTGGTTCAACTGGTGGTTGAGGCTGATAATTAGGATTATTGGCCGGTGTAGTGAATTGCACATGTGGTCTGACTAGAATATGTGTTTGTTGTGTCTTTCCAGAATGCTGATATGAATTATCTTGGTAGGTTCCTTGGGGATTTTGGGAAGTTGTGGCTTGATCCCTCGATGGGAACACTCGAATGTTCTGATATTTCAACCCTGCTCTTTCTAACTCCGTTAGGGGCTAGTACCTCCTCTGGTTTTTGTCCAAATAAGTAATAATGGAGGGAAGTTCAGGATCTTGTAACTCATATATGGTGATTGGGTTATTGGCCACTTCCCATAATGATGAGTGGGCTCTGAGGAGATGTTCCATCCCATTGATCAAATAGACATCCATTAAGGAATCGTCTTGGGGAACTAAGTCTCGTCTCCAAACCCTAACAACAGTGGATCTCCCTCTAGGGGTGGTTACCTGCTCTTCATGTCCCTCTTCATTAAGTCTGTGGGCATTGCCTTCTTCCCCTTGTTTGTTGATGCTTTCAGGGTGTTCCGTAACAACATACTGAATATCTCTTTTATCCATATAGAACCCCCCCTGTGTACTTAACTACTGGCATAGGTACTACGCAAGAATCTGTAGCTTTCTTTAGTCTGGCCACTCATCGGTTTAGACCATCTAGGTAGATAGGTATCCCATGTTGGTTGCTGTTCACATATTCTAAAGATGTCCGATATTCCCCCTCAATAATTGACATCATGCCAATTATTGGTACAGAACTCTGCATATCCTCTTAAGCCATGGGAATTTCTCCTTCAGAATCACTCGAGGTTTCAGAGTAATGTGAATGACTACTTGGTTCGGCTACACTTCCTACATAAGAAATCACACTTTTTCGGCTTCCTAGGGTTCTTCCAGATCTTAGGTTCATTCACTTAAAAATTCTCGTCTCGTTGTAGCCAACTCCCAGCTTCCAATGTTCTTTACTGAGGTCCCAATTTATAGGAATTATTTGATTGACTTAGAAACTCTCATTGAATCCACGATACACGATATTCAACCCAAAAAAGTATGTCATGATACTCGATATTTGGTTGACTGGAAAAATGCCATGATATTCGATACTTGAGCCCACACGATACATGATATTCGACCAACTTGACAAATCACGATACTCGATATCCAGCAAGTATCATGGAAGGACCCTCACGATACTCGATATTGCACAGGTATCACCAAGAGGTAATCCCATGATACATATATTCAGCAGGTATTGCGATCAGAAGTTCACGATACACGATATTGGGCAGGTATTGTGAAAAATCACGATACACGATACTTGGAATTACCATGATATTTGATATTCATCAAGTATCATTTTCAGATCTCTACGATACTCGATATGTGTCCAATATCAACACGATATTCGGTAGGTATCGCCATCAAATGTCCACGATACACGATATGCCACCGGTATCCCGATCACAAGTTCACAATACACGATACACGATATCTGCTTAGTATCATGAGTGTTTCTCAGCGATACACGATATGTGACCACTGCAAGTATCGCAATACTCAACCAGAGGAGTTCACGATATCCAGGTATTGTGATATCTCAACCGCGGGAGAACATGATACTTGACACTTTTTCAAATTTTTAGTTAGTATTTTTGGATTTTAAGTGCATACAAATGTTCCTAGAGTGCATCTACCCTCTCCCCTCAGTCTGTTTCACAAAAAGAAGAACTTTCTTTACCCTGGGATTGCCCTCACGATACTTGCCACAGGTCGTTTTACTGAAATGCTTGATTTCACCAAAATTTAGGAGTAAGGGGTGGGTAGGATTACCTTGGAAGCTACTCTACCACTTCTCTACAACTCCCTCTTGCTCTGCGTAGCTCAATGATCCTGCTCCCCGATTGCAATATTCACTCTCCAGCGCTCACGATACTTGCTTGGAAATAAGTGACTTGAAAAGGACAATTTTTTGGTTTTTAATCTACATTGGGAACCTGAGACAGGGATGGCGCATTCCTTTCCTGTGTCTCTGGGACACTAGGGTTCCTATGCTGATCCTTTTTCTCCTTGCTATCAATCAAGTATTCTAGCCTCTCCATCAGTCCTTGAAAGTGTAACTCGGGTTTTGCAATGTTATTCCAATTTAGATAATGAGAAGCTTTGAACATCGCTTGTGCTAATTTTACCACCTTCATACAAAGTTTAGTTCTCTCAATTTCTAGATCTGCTCGTGGGTAGTTCTTACTCATTTCTGCTATTTGAGGTCCTTCTTTTATTCTGGCTTGATATGCGCGAAACATCATGTCTAGGTTTTCCGGTATGGGTTCCGCTAACACTGATCCTGATCTTTGAGCTAGATTCTCCTGATTCGATTCTTGTGAAGTCAACTCTAGGATTTTGGCACTAGATTCCTTGAGACTTCCTTCCAACTCAGTTATCCTTTTACTCCACTTTCTCTTAATTCTTTCTCTAGAATCTTTCCATGATTTTGTCTTTTTACTGCTAGATTCTCCAACTTCACTAGTTCCGGCTACTTTCTCATGATTAAGCTATTGATTTTGTAAGAGCACCTAGGCTCTTGTTATAGCTTGGATAGGCACGTATGTAGGGTTGGATCCATCTGCATTGTGCACAATACCTATCACGTTGATGGGTGTCACATTTGAAGAATTAGCAGGGTTCTTAGGACAGTCTTTTATGACATGTTCTTTACCACAATCGGCACAAAAGCCTTGTATGTTATAGTATTGTGATTGTCCTGCTATAGGAGGATGTGGACAATCCTTTATGAAGTGATCTCCTTGGAACCTAAAGCATGGTCCTCTAGGGCCCTGTGGTCTTTGTTGTCTCAGTTGGGGCCACGGATTAGGGTTCGTGTACATCACATTAGCATAGTCGGGCTCCCAACTAGGTTCCAATGGTGGACTATCATATTGATATGCTTCCACATGTTCTGGTGACTCTGTGTAATACGCGGGTGGACTATCTACATAAGTAGAGTCAAAACTATTTGAGTTTGGGTCACTCTCTGTGATCAAGGGTGAAGAAGGCACTAAAGCCCTATTGAGGTTCTCTTCTGGAGCAGCATATTTAACTGACATGACATTAGCTGGTGGGGGTGGTTTCTGAGCTAAAATAGGTTGAGGCCTCTGTTGAGCCTGATAAGTATAATTTTGTGGAGGCCTATAGTAATGAGGCTGAGTATTGTATTGAAATTGATACCTAACTGGCTGCGGGTATGCTTGCGGGTAGTTCTGTCTTACTGTTTGTTTGTTGTATGTGCAGTCTTGAGCTGTATGATTCGTGTATCTTCTCTCAATCGTACAGTACTGGCCACTAGGGTTGGCTTGTGGTTGTGTTGCATTGGGACATACATTCGCCATATGATCACCACCACAGGTGTAACAACGCTTGTTTGTTGTTAACCTAGGCATGTGTTTACTAGAGACTCCTAGTTTCTGAAGAATTCTGTGATGAATGACTCTAGAAAGTGATGAATATCTCTAAATTGCCTTTGTTGCAATGGTTGGAACCAAGTTAAAGCTGTGTTCTTTAACGTTAGTCCAAACGCGTTGTATTGCATGAACATGTCTTCTACTTGCTCTGCTCTAAGCACTTGCTTAAATTTTGCAACATGATCATAGGGATCTCCTGTCCCATCAAAGTAGTTTTTCATTGACTTTACTAATTGAGTGGGTCTCAATATTCTTGCGTGTTCACGTGGTCTAGGTAGAGGAAAATCATCTCTACCACCTAGTATTCCATGTTACCTTTGTCTTTCCACTCTATCGATATTCATGGTTGTTCTATCTCTCCCTAAGGGATGATTGAAACTTACTTCCAACCTATCTTTGTTTTTCTCTCTTTGATTACCATGGGCTGAGGATGTTCCTACCCCTTGTTGGCTCGCGTTTACATTTGCTCGTGTTGGAGGGAATACTAAATCACCTCTCCATGTATATGTGTTTCTAGCGTGGTCTGGCACCACAAATACTCGTTCCGAAGTTTCATCTAGGTATACAACCTTTCCAGGTGTATCTGGGTCCTTGAATTCATAAATGGTGATGATGCCTAACTCAGTAGGTTTTTCCGTTCTGTACCTCCAAAATGCTTCATCTATTTCTTTATTTACAAACAACTCTATGCTTCTGTTGTCCTGAGGGATCCACTCTGGGATTAGTACTTTTGTCAGTATAGATTTCCCTCTAGGCATCCTAGGTTCTTCTAATGGTTCTTTTCCTTGGGCTTTCGCTTCCGTCTCTAACTGAATTATGCCAAACTCATTGGTATTATTTGGCTGGGTACTTAAGATGTACATCGTTCCTTCTTTGTCTATGTATGCGTCTCTCTCGAATTTCACCACCGGACGTTCCAATCCAATGGGTTGATCAGGGTTGTGCATTTGCACCACTTGTCTTCGCAAACCATCCTCATAGGGTCCTTCAGGTCTTACGAAATATGCTATGTTTGACCCTCCTTCTGGTCTTTCCGTGCTAAAAGCCATTTCTGATTCACTTGTATCTGAGCTCAACTCGTAGGGGTAATTACTATTCAATTGTTGTGCCCACGATCGTGCAGTGGTTCCTACACTTGCTTCTGATGATCTAAGGCTTTGTCTGTCTGACTTACCTATATGCTTGCTCGATCTAAGGTTCATGAATTTACTTCCTTGCACACTTTGTACACACTCAGATCCTCAATGTTCCTTGTTGTTTATTTGCTTGGTTCTTTTTAAATGCTTGTTAAGTTCTTGTTTTGTCTCAACTGTATGCGTCAGGAATCAACTTTCCGTGGTACTTTTGAGTTCTCGTTCCATGAGACTCAAGTTCTTTTCCTTACGGTTTTCGTATCGCACACGTTTACTTTAGTCTTGGACTTGAAAAGTTAAGTCTCTTGAACTTAAGGTGTTCCTATTGTCGTTAATCCACAATGCTATCCTGTAGCATAAGCTAATAATTGACTAAGGCGGTTGAGTAATCTTCCAACCTCAAGTCAGCTTTGTTGGTTGCCCTGTTGCCCAAGAAGTCCTGCTTCCCAAGCCCTGCGTTCTTCACTGCCTTGCTTTGAATGCCCTTGATTGTCCTTGCTAGACCTGGAAAAGTCCAATATTATACCAATTTCACAAATGGATGATCAAGCACTTGAGTATATACACCCTTAAAGGTCCTTTCCCTTTTGCCCAAAATTTCAATGCCCCCTGGCTTTCTAGTCCCAACTATGTCAACCTCAAATTAGCTTATCTAAACCTCAACGTAGTACTCGTCAAATTAGCTTATATAAAACTTAGCTTATCTAAAAATCAATGTAGTACTCGTCAAGAGCTTTCTAACGAGCTATAAAGCTCAAAAAACGGACTTCGGATGAAAAAGATATGACCGTTCAGGCCCTCGGGGGTAAAAACTAACAAACAAGTTTTTCTTTCCCTATGAGCTAAGGGGTCTCCTATGAGTCTAATCACCCAAAAATTTTCACAAAGTAGCCCCGAATTTGATCAAAAATCAAACCCTAAAAATTCCATGTGGGGTGGACAATCGTGATGGTTTGAGATAATCGCGATGGTCTGGGACCGTGGCGATGGTCCAAATGAACCGTCGCGATGGCGTGGCACAATCGCGATGGTTCGATGGAGCAAACTATCGTGATGGTTTGAAGTGAATGATCGCGATGGTGTGAAAATGAACCATCGCGATGGCTCAATCGGCAAACAATCGCGATGGCCTCAATCAATGGTCAATGTGAACCGTCGCGATGGTCCGAAGTGAACCGTCGTGATGGTCACAGATGCGATGGCGTGAGCCAATCGCGATGGTCCAAAATTTGAGTCGTCGCGATGGTCTGAGGGTATCATCACGATGGTCTAGCTTGCCATGTGGCAGGTGGATTGTCGCGATGGCGTGAGCCAATCGCGATGGCGTGGGGTCGACGAGATCGTTGCGATGGTCAAGGACCGTCGCGATGGTTCAAGTGAACCGTCGCAATGGTGTGAGACCGTCGCGATGGTCCGGCCGAGCCGTCACGATGGTGTGAGCCAATCGCGATGGTGTGACACAATCGCGATGGTTTGAGCCAATCGCGATGGTCCACCAAAATGCAAATTTTGCAAATGCAACAATGGATTCCTATATGTGCAAGGATCGCCTACACGCTAGTGAACTCGCTTACCTCAAACTCTGAACTTGGCAGACCATCACGATGGTCTGACATAGTCGACATTTTCTGACAGAAAGTGATTTTCTTAAATTTTTGCAGCTTTCTTGATGCTCTGGAGCACTCTACCTGCAATAAAACTCAAAAAAACAATAACACATGCAAGCACAAAAGCTCTCTCTCTCTCTCGCATGCACAAATGAGGGAAAATGAGGAGAAAGGGTGGATATGGTGAATTTTCTGATTTTTTTGGAGTGGAAGATGATGATGCGGTGATGAAGATGGAGTGTGGGGAGGTGAAAAACACCAAAAACTAAGTAAAACCAACAACAAAAACTGAAATTTTTACCTTCCAACACCACTTCTTGCTATACACTTACCATCACACATTCCTCCTAGACTTGATCACCGGTGTATCGCGGCATTTCCCTCTCTCTCTCTTCCCCACAACCCCCTCCAACCCCACCGTCCCCTCCCCTTTTCCCCCACCACCCCCGCGGCCCCCACCATCACCTCGACCCCCTCCAACCCCACCGTCCCCTCCTTTTTTCCCCCACCACCCCCAGGCCCCCACCATCACCTCCACCCCCTCCAACCCCACCGTCCCCTCCTTTTTTCCCCCACCACCCCTGTGGCCCCCACCATCACCTTGACCCCCTCCAACCCCACCGTCCCCTCCTTTTTCCCCCACCACCCCCGTGTCCCCCACCATCACCTCGACCCCCTCCAGCTCCACTAGCCCTCCTCTTTTCCCCCACCACCCCTCCACAACCCCCCACAAACCCCACACAACTCCACACCACCCCACAACCCTCCACCACTCCACGACCCCCCACAAACTCCACAACCCCCCACAGCCCTCCACAGACTCCACACCACCCCATAGCCCTCCACCACTCCACAACCCCCCACACAACTCCACACCCCCCCACAACCCTCCACAAACTCCACACCACCCCACAGCCCTCCACCACTCCACACCACCCCACAACCCTCCACCACTCCACACCACCCCACAACCCTCCACCACTCCATGACCCCCAACAAACCCCACACCCCTCCACAAACTCCACACCACCCCACAACCCTCCACAAACTCCACACCACCCCACAACCCTCCACCACTCCACACCACCCCACAACCCTCCACCACTCCACACCATCCCATAGCCCTCCACCACTCCACACCACCCCACAACCCTCCACCACTCCACACCACCCCACAGCCCTCCACCACTCCACGACCCCCCACAAACCCCACACCCCTCCACAAACTCCACAACACCCCACAGCCCTCCACCACTCCACACCCCCCCACAGCCCTCCACCACTCCACACACCCCCACAACCCTCCACCACTCCACACCACCCCACAACCCTTCACCACTCCACACCACCCCACAGCCCTCCACCACTCCACACCACCCCACAGCCCTCCACCACCCCACGACCCCCCCACAAACCCCACACCCCTCCACAAACTCCACACCACCCCACACCCCTCCACAAACTCCACACCACCCCACAACCCTCCACCACTCCACACCACCCCACAGCCCTCCACCACTCCACACCACCCCACAACCCTCCACCACTCCACGACCCCCCACAAACCCCACACCCCTCCACAAACTCCACACCACCCCACAGCCCTCCACAAACTCCACACCACCCCATAGCCCTCCACCACTCCACACCAACCCACAGCCCTCCACCACTCCACACCACCCCACAACCCACCATTAACTCCACAAACCCCACAACCCCCCACAAACCCCACAAATCCCACATTTTTCCATGACCTCACATAAGGCTCTCATACAGTTTGGATGGATATTTGGAGGATCATTTCTTAACCAAACCCTACAGTGTTATATATCGTTGGAAAGCTCTCAACGAGTACTTTCCAATGGTGCAATAATAACTTTGAAATCTTGGATCAATTTTTGACAACACCCCAAAAAACCCCACAACTCCCCATAACTCACCCCCTATTCCCACCCAACCCACAAACCCCATAAACCCTACAAACCCCACACAACTCCACACAACTCCACACCCCTCCAGAACCCTCCAAAAACCCCATAATCTCTCTCAAATCCCCACAACTCACCTGCCACACCGCCCACTTAATATGAAGGATCAAAAGCTACTACAAAAATTAGGTGAAGGATGTGCTTCTCAGGGTCAGTCAAACATCACGGGAGGCACAAAATGAGGATCTCAGCTTGCATTCAAAAGTGACAGTAAAGGTGTAAGTGGTAAAAGTAAAAGTGGAGAAATGAGTGTTGCCGCCAACCATTCATGACGACTGCCTATTTTTGAGGATCCAATTCAAGACTGGTGGCATATTTGATTTACCCCTCCAATCTTGGGCAATCAACCGGCGCATGATCAGTGGACGTGAGAAATCGGCAAGGCCCTCTTGGCCTATTGGAGCCTATAAAAGCAATGGATTTGTGTTCATTTGGGATACATTCAGATACACACGTTTACATACGTAGGTACAGAGGTCCTCTCTTTGCACTTTGTGGCTTCAAGCCTACTGTAGGAAGTCACTCTATGGTGAGGATACAGAGCGTGGGCTTCCCAGTGGAGGGCTAATAGCACTATAGTGTGAAGAGAGTGGCTTGGTTTTGTCATTCAATGTGATTCATTGGTATTTCGTGCTCTTTCCCTTAGAGCAAGTCTTCATACTTTGTATTGATCAGTGCTAGTCTGCATCTAGTTGTTTCGATTGTACGGATTGGAAGAACCCTTGTATTGATGTTGTTTAGTTCTGGAGTGGCATGTTAGCCCAGAGCATGAACTTTTGAGCATCTCTTTTGCCTACGTTGTAATCATTTGATTCGAGCTAAGGAGTGGATAGTCTTCCATTATTGTCATTTTGTCATTAATACTTTCTTGAGTATTCACAACTCTGTGCAATAATTGATATCTGCCTGCTCACAGAAGTGTTAAAGGGTATATTTCCTTAAGGAGAACCTCCCTTGAGTAGGTGAAGTACTGGAATGCTTTCTGCATGCTCCTGTTAAAAGTAGATACCCCAGTACCTCCTCTACAGTTTGGCACGCACGGTGGGACCCTTGCATTTTTGTGAGAGGCCCTGAGGATAGTAAATAGTCCTATTTTTCAGTATTTTTGCCCTATTGCATTTGCAAGTAGGTACATGACCCATACACGAGCAGATAAGGAGCCTCTTCGTATACAAAGGAGCCTTAACAAGTTAGCTATATCTTCAACTAGTGAACCTACCTCCCCTCTACCCTCTTTGAATTTATCTATTGATTTCAGTGCGACACCACTATCAACGGAGAAGCATAGGAGAACATTAGACTTCTCCTGAGATACATCAGAAGAAACACTAGTGCAAATGGAGGATCTCTCTTATTTACTCTCCAGACTCAATATCAAGTTTCCTACCTTCAAAGGACAAGCTTATGAGGATGCTGATGATCATGTGAGGAGGTTCATCTCCTTATGCCGTGGACGAGGTCTGCAGAAAAGAGAGGATGCAATGTTGGTAATCTTCCCATCCACATTGGAAGGCCTCACTGACAAATGGTATAGTCAATATTGCAGATGGCCATTTTGCTACATGGGAGGCTTTGAAGATGGCATTCTCACAGACATTTCTACCAAGCGATTCCTCGGAAAGAGCTCTAGATCAGCTAGAGAACCTAAAGCTAAGATCAGGTGAATCCTTTCATGAACTTCACACTAGAACAAAAGCACTTGTTGCACGTCTGCCACATGCTCCAGGTGACTTCTTGGTTAAAAAATGGATAGAGAAAGCTCTACCCAGGTCATCTCAGCAGAAGCTACGTGAGTCTCTTAGATTGGATGCAGCCCTCAATGATTTTGTTGCAACAACATCACGCATTGAAGAAGCAAGGCAACATTTTGAAGGGGATACACAATCGAATTATGCTGTAGAACTAGACCCTATTGGGCAACTGAGGAAGGAACTGGAGGCATTGAGAATGCAACAAAATCAACAAGAAGAGAAGGTCTTGCCACCACTACGTTGCACTGATGATGAAGTAGCCCAACTTCTCCGTGAGTTAGAAGATTTGTGGACCACTCAGGATATAGGAAGGCAGATTTGGTGTACAATATGTAACAACAATGGACATTCCAATGCTATTTTCCCTAACAAGGTAAGCTGTCAATTTTGTGGAAAGGATGGTCATGAAGCTAGAGACTGTTACTACCTCAAGGGTACACAACAACGAGGTAACCATCAAGCTTTGGATTCGTATTATGCTAGTACTTCAAATGCACCTAATAGGGAGGAGAATCGGCCTACAAAGCCTAGATATAATAGGCCATTGATGTGTTATCGATGTGGTGAGTATGGCCATATGCAAAATAGGTGTTCCCTTCCAGAAGATACACCTCCTTGTCAACATTGTCCAGAGGCTAAGGATCACTATACCAAAGACTGCCCAAGAAGCCGTCCTGCTCCAATCCACATGATTGCAGTCTCTCCACAAGAAGAAGGTATGACCACTCAATCTTATGCTGTTTCATCTTCTTCAATGCCCATGATGACTAGAGCCAGACAAGCGGCAGCAACCCATAGAGAGGAACAAGAGGGAGTCCAGGATAAAGAAGAGGAAAAGAAGTCTGGGTGGAAGGGCCAAGCAGAAATTGAAGGAGCTTATGAAAGGATGGCTACTTCTCTAAGGGACCAACCAACAACTCTGCAAGAAGACACTCATGAGGTAAACATTGAACAGATCTTGAAAGGTATTCATCACAAGGTTAGTCTATACGAACTTATAAGGATGGATTCAAGAATAAGAAGTGAATTATTGAAGATTATACACTCTGCTCACTTGGTCCAATCACCCAGTATAGATGGTTTCATGGTTGATTTTCCCCCTTCACCCTTGGTAGACTACCAAAGCTCAAGATTATCTATTTGTATAAAGGATGAAGCTCTCACAGGTGTGATCATAGATGGAGGCTCTGGTATCAATTTGATGCCAGATTTCACAATGAAGAAACTGAATTTGAACCCCACCAAGATGGCACCATTTGCAGTTACACTAGCAGATCAACATCGGGTTGCGCCTCTTGGCATTATTGAAAAGGTACTGATGATAGTACAGGGTTGCCACTTTGTTCTAGATTTTGTTGTTATTGCACTTCCATAGGAGACTTCTTACCCTTTACTCCTGGGGAGACCTTGGCTGAGGCAAGCAAAAGCTTTGCAAGATTGGGGGAAAAACAAACTAGCACCAATAGCCAACTGCAGCTACATTTGGAAGAAAGGTTTGACTCATGGAAAACTACTGGGTATACTGTGGACATGCAGGTAATGCCCTCTCTACCCTAAGAAGAAGATACATTATTGAATTGGATGATGGAAAGTGCAGAATGTTGCACGGTGGAAATCAATGAAATAGAGGAAGAAGTTGCAGATGAAGGAGTTGCAGGAAAAGGCCATGAGGTTCACAAGGAGTTGAAGAATGAGAGCTTGCAAGAGATTACCAATGTTGAAGGGGCAACAACTATAGAGGTTTCAGAACAGGAAGGTTATGAGCCCGAATGTAGAGAAGATCTCCCCATTTCGGATATATCTCAAGGATGGACTAGGGAACATATTGCAGAATATAAGCTAAAGTCCACTCCTGCATACAGTGGAGATGATTTCTCAAATAAGACTAGTCCTGAAATACTGGTTCAAGAAATAAATCTAGGGGATGAAGAGAACCCTCAAGTAGTCCACTTGGCCTCCTGGCTATGGCATTATCCCCCTTTACTGCAGAAGGTAACCTCTTTACTTTTTACTTACAAAAATGTCTTCCCATGGTCCTACAAAGATCTAACAGGGATATTAGAGGATCTTGGATTACACAGAATACCCTTAGTTGAGGGAGCGGCGCCTCCAAGAAGTAGGCCGTATCGACTCAATCCAAAATATGCAGAGGTAGTAAAGTTGGAAGTTACAAAACTAGAAGAAGCAGGTATGATTGTTCCAGTAGAACATTCCAGGTGGCTTTCTTCTATGGTTATTGTGCCCAAGAAAAATAGTGGAAAAATAAGAGTTTGCGTTGATTTTCGTGCCTTAAATAAAGTGACTGTTCAAGATGGATTTCCTCAGCCCTTTTCAGAGCAAGTACTTGAGGAAGTATCCGGTCACACTTTGTATGTCTTCTTGGATGGTTTTAGTGGCTACAAACAGATAGTGATCCATCCTGATGATAGGGACAAAACAACCTCTGTTACTCCATGGGGCACTTATGTTTATACCCGCATGGCTTTTGGTTTGAAGAATGCACCAGCTTCATTTAATAGAACAATGTATCTAATATTGGGCAAATGGTTGACAACCTTTCTACGCATTTTCATGGATGACTTTTCAGTATTTTTAGGCAGAGATAGAAGAGAAGCACTTCAAGATTTCCATGACCATTCGGAAAATCTAAAAGAAATCTTTGAGCAATGTCTTAGAACAGGTTTGAAGATAAATCCTGCTAGATTTCACCTTTTGGTCACTAAGGGCACTCTTCTCGATCACATAGTATCTGCTGAAGGGATAACGGTGGATCCTGCGAAGGTTACTGCTATCCTTTCCATGCCTATTCCACAAAGCCCAAAGGAAGTGCAAAGTTTTTTGGGCCATGCAGGATATCATAGAAGATTCATACGAATGTATTCAGAAATAGCTAAGCCCTTATCAAGGCTTACCAGTAAAAAGGTCCCTTTCTCATGGAGTGTTGAAGCTGAGAAAGCATTTTGTGAACTAAAATTGAGGTTATGTACTGCTCCACTTTTAAGTGTTCCTAGCTGGTCATTCGAGTTTCATGTGCATTCAGATGCTAGCCTTCATGCTGTTGGTGCAGTTCTAGCTCAACCATCATCACACAAGGTTGATAGACCTATCTCCTATGCCAGCAGACTACTCACCTAGGCAGAAAGGAACTATATGTTGGCAATAGCAAGCGGCGGAAGCATGTAAAGTCAGAGCAGGGAGTCAGTCAAACCATGTTTTCAAAGAATTATGTTTGATAAATACTTTTCAACATTCAACAGTGATTTTCATCACTTTTGTAACATATGTAATATAGAAAAGACCCTTTTTGTAATGTATAGCTCCATTTTGTGCAAGCCGAGGAGTCCTAGAGCTTGAGGAGCTTAGATAGAATGCACGTGCCAATTTTCGTTATTTTTAGACGCCGTTTACCCTTTCAAATAGCCTCTAGGACCTATTTTTTAACTATGCTGGTCACTAGATGTGAAACCGATCAAAACAAGTCTAGAAACTATAAATAGAGCTAGAGAGCTCATTTTTGGGGTTAGCTTGTTTGAGTAGAGAAGAGCTTAGAGCTATTTTGAGCTTGTAAGAGTGTTCTTGAGTAATAGAGTTGATTTCTCACCTTCCATTGTGTCTTGCTTGTCTCTTCGATGTGTGTGTGTGTGTGTATGTGTGTGTGCATCTCCATGCTTCTCACCTTCACTCTCACTACATCTCACATTCACGATATTCATATCACTCCTATCTCTTCCGCGGATTGACATTAAGGAGGTGGAGCTTCTTAACGTGGTTCTCACCATTGTGCTAGAGCAACACCAAATTTGGCGCCGTTGCTGGGGATCGAGTCTAGGACGAATGTGTGATGGTAAGAGTATAGCAAGATGGAAGGTAAAAATTTCAGTTTTTGTTGTTGTTTTTACTTAGTTTTTTGTGTTTTTCACCTCCCCCACACTCCATCTTCATCACCGCATCATCATCTCCAACTCCAAAAAAATCAGAAAATTCACCATATCCACCCATTCTCCTCATTTCCCCTCATTTGTGCATGCGAGAGAGTGAGAGAGAGCTTTTGTGCTTGTGTGTACTTTTGTTTTCTTGAGTTTTCTTGCAGGCATAGAGCTCTAGAGCATCAGGAAGGCTGCAAAAAGGTAAAAATTTCACTTTCTGTCAGAAATTGCCGACTGTGTCAGACTATCGCGATGGTCTGCAAAGTTAGGAATTTGAGGAAGGCGACCACACCAGCGTGTAGGCGACCCCTGCGTGTGTAGGAATCCATACTTGCATTGCAAAAATTCACATTTTGGTGGACCATCGCGACGGTCTCAGACCATCGCGATTGTGTCACACCATCGCGATTGGCTCACGCCATCGCGACGGCTCGGTCGGACCATCGCGACGGTCTCACGCCATCACGACGGTTCACTTGAACCATCGCGACGGTTCGCAGACCATCGCGACGATCCCGTCGACCCCACACCATCGTGATTGGCTCACGCCATCGCCACGATAGTGCCACGTGTCAAGTTAGACCATCACGATTGCTCACATTCACGCCATCGCGACGATACCCTTAGACCATCGCGACAACTCAAATTTTGCACCATCGCGATTGGCTCACGCCATCGCATCTGTGACCATCACGACGGTTCACTTTGGACCATCGGGATTGTTCACGTTGACCGTTGACTGACGCCATCGCGATTGTTCACTCAATCGGACCATCGTGACGCCTCACCCCGACCATGGCGATTGCTCACATTTAGACCATCGCGACAGTTCGCTTTTGGACCATCGCGACCGTGCACTTTAGACCATCGCGATCATCCACTTTTACGCCATCACGATCGTTCGGTTTCGGACCATCGCGACGGTTCGCACCTCACGCCATCGGGACGGTTTGCCTGGACCATCGTGACGGTTCGCCTGGACCATCGCAACGGTCCCAGACCATCGCGATCATCTCAGACCATCGCGATCGTCCACCCCAAACGGATTTTTTAGGGTTTGATTTTTTGGCCAATTTTGGGGTTATTTTTGGGAAATTTTTGGTTCATTGCACTCATAGGAGACCCCTTAGCTCATATTTGAAGAGAAAATTGATTGTCAGTTTTTACCCCCCAGGGCCTGAACGGTCATAACTTTTTCATCCGAAGTCCATTTTTTGAGCTTTATAGCTCTTTTCTAGGTCTAGCAAAGGCAAGCAAGGGCAAGCAAGGCAAGGCAGTGAAGAACTTAAAGCTTGGGAAGCGCGGCTTCTTGGGCATCAGAGCACTCAACGCAGCTGACTCGAGGTTGGAAGATCACTCAACCCCCTCAGTCAATTATTAGCTTAGGCTAAACGGTAGCATTGTGGATTAACGATGATAGGAACGCCTCAAGTTCAAGAGATTTAATCTTTTCAAGTCCAAGACTAAAGATAAAGGTGTGTGTTGCGAAAACCTAAAGGAAAGAACTTAAGTCTGATGGAACGAGAACTCAAAAATATAACGGAAAGTCGATTCCTGATGCATACATCAAGACAAGAATCTTAAAGGAATTTAAAAAGAACGAAGCGATTGAAAACAAGGAACATTGACGATCTGAGTGAGCATTGAGAGTGCTGTTAAGTAAATTCATGAACCTTAGATCGGGCAAGCATATAGGTAAGTCAGACAGACGAAGCCTTAGATCTTCAGAAGCAAGTGTAGGAACCACTGCACGATCGTGGGCACAACAATTGAATAGCAATTACCCCTACGAGTTGAGTTCAGATACGAGTGAGTCAGAAATGGCTTTTAGCACAGAAAGGCTAGAAGGAGGGTCGAACGTAGCATACTTAGAAGGACCTGAAGGACCCTCTAGAACTCAGTTAGAATTTCTACGAACCAACCGATTAGGTGCTCGCATCTATGAGGACGGTTTGCGAAGACAAGTGGTGCAAATGCACAAACCTGATCAACCCATTGGATTGGAGCATCCAGTGGTGAAATTTGAGAGAGACGCGTACATAGACAAAGAAGGAACGATGTATATCTTAAGTACTCAGCCAAACAATACTGATGAGTTTGGTGTAATTCAATTAGAGACGGAAGCAAAAGCACAAGGAAAAGAACCGTTAGAGGAACCTAGGACACCTAGAGGGAAATCTGTACTGACGCGAGTACTAGTTCCAAATTGGACCCCTCAGGACAATAGAAGCATAAAGTTGTTTGTAAATAAAGAAACAGACGAAGCATTTTGGAGGTATAGAACGGAACAACCTAGTGAGGTAGGCTCCATCATAGTCTATGAATTCAAGGACCCGGATACACCTGGAAAGGTTGTATACCTAGATGAAACTTTGGAACGAGTATTTGTGGTACCAGACCACGCTAGAAATACATATACATGGAGAGGTGAATTAGTATTCCCTTCGTCACGAGGAAATGTAAACGCAAGCCAACAAGGGGCAGGAACATCCTCAGCCCATGGTATGCAAAGAGAGAAAAATAAAGAGAGACCAGAAGTAAGTTTCACTCATCCCTTAGGGAGAGATAGAACAACCATGGACACTAATAGAATCGATAGACAAAGAGAACATGGAATACCAGGTGGTAGAGATGATTTTCCTCTACCTAGACCACGTGAACATCCAAGGATATTGAGACCTACTCAGTTAGTAAAATCAATGAAAAATTACTTTGATGGGACAGGAGATCCCTATGATCACGTTGCGGAATTTAAGCAAGTGTTACGAGGGGAGCAAGTAGAAGACATGTTCACGCAATATAATGCTTTTGGACTAACGTTAAAGAATACCACTTTAACTTGGTTCCAACCATTGCAACAAAGGCAATTTAGGGATATCCATCACTTTTTAGAGTCATTCATCACAGAATTTTCTAAAAGTGGGATCAGACATGACACGTCTTCGTTGATTCATAGTTTTAAACTGACTGCTCAGGAAACTATAAGGCTTGGAGGACGTAGGTTTAGACAGTATGTGGAAAGATGTCCTATGCAAGAGTTACCCTCACAGGCTAAGCAAGTATCATTGTTTTTAGATGGCCTGTTAAGCTCTAAACTACGCTCCTATGTGTACTTGAAGGAACCCAGAACCCAGAAGGAACCCAGACGACTTGGAACTTTCAAAGGTCTATAAGGACTCAGATTGCTCATCTCTAGGATCTTCAAAATTGTCTAACTCGATAGAGGACCTAGCAGAAAAAGTGGCCCAGAAACTCGGAGTTTCTAGTAAGCAGATGCCTAGGGTAGCAACCAATGTACGTTGTTACACCTGCGATGGAAATCATTTGGCAAATGTGTGTCCCAATACCACACAATCGCAAGCCAACCCTAGTGGCCAGTACTGTACGATTGAGAGAAGATACACGAATCATACCGCTCAAGACTGCCCCTACAACAAATAGGCAGTAAGACAGAACTATCCGCAAGCATACGCGCAGCCAGGTAGGTATCAAGGCCAGTATAATGCTCAACCTCATTACTATAGGCCTCCTCAGAACTACCCCTATCAGGCTCAACAGAGACCTCAACCTGTTTTAGCTCAGCAGCCACCCCCGCTAGCTAATGTTATATCAGTTAAATATGCTGCTGCAAAAGAGAACCTAAATAGGGCTTTAGTTCCCTCTTCACCCTTGATCACGGAAAGTGACCCGAACTCAAACAATTTTGACTCTACTCATGTAGATAGTCCATCCGCGTATTACACGGAGTCACTAGAACATGTGGAGACATATCATTACGATAGTCCACCAGTGGAACCTAGTTGGGAGCCCGACTACGCTAACGTGATGTACACAAACCCAAATCCACGGCCCCAATCAAGACAACAAAGACCACCGGGCCCTAGAGGACCATGCTTTAGGTGCCAAGGAGATCATTTCATAAAGGATTGTCCACACCCTCCGATCACGGGACAATCACAATATTATAGCATACAAGGTTTTTATGCCGATTGTGGCAAAGAGGACATAATCAAAGATTGTCCTAAAAACCCAGCCAATGCTTCTAATGTAACACCGATCAATGTGATAGGTATTGTAAACAATGCAGATGGATCTAACCCTACATATGTGCCTATCCAAGCTATAACAAGAGCCCAGGCTCTCTTACAGAACCAACAGCTTAATCATGAGAAAGTAGCCGGAACTAGTGAAGCTCGAGAGTCCAGCAGTAAAAAGATGAAATCTTGGAAAGATTCCAGAGAGAGGATTAAGAGAAAGTGGAGTAAGAGGATAACAGAATTGGAAGAAGTCTCAAGGAATATAGAGCCAAAATCCTAGAATTGACTTCACAGGAATTGAACCCAGAGAACCTAGCCCAGAAATCAGGATCAGTTTTAGCGGAACCCACACCAGAAAATCTAGACATGATGTTTCGTGCGTATCAAGCTAGAATAAAAGAAGGGCCTCAAGTAGCTGAAAATGAGTAAGAATTTTCGGAGAGCAGATTTAGAAATTGAGAGGACTAAACTATGCATGAAGATGGTAGAACTAGCACAAGCTATGTTTGAAGCCTCTAGATATCTAAATTGGAATAATATGGCCAAACCGGAATTGCATTTTCAAGGATTGATGGAGAGGCTAGAATACTTGATTGATAGCAAGGAGAAAGAGGATCAGCATAGGAACCCTGTCACCTCAGAGACACAGGAAAGGAATGCACCATCCCTGTCTCAAATACTTGATACAGAGGGTGAAGACAACTTGTCTTCCATACATAGGTATTCACATGAATTTCTGAGAGAAATTCAAGAGGAAAAGTGGAGAAAAGAACAAGGAACTCATTCTCCTATTCAAGAAATAGATGACTTGCAAGAGCAATTTCCCCAAGACATTCCCTCTGTTTACGATGATGTAGAGGAAGAACAACTGAGTGAACACACAGGTTTCGAATCCAATTCTGTACAAGAGTTACCTCAGTTCACAAGTGCTTGGGAAGCTAAGTCTATCAGCATGAGAGCACCCACGATAATAGTGAGGAATGAAGAATCAGTGATCCCTAGAAACACGAAAGTGATAAAGAATGCTAAAGTACAATGTAATCTCACTCTAGAGGAGTTGTTAAAGGTAAAACCAGAACTGTGGAAGCATGTAGCAAATCAATTCCCTGAGCTTGCTACTACTCCCTCACAGATAGGATCACATAAGAAAGTACGAGAGATACCTATAGAAAGGATCGGAGACGTAAGCGAAGGAGAGGAAGGTAACACTTATCTTCCAATAACCCATCAAGGCTACACCACGAAAGCCATCTTAGATTGAGGAGCCGGAGTAGCCATCGCTACCACCGCTTTATGGAAACGTTGGGGTAAGCCAGCATTGAGACCTACCAGGATGAAGCTGCAAATGGCTGTTGGACACATAGAGAAACCATTAGGCTTATTAGAAGGCATATCTCTCACCACTTGTGGTGTGGAGTTTGAGCATACTTTCGCCATTTGTGATTTTAGCAAAAATCATGCTTACGAAATGATTTTAGGACGACCATTCATGCGTCAGTTGCAAATTGTACAAGATTGGGGAACTAATTCTTTGTACTTGCAACATTTGGGAGTGACTACTAAAGTCAATCTTAAAGACTATTCACATAGAGACGTACCCCCAATACAATGGAATACCATCCATAAGACACTAGAAGAAACGGAATCTCTACACTCATTGGAGTCAGACTCCTCATGGTTGCACGAGGACACTCATTTATGGATGTGTAAGGTAGCTAAACAAGAGGAAGAACGGTTAGAAGCCAGGACCTTAGGTTCAGAACAACATCCACGAACCCTTCAAGACCCAGCTTACGCACTAGTAATATTTCCAGACGAAGAATTCGAACCCCATTGGTTGGGCAGAAATCATCGCAACTATGGATGTAGCCATCAATGAAGAACAATGGACACCCCACTGTGACGAAGATGGCTATGACATTTCAGTTTTCACGATAGAGCCAATCATGTGTGATTCGGTTATTGAAGAATATGAACCTAGCACTGATGCATTCGAGGATGCAAGTGAATTCGATCTAGAGTCAATTATTATGGACCCGCCCTTTGCATCAGAGGAAGAATATTTCTATGAAGTAGAAACTCACCCTCAAAGACACGAAGAACTTATGAATGAGGTGAGATTAACCACAGAAGTGACCACTAAAAGTGAAGGTAAGAAAAGAAAGAAGAAAGAAACCATATCAGAAGAAGAAGAACCTTTGTTTGAGGTTCCTTAGAACTTCAAGAAATATGAAATAGAAGATATACGAATCATGGTACGAATGCCTAACAGAAAAGCTGACGCCGGAGAAGTATACGATAACCGAGAGAAAACCAAAAAAATAATAGTGGTCATAGAAGGAGAAGAAGAAAAATGTACATACATAGGGCATGATTTGACGAATGAAGAAGAAGAAGAATTAGTTGCCCTATTGCGAGAATATAGAGATGTATTTGCTTGGACTTACAAAGATTTGAAGGGAGTAGACCCAGACATATGTTCTCATAGAATCCCTATGACTCCAGATGCAAAACCTACGAAACAGAAACCATACACGTACAATGATAACTACACTACGAAAATTAAAGAGGAAATAGATCGTTTGATAGAAGCAGGATTCATTTATGAAATTGAGCATACTGAATGGGTATCCCCCATTGTGGTCGTGCCCAAGAAGAATGGAAAATTGCTTGTGTGTATTAACCTTAAAAAGTTAATGCCGCCACGATTAGAGACATCTACCCTCTTCCTATCACAAAACACCTATTGGAAAGAGTTGCAGGCAAGGAAGTTTACAGCTTTCTTGACGGTTTCTCAGGCTATAATCAAGTAGCCATTGCTCCTGAAGATCAACACAAGACGGATTTTGCCACAGAATGGGGCATATTTGCATTTCGTGTAATGCCATTTGGCTTAACAAATGCACCCACCACTTTCCAGCGACTCATGTGTTATGTTTTTAAGGAATTCTTACGCAAGAATTTGGAAGTATATGTAGATGACATATGTGCTCATTCGAATGTTAGACAGACACATATCCCATAATTAAGACAAGTATTTGACAAATGTCGAGAATATCAGGTTTGTTTGAACCCAGAAAAGTGCATTTTCATGGTAAGACAAGGCAAAATTCTAGGACACATTGTGTCAAAGAATGGAATCTCTACAGATGAAGAAAAAGTAAAGGTGATTGCAGAACTACCTAGACCAAATAACGTAAAAGAAGTACAGGCATTCATGGGCCATTATGGTTATTATAGACGATTCATACACATGTATGCAATCATAGCCAAGCCTCTGTACTCTCTTTTGACTAAGTTTGAATGGGCAGATGAATGTGAAAACTCATTTAATGAACTTAAAAGACGTTTGTGCTCAGCACCTATATTGACAACCCCGGATCGGAGTAAGCCATTCCATGTACATGTGGATGCTTCCAATTATGCCATAGGATGTGTATTAGCACAACCCACAAATGAAGGAAATATAGATCTCCCCATAGCTTACGCGAGCAGACAATTGAATGCAGTAGAAAGAAATTACACCACGACGGAACGAGAAGGATTAGGAATGATCTACACAGTAAAGAAATTCAGACATTATTTGTTGGCAAACAAGTTCAAGTTCTTTACAGATCATCAAGCATTATTGTACTTAGTCAATAAGCCATGTAACACAGGACAATTAATACGATGGTTCCTATTACTCATGGAGTATGACTTTGAAGTAGTAGTTAGGAAGGGAAAGACCCATCTTAGAGCTGATCATCTTTCAAGATTAACTTCAAGAGAAGCTCCTCAAGGGATAGCGGATTAATTACCAGATGCATATTTGTTTCACCTTGAGATAGCACCAGAATGGGCTAAGCCTATAGTCCCTATTCTCATATATGGACCCAAGAATCCGAGGATAAGGATCAAGGAAGGAGAAATTACCAAGTCTCAAAGGTACCAAATCATAGCTGGAAGCATATATAAACAAGATAATCAAAAGATTCTTGCTTGTTGTGTCGATGAATCGGAACATGCGAATTGGTTGCAATTAGCACACGTAGGTGCATTACAGCAACATAACTCGAAACATCGTACATTGCAGACTCTTCATAGACTAGGAGTATATTGGCCTTCTATGGAGGCAAATGTCTACAAGTTGTGTAAAGAATGCTCAGTTTGTTGTGAAAGACCACCTGTAGAACATGCTACATTGTATCATGTGTCTCTCACACCAGAATGGAGTGAACCTTTAGTGACATACTTGAGGACGAAAACATTCCCTCAAGGAATGACCTTAGCACGACAACGAAGTCTAGAGCAGGAAGCTCAAGACTATTCACTTATTGGCGATAATCTATACAAAAGAGGACGAGATGGATACCTAAGACAGTGTGTTCATGAAAGCGATTATTTGCGCGTACTAGAGACTGCACACCAAGGTGTTGCAGGAGGTCATTTTGGACCTGATAGGATAATCAAAGCCATCCTCTTTGCAAGATTATGGTGGCCCACTCTTCACATGGATGCACATACCTATGTTAAGAGATGTGATGTGTGCCAAAGAACTCAATTTCCTACTCGCAGAGATGAAATGCCATTGAAACCCATGATGGGAGGACGTGCATTTTCTAAGTGGGGCATAGACTTTGTAGGACCCATTAACCCCTTGCAAAACGTACACATGCAGAATACATAATTGTTGCGACAGATTATCTTACCAAATGGGTAGAGGCAAAAGCCACAAAAAAGAATGATGCACACACGATTGCAAAATTCTTATTTGAAAATGTCTTTACAAGATATGGATTGCCTATTGAGTTAGTGAGCGATCGAGGAACTCACTTTCTAAACCAAGTCATTGAATATTTGTTACACGATTTTATGGTGATTCACAAGAAATCAGCACCATATCATCCTCAGGCCAATGGTTAGGTAGAAAGTACAACAAGATCCTTTGTACTGTACTGACGAAACTGGTGAACAAAAAACGTTCAGATTGGGACAAACAGTTACACCACGCTATTTGGGCATATCGAGTGGCCTACAAGACGGTACTCAATGCAACTCCCTTTCAAATGGTTTTTGGTCAGAATGTTGTGCTTCCTTTGGACTTCTTGATACCGACCCTTAAGGTTGCACAAGAACATCAGTGGACCGGCCATGAATTATCAGCAAGGATAATGGACTTGGAACGATTAGGAGAAACCAGGCTAAAAGCAGCAGCAGGCATATACGCAACAAAGAAGAGACAGAAAGCCTATTTTGATGCACATGTGAAGGATAAAGGCTTAAAAGAAGGAGATTTAGTCCTAGTATATACGCTGAAACAACACACACGGAAATTACAAAAGCGAGGTTATGGACCTATGGTAATTAACAGACTCTCAACAAGTGGAGCAGTACAATTAGCCACCTTAGAAGGAGACATAATGCCTAATTACATTAGTGGTTGTAGAGTCAAGTTATATCAAGAACCTCTTACCGACAATATGCTTAGACGACTCACATTGGCAAAGAAGCGTAAGGAGGAAGAAAATAGAATACGTGCGGAAGCTCAGGCAGAAGCTATAGAATGCATTAAGCGCATGAAGCTAAGAAGACAAGGACTAGGGAGAGAACATTATGACCATCTGGAGACAACACCCAGATACCCCATGGCCATGTGTCAAGTAAAGTCAAGTACTCATCCTAGCATAGTGGACATGAGACCATTCATTACAGTCAAGCTAGAGCACGACAACCCATGCCAAGAGCTGAGGGCTTTAATTGACTCAGGTGCTGCGACTAATGCGATTAGATGGTCCCACTATAAGGATTCAGGAATAGAAATGCGGCCAATTGAGGCATACCTCATAGGGCTAGGAGGCATGGAAACCCCTTGCATGGGCGAGGTGGATCTTCTTATCCTCATACATGATGTGACCATGACAGCGAAGCTACTAGTGTGCCATGACGAGGACCTGATAGAACCCCTAATCCTTGGCCAAGATTGGCTCTACGATCACTCGGTGGACCTAAATCTTAGACAAGGCTCCTTGCAGATTGGAACCTTAGATCAGAAGCGAGTGATACCGCTTGACTTCCCTAACAACACTCTGCCTGAAGTATGCAACCCTAGACCCTATGAAACGCGTACGATAGAGGACCGGAAGATATTTGGTCAAATCCCTCGGCTAAGCACGCTCCTTCCAAAGTCAACCCATGAGAGCTTGGTGATGGATAGTTGCCACCTAAAAGGACGGCAGGAGATTTTACATGGGTCTTCCGACTACGGTCAGATGGGCACCATTAGCGGTCAGGTGGACTGCATCAGCGGTCAAATGAGCTCTATCCGCTGCGGTGCTCATCCTTCCAAACTTGCTGCGGACTGGCCTAGATTAAAGCTAAGAAACGGAGCACTTCCTAATGGGCAGGTCACGCAAGTGTTGGATCTCCCTTCTTTTCCAAAGCAGAGTGTCCATCGGACCTCTCAACCTCAACCACAAAGGAGTCAACCACAACAGAGGAACCCAGACTGACGACAATATCAGATGAGACAAAGCGGAAAGCAATATCAACACAGCAGACCCAGAGGCACGAGACAAGTATGGGTGCCAAAAGGACAAAAGCCACCGATAAATTTCGACAATGCAGACAAGGACAAGAAGAAGTTGTGGCAGAATCAGAAGCAATATCCAAAGCCTTCTCGACCTTCTTCTACGAGTACGAATATTCGACAGATTTGGATCGCCAAGAAGTACCTTACGAATAGACCCACACGCACGCAAATTTGGGTACCCAAACCATGTATTATAGCTCAACACTCAAGCCATGTAATATATACCCCTCAAGAGTCTCTTCGCCTTTCAATACCACCACATCCGATACCATCTTTTCTCCCTCTGCAGAACCACCCCATCCGCTCCACAACTCTTAAGAAGTGGATACCGAAACGTATCTAGACGTCTTCTCCGATCCTCTTATCTAACATTTCTCCCACCCCGTTTAAACATCAACCTTGTAATAATTCACCCTTAACTAAACCTTGTATAAAGTCACACACCATAACCCCACTTCACTCATAATAACCATATCATCAAAGCATTGCATGCAATATTTGAAAGCATGTAGGTGTCTAGAGACCTGCATCCGCTCTACAAACATCATTGCATAAATCACTTGACAATACTTGGCTACATGGGTTACACATCGGTTATGGAAAGGGATTGCGGTCTCACTTTAATGGGATCATGATTAATTTCCATACTAATGTGTTAATCTTTTGTAGCAGATCTTCTACACATTTGTGCACCATTCATCATGCAGACAAAAGAAGGACCATCTGAAGCTGGCCCTAGTGTACTGTTACAAGGCTGATGGAGCGAGACAACCGCAACCGCAGAAGAAGGATAAACAAGACTTGTGGCTGAAATGACGGAGATGTAGGAAATTTCGCAAGAGTCGGTAGATGAAGCATGCAAAAGCAATAAAAGCAGAAGACAGGAAGAGAAAAGAGTTCGATCGTCGCGTCGTCGCTTCGTTAGACTGGTGGAACAGAGTTTATTGTGTTAAACAGACTCTTGGATTGATAGTTAACAGGAATGTATTTGAGAGAGATCGAAGGATAGATACGTCTCTGTTCTGTTGCGCACTGTAGTGAATAGGGTTGATCACATCAAAACTGAAGTATTCGGAGACCACGAGTAACATATTTTAAAAAACTGTGTATGAGATATTGCTGAGGACATTGAGTACTGTTTCAGTCTATTCATATTTAATTATTCTGCTATTCTTTGGTTGAATCGATTCTCATTGGGTAGTTTGTGATGTTGTGAGTCTATTTGATGATCAGTTATATATGACTCTGTATTTCTTGACTGTGAGATTGTGTATTGATTGTCCTGCGTGAGACTGTGTAAGAACAAAGTTTAGTACCATTTCGGTTAAGTGACCAGGTTTTATACAATAAACTGTGATCACTGAGTATTCGGTAAAGATCTGTGTGTGGACAGAAGTGTAGTAAGTTACTAATTGCGGTAGAAATCGATAACTTGCGCTATCATACGAAAGTTTGACGTAATCTCGATCCGGGTTGTCTGTATATTTTATTCGGTATGTTTACCGGTCACATGAAATCGTCCTGAGAAAAAATTCAAGTAGTGAACGAATTCTAATAGTTGTAAGTTACGGTTGGATCACTGCGCTATTATCATAGCATATTCGGTTCGAATAGTCTAACAATCACTGTGCCGAAGAGTAGTCAGTATTCAAACTCACTCCTTGTGTTAAGAAGTGAGAGAATACTTGTGATTGTGTAAAGGATTGGGAAAATAGTACAGGGCCTCTGTCTAACAGACCCCTACCACTCCCAAGAACCCGAGGACCCGATAATACTCGTCCGAAAGTTGGATTGAGTTATTATCGTCTAACATTTGGCGATCCTACTGGGGAAGTGGCATGGAGATTGCCTGGTATTTTGTTCAAATTAAAATTTCGTTGGAAGGACAGTAGCAACAGAATCAGATTGTTGCGATACTGTGTGTTCGTAATACTATATGATCAGTACGGAAATGCTACATGCCGATTACTCGATCAGGAGAAAAGTATCCCAAGAATCATCAGTTAGGGGTATTAAGAACAACTTTGGGAGGTACTAGTGCAATTAGACCTGACCCAGTTGTCGAAAAAGTGACAAACGATAACACTGATTCCGGTGAAATTACGGTAGAACGTAGTACATCTCTCGAATTGCCTGGTGTTACTACGGTACAGACTGTCGAAAATACAGCAATTTTGGAACCGACCAAGACGCAATTGGAATCTAGCATAAAAGTCTTTGGAATAGATTCAGATACGATTAGAAACACTTTAGGGAAGGAAATTAATACAGGCGAATCTACGTTGTATCCAGTCACGATTTTGAATCCTTCCGGTGGAACTTCGGTAAGAAAAACACCGTTTTTCGGTGACGATTCAGCACTTTCGGCTGAATCTTCAGCTCAACTACAACGTTTGGGAGCAAGTCCTCCTACTTTGGATATCAAGGAGGAAGGAAGACTATTCGAAACAGAAATTCGCAATATAGTAAGTAAGCTAATTGCACCGGAAAGTGTGCCATTAGGCGAAACAAATTCCGGTAGTTCAGAAACTCCAACCAGAATTACAGAAGGAGTGTATAATACATTTACGATGAATGAACAACTACAACGACAAGTAGGTCAACCCAGATTGGCTTCAACGGGAGTAACATACACAAAGTTTAGTGGGTTTCCAGGAGATGACCCAGATGCTCACGTACGCACCTTCGAAATCAGTTATGCTGTCCTCAACCATCCACCGGATCCGGCGTACAAAGCAATTGTTTTTCAATCTACACTTGTGAATGAAGCAGCAAGATGGCTTAATGAATATGATATTAATCATTTCGGTACTTATGAAGCAGTACGAGACGCTTTTCTGCAGCGATTCAGGCTGAAAAAGAATCCTGCAGAGATCTTTGAGTATTTACAGAACAATAGACAGAAACCAAATCAAACTGTACAAGAGTATGCTACCCTTTTCAAGACTCATTTAAGGCAGTTACCCCAGGCCCATGCTAATTTACCAGACGATGTTATTACACAGTGGTTTATCAATGGTTTGCTTCCTCAACTTAGGCAAATCATGATTATAAGATGTGTAGGAGCCATGACCCTTGACGCAGTGATAGCAATGACCCTTCAGCTAGAAAACAAAGTTGGAGGATTTTCAGAGGATTTGGAATGGATTAAAACAAACAAACATGTGGCTGAAGATATAACCAGGCAAATATATTGTACCACTTGTAAGAATTCAGGACATACAAGTGCCCAGTGTGCGTTAAATCAGACTTATTGCGCCATCTGTAACATTGTGGGACATACCACGGAGAATTGTGCATACAATGCTAGAAGACAAGGAGCAGCAACAGTTAATGCAATTATTCAAGAGCAAGGGCAGTCATCCAATCAATATGTACCCCCACATTTGAGACACAATCAACAACAAGGGTATCGACATTATCGAGGACAGAGGAACAACAACTATAACACACCACGCTGGCAGAATGGACCACCACCGGAAAATCAAAATTTACCACCACCTCGATGTCATTTCTGTGGAAAATTGGGCCATATTAGAAGATTCTGTAGAGATGCAGCGGAATATGATCAAAGGAAAAAGGAACGTCAAAACCCAATGGCCAATGTGGTAACAATCACACCTGTAGAGACGCAGGCAGCAGCAGTTCAAACGCGTTCCGGTAAACAATTGCAACCAGCAGCAGAATTATTTGAGCCAGGGATACGTGAACAACACAGAATGTATCATAAGGCTAGCCAGTGGACTACCGTAGAACCACCTGTTTTTCCAGAACCTACTCCAGTGATCCAGTCCCCGGATACCACACAAGTTCATGCTGACAATACAAAAGCAGGTACATCATCTGCAGTAGAATTACCACCTTCAGACCAAGCTTCGTCTTCAACAGTTAAGGAAGAGGCAAATCAAGTGCAACCAACTTGGGATATATTGTCAAAAGCATCCATCACACTGCCTTTCGGGCAATTACTGGCATTAGTACCAGGAATACGCCAACAATTTCAACAACAGTCTGCTACAAAATCTGCTTGCATTCCGGCTACCGCAACAGTACAACCGGAACCAGACTCTACGGTAGATCACTCAGTTCCTCTGATTACGGTATGGTTTCATAAACATCAAATTCCACAAGTTTTAATTGATGGGGGGTCCGGCGTGAATATTGCCACTGCGTCACTTTGTAAAAAGTTAGGATGGACTAAGATAGAACCAGTTCAATTCTTTGTTAGGATGGCTGATCAATCTAGAGTTCATCCAGTAGGACTAGTCCGAGATATACCTATAACTGTCCAAGACACAACATTCAAGATGACTTTTGTTGTTCTTGAATTGCCGGAATCCACCCTAGACTACAATCTACTTTTCGGTCGTCCTTGGTTAAAACAAGCCAAGGTAATTCAAGATTGGTCAGCTCAGGAACTTACATTCAAAGATAAAAATCGCAAATGTGTTGTAAAATTAGATGCTATACAACCCTGTGAGTTACATGCTCGACCATATTTTGCCGAACCAGTCCATATGTTAGATGGATTGTCGGATGACGAAGAAGAAGAATTTCTGAAGAATAATGTTGATTTGATGACAGTAGGAACTATTGATCTACAGTCTGTGGTAGATACTTGGAATGCTTCAGTATGTACAGTAATACCCATTGTCGAAGAAATTAAGGAAGAAAATACCATTTCGATTCAAGGTAATGAATTACAGCAGCTTCTCGAACCTTCCGCTGATACAGAGAAACATCAACAATTTTATGTTCCAGAAGATCAGTTAATTACTTATAATCTTGGAGATGAAGACCACCCTCGTTCTGTAAAGATAAAGCAAAACTTACCTGAAGCTTTTCAAGCAGATTTAATCAAGCTACTCCAAGAATTTACTGACGTCTTTGCATGGGATTACAAAGACATGAAGGGCCTGGATCCTCGTATCTATCAACACAGAGTTATGCTAAAACCAGAAGCAAAACCGATAAGGCAAACCAGCTACCGGATGAACCCACATTATGCATCTCAGGTAAAGGCTGAACTTGATAGGTTATTAAAAGTGGGATTCATAGTACCAATAGAACATGCAGAATGGATTTCACCAATTGTAATTGTACCAAAGAAAAACAAACAATTGAGAATTTGCGTAGATTATCGGAAATTAAATGCTGCAACAATACCGGATCCCTTTCCGATTCCTTTTTTGGATACGATGCTTGACAAAGTAGCAGGTCATGAGATGTATTCATTTCTAGATGGATACAGTGGATATAACCAAGTAAGAATGGCTGAAGAGGATATACCAAAAACTGCATTTATTACAAATTGGGGTGTCTTTGCTTGTACAGTAATGTGGTTTGGATTGAGGAATGCACCAAGCACATTTCAAAGATGTATGCAGGAGATATTTTCTCCTTATCTCACCTCATTCATGCAAGTATACCTTGACGATTTTTCAATTTTCGGTAAAATGATCGCACATCTAGTACATTTACGATGTTGCTTTCAGAGATGTAGAGAATATAGATTGTGTTTAAACCCAAACAAATCTGTGTTTGCGGTTTCATGTGGTAAATTACTTGGTCACATCATATCAGCACAGGGTATTCAAGTTGATCCCGATAAAATTTCAGCAGTATTAGAAGCTCCGGTGCCTAATACACCTAAGGAAATAATGCGATTTATGGGACAAGTGAGATGGCATGGAAGGCATTTACGGTGGCTTGCTCATGTGGCAATACCACTGAACAAATTAATTTCCAAAACTGCAAGGCAATTTGAATGGACTCAGGAATGTCAGATAGCATTTGATCGACTGAAACAGTTATTAACACAGATTCCCATTTTACAGCCACCAGATTGGGATCACCCATTTCACGTATTTGTTGATGCATCTGATATAGCAGTAGGAAGTGTACTGATGCAACAAACAGATAAATGGTTTAGACCAGTATACTATGCTAGCAGAAGATTAGCACCTGCAGAGAAGAACTACTCGGTAACTGAGAGGGAATGCTTAGGATTAGTATATTCGGTAAAAAAATTCAGACATTATTTATTGGGCCGAAAATTTACATTTCATGTCGATCACGCTGCACTGGTTTACTTGGTTCGACAGCAACATATCGGTGGCCGCCTAGCACGATGGGTTCTACTATTGCAAGAATTCGACTATGATGTCGTTCATCGGCCAGGTAGTTCACATGCTTTAGCAGACTTTTTGTCACGCTTAGATTCAGGTGAACCTCCGGTTGGTATAAATGATACAACGCCAGCCATTTATACTTCAGAACCAACTACTGAAGAATTGTCAAACCAACCAGTGCCAACTACGTATTATGATCAGTTATTTCCTTTCAAGTGGATATCTACCTTCTGAAGTCCCCACAGCTACACGCCGAAAAATTGCAGGTTTTAGTCGACGATTCCGGTTAGTTGCTGGAGAATTATATTATACAGATCATACCGGAATCCTACTTCGCTGTATTCCACCACATGAAGTTAACTCAGTTATCACTTTGGCTCACTCAATTCCTTCCGGTGGACATTTTGCAGCAGATCTTACTCACCGAAAAATTCTGCAAAGTGGACTTTGGTGGCCAACTATGTATAGAGATATATTGGAATTTATCAAAACTTGTGATAGCTGTCAAAGAACTGGACAACCACTACAACGCCATTACTTTCCACTTCATCCAGTACTTCCTTTAAAACCATTTCAGAAATGGGGTCTTGATTTCATTGGTCCAATCACACCTCCCGCAGTATTCAGCAATAACAGGTATATATTGACTTGCACAGATTACGCAACCAGGTGGGCAGAAGCATGGCCTTTACGCTCAGCTACAGCAGTTGAAGTAGCGAAATGTCTATTAACAGATGTCTTTCCAAGATTTGGATTGCCACTAGAGCTTGTTTCAGATCAGGGTACTCATTTTATGAACAAGCTGATGAAAGTATTAACGCAGTCATTCCAGATCAGTCATAAATTTAGCTCACCATATTATCCTCGTGCAAATGGATTGGCAGAAAGTACCAACAAATCTCTGCTAAATATGCTTCAGAAATTGACTAGAGAAACACCGGAAAGATGGGATCAGTTGCTACCTGCAGTCTTATGGGCCTATCGCACTACATATAAGGTAACCACCGGCTTGACACCATTTAAGTTAGCCTATGGAATAGAAGCAATAGCTCCGATGGAAATTGTAATACCAAGTTTAAAAGTAGCAACGTCTCAGAAGCTTTTACCCGAAGAGTCATTGGTATTTCGGTTGGAAACACTTAGAGAATTAGATGAACACCGATGGCTCAGTTTCTTAACTATGAAAGAAATTCAATTAAGACAGGCCAGGACACACGACCGAAATTTAAAGACTCCAGTATTTTCGGTAGGACAACTTGTTCTTTTTTACAATGCGAAGTCCAATAGATCAGCAGGAAAATTCAAGTTACGTTGGTTCGGTCCATTCAAGATTTCAGAACAAGTTGGTCCGGCCACTTTTCGATTGACTTCATTGACTGGACAACCACTTCCTAAAGCGATAAACGGTTCAAAGCTACGGCCGTATCAAGTAGCGCCACCTCGGCTATAACAAGGGTACACAGCGTACCACAAATTTTTTAGTTTTTCTTTAATTCTTTTTGTTTTAATTCGGTGTAATCAATAAAGTAAGTGTAATCGCCGTACTTTAATATCTATTTATGTCCAGCCGCCCGCTCCTTTTTCTCTCTTTGCATGCACGCACGTCAGATATAGACATTACTGTCCGTTTTGTGTAATTAGTGCCGTTTTAAATATTCTCTGTATAAATTTCTTATATAACTCACTTAAACTCGCCGGATAGGTAATTTAGTCTTTTGCGACCACAACCATATTTTCTGAATACTTGTGTTCTGCGTCTTCTATCTGCGCGTAATGGAATCCCTAGCAAACTATACAGCTTTTGCCGATGGTATCCCTGCTGAAGTAGGAAATTATCTGCATGTACGAGGATTGGGTAGTTTCGCCGAGCTGCCCTGGCACTCAGTAGAAGCTCACCCTTTCTTCGCACAGATCATTTCCGCTATCGCTCGAGTATCTCCCACTGAGAAACGATGGGTTTTCCTTTCCTTACCGTCTAGAACTGTGATCACATTCCAAGTGTTTGCAGAAGTTTACCATTTAACTCCACAAGGCCGCGAGAATCTCCCCATGATCTCGGCAACCCGAATGGCAGAATTGTTCCCGCGATTTTCATCTAATGAATACGCCATTCTCTGTCGACCAGAACCCGATTTTGTTATAAAAATGCAGAACCAACTCCAAGAGGTTTCCCAATATTTACGGCAACAAGAACAAGCGATTCAGCACCAAAACGAGTTGCTATTAGCAACAATGACTAAGTCCAACTCAGTAATGGCACAGATGCAAAAAGAATTAGACGACAAAGATGCGTTAATACAAGTGTTACACCAAGACAACCAGCATATTACGGCCAAGTTGATCACCGTAAAAAAGTATGTCCAAGACCTTAATCAGTGGCAGCAAGCTATCCAAACACAAATTCAAACTGAGATGTCCAGTTTTTCTACCCTGAATGCTCACCTGCAAGCCGAAAATCAACTTTTGCAGTCAAGAATACAAGTATTGCAGGAGTTCGAAAAGCAGATATTAAAAGATGAGGGTGTAGAATTAAATGCCACAATGATGACAAATATGGACATAGATTTATTAAAAGAACAGTTGGATAGCCATATTCAAAATCGCTGGACACTTTTTCGCAGGAGATGGCTAGCTATACTTGTTCCACCACTAGAACAAGTACAATCAGAAAAGATTTGGAATTCAAATCCTGGCATGGACCGACAGACACTGTAAACGAATATTTCAGCCAGGTGGTGATAGGATACTGTATGGTTATATGACTTCTGCAGAAGACATGGATTCAACAGCACAGAGGGTACTTTGATTCCATAGACGAAGCGCTTAAAGCACATGATCAAGAAGGTGGGTCCAGGTAACAACGAAATCAAGAGTAGATTCTTATTTTGAAGAATATGAGTATGTAAAGCATGAATTTTTGAAGCAACATCATATAAGAAAGCAGAACTTCATGAAGAGGCAACTAGACCAGCTATACGAGTTTGAGGAAGTTCTGGAGAAAGAGACGACCTATCACGTACAGTGACACATTCGGGATTGAAAGATATTTGCTGAATCACCAATAGGATATGGACATTATAAACGACTAGCCAGAATCTTTCTGATGCATGTATAGAAGGAAAATAGGAGGATAGTCCCAGGCAAAAGGATATCATCTACAGTATTGCACTTGCGGGTTCGAGTCCACCGTGCGTGCCAGTGTTACAAGGCTGATGGAGCGAGACAACCGCAACCGCAGAAGAAGGATAAACAAGACTTGTGGCTGAAATGACGGAGATGTAGGAAATTTCGCAAGAGTCGGTAGATGAAGAATGCGAAAGCAATAAAAAGCAGAAGACAGGAAGAGAAAAGAGTTCGATCGTCGCGTCGTCGCTTCGTTAGACTGGTGGAACAGAGTTTACTGTGTTAAACAGACTCTTGGATTGATAGTTAACAGGAATGTATTTGAGAGAGATCGAAGGATAGATACGTCTCTGTTCTGTTGCGCACTGTAGTGAATAGGGTTGATCACATCGAAACTGAAGTATTCGGAGACCACGAGTAACATATTTTAAAAAATTGTGTATGAGATATTGCTGAGGACATTGAGTACTGTTTCAGTCTATTCGTATTTAATTATTCTGCTATTCTTTGGTTGAATCGATTCTCATTGGGTAGTTTGTGATGTTGTGAGTCTATTTGATGATCAGTTATATATGACTCTGTATTTCTCGACTGCGAGATTGTGTATTGATTGTCCTGCGTGAGACTGTGTAAGAACAAAGTTTAGTACCATTTCGGTTAAGTGACCAGGTTTTATACAATAAACTGTGATCACTGAGTATTCGGTAAAGATCTGTGTGTGGACAGAAGTGTAGTAAGTTACTAATTGCGGTAGAAATTGATAACTTGCGCTATCATACGAAAGTTTGACGTAATCTCGATCCGGGTTGTCTGTATATTTTGTTCGGTATGTTTACCGGTCACATGAAATCGTCCTGAGAAAAAATTCAAGTAGTGAACGAATTCTAATAGTTGTAAGTTACGGTTGGATCACTGCGCTATTATCATAGCATATTCGGTTCGAATAGTCTAACAATCACTGTGCCGAAGAGTAGTCAGTATTCAAACTCACTCCTTGTGTTAAGAAGTGAGAGAATACTTGTGATTGTGTAAAGGATTGGGAAAATAGTACAGGGCCTCTGTCTAACAGACCCCTACCACTCCCAAGAACCCGAGGACCCGATAATACTCGTCCGAAAGTTGGATTGAGTTATTATCGTCTAACATGTACCTACGGCCAATATTGGCGAATTACTTGCTGAGCCCCATCCGACGGCTCCACCGCCAGAATTTCTAGGTTTCCCAGGGCCGATGCCGATCGATGACCCTCCAAGGGGATACACTGAGAAGATACATAAGAATTCTCACTGGTTTCAAGGGTTAGCAGGACACCTGGCGGACGCTGATTTTATTTTTGAAGCAAATTTAACTTTTGATGACCGCACCTGGGGCAAGTATCAATTCTTCTCCCGAGAATTCGAAGGCCTACAGAACACCGAAGACCTAACACATGTTTGGGCAAGAGCAGGTTTCATAGAGTACTTTAGTGACCCTTTGCCTAAAGCAGACTTCTACAGATGTTACTTCTTAGTCACTACTCTGATAGCTTCGACAAACAAGGATTTACGAGGCATCTTCATTTTACCATCCCTGGTAAACGATCCACCATATAAAAGGTTCTATTTGACTAAAGACCTGATTCGTGCAGCAATCAAGATACATGGGACCCACACGCCGACAGAGCAAGAAAGGTTAATTCCAGACCCTATGAAACGTGGGGATGTTACTAAATGGGAAGAGATTTCGGCAATCACACCTGAACTTTCAAAGCCATTAAGGATATGCATGCAGCATTTTGCTTTCCCCGCACAGGACAGATTCACCATGCCCCACAAAAGAATTTGGTTTGGTTTGTATTTAGCATGTACTGGACCCCAGACGGTAGATTTAGCTAGTTGGATCATTGATCAGCTTTACTTAGCACAGCACCGTTGGGAAAGAAAGAAGGTCATCAATGGATGCTGCGCTCTGACAAGAATTGTATACATGTGTTTGGCATATGACTTGCCAATAGAGCGTGCCATGATCAGTGAAGAGTTGAAGGACTTCAAGGGGACAACCAAGAAAGCAAGGAAAGCTACCAAAGCACGAGCAGGAAAGCAAATGAGAGGTACAATTCCATGTCTACAGGTCCCAGAGTCACCATCACCTCAACCCTCTCCAGAACAATCCCCTACTGAGGTCGCTACCCCTGTGCAACCTATTCGCATAAGGTTATCAAGAACAATTACGACGGAGGCCACTACCAGCACAGTCGCTTCCCCAGCAACCACCACTCCAGAACCCCCCACCACTACAGTCGAAGCTCCCACCACTATCGGTGCGGGAGCTTTTTCTTTTCCGATCCTGAACATGGAAGCAGAGCCCCTGAATACAACGTTTGATTTTGAAATGCCAGATGCCTTCTCAAATGAATTTCAGTATTCAGAAGGTCAGGTGTTCTCTCAGGAATATGAACGGCCAAGTTATCCAACCACACCCCGAGATCAACCTCAAGGATAAGTCGTGTCTAGCTCCGAAGAGGAAAGAACACAGACAGATGAAGATGACGGTGATGATGAAGCTCGTCAAGGAAGCCATGCATCTCAAGAACAGCTTCAGACTAATAAACAGGGTCAACAAACGGACACCCAAGGCGATACTAGTACTCATGAAGATGAAATTTTTGAAGCAGCAGCTTATACATTGGCCATCAAGAAGCTATATCGAACAATGGAAAAAGTCTGGGCATGCAAAAAGCTGACTGAGGAAGAGAGTCAAGCAATGATAGAACAAGAACTGGTCACAGGCAGATTTGAAGAGGTTTAATCAAAGGCTTTAGGGAACTTGTCCAAGCTGTAGGATCTATTGAAGCCTTAAGATATTTGCAGCGAAAACTCCTTCTACAATTCCACCCTCGTAGAGTGCGACTACTTTCAAAGCTAGGAGAATACATTCGAGTACCGACAGGTGCTCAGTCATCCCAACAGGCACGAGAAGCACGCTTGATTCCCGAACGACCTGTGGCCGAAGAAGCCATCCTCGTCGACTCCCCACCTTGCACTTCTACTGTACATACGACCACTGTAATCAGAGTACCAGCCACCCCAACTACTTCTCTTTCACCTCCAATCCCTCCAAACTCCTCTGTACACCCTGCCTCTCCCAACCCATCACCATCCTTCGATAGTGTTGTAGCATCAACTTTTGTCCCAGCTCTCCCGTTAACCATTCCAACACCCACTCAACCTAGTCTCACCCTGTAGCTCAATGATGAGTAGCACCTCCTTTAATGTCAATCCGGGAAGACGTGAGGATGGTATGAAGACCTCGAGCAAGTGGCGGCACAAGTGCGTGAGTGAGAAGCACACAAGCATGCACACACATACACACACACGCGCACACAAGGCAAGACAAAGAGTGAGAATCAATGGAGCTTTTTAGATTACTTTCAAAATGCTCTTACAAGTTCGTTTCAATTACAATCCAACCTCAAAAATGAGCTCTCTAGCTCTTTTTATAGTTTTTGACTAGCTTTTGGCCCTGTCCAGACCTAGTGTCCGGCCTAGTTAAAAATTAGGTTCCAGGGCCAATTTGAGGGCTCAAACAGAGTCTAAAAAATACGAAAATTGATATGTAGGTACTTCTAAGGCTCCTCAAGCTCAAGGACTCCTTGGCTTGCACAAAATGGAGCTACAAAAATATGAAATGGTATTTACAATGATTGTTAGTGATAAGAATCACTGTTAAAAGATGTAGATTGGAAAAATTGAAGGGCCTATCTGCCAGATTTGCGTCGACTGCTTTGTCTACTTACTCCTTCACCTTGTTCTGACTCTCTCCGTTGGCTTCCTTGTCTCGTCAATCCTTGGGTTCCCTGGCTTCCTTGTCTAGTCAGTCCTTGGGTGCCCATACTGCTCTCAACACCCCCCCCTCTCTCGCGTCTGTCGTCCCTGACAGACCCTTGTTGCTGGGGGTGTTGGATGTAATATTCCACAACCTGAGTGGCAAGCTGATGTTCTTGTAAGCGTAGTCCTCTGGCCAAATCTGTCATCATACGATCCCAATCGATTGGTCCTGGAACGTCCGGATGTGGCAGGCGTAACTGATCTGCATGGATCGCTTGTTCTACTGCGAATAGATGTAGCAAATGTGTGGGTCTAGGAATGAAAATTTCGGAATTGTATTCCCAGAAGCCCGTAGAGAACATTTCCTCAAATGTTTGCTTGAAGCATGCGGGCAAGTACTTGATTCGTGCATGCCAAGCAAAGATAACAGTGACCGAGGGGGTTTGGCTCATGTCGTAGACTAAATCCTTGTTGCCTTGAGCGAATCCAGGAGCGGAGATGTATGGAGCTTGGACGTTTCGAAAGGTTTTGAAGACAATGGTCATGAGCTCAAATATCTTCATACACATTTTCGCTGCTATATCAGGTACATTATTTAGGCGTGCGGACCAGTGCCGAATGGTTGATATCATGTAGGCTACGGTTGGAGGTCCTCGAGGTGGAGCAAAATACGGGTAGTTAACCCAAGCCGAGCACTCTTTATTGTTGCGTACCTTGATTGCAAATGCTTGCCAGGATCTGCGACGTACCACTGGACAATAGCATGGATTATACTTGATATAGAGTGGCATAGTAGCCCAGGTACTCATCATCTCAGGGTAATCGGTGAGTAAATGTGCACGCCAATTAGGTTGGAAAATCGAGCCAGCACGTGCATCGGTCGGTAAATCCCCTATCTCAAATTGAGTAGCGAATGTGGGCTCCTTCCCTGTATGTCTTTTGACTTCTGCATTATAATCATGTAGTAAGACAAAATAAGGCATGTATTGCGATTCTGATGTTGTGATTAACCGTTGATGGGATAATTGTTGAAAGTAGGAAGACCGAAGGACCGTTTCTTCCAGATTCGTGAGAGATTGCATTTGCACGGCCACACGATCATCATGTGTCTTACCCACTTTCTCGACCCTTCTGACCCAATCTGGAACTTGAATTTCTAACGTGTCTTGTCCTTCTTCTGTAGTTCGACCACCAGGCGTCGGCATAGGCTCGTATGGCTCTTCGTAGCTGTCCTCGACGGGGATTTCCACTACTGTTTCAGGTTCTGGTTCTTCAATGGGCGAGGGGGGTCGTTCATATGGTAGGAGGCGTGCTTGGAGTTCTGCCACCTGTTTCCGAAGGGTCTCCATTTCTTCTGTAGATTGTTGCAAGATTACCTTCTCCTGTTGAGCAGGATGTACACTGGCTAACTGTTTCTTTAGATCGGCACATTCAGTCTCTAGTTTTTCATATGACTCCAGGAAATTTGCATGCTCCTCAAGTAGGATGCGGATGTCTTCTGATGGAACTGCTCTATATCGGGTAGGGCTAATGGTTGCTCCTACGGTTCCTTCCATAGCCGCTTCAAAGTTGTCTTGATTTTGTTGTTGAAGTCGTTTGTTCTCCTCTAGTGCTGCGGCCATATGCTTCCTTAATAACCCAATGTTGCGTCTGAGTGTGGCATTAGATATCATTTGCGCTTGAAGCACTGTTTCTAGCTCCTTAACTGCTTGGTCATCTACAGTTGATGCCTTTGATTCCAATTCGGAGTGAGCCTGCTGTAGTGTGGTATGCTCGTCTAGGAGCGTCAGGTAGTCAGCCTCAATAGTGGTGACTCTAGCTTGGAGACGTTGAGATTCTGCCTGGAGGGTAGCATTGCGTTCTTCTAATTGATGGAAGTCTTGTTGTAGCTGATGTGCACACTGAAGTAATGTGTCGAACGTACTATTTACATTATGAGATGCAAGGGAAATAGTTTGAAATGCAGAGGAGGTGGGATTGGGTAGGGGTGTAGTGAATGCTGTGTGTGCCACTGATGTGAGTGGTGAGGTGGGGGGCAAGGGAGGGGAAGGTGGGGAAATCGTGGGGAGAGGTGCTGTGGTTGGTGAAATGTCCATTGGATCAGACAAGGTGGTGTGTGCAGTGGCTACCATATAGGTGGGTATGGTAGGTGAAGTGAGTGTGGTGTCCGTGTAAATTGATGTCGTTGCGAACATCGGAGGAAGGTGCCTTTGAAACATGGGAGAGCGGAAGAACTGCTCCACAAAGGACGGGTATTGGGGTGGTGAGGTCCGGTTGAAAGAGGTGTAGGGGCCAGCTGGGAAATGAGGGTTATGGAATGAAGGTACTCGTATTGGGGGGTAGGTCGGGAAACACAGGGTTCCTTCCGTGGGTGCTGGGTTTCCAACTACGCTGGTAATTATGGGATGGCCAGTCATGGGTTCAGCGGATAGATGGGACGAAGTGTACAAGGGATTGGTGACGAAGGAGAAGAGGGTGTCTTGTGAGGTGGGTTCTCGAAATGAGAATGATTTGAATGAGGATGGATTATAAGTGGAGGTAGAGGTGATGATTGTCGTTTCTTCCAAGGTGGGAGGTGGTGGCGGGGGCGGAGAAGGTGGTGATGGAGGATGCTGGGGTGAGATGGGTGATGTCTGAACGAAGGTTTCAGCGGAGAGGTCAGTGGTGGTTATGGGGGTGGCTGTGGTCTCAATGGGTACTTCCGGTTCTGTGACGGGTATCCTGATAGTCTTACCTGCTCGTGGTAATGTGTCCACTCTGCGTTTGTCATACCTTACGGACTGGCGGACTGCGGTGTGGACAGCCTCTGGAACTCCTAAGGAGTCTGACACTAATTTGAGGGTGTCAATGAAATGTTGGTCCACTCCTTCATCTGATAGCATTTCTTGCATCAAAGCTTGACCTGATACCAGAGAGAGCTGATGCCTTTCTTGTACTGCTTTGATAGTGTCGTATAGCCTTCGTAGTTGAGCTGTATATGCAGGTGCACCAACAAGTTCTGGCACTTCTTGTTGCTCCTCTTGTTCCTCTTGATCATACTCCTCCTCCTCATCCTCCTGTTCTTCATCTCCGTCATCTTCTTCCTCCACTTCAACAGGTGTGACAGGTGCTTGGGAGGTTGTGGCCTGCGTTTGTACATTTTCCGCTTGTTGTGCCTCTTCTGTCTCCAGCTCTACATCTTGTAATAGTTGTTCGAAGTCTTCATTAGTGAGTTCTTCCAAAGCTGCACCACTAGGAAATTCGAGATCCGTTGGGATGGGAGGAAATATCAAAGTGGAACCATCGGTGCTGCGTCTTGGAAGTCGGAGTGTGAATGGTCGGACTCTTCGGGGTGGCGGGGTGACTTCTGGTGTTAGGGTCACTCCACGTGGCTGAGCACATGGGACTTGGACCGTGCCTCTCATCTTCTTAGAAGGGGGTCCAGTGGATGTCCTGCCTCGAAACTGCTCTACCCGATTCCACATCAGGGCTCGTTGGATTGGGATGTCATAAGCCAAACACCTATAGATGATTCTTGTCAGAGCACAGCAACCATATAAAACCTGTTTCCGCGGCCAGCGTTTGTGAGCTAAGTGTATCTGATCAATTATCCAGTGGGGTAGGTTGATGGTGAGGCTCTGTGTCTCTGCCAGATACAGGCTAAACCAAATCTTTTTGTGCGGCATGGTGAATCTATCCTGCGCCGGGAAAGCAAAGTGTTGCATGCACATGCGAAGGTGTATTGCAATATTAGGCGTCATGGATACCATGTCTTTGAGTTTGGTGAGACTTCGATTCTTCATGTAGTCTGGTACTAGGGTTTCCTTCTCTGTAGGAATATGCATGCCGCGCATATCCAGAGCTTCTCTCACCAAATTGTTTGATAGCCTAAACCTCTTGAGCTCATTCCCCTTTGTCAGAGATGGAATCACAAATGAGCTTGCACCTTTTGGGTTCGGATTTGGAGTCAAGGTGTTGATGAGATAGTAGCATCGCATGAAGTCAGGTTTTGGGAGTCGGGCACTGAAATAGGCACTCAATCCGGCTTTTTCCCATATCGGACGTAGACCTTCCGCATTTTGTAACTTCTCAAATTCTCTTGTAAAGAAATGGTATCTGCCTTGCTGTCCATTGTAGTCCAACTCTGATTCCCATAGATACGTTCCTTCCCCCAAAGGTCCTGCTACTTCGGTAAACCAATGTGAGGTCTTTCCCACGGGCATGGTGTGGCCACGCGGAGGGTCCGCAATAGGTATGATTTTGACGGCCTGCAACTCTTCTGGTCTTTCGACTGTCTCAGGCCAAACGGGTAAACTGTCCAAGTCCACCACTTGCGGGTTTGTTTCTGTGTGAGAGCTAGTTCCTGCGGCCTCCGCCATGTTGAAAATGTCGCAGCTGATTCTGTGAGAATATATGAATAAACGTTAACATTGCAATGGACACAAAAATGACATGGTGTCCCTTGTTACAATATTAACTTAAAGTTCTGGAGTGGTTAGTAGTTAATAAGTGCTCGGTGCTGGTGTGTGTAGTTAGGAGTTAGGTAGACCTAAGAGCTAAGCGAAATGATGTGAATTAAGAGTGAAGCGGTTAGTAGGTGGTTATGGATTTACAATAGGGTCAGGGGGTTTGTTACAAATCTTGGGCTGCCAAATGCAGTGGATGGGTTTTACTCGTGGTTCCGTAGAGATTCTCGAGAGCTTTATAGGTGTATCAGCTTTAACCTGAGGCCTTTTAGGGGCCCATTTACAACTGATTCTGTTCGTGTTCATGTGCCTTGGTGTTGAAAAGGAGTGGATGTAGGCTGTGCGAGTGAATGGATCATGCTGTGTAGGGTGTGTTCTTGGTGTAGCTATTTGAGCCCGCAAACAAGCCTTAGGCACCCAAATTTGTCTTGATTGTGGGCGAGCCTTCATCGACTTTTTGGGCACCCAAATAGATTTCACGTTAGCAGAAGAATTTCCGGAAGACCTCTTATTAGTGACGTGTTGATGGTTATTAATAAGAGGCTTCGCCCGTGCTGTTGGCGTGGGTGCAACCGGGTGTTCGCCTTTTCGCGCCCACACTTGGTTCACTTGTTGAGACATTCTGCTACGCAGGTTCTTTTGATGTCCAGCATAGGTAGTACTCTGCTTCTTCTGCCTTTGCTCCACCGTTGGTTGTTGCCTCCTTCTGGCCTTTGGAAAAGAAGGGAATTCCTTTGCATCCCTGACTCCTTTTTTGCGAATATCATTCCTCTGCAACACATAGTTTTGGACAAGAACAGCATGGTCAACTTCATGTGCACCCCTGGAGGGACCAGGAGTCTGTGCCTTTCCTAGTTCCTCGAGTGCTCCATTGTCTAATTCTACTGTAACTCGACTATGATTGACCCAAACCTGGAGAAGTCCACTTCTTAGGTTGAGATTGACTGCTTGGTCATATATCCAATCTTGACCCAAGACAAGAGGTTCAGTGAGATCCTCATCTTGACACACTAGTACTTTAACTGTCATTGCCTCATCATGAATGTAGAGGGGAAGTTCCACCTCTCCCATACAAGGGGTTTCCACGCCTCCCAATCCTATGAGATATGCTTCCACAGGATTGACAGTTAACTGTAACTCTTGACAGTAAGACACTCTAACAGCACTAGTGGCTGCACCTGAGTCAATCAAGGCTCTTACAGTCCTTGCACTTTTTCCTTGTCCTATATCTAGGGTTACAAAAGGACGTCGATCAGTTATCTTAGGTGAGCTGGTTCCGGCGACTTCACACATTGCCATATGATATCCTTGATCTGCATAGTCATCTGTCCTAGGCTGCTCTCTACCTTGCCTTCGTAATTTCATCCTTCTGATGCGTTCTAAGGCTTCTGCTTGAGCTTCTTCTCTAATTCGCTTCTCTTCCTCTTTGCGTTTCTTAGCAGTGTTGAGTCGGCTGAGCATTTCCTCCGTGAGGGGTTCCTGATACAACTTGACTCTGCATCCGCTAATATAATTAGGGAGAACATCACCCTCTAACGTGGCTAATTGTACTGCTCCACTCGTGGAGATCCTATTGATGATCATAGGTCCGTAGCCTCTCTTTTCTAACTTCCTCGCGTGTTGTTTCAGTGTATAGACTAAAACTAGATCTCCGGCTTTCAAGCCTTTATCCTTCACATGGGCATCGAAGTATGCCTTCTGCCTCTTCTTGGCAGCATATATGCCTGCAGCAGCTCTCAGTCTTGTTTCTCCTAATCGTTCAAGGTCAAAAATTCTAGAGGAGAGCTCATGACCTGTCCATTCGTGCTCTTGTGCTACTCTCAATGTAGGAATCAGGAAGTCCAAGGGTAGCACAGCGTTTTGGCCAAATACCATCTGAAAGGGGGTGGCTTGGAGTACCGTTTTGTAGGCAACTCGATATGCCCAAACAGCATGGTGTAGCTGTTTGTCCCAATCAGAGCGTTTAGTGTTCACTAATTTGGTCAGTACATTGCATAAGATCTTATTAGTGCTCTCAGCTTGTCCATTAGCTTGAGGGTGATAAGGGGCAGACTTCTTGTGTATTACCAAGAATTCTTGGAGTAGATTTTCAATCACTTCATTTAAGAAATGAGTTCCTCTATCACTTACAAGTTCTATCGGTAGCCCGTATCTCGTGAATACATTCTCAAACAAGAATTTGGCAGTTGTTTGAGCGTCGTTCTTTGTCGTAGCCTTTACCTCTACCCACTTGGTGAGATAATCTGTCGCAACAATGATGTATTCCGCATGAGAACCCTTAGCTGGGGGATTAATAGGACCTACGAAGTCTATTCCCCACTTAGAGAATGCACGTCCACCCATCATAGGTTTCAGTGGCATCTCATCTTTGCGTATAGGATACTGAGTCCTTTGACAGACATCACACCGTTTCACATAGGTATGTGCATCCATGTGAAGGGTAGGCCACCAAAAGCCCGTAAATAGGATTGCCTTGATCACCCGATCCGGTCCAAAGTGTCCTCCTGCTACACCTTGGTGAGCAGTTTCTAAGATCTTAAGATACTCACTTTCATGGACACACAGTCTCAGGTAACCATCCTTACCGCGCTTGTATAGATTATCACCAACGAGTGAATAATCCTGGGCTTCTTGTTCCAAACTCCTTTTTCTAGCTAGAGTCATGTCTGGAGGGAATGTGTTTGTCCTCAAGAATGATACTAGAGGTTCACTCCAATCTGGCACAATGGATACTTGATAGAGAGTGGCATGTTCCACAGGTGGTTTAGTGCAACAGATTGGGCATTCCTTGCACAACTTTTGGACATCCGCTTCCATAGTTGGCCAATGCACTCCGAATCTCTTTAGAGTCTGTAAAGTTCGTTGCTTTGAATGGTGTTGCTCTAGTGCACCTACATGTGCTAGTTGCAACCACTTAGCGTACTCATCCTCTTCTACACAACAAGCCAAGATCCCTTGATCTGTGTGCTTGTACATGCTTCCTGCCATGATATGGTACTTTTGGGCTTTTACGATCTCTCTATTCCGTGTGTTCACCACTGGATGATTAGGCCCGTATGTCAATACTGGTACTATTGGCTTGGCCCACTGCGGTATAACTTCCAAATTAAACAAGTAAGCATCAGGAAGGTCATCTGACACTCCTTGTGGGGCTTCTCCCGATGTGAGCCTAGCGAGATGATCAGCTCTCAAATGAGTCCTACCTTTTCTTACCACAACCTCAAAGTCATATTCCATTAGCAAGAGAAACCATCTCACTAATCTTCCTGTATTGCATGGCTTGTTTACAAGATATAATAATGCCTGATGATCAGTAAAAAATTTAAACTTATTTGCAAGCAAATAGTGTCTAAATTTCTTAACTGCATATACCATGCCTAAGCCTTCTCTCTCTGTAGTGGTGTAATTCCGTTCAGCCGCATTCAATTGTCTACTGGCATAGGCAATTGGAAGATCCATATTACCTTCACCAGTAGGTTGTGCAAGCACACATCCAATGGCATAATTGGATGCATCCACATGAACATGGAATGGCTTATTCCAATCTGGTGTGGTCAAGATTGGTGCTGAACATAATCTTCGTTTAAGCTCTTGGAAGGAATTCTCACATTCATCCGTCCACTCAAAGTTTGTCAGAAGTCCGTACATGGGCTTTGCAATGACAGCATACATGTGTATAAATCGTCGGTAATAACCACAGTGCCCCATGAAAGCTTGTACTTCCTTGACATTCTTTGGCCTAGGTAGCTCTGCTATGGCTCTCACTTTTTCTTCGTCCGTAGATATGCCATTCTTTGACACTATGTGTCCTAGAATCTTGCCTTGCCTGACCATAAAAACGCACTTTTCTGGGTTCAGGCAGACTTGATATTCTCTACATTTGTCAAAGATTTGTCTGAGTTCCGGAATATGGGTTTGTCTAACATTGGAATGAGCACAGAGATCATCAACATAGACTTCTAAACTCTTTCTTAGGAACTCCTTAAACACATGGCACATCAGCCTCTGGAAGGTAGCTGGTGCATTGGTAAGCCCAAATGGCATTACTCTAAAAGCAAAAATGCCCCATTCTGTGGCAAAGGCTGTCTTGTGCTGATCCTCTGGAGCTATGGCTACTTGATTGTAGCCAGAAAATCCATCAAGGAAGCTGTACACTTCCTTGCCTGCCACTCTTTCTAAGAGATGTTCTGTGATGGGAAGCGGATAGTTATCTCGAATCGTGGCGGCATTAACCTTTTTCAAGTTAATGCACACGCGCAGCTTACCATTCTTCTTGGGCACCACCACTATGGGGGATACCCATTCGGTGTGCTCAATTTCGTAGATAAATCCAGCTTCAACCAGTCTATCTATCTCTTCTTTGATCTTAGCTGCGTAATTATCGTTATATGTATAAGGCTTTTGCTTAGAGGGTTTGGCATCTGAGGTCATGGGGATGGTGTGTGAGCATATGCCAGGGTCAACACCTTTCAAATCCTTGTAGCTCCAAGCGAATACATCTCTGTATTCCCTTAGCAAGGTAATCAATTCGTACTCTTCTTCTTTTGTCAGGTCATGGCCTATATACGTACATCTCTCCTCTCCTTCTTCTAGGGCCACTACGATTTTCTTGGTGGTTTCTTTGTTATCATAGGCCTCTCCTGATTGTGCCTCTCGTTTAGGCATTCTTACCATGACTCTCCTGTCGTCTATCTCGTACTTCTTAAAATTTTCTGGGACCTCAAACAAAGATTCTTCCTCCTCTGGTAAAACTTCTTCCTTTCTTCGTTTCTTTCCTTCTTCCTTCAAGGTCATATGTGTTGCTAATCTTACATCATTTGTAACCTCTCCATGCTTCTCAGGTTGAAATTCTACTTCATGGAAGTATTCTTCATCTGATGCAAATGGAGGGTCCATAATGATTGACTCTAGATCGGAGTCACTTGCATCCTCAAATGCATCAGGGCTTGGTTCCCATTCTTCTAACACTGCCTCTCCCATGATTGGCTCAATGGAGAAGACTGAAATATCATAGCCATCCTCATCACAGTGAGGTGTCCATTGTTCTTCATTGATGGCTACGTCCATTGTTGCTAAAATTTCTGCCCAGCCATGGGGTTCAAATTCCTCGTCTGGAAAAACTACAGGTGCATAGGCTGGGTCTTGAATGGGTCTATGGCTTTCGTTTGCACCTATTTCTCTGGCCTTTTCTCTCTTCTCTTCCTCCACTGCTACTTTGCACATCCATAAGTGAGTGTCTTCGTGCATCCAGGAGGATCCTGATCCTATGGAATGCACAGATTCTGTATCATCTTTGGCTCTATGGATGGGATTCCATTGGATAGGAGGGACATCTCTATGAGAATAATCCTTGAGATTGACTTTGGTTGTAACACCTAAGTGCTGCAGGTACAAAGAATTGGTTCCCCAATCCTGTACCACTTGCAACTGTCGCATGAATGGTCTTCCCAAAATCATCTCATAGGCATGATTTTTGCTGAAGTCACATATGGCAAAGGTATGTTCAAACTCGACACCACAAGTGGTGAGAGTTATTCCTTCTAGCAATCCTAGGGGTCTCTCTATGTGACCATCGGCCATCTGCAATTTCATTCTCGTAGGCCTGAGTGCCGGCTTGCCCCAACGCTTCCATAAGGAGGTGGTGGCAATTGCAACTCCTGCGCCTGAGTCCAAAATTGCCTTGGTGGTGTACTCCTGGTAGGTAATGGGAAGATAGGTGTTCCCTTCTTCACCTTCGCACATATCTCCTATCTTATCCAAGGGAATTTCTGGCACTGTCCTATGGGATCCTACCCGGGAATGAGGTTTTGCAACTTCAGTTACTCGACTGGCTGCATATTTCCCCGCGTTTGGTCTATCCTCAAGCAGTTCTTTCAAAGTGAGATTGCGCTGCACCTCGGTGTTCGTTACTACCTCCGTGTTCCTTGGCATGACTGAGTCGTCGTTCCTTACCATGACTGTGGGTGCTCTCATACACGTGGATTTTGCTTCCCATGGGCCTGTGAAGTGGGGTAACTCTTGTATGGAATTAGATTCAAAGTCCAATCTCTCGTGAGATTGAGTACTCTCATGTTCCCCGTAGATGGATGGGATGTCTTGTGGGAATTGGTCGTGTGCATCGTCCACAAGTTCAAAAGGAGGGGCGACCTCGCTTTCGTTTTCCCATTTGTCTTCTTGAATCTCCCGTAGGAAGTCTGGTGCAAACCGATTCATAGAAGAAGAAGTGTCCGGCTCCGTAGAATTGGGCACATAAGCAACCTGGGAAGGAGGGCTTATTCTTCCGTTGGCTCTCTCCTTGCTCTCATAAATGGCTGGAGCACAAGCTTCTTGGGGAGGATTGCTTATTCTGTTACTCTTCCGAGCAGGCTCATACACTCTCTGGGAAGGAATGTGGGTCACCTGTGGAGGTACATAAGCTTTCGGGGGAGGCTCATGTGACTTTTGGGGGGGAAGATAAGCTTCTTGAGGAGGCACATGGGCTTCCTGAAGAGGCTGGCTTATCAGTTCTCTTGCCCTCTCCTTTCGTTGAGGGGCAGATTCCTTCTCTGATTGTGCAATTAACTTCTCTATTCTTTCCAGCAGTCCATCAAAGTGTAACTGCGTCTTAGCTGAACTAGAAATGTTAAATAGGCGGCTGGCCTCAAACATGGTCTGAGCCAATTCCACCATTTTGGCACAAATCTTAGTTCGTTCAAGCTCTAGCTCGGCTCTAGGGTAGCACTTTTCATGATCGGTGATGGTTGGCCCTTCTTGGATTCTGGCCTGATATGCTTTAAGCATCATATTAAGGTCCTCGGGAGTGGGGTCAGCTAGGACTGATCCTACTCTAGGGGGCGGTGGGATTTGATGAGGCGGTGGGGAGGGTGGTGGTACGGATGGAGGTGGGAATGGTGGAGGCGGGGTAATGTGAGAGGGAGTTGGAGCTGTGAGTTCAGTTATCCTCGCTTTGGTTTCTCTTATGCTTTCTTCAAGTTCGTTTATCTTTTTTGCCCATTGTCTTTTCATTCTTTCTCGACTATCTTTCCATGCTCTAGTTCTTTTCTTTGTTACGCTCTCGGTTTCACTCGCCTCTGAGTTCTTTTCCTGGTTTACCCCTTGATTCTGCTGCAAGGCTTGAGCACGAGTGACTACCTGTACGGGAGCAGTGGAAGTGACACTTCCTGTGGAATCTACCACTAACCCAATAACGTTGATTGGAGTGATTTTTGGCATATTGTTAGGATTCTTAGGGCAATCTCGTAAGAGGTGTTCTTTTCCACAATCTTGGCAGAAACCTTGGATAGTCAGTGACTGGGGTTGTGTAGGTGGAGGCAAGGGGCAATCACGAATGAGATGATCTCCTTGGCATCTGTAGCACGGTCCTCTTGGGAATGGAGGTCTTACTTGCCTAGGTTGAGGCCTGGGGTTGGGGTTTGCATACATGACGTTCGTGTAATCTGACTCCCAACTAGGTTCACTTGGTTCTTCACTATAGTAAGACTCACCATGTTCTGGAGACTGCATGTAGTAAGCCTGGGGACTATCGACATGTGTAGAATCAAAGCTATGGTCACTTGGGTCACTTTCCGAGATCAATGGGGTTACTGGTACTATGGCCCTATTCAGGTTTTCTTCTGCAACAGCATACTTTACTGGAATCACGTTAGCGGGGTTTGGGGGTTGTTGAGCTAGTACCGGTTGGGGTCTCTGTTGGGCCTGATATTGTGGTTGGTAGGTTTGTTGGGGTCTAGCATATTGTGGTGGTGGATTTTGGTTCTGGTATCGGCCTTGTTGGTAGGGCTGCGGATAGGGTTGCCTAACTGCCTGCTTGTTGTATGGGCAATCTTGTGCGGTGTGATTGGTGTATCTCCGTTCTATGGTGCAGTACTGGCTACTAGGGTTTACTTGGGGTTGAGCCATAATAGGGCAGACATTCGCCATGTGGTCGCCACCACAAGTATAGCATCTTTTCACAGGGGCAAACCTAGGAATTTGTTTGCTAGAGACGCCTAGTTTTTGTGCCACTTTCTCTGCGAGTTCCTCAATTGATGTGGATTGCGTGGAAGAGTGACTAGAAGCACTATCTGAATCTTTGTAGATTTTGGAAAGCTCTAGTTCCTCCCCTAGGTTATCTTCAATGTCAATGCACATGCGTACACACTCTTCTATAGTCCTAGGGTCCTTCAGATACACATAGGATCTCAATTTCGTACTCAGCAATCCATCAAGGAATAAGGCTACTTGTTTAGCAGATGTGGGTAGTTCCGAAATAGGGCACCTTTCCAGGTATTGTCTAAATCTTCTTCCTGCAAGTCTCACGGTCTCTTGAGGGGTTTGCTTGAAGCTGTGAATCAATGAGGAGGTGTTGTGTCTTATGCCACTCTTGGAGAACTCAATAATAAATGCTTCTAGGAGTTGGTCTATGCTCCTGAACTGGCGCTCATCCAATGGCTGAAACCATGTAAGTGCTGTGTTCCTAAGGGTTAGACCGAAAGCATTGTACTGCGTGAACAGATCTTCCACTTGTTCAGCTCTCAAGACTTGCTTGAACTCTGCCACATGATCATAGGGATCTCCTGTGCCGTCAAAGTAATTCTTCATGGACTTGACTAGCTGGGTGGGCCTCAAAGTTCTTGTATGCTCTCTAGGCCTCGGCAGAGGGAATCCATCTACATTTCTTTGGTTCCTGTGGGCTCTAAGCATCTCAGGTTCTCCCCTATTCGTCTTCGTCCTCGTTCTTTCTCTGCCTACTGGGTTGGCAAAACTTACTTCAGGTTTATCTTTACTTCTGTCTCTTTGCATACCATGAGCTTGGGAAGTTCCAGCCCCAGGGTGACCATAGGATACATTTGATCTTGGTTGAGGGAAAATAAATTCACCCTTCCAAGTGTAAGCATGCCTATCATTTTCTGTCACCACAAAGATCCGTTCTGAAGCATGATCTAAGTAGGTCACTCTGCCTGGGCTATCCGGATCCTTAAACTCATAGATCATGATATTTCCTATGTCTGTTGGCTGATTAGACTTATACCTCCAAAAGGCTTCATCAGTTTCTCGATTGAGGAGCAACTCTATGCTCTTGTTGTCTTGGGGGACCCATTCAGGTGTGAGAATCCTAGTGAGAACTGATTTACCTCGAGGGGTTCTAGGTTCCGCACCCATGTTCCCTTGTTCCAGGTCCCCTAAGTCCGCTTCTGAGATTACGTTCCCAAAGTCATCTGTCCTATCAGGGTGACTAGTGACTACATATATAGTTCCTTCTTTGTCTAGGTATGCACCATTTTCAAACTTGACAGCTGGGTGCTCTAGTCCAATGGATTGGTCAGGGTTTTTAATCTGGACCACCGATCTTCCTAGGCCGTCCTCATAGATGCTAGCACCTAGTCGATTGGTCCTAAGATATTCCAGCTGTGTTTTGTAAGGGCCTTCTACCCTGTACAAATAAGGCACTCCTGAACTTCCCGTAGGTCTGTCCATGCCTTGAGACATTTCTGACTCACTGGTCTCAGAGCTAGGGTAATATGAGTGGTGGCTCAACTGCTGGGCCCAAGACCTTGCAGTGTGATTGACACTAGCCTCTGAAGACCTAAGGCTTTGTCTTTCCCTTGCTAAATGTCGTCCTGATCTAAGGTTCATATGCCTAACTGATTAGCCCAATTTTTTTCAGAGTACAACCTCGTTGCCGATTAATTGGTACCAGTCACTTGATTCTTTTTAGTTATTTTATCAGGTTTGAGTTCTTGTCTGATATCACGTCGTCAGGAATGTTTGAATGTAGTTTCGCACTTGCAATTGATCGTTCCACGTTAGGTCCTTTTCCTTTATGTTATCGGCAGTACAGAGATTAAATTTTTAACTTGAACTTGAGTTTTTAGGTAGTCTTCAACTTGATAACTGCCTATCGTCGCCCTGACTTACTCCTATCTCTACTCGTTCTTAGCTTGAGCTAGGAAATGACAGAGGGAGTTGAGAATAATCCAACCTTACTTGTTGATCCCTTGCTTTATGGTGCTCAAGAACCCGGTTCTCAAGCTTGCAAAGAAACCTTGCTTTGTATGCTCTCAGTTGCTCTCAATGGACCTATAAAAGACCCACGGTTAGCTCAATGCTTAGGTTCAAAGGACACAACCAACCACTTTCATTCATGTAACATAAACACATATTTGCATTGTGACTTTTAGGAAAATAATTCTAAAGACCCCTGACTTTGAGCCCCCTGGGTATGGTCAACTTCAAAATACCCTATCTGAAAATCAATGCATTATCTTTATAAAAAACAGTTGAGGGCGCGTAGTATATGCCACGAGCTTTCCAACAAGCCCAAGAGCTCAAAAAATGGATTTCGTATGAAAAAGTTGTGACTGTTCAGGGTTCTAGGGTTACGACAGGGTTCAAACAGGATCACTGTGCAAGAGGTTTTCCCCAAGTTGTTCTCCTAAGACTTCCCCATGTGCTCAAGAGCATACTATTTGTGACCAAAATTTAGCCCAACTTTTCAATTAACAAACCCTAAAAAATTTGGCTAAAATTGGCTGTCAATCGCGATGGACACTCAGTCAATCGCGATGGACAGAGAGTTCAGTCGGTCGCGATGGACACCCAATTCAGTCAATCGCGATGGACAGAGACTTCAGTCAATCGCGATGGACAGGGGGTTGAGTCAATCGCGATGGACAGGCAGTCGGTCGCGATGGACAGAGACTTCAGTCAATCGCGATGGACAGGGAGTTGAGTCAATCGCGATGGACAGGCAGTCGGTCACGATGGACAGAGACTTCAGTCAATCGCGATGGACACCCAGTCAATCGCGATGGACAGAGGGTTCAGTCGGTCGCGATGGACAGGCAGTCGGTCGCGATGGACTGGCAGTCAATCGCGATGGACAGAGCTGTCAATCGCGATGGACAGGGCTGTCAATCGCGATGGACTGAAATTTTGCAAGATTTTCAAAAATTTTAGTGGGAATGTGGTGTGCAGAGTCTCTAGTCCACTGTGGTGCACTCAGATTTACCAACAAGTGAAAATTTCTGTCAATCGCGATGGACAGAAGGCGGCGACTGCGAGACAGTTTCGTCGAGTTCCGTACCTGCGCGGGAAGCTGGAGATGGTGATGTGACCTGTACCTGCAAGACAGCTCAGAAAACATGCAAAAAACAGCACATGCAAATTCGCTCTCTCGCTCTCTCTCACAAGTGAAATGAGGGAAATGAGGTGGAGGTGGGGATATAGTCAAAAAACTGAAATTTTCGCGATGACGGATATGGAGGTGGTAGGTGGTGATGATGATGATGGAAATGAAGATGGTAAAGAAAGTAAAAGAAAATCGATGAGAGTGAAGAAAATACCTACAACTCCAACGCGTCAACTCTACGTCTTACCATCACACGCTCGTCCTCAAAGCTCGATCCCCGGCAACGGCGCCAAAATTTGGTGTAGCTCAATGATGAGTAGCACCTCCTTTAATGTCAATCCGGGAAGACGTGAGGATGGTATGAAGACCTCGAGCAAGTGGTGGCACAAGTGCGTGAGTGAGAAGCACACAAGCATGCACACACATACACACACACGCGCACACAAGGCAAGACAAAGAGTGAGAATCAATGGAGCTTTTTAGATTACTTTCAAAATGCTCTTACAAGTTCGTTTCAATTACAATCCAACCTCAAAAATGAGCTCTCTAGCTCTTTTTATAGTTTTTGACTAGCTTTTGGCCCTGTCCAGACCTAGTGTCCGGCCTAGTTAAAAATTAGGTTCCAGGGCCAATTTGAGGGCTCAAAAGAGTCTAAAAAATACGAAAATTGATATGTAGGTACTTCTAAGGCTCCTCAAGCTCAAGGACTCCTTGGCTTGCACAAAATGGAGCTACAAAAATATGAAATGGTATTTACAATGATTGTTAGTGATAAGAATCACTGTTAAAAGATGTAGATTGGAAAAATTGAAGGGCCTATCTGCCAGATTTGCGTCGATTGCTTTGTCTACTTACTCCTTCACCTTGTTCTGACTCTCTCCGTTGGCTTCCTTGTCTCGTCAATCCTTGGGTTCCCTGGCTTCCTTGTCTAGTCAGTCCTTGGGTGCCCATACTGCTCTCAACACACCCCTAGGATGTCTACCTTCCCATCCAGTCCCTTTTTCCCTCCATCTTTCCCATCCTTCCCCACACCTCCAAGAAACATTTTTCCATTCCCACCTCCATTAACCTTCTCCCCAGTCTCACCTCCTCAACCTACCGCAGTTCCTTTTTCCCCCTTCCACCAAGGCTTACCACAAAACCCCCCTGTAAATTACTCTTCATCGTTTGTAAATCCTGTATTCACACCCACGCACACACCCACCATTACACCACTATTCACGGTCACCACACTTGACACAACGTCCACTGCTATGGATATCTCACCACCCACAGCACCACCACTCACTTCCTTCATGGCACAACCACACTTAGGCACCTCACAAGTTTCCACCATCACCATGGCATCCACCTTCCCAATCCCATTCCCCATCCCCATTGCATCTACACCCACGGGATCTTCATTTAGCACATCAGTTATTTTATCACCCACTGTAGATACTGCATTCCGACAAATGTTTGCTTGCATGACTCAAGTACGCGATGAGTTTGCATCTCTTGGAAACAACTACCAGACGCTGTCGGGAAGAAGGAGGTCGTGGCAGGAAGCCGGTGCATGGGGTTGGATCAGGCCCCTCTCTGGTGCACCGTTCCCGCTGTCCTGCGAGCGGCGTTTGCGCGTTGGGTGCCTCGCCTGTTGTTAGCAGCGGACAAGGAACTGAAGGACTAACGAGGCATGGCAGTTAGAGAAGAGAGTCAGAAGGGAGAGACGGCACAAGCAGACAAGGGAGTCAACGAAGATCTGGCAAATAGGCCAATAATTTTCCTCATGAAGAAGCAAGTATGAGCATTCACGCAAATCTAGCACTTAGGCAACCTTTAATTTTTCAAAACCTCTACACCAATTAAAAGTGATTCTCATCACTAAACACCATTGTAAATACCATTTCATCTTTTTGTAGCTCCATTTTGTGCAAGCCAAGGAGTCCTTGAGCTTGAGGGGCTTTAGAAGTATATACCTACCAATTTTCGTAATTTTTAGATCTCGTATGAGCCCTCAAATAAGCCCTGGAACCTAATTTTTAACTAGGCCGAACACTAGGTCTGAACAGGGCCAAAGCTAGTCAAAAACTATAAAAAGAGCTAGAGAGCTCATTTTTGAGGTTAGATTGTAATTGAAACAAACTTGTAAGAGCTTCTGGAAAGTAATCTAAGAACTCCATTGATTCTCCCTCTTTGTCTTGCCGTGTGTGCGCATGTGTGTGTATGTGTGTGTATGTGTGTGCATGCTAGTGTGCTTCTCACTCACGCACTTGTGCCGCCACTTGCTCGAGGTCTTCATACCATCCTCATGTCTTCCCAGATTGACATTAAAGGAGGTGCTACTCATCACTGAGCTACACCAAATTTTGGCGCCGTTGCCGGGGATCAAATTTTGAGGACGAGCGTGTGATGGTAAGACGTAGAGTTGACGCATTGGAGTTGTAGGTATTTTCTTCACTCTCATCGATTTTCTTTTACTTTCTTCACCATCTTCATCACCATCATCAACATCACCATCTCCCACCTCCATCTCCATCATCGCGAAAATTTTCTGTTTTTTGATCATATCACCTTTTCCACTTCATTTCCCTCATTTCACTTGTGAGAGAGAGCGAGAGAGCGATATTGTGTGTGCGGATTTTGCATGTTTCTTGAGTTTCATTGCAGGTCTTGCTGTATCATCATCCTCAGCACTCGGTGCAGGTACGAAAAACTCAGAAACTGTCTCGCGGTCGCAGGCTTCTGTCGATCGCGACTGACAGAAATTTTTGGTTTTTCACAAAATTGAGTGCACCACTAGAACAAGCACAAGGTGCACATCCTAAAACACTAAAAACAATAGGAAAATTCCGTGATTTTCTGTCAATCGCGACCAACAACCTCTGTCAATCGTGACCGACAGCCTCTGTCAATCGCGATCGACAGACCCTGTAAATCGCGATCGACAGACTTCATGACCGACAAACTGCCACGTAGGACCTTGTCAATCGCGATTGATACCGTCGATCGCGATCGACAGCCACGACTGACACCTCTGTCAATCGCGATTGACACCGTCGATCGCAATCGACTGAAATTCCACGACTGATTGACTTTTACGCGTAGCCACGTGTCCATCGCGACTGATAGGCCCCCGATTGACTGAAATTTTGGCGAAAAACTCGGAAAACGTGTCGATCGCGATTGATACTATCAATCGCGATTGACAGCCACGATCGACTCTGTCGATCGCGATTGACACTATCGATCGCGACTGACAGCCCCGACGGACACCTCTGTCAATCGCGATTGACAGACCTGTCGATCGCGATTGACAGGCTTTTTCGGCCAAAAATTAGGGTTGTTTTTGTTCAAAATTGGGGATAAATTTTGGGGCAAATAGTCAATCCATTGGCATAATTGGAGGTTCCTACACTTGAGAATTGGGAAAAAACCCTAGGATCTGTCAGGGGTTTTTAGAATTGTTTTCCTAAAAATCACTAGGCAAGTTAGTGTGTGTGCTACAGGAATGAAAATCATTGGTTCTGTCATTGGAATTTAAATCCTTAAGCTAACTTTGGAACTCTTACAGATCTATTGAGAGCATCGAAAGGCGTTCTAAGCAAGTGTAAGTGCAAGCTTGGGAACACACTTCCTGGGCATTCAAGGGCAACCAAGCAGGAAACAAAAGGTTGGAAACTCTTAACTCCCTGTGTCAATTCCTAGCTTAGGCTAAGAACGACGAGAGGTAGGAGTAAGTCAGGGCAACGATAGGCAGGTATCAAGTTGAAGACTACCTAAAAACTCAAGTTCAAGCTAAAAACCTAATCTTTGTGTTGTCGATAACATAAAGGAAAAGAACCTAACGTGGAACGATCAACCTGAAAGTACGAAGAACATTCAAGTATTCCTGACGACGTAATATCAGACAAGACCTTAAACACGAGGAATAACTAAAAAGAACCAAGCGACTAATATAAAGTAACCAGCAACGAGGGTGTACTCTGGGCAAAGAATTGGGCTACTTAGATAGGCATATGAACCTTAGATCAGGACAACATCTAGCAAGGGAGAGACAAAGCCTTAGATCTTCAGAGGCTAGTGTTAACCACACTGCTAGGTCTTGGGCCCAGCAGTTGAGCCACCACTCGTACTACCCTAGCTCTGAGACCAGTGAGTCAGAGATGTCTCAAGGCATGGACAGGCCTACGAGAAGTTCAGGAGTGCCATACTTGTACAGGGTAGAAGGCCCTTACAAAACACAGCTGGAATACCTTAGGACCAACCGATTAGGTGCCAGCATCTATGAGGACGGCCTAGGAAGATCTGTGGTACAGATTAAGAATCCTGATCAATCCATTGGAATAGAGCACCCAGCTGTCAAGTTTGAAAACGGAGCATACTTGGACAAAGAAGGAACCATATACGTAGTCACCAGTCACCCAGATAGGACGGACGAATTTGGAAATGTGATCCCAGAAGCAGACTTAGGTGACCTGGAGCAAGGAAACATGGGTGTAGAACCTCGAACCCCTCGAGGCAAATCTGTTCTCACTAGGATTATCACACCTGAGTGGGTTCCCCAAGACAACAAGAGCATAGAGTTGCTCCTCAATCGAGAAACTGACGAAGCCTTTTGGAGGTATAGATCTAATCAGCCAACTGATATAGGAACTATCATGATCTATGAGTTTAAGGATCCGGATAGCCCAGGTAGAGTGACCTACTTAGATCACACTTCAGAAAGGATCTTTGTGGTGACAGAAAATGATAGGCATGCTTACACTTGGAAGGGTGAATTCATTTTCCCCCAACCAAGATCAAATGTATCCTATGGTCACCCTGGAGCTGGAACATCCCAAGCACATGGAACTCAAAGAGACAGAAGTAGAGATAGACCAGAAGTAAGCTTTGCCAACCCAGGGGGCAGAGAAAGAACGAGGACGGAGACGAATAGAGTAGAACTTGAGATACTTAGAGCTCACAGGAACCAAAGAAATGTGGATGGATTCCCCCTGCCGAGACCTAGAGAGCACACAAGAACTTTGAGACCGACCCAGCTAGTTAAGTCCATGAAGAATTACTTTGATGGCACAAGAGATCCCTATGATCATGTGGCGGAGTTCAAGCAAGTCTTGAGAGCTGAACAAGTGGAGGATCTATTCACGCAGTACAATGCCTTCGGTCTAACCCTTAGGAACACAGCACTTACATGGTTTCAGCCATTGGATGAGCGACAATTCAGGTGTATAGACCAACTCCTAGAAGCTTTCATTGTAGAGTTCTCTAAGAGTGGCATAAGACACAATACCTCCTCATTGATTCACAGCTTCAAACAGACTCCCCAAGAGACTGTAAGATTGGCAGGAAGAAGATTTAGACAATATCTTGAAAGATGCCCTGTTTCGGAGTTACCCACACCAGCCAAGCAAGTGGCTTTATTCTTGGATGGATTGCTGAGTACGAAATTGAGATCCTATGTGTATCTGAAGGACCCTAGGACTATAGAAGAGTGTGTACGCATGTGCATTGACATTGAAGATAACCTAGGGGAAGAACTAGAGCTTTCCAAAATCTACAAAGATTCAGATAGTGCTTCTAGTCACTCTTCCACGCAATCCACATCCATTGAGGAACTCGCAGAGAAAGTGGCCCAAAAACTAGGCGTTTCTAGCAAACAAATTCCGAGGTTTGACCCTGTGAAAAGGTGCTATACTTGTGGTGGCGACCACATGGCGAATGTATGTCCCATTATGGCTCAGCCCCAAGTAAATCATAGTAGCCAGTACTGCACCATAGAACGGAGATACACCAATCACACCGCACAAGATTGCCCATACAACAAGCAGGCAGTTAGGCAACCCTACCCTCAGCCATACCCTCAGCAAGGAAGATACCAGAACCCGTACCCTCCACAGCCATATGGCAGGCCACAGCAACCTTATCAGCAACCCTATCAAGCTCAACAAAGGCCTTGTTGGCATACAAAGCAACAAAGGAGTCATGCACAATACGGCAACAAGGACAGATCATTTTTTCCCATAGATTATGTACAACCCAAGTGATTTTAATCACTACACAAACATTGTAAATCCCGTTTTTGGTAGATTAGACTCCATTTTGTGCAAGCCGAGGAGTCCTCGAGCTTGAGGAGTATTAGAAGTACCATCGTACCAAATTTCATAATTTTTAGACTTCGTTTGAGCCCTCAAATAAGCCCTGGAACCTAATTTTTAACTAGGCCGGACACTAAGTCTGGACAGGGCCAAAAGCTAGTCAAAAACTATAAAAAGAGCTAGAGAGCTCATTTTTGAGGTTAGATTGTAATAGAAACGAACTTGTAAGAGCTTATGAAAGTAATCTAAAGAACTCCATTGATTCTCTCTCTTTGTCTTGCCGTGTGTGCGCGTGTGTGTGTATGTGTGTGCATGCTTGTGTGCTTCTCACTCACGCACTTGTGCCGCCACTTGCTCGAGGTCTTCATACCATCCTCACGTCTTCCCGGATTGACATTAAAGGAGGTGCTACTCATCATTGAGCTACACCAAATTTTGGCGCCGTTGGCGGGGATCGAGCTTTGAGGACGAGCGTGTGATGGTAAGACGTAGAGTTGACGTGTTGGAGTTGTAGGTATTTTCTTCACTCTCATCGATTTTCTTTTACTTTCTTCACCATCATCATCATCATCATCCTCACCATCTTTCACCCCCATCTCCATCATCGCGAAAATTTCAGTTTTTGACTATATCCCCATCTTCACCTCATTTCCCTCATTTCACTTGTGAGAGAGAGCGAGAGAGCAAATTTGCATGCGCTGTTTTTTGCATGTTTTTTGAGCTATTTTGCAGGTTTTTTGCTGTACCATCATCCCCAGCAGTGTGCGCAGGTACGACAGGCTCTGCACAGGTCCCGGGACGACAACCTCTGTCTATCGCGACAGACAAAAGATCTTAACATTTTGTGAATGCATGATTAGCACTGTAACCTACACCTTGAGGGCACTCTAGATCACTAGAAGTTTTTCAAAAATTTGCATTTTTTCAGTCTATCGCGACAGACACCGTCTATCGCGACAGACACTGTCTATCGCGACAGACACTGTCTATCGCGACAGACAGAGACCCACGACAGACAGCGTCTATCGCGACAGACCGAATTTCACGACAGATAGCGTCTATCGCGACAGACACCGTCTATCGCGACAGACAGAAATCCGTGACAGATACCGTCTATCGCGACAGACACCGTCTATCGCGACAGACAGAAATCCGCGACAGATACCGTCTATCGCGACAGACACCGTCTATCGCGACAGACAGAAATCCGCGACAGATACCGTCTATCGCGACAGACAGAAATCCGCGACAGACACCGTCTATCGCGACAGACACCGTCTATCGCGACAGACACCGTCTATCGCGACAGACCGAATTTCACGACAGATAGCGTCTATCGCGACAGACACCGTCTATCGCGACAGACAGAAATCCGCGACAGATACCGTCTATCGCGACAGACACCGTCTATCGCGACAGACAGAAATCCACGATAGACACTGTCTATCGCGACAGACACCGTCTATCGCGACAGACAGCCCCCACGATAGATTGTGTCTATCGCGACAGACACCGTCTATCGCGATAGACAGGCATTTTCGGCAAAAAATTAAGGAGTGAATTTTTGGAAATTTAGGCTAAATTTTGGGCATATTTGCACTTTCATGTACTCATCTACTTACGAAGGCCTTAGAAAATGCATTAAAACCCCCGAAAGGTTCTATTTGTCTAGTTAACCCCCTAAACCCTGAACGGTCATAACTTTTTCATACGAAATCCATTTTCTAAGCTCTAGGGCTTGTCGGAAAGCTCGTGACATATACTACACGCCCTCAACTGTTTTTTATAAGAATAACGCGTTGATTTTCAGATAGGATATTTGGAAGTTGACACACTGAGGGGTAGGAACACCAAGGGAGCTCTAGAGTAAATTTCTAACAATGCAAAAGGGGGAACAAGGGTCATTAAAAAAGTGTCAATTGAAAGGTCTACTTGGAGCTAATCTTGGGATTTATGCAGGCCTATTGAGAAGCAACTGAGAGTATCCAAGCAACGGTGTGGCGCACGCTTGAGAATCAACTTCTCGAGCACTAAAGAGCAAGGTTCGGCAAGAAAGGTCGGAATATTCTCAACTCCTCTTCGTCAATTCCTAGCTTAGGCTAAGAACGATTAGAAGTAGGAGTAAGTCAGGGCGACGATAGGCCACTATCAAGTTGAAGACTACCTAAAAACTCAAGTTCAAGCTAAAAACTTAATCTCTGTGCTGTCGACAACATAAAGGAAAGAACCTAACGTGGAACGATCAACCTGAAAGTGCGAAGAACATTCAAGTATTCCTAACGACGTAATAACAGATAAGACTTTAAACACGAGGAATAACTAAAAAGAATCAAGTAACTGATACCAACTGATCGGCAACGAGATTGTACTCTGAAAAAAAATTGGGCTAATCCGTTAGGCATATGAACCTTAGATCAGGACGACACCTAGTAAGAGAGAGACAAAGCCTTAGGTCTTCAGAGGCTAGTGTCAATCACACTGCAAGGTCTTGGGCCCAGCAGTTGAGTCGCCACTCTCATTACCCTAGCTCTGATACCAGTGAGTCAGAAATGTCTCAAGGCATGGACAGACCTACGGGAAGTTCAGGTGTGCCCTACTTGTACAGGGTAGAAGGCCCTTACAAAACACATCTGGAGTACCTGAGGACCAACCGATTAGGTGCTAGCATCTATGAGGACGGCTTAGGAAGATCTGTGGTCCAGATTAAAAACCCTGATCAATCCAATGGACTAGAACACCCAGCTGTCAAGTTTGAAAATGGTGCATACCTGGACAAAGAAGGAACTATATATGTAGTCACTAGTCATCCTGATAGGACAGATGACTTTGGGAATGTAATCTCAGAAGCGGACTTAGGTGACCTGGAACAAGGGAACATGGGTGCGGAACCTAGAACCCCTCGAGGTAAATCAGTTCTCACTAGAATTATCACGCCTGAGTGGGTCCCCCAAGATAACAAGTGCATAGATTTGCTTCTCAATCGAGAAACGGACGAAGCCTTTTGGAGATATAAACCGGATCACCCAACTGATATAGGAACAATCATGATCTATGAGTTTAAGGATCCAAATAGCCCAGGTAGAGTGACCTACTTAGACCACACTTCGGAGAGGATCTTTGTGGTGACAGAAAATGATAGGCATGCTTACACTTGGAAGGGCGAATTCATTTTCCCCCAACCAAGATCAAATGTATCCTATGGTCACCCAGGGGCTGGAACTTCCCAAGCTCATGGTACGCAAAGAGACAGAAGTAGAGAGAGACCAGAAGTAAGTTTTGCCAACCCACTGGGCAGAGAAAGAACGAGAACGGAGACGAATAGGGTAGAACCTGAGATGCTTAGAGCCCACAGGAACCAAAGAAATGTAGATGGATTCCCTCGGCCGAGGCCTAGAGAGCACACAAGAACTTTGAGACCCACCCAGCTAGTTAAGTCCATGAAGAATTACTTTGACGGCACAGGAGATCCCTATGATCATGTGGCGGAGTTCAAGCAAGTCTTGAGAGCTGAACAAGTTGAGGATCTATTCACGCAGTACAATGCCTTCGGTCTAACCCTGAGGAATACGGCACTTACATGGTTTCAGCCATTGGATGAGCGCCAGTTCAGGAGCATAGACCAACTCCTAGAAGCATTTATTATTGAGTTCTCCAAGAGTGGCATAAGACACAACACCTCCTCACTGATTCACAGCTTCAAGCAAACCCCTCAAGAGACTGTGAGACTTGTAGGAAGAAGATTTAGACAATATCTTGAAAGGTGCCCTATTTCGGAGCTACCCACATCTGCTAAACAAGTAGCCTTATTCCTTGATGGACTGCTGAGTCCAAAATTGAGATCCTACGTGTATTTGAAAGACCCTAGGACTATAGAAGAGTGTGTACGTATATGCATTGACATTGAAGATAACCTAGGAGAAGAGCTAGAGCTGTCCAAAATTTACAAAGATTCAGACAGTGCATCTAGTCCCTCTTCCACACAATCCACATCAATTGAGGAACTCGCAGAGAAAGTGGCCCAGAAATTAGGAGTAACTAGCAAACAAATCCCAAGGTTTTCCCCAGTGAAAAGATGCTATACATGCGGTGGTGACCACATGGCGAATGTCTGCCCTATTATGGCTCAACCCCAAGTAAACCCTAGTAGCCAGTACTGCACCATAGAACGGAGATACACCAACCACACCGCACAAGATTGCCCATACAACAAGCAGGCTGTTAGGCAACCCTACCCTCAGCACTACCAACAAGGCAGATACCAGAACCAGTACCCTCCACAACCATATGGCAGGCCACAACAAAATTTCCAACCTCAATATCAAAACCAACAAAGGCCTCAGCCTGTGCTAGCACAACAACCCCCAGCCCCAGCTAATGTGATTCCGGTAAAGTATACTGCTGCAGAAGAGAACCTGAATAGAGCTATAGTCCTAGTAACACCCTTGATCTCTGAAAATGACCCAAGTGATCATAGCTTTGATTCTACCCATGTTGATAGCCCCCAGGCCTACTACATGCAGTCTCCTGAGCATGGTGAGTCCTATTATAGCGAAGAGACAAGCGAACCTAGTTGGGAGTCAGACTACACGAACGTCATGTATGCAAATCCCAATCCTAGGCCTCAATCTAGGCAAGTCAGACCTCCATTCCCAAGAGGACCGTGCTACAGATGCCAAGGTGATCACCTCATTCGTGATTGTCCCTTACCTCCGCCTACACAAACTCAGTCCGTGACTATCCAAGGCTTTTGCCAAGACTGCGGAAAAGAGCATCTCTTACGAGATTGCCCTAAGAACCCCAATAGCATGCCAAAAATCACCCCTATCAACGTTGTTGGGTTAGTGGTAGACTCCTCAGGAAGTGTCACTTCCACTGCACCAGTACAGGTAGTCACTCGAGCTCAAGCTTTGCAGCAAAACCAAGGGGTAGGCCAGGAAAAGAGCCCAGATGCTAGCGATACTGAGAGCCAAAATAAAAAGAGAACAAGAGCTTGGAAAGATAGCCGCGAACGTATGAAAAGGCAATGGGCAAAGAAGATGAGTGAACTTGAGGAAAGTCTACGAGAAACCAAGGCTAAAATCATAGAGATCACATCTCAACCGCACTCTCACACATTCCCACCGCTACCATCCCCATCACCCTCCATCCCTTCACCCTCTAAGACAGCCCACGTAACCCACCCACCACCCCAAACAGGATCGGTATTAGCTGATCCCACTCCCGAAGACATAGACACGATGCTTAAAGCATATCAGGCCAGAATCCAAGAAGGGCCAAACGTCGCGGATCATGACAAGTGCTATCCTAGAGCTGACCTAGAGATAGAAAGAACCAAACTATGCGCGAAAATGGTCGCCTTGGCTCAGACTATGTTTGAAGCTAGCCGCCTTTTCAATTACTCAGGCTCAGCCAAAACGCAATTACATTTGGATGGATTCCTAGAGAAGTTAGAGAGGGTAATTGCAAGATCTGACAAGGAAGAAAAAAATCAAGACCAAGAAAAAGCAAGCAAAAACAGGAATCATTCCCAATCAGAGGTGTATGTGGCCAATGCCCCTAAACCGGACAACTTCCCCTCCTTAGAAAGAATAGAGAGGCCAATAGCGCAGCCAGAAAAGGAACCTACCCCTCAAAGAAAGGAAAGGGCAAGAGAACGGGTAAGCCAGCCTCTTCAGGAAGCCCGTGGGCCTCCTCAAGAAGCTTATCTTCCCCCCCAAAAGGCAGATGAGCCTCCCTCGAAAGCTCAAGTACCTCCACAGGTTGCCTACATTCCTTCTCAGGGAGTGTATGAGCCTGTTCGGAAAAGTAATAGAATAAGTAATCCTCCCCAAGAAGCTTGTGCTCCAGTCATTTTCGAGAACGAGGAGAGAGTCAACTATAGAATCAGCCCTCCTTCACAGGTTGCTTATGCGCCCAATTCTACGGAGCCAGACACTTCTTCTTCTATGAATCGGTTTGCACCAGACTTCCTACGAGAGATTCAAGAAGACAAATGGGATAACGAAAGCAAGGTCGCCCCTCCTTTTGAACTTGTGGACGATGCACACGACCAATTCCCACAAGACATCCCATCTATTTACGGGGAGCATGAGAGTGTTCAGTCTCACGAGAGATTAGACTTTGAGTCTAATTCCATACAAGAGCTACCCCACTTCACAGGCCCATGGGAAGCAAAGTCCACATGTATGAGAGCACCCACAGTCATGGTAAGGAACGACGACTCAGTCATACCTAGGAACACAGAGGTAGTGAAGAACACTAACGTGCAGTGTAATCTCAAGTTAGAAGAGCTACTCAAGGTTAGACCTGAATTATGGAAACATGTAGCCAAACAAGTACCAGAGATAGCAAAACCTCGTTCCCAGGTAGGATCCCATAGGACAGTGCCAGAAATTCCCTTGGATAAGATAGGAGATATGTGTGAAGGTGAAGAAGGGAACACCTATCTTCCCATCACCTACCAGGAGTACACCACCAAAGCGATTTTGGACTCAGGTGCAGGAGTTGCAATTGCCACCACCTCCTTATGGAAGCGTTGGGGCAAGCCAGCACTCAGGCCAACGAGGATGAAATTGCAAATGGCCGATGGTCATATTGAGAAACCCTTAGGATTGCTAGAAGGAATAACTCTCACCACTTGTGGTGTAGAGTTCGAGCATAGTTTTGCTATATGTGACTTCAGCAAAAATCATGCCTATGAGATGATCTTAGGAAGACCATTCATGCGACAGTTGCAAGTGGTATAGGATTGGGGAACCAATTCTTTGTACCTGCAGCACTTAGGTGTTACAACCAAAGTCAATCTCAAGGATTATTCTCATAGAGATGTCCCTCCTATCCAATGGAATCCCATCCATAGAGCCAAAGAGGATACAGAATCGGTGCATTCCATAGGGTCGGGATCCTCATGGATGCATGAAGATACTCACTTATGGATGTGCAAGGTAGCAGTAGAAGAAGAGAAGAGAGAGAAAGCCAGAGAGGTAGGTGCGAACGAAACTCATAGACCCATTCAAGACCCAGCCTATGCACCTATAGTCTTTCCAGATGAGGAGTTTGAACCCCATGGCTGGGCGGAAATTTTAGCAACAATGGACGTAGCCATCAACGAAGAACAATGGACACCTCACTGTGATGAGGATGGCTATGACATTTCAGTCTTCTCCATAGAGCCAATCATGGGAGAGGCAGTTTTAGAAGAATGCGAACCTAGCCCTGATGCATTTGGGGATGCAAGTGACTCCGATCTAGAGTCAATCATTATGGACCCACCATTTGCATCAGATGAAGAATACTTCCATGAAGTAGAATTTCAACCCCAGAGGTATGGAGAGGTTACAAATGATGTAAGATTAGCAACGCATATGACCCCAAGGGAAGAAGGAAAGAAACGAAAGAAGAAAGAAGTCTCACCAGAGGAGGAAGAATCTTTGTTCGAGGTCCCAGAAAATTTTAAGAAGTATGAGATAGATGACAGGAGAGTCATGATAAGAATGCCTAAACGGGAGGCACAATCAGGAGAGGCCTATGATAACAAAGAAACCACCAAGAAAATAGTAGTGGCCATAGAAGAAGGAGAGGAGAGATGCACGTATATAGGCCATGACCTAACAGAAGAAGAAGAGCACGAATTGAGTGCCTTGCTAAGAGAATACAGAGATGTATTCGCTTGGAGTTACAAAGATTTGAAAGGCGTAGACCCCGAGATATGCTCACACACCATTCCCATGACCTCAGATGCTAAACCCTCTAAGCAAAAGCCTTATACATATAACGATAATTATGCTGCTAAGATCAAGGAAGAGATAGATAGACTGGTTGAAGCTGGATTTATCTACGAAATTGAGCACACTGAATGGGTATCCCCCATCGTAGTGGTGCCCAAGAAGAATGGCAAGCTGCGTGTGTGCATTAACTTGAAAAAGGTTAATGCCGCCACGATTCGAGATAACTATCCGCTTCCCATCACAGAGCATCTCTTAGAAAGAGTGGCAGGCAAGGAAGTGTACAGCTTCCTTGATGGATTTTCGGGCTACAATCAAGTAGCCATAGCTCCAGAGGATCAGCATAAGACAGCCTTTGCCACAGAATGGGGCATTTTTGCTTTTAGAGTAATGCCATTTGGGCTTACCAACGCACCAGCTACCTTCCAGAGGCTGATGTGCCATGTGTTTAAGGAGTTCCTAAGGAAGAGTTTAGAAGTCTATGTTGATGATCTTTGTGCTCATTCCAACGTTAGACAAACCCATATTCCTGAACTCAGACAAATCTTTGACAAATGTAGAGAATATCAAGTCTGCCTGAACCCAGAAAAGTGCGTTTTTATGGTCAGGCAAGGCAAGATTCTAGGACACATAGTGTCAAAGAATGGCATATCTACCGATGAAGAAAACGTGAGAGCCATAGCAGAGCTACCTAGGCCAAAGAATGTCAAGGAAGTACAAGCTTTCATGGGGCATTGTGGTTATAATCGACGATTTATACACATGTATGCTGTCATTGCAAAGCCCATGTACGGACTTCTGACAAACTTTGAGTGGACGGATGAATGTGAGAACTCCTTCCAAGAGCTTAAACGAAGATTATGTTCAGCACCAATCTTGACCACACCAGATTGGAATAAGCCATTCCATGTTCATGTTGATGCATCCAATTATGCTATTGGATGTGTGCTTGCACAACCTACTGGTGAAGGTAATATGGATCTTCCAATTGCCTATGACAGTAGACAATTGAATGCGGCTGAACGGAATTACACCACTACAGAGAGAGAAGGCTTAGGCATGGTATATGCAGTTAAGAAATTTAGACACTATTTGCTTGCAAATAAGTTTAAATTTTTTACTGATCATCAGGCTTTGTTATATCTTGTAAACAAGCCATGCAATACAGGAAGATTAGTAAGATGGTTTCTCTTGCTAATGGAATATGACTTTGAGGTCGTGGTAAGGAAAGGTAGGACTCATTTAAGAGCTGATCATCTCTCTAGGCTCACAACGGGAGAAGCCCCACAAGGAGTGTCAGATGACCTTCCTGATGCGTACTTGTTTAATTTGGAAGTGGTGCCGCAGTGGGCTAAGCCATTGGTACCAGTCTTGACATATGGGCCTAACCATCCGGTGGTAAACACACGGAATAGAGAGGTCGTAAAAGCCCAAAAGTACCACATCATGGCAGGAAGCATGTACAAGCACACAGATCAAGGGATCTTGGCTTGTTGCGTGGAAGAGGATGAGTACACTAAATGGTTGCAATTAGCACATGTAGGTGCGTTAGAGCAACACCATTCAAAACAACGAACGTTGCAGACTCTAAAGAGATTCGGAGTGCATTGGCCAACTATGGAAGCGGATGTCCAAAAGTTGTGCAAGGAATGCCCAATCTGTTGCACTAAACCACCTGTGGAACATGCCACTCTCTATCAAGTATCCATTGTGCCAGATTGGAGTGAACCTCTAGTATCATTCTTGAGGACAAACACATTCCCTCCAGACATGACTCTAGCTAGAAAAAGGAGTTTGGAACAAGAAGCCCAGGATTATTCACTCGTTGGTGATAATCTATACAAGCGCGGTAAGGATGGTTACCTGAGACTGTGTGTCCATGAAAGTGAGTATCTTAAGATCTTAGAAACTGCTCACCAAGGTGTAGCAGGAGGACACTTTGGACCAGATCGGGTGATCAAGGCAATATTGTTTGCGGGCTTCTGGTGGCCTACCCTTCACATGGATGCACATACCTATGTGAAACGGTGTGATGTCTGTCAGAGGACTCAGTATCCTATACGCAAAGATGAGATGCCACTGAAACCTATGATGGGTGGACGTGCATTCTCTAAGTGGGGAATAGACTTCGTAGGTCCTATTAATCCCCCAGCCAAAGGTTCTCATGCGGAATACATCATTGTGGCAACAGATTATCTCACCAAGTGGGCTGAGGTAAAAGCTACAACCAAAAACGATGCTCAAACAACTGCCAAATTCTTGTTTGAGAATGTATTCACAAGATACGGGCTACCTATAGAGCTTGTAAGCGATAGAGGCACTCATTTCTTGAACGAAGTGATTGAAAATCTACTCCAAGAATTCTTGGTAATACACAAGAAGTCTGCCCCTTATCACCCTCAAGCTAATGGACAAGCTGAGAGCACTAATAAGATTTTATGCAATGTACTGACGAAATTAGTGAACACTAAACGCTCTGATTGGGACAAACAGCTACACCATGCTGTTTGGGCATACCGAGTGGCCTACAAAACGGTACTCCAAGCCACTCCCTTTCAGATGGTATTTGGCCAAAACGCTGTGTTACCCTTGGACTTCTTGATCCCTACATTGACCGTAGCACAAGAGCACGAATGGACAGGTCATGAGCTCTCCTCTAGGATCTTTGACCTTGAACGATTAGGGGAAACAAGACTGAGAGCCGCTGCAGGAATATATGCAGCCAAGAAGAGACAGAAGGCATATTTCGATGCCCATGTGAAGGATAAAGGCTTGAAAGCAGGAGATCTAGTCTTAGTTTATACACTAAAACAACACGCGAGGAAGCTAGAAAAGAGAGGCTACGGACCTATGATCATCAATAGGATCTCCACGAGCGGAGCAATACAACTAGCCACGTTAGAGGGTGATGTTCTCCCAAATTATATTAGCGGTTGCAGAGTCAAGTTGTATCAGGAACCCCTCACGGAGGAAATGCTCAGTCGACTCAACACTGCTAAGAAACGCAAAGAGGAAGAAAAGAGAATTAGAGAAGAAGCTCAAGCAGAAGCCTTAGAACGCATCAGAAGGATGAAATTACGAAGGCAAGGTAGAGATCAGCCTAGAGCAAATGACTATGCAGATCAAGGATTTCCTATGGCCATGTGTGAAGTTGCAGGAACAAGCTCGCATAGGATAATTGATAGACGTCCTTTCATAACCATAGATATAGGACAAGGAAAGAGTGCAAGGACCGTAAGAGCCTTGATTGACTCAGGTGCTGCCACTAGTGCTGTTAAGTTGTCTTACTGTCAAGAGTTACAGTTAACTGTCCATCCTGTGGAAGCATATCTCATAGGATTGGGAGGCGTGGAAACCCCTTGCATGGGCGAGGTGGAACTTCCCCTCTACATTCACGATGAGGCAATGACCGTTAAAGTACTAGTGTGTCAAGATGAGGATCTCACTGAACCCCTCGTCTTGGGTCAGGATTAGATCTATGACCAAGCAGTCAATCTAAACCTAAGAAGTGGACTTCTCCGGATTTGGCTCAATCATAGTCGAGTTACAGTAGAATTAGACAATGGAGCACTCAAGGAACTAGGAAAGGCACAGACTCCTGGTCCTTCCAGGGGTACACATGAAGATGACCATACTGTTCTTGTTCAAAACCCTGTGTTGCAGAGGAATGACATTTGCAAAAAAGGAGTCAGGGATGCAACGGATCTCCCTTCTTTTCCAAAGGCCAGAAGGAGGCAGCAACCAAAGGCGGATCACAAGCAGAAGAAGCAGAGTACTACTTATGTCCGAGATCAAAAATATCTGCGCAACGGAATGTCCCAGCAAATAAACCAGGTATGGGTGCGGAAAGGCGAACGACCGGGTGCACCACCGTCAACTACGCGGGCAAAGCCTCTTATTAGTAACCAACAACACGACACTAATAAGGAGTCTTTCAGAAATTCTTCTGCTAAAGTAAAATCTATTTGGGTGCCCAAGAAGTCGATGAAGGCAAGCCCACAATCTAGACAAATTTGGGTGCCTAAGGCTTGCTTGAGGGCACAAGTAGTTAAGCCAAGGCCGCAACCTATGCAGCATAACCCATCTACGAGTACCACCAGAATTCCCTCGTGCTCAACACTTAGGAACACACAAAGACCCATGAGTATGCATGTAATCACTTATAAGTGGGTCCCTAAAAGGCCCCATTCCCAAACAGCGACACCGACACAGCTCTCTGGAGTCTCTACGAAACCGAAAGCAAAGCCCATCCACTGCATTTGGCAGTCTAAGATCTGTAATAAACCCCCCGACCCCGATTTGTAAATTCACCCCACTTACTAACGGCATTAGTCTCCTAGGAATACACAAACGTTAACTACACTCACTGTCTTCGTGCACTTACTAACCACTAACTCACCATCTACCTCATGTTAATGTTGTAACGGGGACAACAACGGATTTATTCTGTCCATTACGATGTTAACACATGATTCTATATTCTCACAGAATCAGAAGGCAAGAAGAAAAATGGCAGAAGCGACAGGTTCGGGCTCACAAGTAGGGATACTTACTGCAGGAATTGATGTGGATAGCCTACCCGTGGATGTGCCCCCGACTGAACGACCAGTGGAGATGCAACACCTCCAGCAACTCCCGGTGCCAGATCCACCTACAGGAATCACGGAAAGAGTTCATGCGAATTCTCATTGGTTCAATGGCATGCCCGGTCCATTAGGTGAGGCCAAGTATATCTGGGAGTCTAAATGCGAGTATGACAGATCATGGGTGCGATTCCAATTTTTCTCCAAGGAGTTCGAGACTTTACAGAACACAAAAGATCTACAGATCATATGGCAACGAGCAGGATTGGCGGAATATTTTGAAGCCCCACTACCTAAACCCGATCTCCTCCGATGTTATTATCTGGTCTCCACATTACAAGCTCATGAAGATAAGGACCAACCCGGATCATTTGTTCTCCCCTCACTGCTGGGCAACAACGAGTTGAAGAGGTTTGAACTTACTGTGGAGCTGGTGAGTGATGCTTTAAATATGCATGGCACGCATGTACCCTCAGAAAAGGATGCTCTCGTTCCCACCAACATGAAGGACAGGAAACTAGTGAAGCTGAAAGACATGGCAGCACTCACCCCAAATGTGTCCATCCCTCTCCGAATGTGCATGCAACACTTCGCCTTCCCCGGTCAAGACCGATTCACGCAACCACACAAGAAGATCTGGTTTGCTCTCTACTTGGCGGAAGCAGGTGCGTTACCTATTAAGCTACCAGTGTGGATTATAGATCAGTTGTATGAAGCAAACAAACGGGCATCTAGGAAATTAGTGGTGAACGGATGCTGTGCACTCACACGCATCATTTATCGATGCTTGGCATATGATGTCCCCATTGAGCGCGCCTTAACTTGGGCACAATTACAAATGTTTAAAAGGCTCAAGACATCCACACATCAGTCCAAGCGCATGAGGGGCGCGATCCCTTGTGTCCAGACAAGGGAAGTCCTGACTACTCCTGAGGCATCACCATTAAGAGAGGGCAGAGTACCTCCCTTTACCATTAGGATACCCAGGTCGGAATCCGACACTACGACACAACCTACCCCATCGGCTCCTCCTGTCACACCTGAATTCGAATTTGCTGCCACAGGAGAGGCTGAAGGACTGGACCCCCAGGATTTCGAAGCATTCCTACAAAGCACACAATTCTCTGATGTGGAGTTTTATTCAGAGGCAGAGGAGCAGGGCACATCCTCACGAAGAAGAAGAAAGTCTACAGACGGTAGACATGTCCATTGGAGTGACACTCAGGAAAGTCAACAACACGGACACCCGGAAGAAGAAGAAGCGTATGAAGAAGAGACCACTGAAGCCCCAGCATATACAGCAGAACTCCGAAGGCTGTATCAGATTATGGAAAGAGTACGATCGCAGCAATTACTCACTGAACAGAGCAGCAGAGTACTTATGACTCAGTTGTTGGAAGAAGCGGGAGTTGACTCAGAGTACAGGGAAGGTCTCTTATTGATGGCAGAAACATATGGAGTTGTAGAAGCTGTGCGCACTGCCATTCAGAGGCCTTCAGTTCAATATGACCCACGAAGGTTCCAGACACGACCTCGCTCAGGTAAAAATATACAAATTCCCGTTACAGTTGCAGAAGAGCCGACTACTACACCTGAAACTATCAGAACAACCTCCCAGACAGCTAGCCAACAGCACCCAACCACCCATGAGGAGTCCACCGAACCACTACCACCTACTTCCCCACCATCACCTCCTAGAAGAGAAACAGTAGAAACCACATCGACTACTCAACCCACCGACCCCACCTTCATCTTCCGTACTCCGATCTCCAGTGCCACCCTATTCTCTACCACTGATAATCCTATCTTCGAAGACAACCCCAACACTACACAATCCGCCGAACCCCTCCTAGACCCTGCCCTAGGGCAACCATCCCCAACGCCCTCAGCCACGGGTCATCCTGACCCTAGATCCACATTCATGGGCTTCCCTGCTACCACACAACCCTTTCAGCCCCCCTCAAATTTACGACCCCAACCCCCGATATCCCTCTCTCCATTTCTACAATCCCTCCAGGACATCTTTGCTAGGGCTTTTCAACCAGGCCCTCAACCATTCCCTGTCTTTTCAGCTCCCCACCCCACTTCACATCTATTCACCACTTCCACACACACACCACCTACCATACCAGTGTATATGGTAGGCCCCACACTAACACCCACTCCTGAAGGGATGGACATTTCACCACCCACGGCACCTCCACCCACGGTTTCACCTCCTCCCATTCCCCCTCCACCAATTTCACCCACACACACAACTTTTGTAGACACATCATTCACTTTCTCCCTTCCCCAATTCCCTTCCCATGCATCTTCCACGGTAAACACCCCCCACTCATCTATAGGTAATGCATTGGACACCATGTTGGCTTGTATATCAAATTTAAGAACAGATTACATTCAGCTCCAGCAACAAAACGCACGCCTGCAAGAGCACTCAGCGACACTACAGCTCCGCCTTGCGGTACTAGAAGAGGAGAACGCTCGACTCCACACACAGTTCCAAACCCTCCAAGACGCCCATAATATATTGGAGGTACAGCTACAGAACGTAGATCAGGAAGCAGTGCAGGTGGTAGAAGGTCACCTACGAACACAGCTGGAACGCAACTCAAAACTTCAGCGAAATATGGCGCTACTTAAACGCCATCTTGCGGCTGCTCAGGAAGAGAACAGACGTCTGCAAATACAAAATCAAGAGAACCTGGAGGCAGCTATTGAGAGCACACCGGGGGCACCCATCAGCCCATCCAAGTTTCAAGCAGTGACCCCCGATAATATCAAGATTATATTGGAAGATTATGCCATGCTGCTCGAAGCACATGATAAGCTATCGGAGGAGCTAGGACAACTGAAGCAGGAACACCAACAAGGCCCAACAGCTGCCCCTCCAACCACCCCCTCTGCGGCTTCGCTTCTCTCCGACGCAGAGGCCATAAAAGATCTCCAAAAACAGGTAACTGAATTGCAAACACGCCTACTACAATATGAGAGGCCATCTTCCCCTCCGGAGGCTCCCACGGACGAAGAAGTTGTGCAAATTCCTGTGGAACAAACGTTTGATGAAGAATATGATCCGCAACCATTCCCAGGAGGCCAACAAACAGAAGAAGCGCAGGACACGTTCGAGGCACCACGGCCGCCATGGTTACGACAAGTGGAGGAAATAGGGACCTCGCATGAAGAGCGCACCGTAGTGCAAAATCAGGCTATGAGGGTCATAGAGGAGACTGTTTTACAATCAGATTACTTCAAGAACTTGTCATCGAGACGCCTGATTCTCTCATCGGAACTCCAGTACAGGCCATATTATATTATCTTGGCTGATTATAATGCAGAAATACAAAGAGTCACGGGTCAGATTCCTACTTTTGCGACCCAATTTCAACCCGAAGACCTTCCTCCAGAGGTGCGAAAAGGCAAGATTCGTCAACCAACATGGCGGCAGAAACTTTTAGAGACTTATCCAGAAATGCTACGCACATGGAACAACGCGCCGTTGCACCTCCTGTACAACCCATGCTACGGTCCAGTCCCCCGCCGCAGGTCGTGGAAGGCATTTAATATCAAGGTACAGAACAATGCGCAATGCAAGGAATGGCTGAACTACCCGTACATCGCGCCACCACAAGGACCACCATCGGTAGCATATATGATGGGGACCATTCGCCACTGGATGCCGCGCTTGAAGCCCATGCAAGATGTAGCAGCGCAAATGATGCTTAAAATCTTAGATATGATGCAAGTAGTGCTGAAGACCTTTAGAAATGCAGCCGCACCACAGGTACGTCTTCCGGGGTTTAGCAATGGAAATTACGACTTGGTGTATGACATGAGCACCACCCCCAGTATCCGTGTGGCTTACGCTTGGCATGCACGCATCAAGTACCTCCCCGCCTGCTACAAACAGACCTTCGAAGAAATGTTCAGATCAGGTTTCTGGGAGTACCACTCGGAGATTTTCGCACCAAAGCCGACACATCTGCTTCAACTGTTTGCTTGTGAACAAGCAATGTATTCAGAGTACTACACCACCCCGCAACCAGAAACCCCCGGTGCAATAAATTGGGAGGCATTGGAAGCCGATCTAGCAAGAGGCTTAAGGATAGGAGAACATGAACTGGCCACCAATGTCATCCAATATTACATCGACCACCCACGCGAACAAAGGTCTGTCAGGGGCGACAGACGCTAGGAAGGGGGGAGTGTTGGCATACAAAGCAACAAAGGAGTCATGCACAATACGGCAACAAGGCCAGATCATTTTTTCCCATAGATTATGTACAACCCAAGTGATTTTAATCACTACACAAACATTGTAAATCCCGTTTTTGGTAGATTAGACTCCATTTTGTGCAAGCCGAGGAGTCCTCGAGCTTGAGGAGTATTAGAAGTACCATCGTACCAAATTTCATAATTTTTAGACTTCGTTTGAGCCCTCAAATAAGCCCTGGAACCTAATTTTTAACTAGGCCGGACACTAAGTCTGGACAGGGCCAAAAGCTAGTCAAAAACTATAAAAAGAGCTAGAGAGCTCATTTTTGAGGTTAGATTGTAATAGAAACGAACTTGTAAGAGCTTATGAAGGTAATCTAAAGAACTCCATTGATTCTCTCTCTTTGTCTTGCCGTGTGTGTGCGTGTGTGTGTATGTGTGTGCATGCTTGTGTGCTTCTCACTCACGCACTTGTGCCGCCACTTGCTCGAGGTCTTCATACCATCCTCACGTCTTCCCGGATTGACATTAAAGGAGGTGCTACTCATCATTGAGCTACAGGCCTTAACCTGTGTTAGCACAACAACCCCCTGCCCCAGCCAATGTGATTCCGGTAAAGTATACTGCTGCAGAAGAGAACCTGAATAGAGCTTTAGTCCCTGTAACATCCTTGCTTTCTGAAAGTGACCCTAGTGACCATAGCTTTGATTCTACACACGTTGACAGCCCCCAAGCTTACTACATGCAGTCTCCAGAACATGGTGAGTCCTATTACAACGAAGAACCAAATGAACCTAGTTGGGAGTCAGATTACACGAATGTCATGTATGCAAACCCCAACCCTAGGCCTCAACCTAGGCAAGTAAGACCTCCATTCCCAAGAGGACCATGCTACAGATGCCAAGGAGATCACCTCATTCGTGATTGCCCCTTACCTCCATTTACACAACCCCAGTCAGTGACGATCCAAGGCTTTTGCCAAGATTGTGGAAAAGAGCATCTCTTACGAGATTGCCCAAAGAACCCCAATAATATGCCAAAAATCACGCCTATCAACGTTATTGGGTTAGTGGTAGATTCCACAGGAAGTGTCACTTCCACTGCTCCCGTACAGGTAGTCACTAGAGCTCAAGCATTGCAGCAAAACCAAGGGGTAGACCAGGAAAAGAGCCCAGAGGCTAGTGAAACTGAGAGCATAACCAAGAAAAGGACTAGAGTCTGGAAAGATAGTCGGGAAAGAATGAAAAGGCAATGGGCAAAGAAGATGAGTGAACTCGAGGAAAGCGTAAGAGAAACAAGAGCCAGAATAACCAAACTCACAACTCAAACTCCCTCTCACACTACTCCACCACCACCATTCCCATCTCCATCCGACTCACCACCTTCCAACCCGCCTCATACGACTCCACCATCCCCCAAAGTAGGATCAGTCCTAGGAGATCCCACTCCCGAGGACCTAAACATGATGCTTAAAGCATATCAGGCCAGAATCCAAGAAGGGCCAACCATAACCGATCACGAAAAATGCTACCCTAGAGCCGAGCTAAAATTTGTGCTAAGATGGTAGAATTGGCTCAAGCCATGTTCGAAGCTAGCCGTCTCTTTAACATCTCTAGCTCAGCTAAGACGCAGTTACATTTTGATGGACTGCTAGAAAGAATAGAGAGGCTAATTTCACAATCCGAAAAGGAACCTGCCCCTCAAAGAAAGGAAAGGGCAAGAGAGCGGATAAGCCAGCCTCTTCAGGAACCCCATGTGCCTCCTCAAGAAGCTTATCTTTCCCCCCGAAAGGCAGATGAGCCTCCCTCGAAAGCTTATGTACCTCCACAGGTTGCCTACAATCCTTCTCAGGGAGCGTATGAGCCTGTTCGGAAAAGTAATAGAATAAGTAATCCTCCCCAGGAAGCTTGTGCTCCAGCCATCTATGAGAACAAGGAGAGAGCCAACGATAGAATAAGCCCTCCTTCCCAGGTTGCTTATGTGCCTAATTCTACGGAGCCAGACACTTCTTCTTCTATGAATCGGTTTGCACCAGACTTCCTACGAGAGATTCAAGAAGACAAATGGGATAACGAAAGTGAAGTCACCCCTCCCTTTGAACTTGTGGATGAAGCACACGACCAATTCCCACAAGACATCCCATCTATTTACGGGGAACATGAGAGTACTCAGTCTCACGAGAGATCGGACTTTGAGTCTAATTCCATACAAGAGCTACCCCACTTCATAGGCCCATGGGAAGCAAAGTCCACGTGTATGAGAGCACCCACAGTCATGGTAAGGAACGACGACTCATTCATACCAAGGAACACGGAGGTAGTAAAGAACACCAAGGTGCAGCGCAATCTCACCATGGAGGAACTGCCTAAGGATAGACCAAAAGCGTGGAAATGTGTAGCTAGTCAAGTAACTGAAGTTGCAAAACCACGTTCCCGGGTAGGATCCCATAGGACAGTGCCAAAAATTCCCTTGGATAAGATAGGAGATATGTGTGAAGGTGAAGAAGGGAACACCTATCTTCCCATTACCTACCAGGAGTACACCACCAAGGCAATTTTAGACTCAAGCGCAGGAGTTGCAATTGCTACCACTTCCCTATGGAAGCGCTGGGGCAAGCAAGCACTCAAGCCAACGAGAATGAAATTGCAGATGGCCGATGGTCATATTGAGAGACCCTTAGGATTGCTAGAAGGAATAACTCTCACCACTTGTGGTGTCGAGTTTGAGCATACATTTGCTATATGTGACTTCAGCAAAAATCATGCCTATGAGATGATTTTGGGAAGACCATTCATGCGACAGTTGCAAGTGGTACAGGATTGGGGAACTAATTCCTTGTACCTGCAACACTTAGGTGTTACGACCAAAGTAAATCTCAAAGATTACTCTCATAGAGATGTACCTCCTATCCAGTGGAATCCCATCCATAGAGCCAAAGATGATACGGAATCTCTGCATTCCATAGGGTCAGGATCCTCATGGATGCATGAAGACACCCACTTATGGATGTGCAAGATAGCAGTAGAGGAAGAGAAGAGAGAAAAGGCCAGAGAAATAGGTGCAAACGAAAATCATAGACCCATTCAAGACCCAGCCTATGCACCTGTGGTCTTTCCTAACGAGGAATTCGAACCCCATGGCTGGGCAGAAATTTTAGCAACCATGGACGTAGCCATCAATGAAGAACAATGGACCCCTCACTGTGATGAGGATGGCTATGACATTTCAGTCTTCTCCATAGAGCCAATCATGGGAGAGGCAGTTCTAGAAGAATGCGAACCTAGCACTGATGCATTTGAGGATGCAAGTGACTCCGATCTCGAGTCAATCATTATGGACCCACCATTTGCATCAGATGAAGAATACTTCCATGAAATAGAATTTCAACCCCAGAGGCATGGAGAGCTTACAAACGATGTAAGATTAACAACACACGTGAATCCGAAGGAAGAAGGAAAGAAACGAAAGAAGAGAGAAGCCTCACCAGAAGAGGAAGAATCTTTGTTTGAGGTCCCAGAAAATTTCAAGAAGTACGAGATAGACGACAGGAGAGTCATGATAAGAATGCCTAAACGAGAGGCACAATCAGGAGAGGCCTATGATAAGAAAGAAACTACCAAGAAAATAGTAGTGGCCCTAGAAGAAGGAGAGGAGAGATGCACGTACATAGGCCATGACCTAACAGAGGAAGAAGAGCATGCGTTAATTGCCTTGCTAAGAGAATACAGAGATGTATTCGCTTGGAGTTACAAGGATTTGAAAGGTGTCGACCCTGACATATGCTCACACACCATTCCCATGACTTCAGATGCCAAACCCTCGAAGCAAAAGCCCTACACGTATAACGATAATTACGCTGCTAAGATCAAAGAAGAGATAGATAGACTGGTCGAAGCTGGATTTATCTATGAAATTGAGCACATTGAGTGGGTATCCCCCATCGTTGTGGTGCCCAAGAAGAATGGCAAACTGCGTGTGTGCATTAACTTGAAAAAGGTTAATGCAGCCACGATTCGAGATAACTATCCGCTTCCCATCACAGAACATCTCTTAGAAAGAGTGGCAGGCAAGGAAGTGTACAGCTTCCTTGATGGATTTTCCGGTTACAATCAAGTGGCCATAGCTCTAGAGGATCAGCATAAGACAGCCTTTGCCACAGAATGGGGCATTTTTGCTTTTAGAGTAATGCCATTTGGGCTTACCAATGCACCGGCTACCTTCCAGAGGCTGATGTGCCATGTGTTTAAGGAGTTCCTGAGGAAGAGTTTAGAGGTCTATGTTGATGATCTTTGTGCTCATTCCAACATTAGACACACTCATATTCCTGAACTCAGGCAAATCTTTGACAAATGTAGAGAATATCAAGTCTGCCTGAACCGAGAAAAGTGCATTTTTATGGTCAGGCAAGGCAAGATTCTAGGACACATAGTGTCAAAGAATGGCATATCTACCGACGAAGAAAAAGTGAGAGCCATAGCAGAGCTACCTAGGCCAAAGAATGTCAAGGAAGTACAAGCTTTCATGGGGCATTGTGGTTATTACCGACGATTTATACACATGTATGCTGTCATTGCAAAGCCCATGTACGGACTTCTGACTAACTTTGAGTGGACGGATGAATGTGAGAATTCCTTCCAGGAGCTTAAACGAAAATTATGTTCAGCACCAATTTTGACCACACCAGATTGGAATAAACCTTTCCATGTTCATGTGGATGCATCCAATTATGCCATTGGGGGTGTGCTTGCTCAACCTACTGGTGAAGGTAATATGGATCTTCCCATTGCCTATGCCAGTAGACAATTGAATGCGGCTGAGCGGAATTAAACCACTACAGAGCGAGAAGGATTAGGCATGGTATATGCAGTTAAGAAATTTAGACACTATTTGCTTGCAAATAAGTTTAAATTTTTTACGGATCATCAAGCATTGCTATACCTCGTAAACAAGCCATGCAATACAGGAAGATTAGTGAGATGGTTTCTCTTGCTAATGGAATATGACTTTGAAGTTGTGGTAAGGAAAGGTAGAACGCATTTAAGAGCAGATCACCTCTCTAGGCTCACATCGGGAGAAGCCCCACAAGGAGTATCAGATGACCTTCCTGATGCTTACTTGTTTAATTTGGAAGTGGTGCCGCAGTGGGCTAAGCCATTGGTACCAGTATTACGGGCCTAACCATCCAGTGGTAAACACACGAAATAGAGAGGTTGTAAAAGCCCAAAAGTACCACATCATGGCAGGAAGTATGTACAAGCACACAGATCAAGGGATCTTGGCTTGTTGCGTAGAAGAGGATGAGTACGCTAAATGGTTGCAAGTAGCACATGTAGGTGCATTAGAGCAACACTACTCAAAGCAACGAACTTTACAGACCCTAAAGAGACTCGGAGTACATTGGCCAACTATGGAAGCTGATGTCCAAAAGTTGTCCAAGGAATGCCCAATCTGTTGCACTAAACCACCAGTGGAACACGCCACTCTTTATCAAGTATCCATTGTGCCAGATTGGAGTGAACCTCTAGTATCCTTCCTAAGGACAAACACATTCCCTCCAGACATGACTCTGGCGAGGAAAAGGAGTTTAGAACAAGAAGCCCTGGATTACTCACTCATTGGTGATAATCTATATAAGCATGGTAAAGATGGTTACCTGAGGCTATGTGTCCATGAAAGTGAATATCTTAAGATCTTAGAAACTGCTCACCAAGGTGTAGCAGGAGGACACTTTGGACCGGATCGGGTGATCAAGGCAATACTATTTGCGGGCTTCTGGTGGCCTACCCTTCACATGGATGCACATACCTATGTGAAACGGTGTGATGTCTGTCAGAGGACTCAGTATCCTATACGCAAAGATGAGATGCCACTGAAACCTATGATGGGTGGACGTGCGTTCTCTAAATGGGGAATAGACTTCGTAGGTCCTATTAATCCCCCAGCTAAGGGTTCTCATGCGGAATACATCATTGTTGCAACAGATTATCTAACGAAGTGGGTAGAGGTAAAAGCTACAACAAAGAACGACGCTCAGACAACTGCTAAATTCTTGTTTGAGAATGTATTCACAAGATATGGGCTACCTATAGAGCTTGTAAGTGATAGAGGCACTCATTTCTTAAACGAAGTGATTGAAAATCTACTCCAAGATTTCTTGGTAATACACAAGAAGTCTGCCCCCTATCACCCTCAAGCTAATGGACAAGCTGAGAGCACTAATAAGATCTTATGCAATGTACTGACAAAATTAGTGAACACTAAACGCTCTGATTTGGACAAACAGCTACACCATGCTGTTTGGGCATACCGAGTTGCCTACAAAACGGTACTCCAAGCCACCCCCTTTCAGATGGTATTTGGCCGAAACGCAGTGCTACCCTTGGACTTCTTAATACCTACGTTGAAAGTAGCACAAGAGCATGAATGGACAGGGCATGAGCTCTCCTCTAGGATCTTTGACCTTGAGCGATTAGGAGAAACAAGACTGAGAGCAGCTGCAGGAATATATGCAGCCAAGAAGAGGCAGAAGGCATACTTCGATGCCCATGTGAAGGATAAAGGCTTGAAAGCAGGAGATCTAGTCTTAGTCTATACACTGAAACAACACGCAAGGAAACTAGAAAAGAGAGGCTACGGACCCATGATCATCAATAGGATCTCCACGAGTGGAGCAGTACAACTAGCCACGTTAGAGGGCGATATTCTCCCAAACTATATTAGCGGTTGCAGAGTCAAGTTGTATCAGGAACCCCTCACGGAGGAAATGCTTAGCCGACTCAACACTGCTAAGAAACGCAAAGAGGAAGAAAAGCGAGTTCGAGAAGAAGCTCAAGCAGAAGCATTAGAACGCATCAGAAGGATGAAGTTACGGAGGCAAAATAGGGATCAGCCTAGAACGAATGACTTTGGAGATCAAGGATATCCTATGGCCATGTGTGAAGCTGCAGGAACAAGCTCGCATAGGATAATTGATCGACGTCCTTTCATAACCCTAGATATAGGACAAGGAAAGAGTGCAAGGACCGTAAGAGCCTTGATTGACTCAGGTGCAGCCACTAGTGCTGTTAAGTTGTCTTACTGTCAAGAGTTGCAGTTAACTGCCAATCCTGTGGAAGCATATCTCATAGGATTGGGAGGCGTGGAAACCCCTTGCATGGGCGAGGTGGAACTTCCCCTCTACATTCAAGATGAGGCAATAACAGTTAAAGTACTAGTGTGTCAAGACGAGGATCTCACTGAACCTCTTGTCTTGGGTCAAGACTGGATCTATGACCAAGCAGTCAACTTAAACCTAAGAAGTGGACTTCTTCAGGTTTGGGTCAATCATAGTTGAATTACAGTAGAGTTAGATAATGGAGCACTCAAGGAACTAGGAAAGGCACAGACTCCTGGTCCTTCCAGGAATACACATGAAGATGACCATGTTGTTCTTGTCCAAAACTATGTGTTGCAGAGGAATGATATTCGCAAAAAAGGAGTCAGGGATGCAAAGGAACTCCCTTCTTTTCCAAAGGCCAGAAGGAGGCAACAACCAAAGGTGGATCAAAGGCAGAAGAAGCAGAGTACTACCTATGTCCGAGATCCAAAGTACCTGCGCAGCAAAATGTCCCAGCAAGTGAAACAAGTGTGGGTACGGAAAGGCGAACACCCGGTTGCACTCCCACCAACCACACAGGCTAAGTCTCTTATTAGTAACCAACAACACAACATTAATAAGAAGTCTTTCAGAAATTCTTCTGCTAACGTGAAATCTATTTGGGTGCCCAAGCAGTCGATGAAGGCTAGCTCACATTCAAGACAAATTTGGGTGCCTAAGGCTTGTTTGCGGGCTCAAATAGCTACACCAGGAACACACCCTACACAGCACGATCCATTCACTCGCACAGTCGGCATCCACTCGTTTTCAACACTCACGAACACACCAAGGCCCATGAGCACGCACATAATCACTTGTAAATGGGTCCCTAAAAGGCCCCATTTTCAAACCGAGATACCGATTAAGCTCTCTAGAGTCTCTACAAAACCAAGAACAAGACCCACCCACTACATTTGGCAGCCTAAGACATGTAACAAACCCCCGGATCCCATTTGTAAATCCATGATAACTTACTAACCACATCACTATCACATTACATCATTCCACTTAACTCTTAGGTCTACGAACGACTAACCGCACACACACTCGCACCGAGCACTTACTAAACCATTATTCGCTCCCGATCCTCATGTTAATATTGTGATGGGAACAACAACAGCCCTCCCCTTGTCCTTTACAATGTTAACACATGTTTGTATATTCTCACAGAGACAGGCAGCAAGAAGTAAAATGGCAGATACGGTAGGAACTAGCTCCCAGGCAGGCACCAGCCCCCAAGTGGTGGACATCGAAAGCCTTCCGGTCGAGGAGGAATTAAAGGAAAGACTAGTGGCATTACGGGCATTACATGCCATACCAATTCAGAATCCTCCACAGGGTCACACAATGCCGGTGGGCAAAACCTCACACTGGTTCAGCGACGTTGCTGGACCTCTGGGTGAAGGTACATACATGTGGGAGTCTGAAGTAGAATTCAATGGACGTTGGGGCAGATACCATTTCTTTACCAGGGAGTTTGAAAGGCTATAGAATAATGAAGGACTGAAGTCGATATGGAAGAAGGCTGGGCTTTATGATTACTTCAAGTTCCAACTACCCAAGCCAGATTTTCTAAGGTGCTCATACTTAATTAGTACCCTCACTCCCAGCAAAGACAAGAAAGGATACAGCTCCTTTGTGCTCCCATCACTCACAAGGGGCAACGAGCTGAAGCGTTTCCGTTTGACTATCAACTTGGTAAGGGAAGCTCTCGACATGAAAGGTATGCATATCCCAACAGAGAAAGAGACTATGGTTCCAGACAATATGAAGAACAGGAATCTGACAAAGTTGAAGGACATGGTTGCAATGACACCTACGATCGCCATTCACCTACGCATGGTCATGCAACATTTCGCATTCCCCGCGCAGGAGAGGTTCACGATGCCTCCCAAAAAGATCTGGTTTAGCCTCTACCTGGCGGATGCCTTTGATTTGACCATCAATATGCCTCACTGGATTATCGACGAGATTCACATGGCTCATCAGAGATGGTATAAGAAGCAAAAGTCTGTACTGTATGGTTGCTGTGCACTTACAAGAATTGTATACAGATGTCTCGCATATGATGTACCGGTGCAGAGGGCTCTCATTTGGTCCAGAGCACAGGAGTTTCAACGCAGATTGTCAGCTGTAGGGCCTCCCTCAAAGAAGATGAGAGGCGCTGTCCAGATGCCTTGTGCACAAGCTCGCGGTGCAACCCTAATGCCTGAAACAACCCCAAGACTTCCTCGACGCGTGCAACCATTTACCATCAGGTTACCCAGGCACAGCACTCATGGCCCTAACCTTGTGTTTCCACCAGTACCGATTGATCTGGAATTCCCGCATGGATTCACTTTGGAGGATCTAACGGATGAAGAAGTTGCTAGAATCATCGAAGCTGTAAATGCGGAAGTTGAAGAAGAGCAAGCCGGTGGACAGCAAATTGCCCCTGACCAAGCCCAGCCCAGCCAACCGGACGTAGTTAATGTGGACGATGAAGAAGAAGCACATGAAGAGGCACAGGGTGGACAATCAGAAGAAGAAGAACAAGAGTATGATCAGGAAGCCCTACAAGTACTGGAAGGTGCCCCAGCCTATACTAACGCATTAAAGAAGCTCTACAATACGATGAACCGAGTTCAAGAGCAACACAGGCTATCATTAGCTACAGGTAAAGCCCTCATGAATCAGATTCTGGAGGAGGAAGGTGTGGACGAGCAATACCGTGCCACCCTGGAGATGATATCGGACGCTTTGGGAGTACCTGAAACGGTGCATACTGCACTAGCGCAATCGTGAAGGACAGAGAAAAGATATGGCAGGCGCCCCCCACGAACGGGAAAACGAATGAATGTATTAGGATCAGGACCACAAGGCACCCCCACAACCACTGGCACAGCACACACTGTTCACGACACCGAGGAAGCCCACACATCGAGTGCACCTCCATCACCTCCCTTGCCACCTTCTCCCCCACATCCGCCCCACTCACCTCCCTCTACCACTGTAACCTCTACTGTCACCACCTCCGAACCCACTACACACACCGACGCACAAACCATCAGTCAACCCACATACTCTATTTCCACTGAAAACATAAGTCTGACCACAGCCACGGTAAACACCACTACTCCGATCACACTTCCTGGGAGTTCACAATTACACACACCTCTATACACGTTCACAACTCTCACTGCAACCACAATCCCCATGTTCACAGTCACTCCCATCACGGCCTCCACTTTTGAATCCATGGAGGTGTCACCCACCTCTGCACCTCTCCCACCCCCCATTTACCCACAATCTCCCATTCCCCCACCTCCCCCCTCACCCTTCTCCAGTACTGCATCCACAATTCCCTTTCCCTTTCCCTTCCCCGCTGCATTCAACACCATTTCTCCCACCATTCCTCTTAATAATGTATTTAATAATATGTATCAATGCATGTCCCAACTCCAGCAACACTACCAACACCTTGACAACCAACATACAAGGCTTTTTCGAAGCCACGAAGATCTCCAAGCACGATGTAGGGATCTTGAAGAGTAGAAGCAGCTACTACAACAGCAGCACGTGACCTTACAGGAACAATATGCACAATTAGAAGCCAACCCACCCCAAGTAGATGATGAAGAACGACGACACATGGACGAGATGCTACATTCTCAGATCACGGAAACCCTTAAGCTTCGACGGAACTTGGGCCTCCTACGCAAGCATATGTCTACAGCACTAGAGGAGAATAAACGATTACAGAAACAGAACGAAGAAAATCTGGAGGCGGCCATGGAGGGTTCCCCACAGGAGATTGACCCAGAGCGATTCAAGGCAATTCCCTCTGAGAATATGAGAGTGGTGTTAGAAACTCATGCAGATCCCATGGAGGCCCATGCCGCATTAGAAAAAGAGAGAGATGATTTGCTAAGGCAGTTGACCACCCGACAGACATCACCCAGCAAGAGCACAACCGCAGAAGATACATCTGAAGAGGTCACTAAACTCAGGGCAGAGCTTGAGGAATTACGTAGCAAGGTCATGCAATATGAGCGTCAGCCCTCCCCTCTCGTAGAGCCCGAGCCTGACGATCTTGTGCCAATTGAAGTAGAAGAAACATTCGAGGATCCCTATGTCCCGATGCCAACACCCGGAGGTAAGCGAACAGAACAGGGCATGGACACAATTGAAATTGAGGCACCTGAATGGATGCAAAAGTTAGAGAAAGTAGCCACGACGCATGATGACAGGGTGGCAGTCCAAATCGCATTGATGTCAAAATTGGAAGAGGTTGTAATAAAATCCGATTATTTTAAGAATCTCTCACACCATAGGTGGATCGGCCCATCGGACGACTTGTATGTTCCTTTTTGCGTTCTAATGGCAGATTATAATCCGGAGATCAAGCACCACACCTCAAGGGAACCAACCTCAGCTACCCAGTTTGCACCTGACGACATCCCAGAAAGTGCCAAGCAGGGACATATTCGGCAACCAACGTGGAGAATTCGGCTGCTTGAAACCTACCCAGAAATGGTAAGAACATGGAACAATATGCCATTGTACATCAAATATAACCCATGTTATTGCACTGTATTTAGAAGGAGATCATGGCCGGAGTACACACAAACAGTGCTGACGATTAAAGGATGTGAGAAGTGGCTCAATTATGTGTACTTCGCACCCCCTAAGGGCCCACCCACTATTGGATATATGATTTCGACGATTCGACATTGGGGGGTCCGGTTCAAGAATGTACCTGATGTCATGACTCAGATGTGCCTGAAGATTTTTGAACTTATGTTGGTCACCTTCAGGACCTTCAAAAATGTCAAGGAACCGCATCTCTCAGCACTAGGATTTAATGAAGGTAATCAGGACCTTGTCTACGACATGAGCACAACCCCATCGATTAATGTTGTGTATGCATGGCACGCTCGCATCAAATATCTACCGGCCTGCTTCAAACAAACGTTTGAAGAGATGTTTGTCACAGGATTCTGGGAATATCACTCCGAGATATTCATTCCCAGACCATCCCATCTCTTGTAGTTGTTTGCAGTGGAACAAGCTCTACATTTCGAAAAGCTACGTATACCACATCCAGAGGTTCTCGGGCCGGTAGATTGGGATGCTCTACTCACAAATTTGGCCAAAGGATTGAGGATTGCCGAACATCACTTAGCGCAGGATGTTGTTGAGTACTACATCCAAAAACCCACACAACAAGGGTCTGTCAGGGACGACAGACGCGAGAGAGGGGGGGGTGTTAGCAGCGGACAAAGGAACTGAAGGACTAACGAGGCATGGCAGTCAGAGAAGAGAGTCAGAAGGGAGAGACGGCACAATCAGACAAGGGAGTCAACGAAGATCTGGCAAATAGGCCAATAATTTTCCTCATGAAGAAGCAAGTATGAGCATTCACGCAAATCTAGCACTTAGGCAACCTTTAATTTTTCAAAACCTCTACACCAATTAAAAGTGATTCTCATCACTAAACACCATTGTAAATACCATTTCATCTTTTTGTAGCTCCATTTTGTGCAAGCCAAGGAGTCCTTGAGCTTGAGGGGCTTTAGAAGTATATACCTGCCAATTTTTGTAATTTTTAGATCTCGTATGAGCCCTCAAATAAGCCCTGGAACCTAATTTTTAACTAGGCCGGACACTAGGTCTGAACAGGGCCAAAGCTAGTCAAAAACTATAAAAAGAGCTATAGAGCTCATTTTTGAGGTTAGATTGTAATTGAAACAAACTTGTAAGAGCTTCTGGAAATTAATCTAAGAACTCCATTGATTCTCCCTCTTTGTCTTGCCGTGTGTGCGCGTGTGTGTGTATGTGTGTGCATGCTAGTGTGCTTCTCACTCACGCACTTGTGCCGCCACTTGCTCGAGGTCTTCATACCATCCTCATGTCTTCCCGGATTGACATTAAAGGAGGTGCTACTCATCACTGAGCTACACCTGTGCTCTCCGGAGCGTGCGCGATCCTCGTAGGGTCCCTTGCCCCTCGGAAGTGTCGAGACGTGGGACCGTGGGCATCAAAAAGAGACGATCGGATACCGCAGTGAAACACGTGATGTAGATCAAGCTCGAAGATACAATCGGAAATGAAACTGAAGTCTCCAATAAAATAAATGATACAAAAATAGGCTGCTACAGTGCGGGCCGACGGTACAATAAAACCGCTACAGTGCGGCGCAATGATACAATATAAACGCCGCCGCTACAGTGCGGGCCGGCTAGTGTCTACTCTAGATCCCTCGCTACAGTGCGAGAAATCACCCACGAGATTCCGCTTCGGTCTTCGCGGTCCAAGCTTTTCTTCTAAGTCTTCACTTCGGTCCGCTCTTTACTTCAGGTATCCTCAACAGTATCCTCCCTTCTCTTTACTTCAGATAATCAGAAACTGCATAAACCTGTAGGAAAGTTCCACAAGAAAAACCACGGGGAGGTAAAATCATGTTAGTGCATATGAAAAAAACCACACTTTTTGAATGACATACACAGACATATGAAAAACGACATATGCATGATTTCCAAATACTTCTTTTCTTCCCTTTCTTTATTTCTCTTTTATTTTCTGTCTGCCAGGATCCATCTCTCTTGCTGAGTCGTTGTCAAAGCCATCCATCACTATAATTCATATTTACCTCTGCATTATTCCATGGATTCTTAACCATTATGAGTATGGCCTCGGATGCCTAATCCCTATTCATAAAGCATGTCATACCACCTTCAGGCTATATAAGAGGTTCGGGTAAGGTTTTTAGCAGTAATAGGTTCTGGTGAGGCGAGAGAGTTGCTAATATAAACGCTTACATGGCAGAAATATCCAGGAATTGCACTTGACCACATCGTAGATCATGAACGACTCTCCCTCTTTCTTCAGATTTTACAGTGTACTTTCTCTCTCTTGACAGATATATGCCGACACAATCTCCTGCTATTTCTTACTTCTCTCTCTCTCGGACTCTCTCTAGACCTGCGCAATCTGCCAGGTGTCTCTCTTTATGTCATGCGCTGCGCCCATCTCCTCTCTGTTCTTGACGTGGAAGCACGCCATGAGTAGCCAAGCCAATCTGCAACCCCACAAATGCCTCTTTGTCGACACCAGGTTTTTCTCCTCTGCGCGCGCATCTCCTTAGTCCTGTCTCTCTATCTATTTCTATGTCGGTGTCCAGCGCAGCCACGCGCCGCCTTTCGAGTCAACAGTGGCGCTTCAGATTCTTTACAATTACTCAGCTAACGACATGGCAACTCCGTTCACGGACGTCCAGCAATAGACTCTCCGCTCTCTCTCTATCTCTCACTGTACGTCCTGGCTATATGCGCCGCCTAATTCCCTCTTTATCATAGCCTCTCTGGATGCCGATGTCGGCGCGAAAGGGACGGTCGGTGGATCAGGGTGACCGCCAGAAATACGACACACGCGGGGTGCTTGTCGCTATCTCAGATAAGGGAAATTCTTATAACCAAGGAAGATTTTAAAGAATCATAATTTCAAGTGAAGCAGGTACTTAAAGAACACCTCAGGGAGAATGATTACCCTTCAAAAGCATTCCAACTTCATATAACATGATGCTCTAGAGTGCCTTTTGCTCTAATGTAAGGAATAACCATTGTATAACATAGGAGTATCGAACATTTCACTTTGAGAAGAAGATATGAATTTATGATTCGAATAATTGAAATCTTGGTGGAATAACAAAAAACGAAAATGGATACTACCCATTAAAATCACATGTAATCCGATAATGCATGATATTTCTAAACATGTCTATGCAACATACATGAATTCAGAATCTCTTCGCGCTGAAGATGTTGAATCGAAATCCTAGAAATTCATCTCATCTTATTGCAATAGAGATGCTATGCGCATTTACTCTGCACATGCGATGCTCATGCTATGCGTTTTAAGTTCAGAATCAGTATTCTGTTTAACGTTACTAGCATCAATCACTTTCTAGTTTCCGTTCAATACTACAGTTTGATCGACTTTATCATCTTGCAGTAACATTTATATTAGATATATCCATCAAAACGTTGTGTCACCACAGAATTGATGGAATGCTTGTTTTAAAATCCATATCCATAGCAGAAAAACAAATTTTGATATGAAACTTCTATATGTGTGATATAGTATCAAGTCGAAACTTTGCGCTTCTTCAATTTTTTATCTTTCACTTTATTTCATGGATGATTTCGTAGAACTTTATAATATATGAATAAAATTCATGAATTAAACTCTGCTGCAGTCATTCAACTGTACCAAACAAAGAATTGTACAGTTCAAAAACCCATTAGTACCCAAAGCACATTCCGCGAACATTCAGATTCATGACATCAAAATTATTAGTTACAAACTTGTTTGCTCATATGTCAGCACCTTAAGCAAAATATGTTGCGTGTAATCAAGTACTTGTAGCAGAACATAAAGTATAACATAAAGCAATTTCAGATCTGATATCACACAAGAACTGTTTACCATTTGCATTAACTTAAATCAGTACCGAAACATGATTTGCATGTACTAACTATTCGCGTGTGCTAACTATTCATCCCTGTAGATTAAGCCTTGTGTTGATTACTCAACAGTATAATATAAGATATTCAACAGCCTTATCGCAAAGCTGAATACGTATCAAGAGAACTGATCATGGCTCTGATTATGACACGATATTACAACAACTATATCATATGATGCACACTGAACCAATTACTTCCACCCATCAACCTGAATACATAAAGAAGTAGCAACATAATCCGTAGATTTTCAACTTTAAGGAGTAATTACTCGAACGTTGATGCAGAACAGTAAACATTAAGGATGCACATCAATTTCACAATCAAGAAAGGTTTAGATCTGAATTGAAACAATGATGTATGAGCTAATATAGAAGAAACAGATGAAGCGTAATGAGGCAATCATGGCTACTGTGATGTAAAGAGTTAATTACAGAAATCAGTGCAGAAAAAAGGAAAAACAATATATCATTATCAGATTGCACCTGGTTCTTCACGTACACCAACGCTTCTTTTAGTGATTGCGTTTCTCTCTATTGCTCCCTTCAATCTTATGCAGTAGTAATCTTTTAATGATGCACCCTTCCCAGGCCTCTTCTCCACCACGATGCCGGTCGTCAATCCTTGTCTATTGCCTCAGAATCTGCCACTCATTTAACTTCCACCAATTCAGACAAACTTCTATAAACTTTGGATATGTTCCTCTGTAGAGCTTAGTATCGTGTGCGCAAAGTTTTTCCTTCAGAGCAATAGGCAGAAATCACAGAAGTACTGCATCGACATCCATGGGAGACATCGTCCTCAATCCCCCTTTTTTCGCTTGCATGCGTCCCCTTTTTTCTTTTGGCCTTTGAGAGCTCCCTCTTCTCATCAGCAATGCTTTCTGATTCCTGGTAACAATCGGTATTAGAGAGCCTCCTTGCGCGCTGATCTTCAGATGATAAGCCGTGATCTTCGGCTCCACGAATTCTCTCCTCCGAAAGAGTTCTGTACCCGATCAAAACATGAACGTTGGCCTAGCTTCCTCTACGTGTAGTACTTCTGATGTTCTTTCCTCTCTCTCTCTCTCTCCGAACGTACCTGCACACAGACAATAGTGAAAAAAAAAATCCCACGCATTTCATATATATATATATATATATATATATATATATATATATATATATATATATATATATATATATATATATATATATATATATATATATATATATATATGTTGCACTACAATTAGGAATTACATACAAAACACACACGTACACGCATTCTAAATATCTACTTTAGAATATATTATGATAACTATAAATTCACACATAATTTACTATACATATATATAAAATACTATATCGATTATAATTACATCTACGATTTTTTTATTTTTTATTTTTATTTTTATTTTTTTTTACTTATATTAATTCAATTACATTCTTTTATTAAATACTTCTATTTCATTTTATACTAATGAACCACATATACTAGGCTAAATATACCCGTGAATCATTTATTAACATATTTTAATATAATACATATATATTATAACTCAATCCATCATCTAATATTTCTTACGAGAAACACATCTCTTACACTCACATGCATAATTACACATTTTTAAGCACAAATGGATCTTACCTATTATATTTACATCAACTCACATGTTTACTTATGAGTATATATCTAATCATGCCTATGTTCATACATTCATAAGTATATTTACAACATTGTTGATTACTCTTATCCTTGCAATATCATCAGATCCCTTGCACACAAGTATTTAAAAATATAAGGTAAATGTAAGGGTATCACATATAGCTTTTAAGGATTAGAAATATTTCTGATAAGTGGTTATACATATACATATGATTTAAATGAGAACTCAAATATCTCTTCTCCTGCTCAAAATATATGCTCAACTTCTTCAACCTGCAGGTACCCAAGAGAAAGATTAATCAAATGCATCAAAAGTATTTAAGAGAGATATCAACAAATGGACTTTAAATCGAAATATTTTTATTTTTCTATCTATTATTTCAAGTGAAGAAATCCTTCCGACATCTGCCCCCACCAAACCTGCACATCGCCCTCGATGGGCCAACCTACAGTTCAATAGGAAAGCAGTATCAATTCTTTTGAAAAAATGTTTATTAGATTATGTTCAAACTTATATGAAATATGCTCCTAAAGGTAAGTATATCTTCTGATAGTTAAGAAAACTTATAAAATTAAGAAAGTTTGAATTTCAACCTTTTCGTTTAATGCATGAGTTAGAAAACAGGTTTTAGAAAGAAACTATAGAAGTCATTCAAATAGTTTTCGTACTAACTCTTCTATTAACTCTGTTCATAAGTAAAGCATATGTTATATAAGTCTTCTATCCTCATCTCCTAGCCACTTGCCATTAAGATACAAAAAACTAATTCCCCTCTAGCATACATCCACCTTATATAGCCCGCTTTTCAATTGAGAAGTGATTTCAAGACCACAACTAATTCATTGAAATCATTTGATTTTTCTTTCATCTCTATTTTCATCATAATTTTTCATTTTTTTTTCATTTTTTTTTTCTTTTCATATGCAGCAACCATTAATGTACTGCTTTTAATTTTTCTTCGCAACTTTTTTGATGAAGGGGAAAGGCTTAACCCCTAATCAGAGCAAAGGATCTAGAGGTAAGCTAAAAGCAGAACTAGGATCTCTTTAGTAAAATGGGTCAGATGTAAGGAAGCTTACCTATATAAAACAAGCCTACTTCTACTAGGAGTTGCAAGTTAAGGGTTTCGTCAACTATTCATATGACAGCCATAGGTCTCTAATCCCTATCTTCTCTTCAAGCACGTTCCTACTTCAGTGTAAATTCTACTTTTCATAATTTTAAGAAGTTTCTTAACCTATTTGAAGAATTTACATATCTAATTATGATAATGCATGAACTTTCATAATAAATTAAAACATAAATCAGGTTTAGAACTTTTTCACCTGATCTAGATTGACTCCATCTTCAGCTCTCTTTAAGTTCATCAGAACTTTTGGCATAAAATCTTCAATTGCTTTGATCAATTCATCTTCAGAACCTGTAACCACTCATAAAGTAGAAGCTACAAAACAAGTAATATTCATGATCATTTATCTTACAAATATAAATTCATATATTCTATCATATTCATCTTCATCATGTCACAAATTTCATCATAAGAAGTCATAGTGGGTATAATTCATAAACAAAATTCATAATTTCATAAATTCATAAATTTCACATTAGCTTTTTCAACCTTTGAAACAAAGTTCATAAATTTTTAGGAAAAAATCATAATGTACTATTCTCTAAACTTCTCCTTTTTCTTAACTTTAGATGAGTTTTTGATATTATTTTCAATCTTCCATATGGCTTCTTGTACCCATTTTTCCATATTCTTATCATGTTCTATTTGAATTTGAAGATTTTCATCTTCAGATGTTTGTACTATTCTTTCATTGTTTTTAGTTTTATCACATTTATTGTCATTTTCTATGACTTTAAGTTCTGTTTTAACCTCATGTATGTCTTTATTTCCATCAATTGATTGTTCATTTTCATCATCTTTTATCCTTACATCTTCTTCTTTCTTTATCTTTTCCAATGTATCTTGATCCTTAGATGTAGTTTGAATATCTATGTTACTCATAGATTTAGGTTTAAGAAAGGTTTGATCATTGTCCAAGAATTCACATTTAGTCACAATCTTGGTGTTCATAGATTGTAATTGACATACATTACTTTTCTCATTATGACTCTTAGGTTTCCATAGTTTTTGAAGTTTGGTTTTAGGACTCAATTTTGTTTGATCAAAATAGTCTATCATCCCCCCTCTACCTAAGTTTAATCTCAAAGGTAATTGTGTTTGATAATCACAAATTTTCTGTTCACTTTCTAGTACCAATTGTTGGCTACATGCTTTCTCATAGGCCATACAATTCCCATAAGTATGACCTAGTTGGTCACACCAGAAGCATCTTATAGTTCTCTTTGGTCTTTGATATAAAAGACTAGGAGCGACTCTCCTATGATCGGGTAAAGGTTTTTGGTCAATAGAATATATAGATCTACTTTGAACTCGTACTTGATAGCTATCTTTACATTCACATATAGCACTTTCATGTACTTGATTGTTTAACCTTTCAATTTCTCTTTTAAACTTGCAATGTCATGACCAATAGTTTTGAATGATGAAATTTCTTTTACATGATTTGCTAATGTTTCCATATGCTCATTCAAATTTGACAGTTCATAATGAAGAATTCCTTCTAAATTCCTAAACTCGTCAACAAATTGAGTATCTATTGATTTAAGATTTGCATTAAAATCAGATAGTACTGTAGTTAAGATTGAAAGAAACGAGTTTAAGGACTCAAACTTGGAATTCAGCTGTAAATCTATAGAGGAAACTAATCGTGATTCCATATCATGCGGAAGGTTTTCTACATTAGAGTTCATTTTCATTTAACTATGTGCAAGCAAGGAGAATTCAAGTATAAATACTTGGAATTTGTTTCCCGGTAGATGCACCTGACATGCAACGCCGCTTTTCACGTCAGGTTCACCAATTTGTCGGCGCGAAAGGGATGGTCGGTGGATCAGGGTGACCGCCAAAAATACGGCGCACGCGGGGTGCTTGTCGCTATCTCAGGTAAGGGAAATTCTTATAACCAAGGAAGATTCTAAAGAATCATAATTTCAAGTGAAGCAGGTACTTAAAGAACACCTAAGGGAGAATGATTAGCCTTCAAAAGCATTCCAACTTCATATAACATGATGCTCTAGAGTGCCTTTTGCTCTAATGTAAGGAATAACCATTGTATAACATCGGAGTATCGAACATTTCACTTTGAGAAGAAGATATGAATTTATGATTCGAATAATTGAAATCTTGGTGGGATAACAAAAAATGAAAATGGATACTACCCATTAAAATCACATGTAATCCGATAATGCATGATATTTCTAAACATGTCTATGCAACATACATGAATTCAAAATCTCTTCGCGCTGAAGATGTTGAATCGAAATCCTAGAAATTCATCTCATCTTATTGCAATAGAGATGCTATGCGCATTTACTCTGCACATGCGATGCTCATGCTATGCGTTTTAAGTTCAGAATCAGTATTCTGTTTAATGTTACTAGCATCAATCACTTTCTAGTTTCCGTTCAATACTACAGTTTGATCGACTTTATCATCCTGCAGTAACATTTATATTAGATATATCCATCAAAACGTTGTGTCACCACAGAATTGATGGAATGCTTGTTTTAAAATCCATATCCATAGCAGAAAAATCAAATTTTGATATGAAAATTCTATATGTGTGATATAGTATCAAGTCGAAACTTTGCGCTTCTTCAATTTTTTATCTTTCACTTTATTTCATGGATGATTTCGTAGAACTTTATAATATATGAATAAAATTCATGAATTAAACTCTGCTGCAGTCATTCAACTGTACCAAACAAAGAATTGTACAGTTCAAAAACCCATTAGTATCCAAAGCACATTCCGCGAACATTCAGATTCATGACATCAAAATTATTAGTTACAAATTTGTTTGCTCATATGTCAGCACCTTAAGCAAAATATGTTGCGTGTAATCAAGTACTTGTAGCAGAACATAAAGTATAACATAAAGCAATTTCAGATCTGATATCACACAAGAACTGTTTACCATTTGCATTAACTTAAATCAGTATCGAAACATGATTTGCATGTACTAACTATTCGCGTGTGCTAACTATTCATCCCTGTAGATTAAGCCTTGTGTTGATTACTCAACAGTATAATATAAGATATTCAACAGCCTTATCGCAAAGCTGAATACATATCAAGAGAACTGATCATGGCTCTGATTATGACACGATATTACAACAACTATATCATATGATGCACACTGAACCAATTACTTCCACCCATCAACCTGAATACATAAAGAAGTAGCAACATAATCCGTAGATTTTCAACTTTAAGGAGTAATTACTCGAACGTTGATGCAGAACAGTAAACATTAAGGATGCACATCAAGTTCACAATCAAGAAAGGTTTAGATCTGAATTGAAACAATGATGTATGAGCTAATATAGAAGAAACAGATGAAGCGTAATGAGGCAATCATGGCTACTGTGATGTAAAGAGTTAATTACAGAAATCAGTGCAGAAAAAAGGAAAAACAATATATCATTATCAGATTGCACCTGGTTCTTCACGTACACCAACGCTTCTTTCAGTGATTGCGTTTCTCTCTATTGCTCCCTTCAATCTTATGCAATAGTAATCTTAGTAGTAATCTTTTAATGATGCACCCTTCCCCAGGCCTCTTCTCCACCACGATGCCGGTCGTCAATCCTTGTCTATTGTCTCAGAATCTGCCACTCATTTAACATCCACCAATTCAGACAAACTTCTATAAACTTTGGATATGTTCCTCTGTAGAGCTTAGTATCGTGTGCGCAAAGTTTTTCCTTCAGAGCAATAGGCAGAAATCACAGAAGTACTGCATCGACATCCATGGGAGACATCGTCCTCAATCCCCCTTTTTTCGCTTGCATGCGTCCCCTTTTTTCTTTTGGCCTTTGAGAGCTCCCTCTTCTCATCAGCAATGCTTTCTGATTTCTGGTAACAATCGGTATTAGAGAGCCTCCTTGCGCGCTGATCTTCAAATGATAAGCCGTGATCTTCGGCTCCACGAATTCTCTCCTCCGAAAGAGTTCTGTACCCGATCAAAACATGAATGTTGGCCTAGCTTCCTCTACGTGTAGTACTTCTGATCTTCTTTCCTCTCTCTCTCTCTCTCCGAACGTACCTGCAGACAGACAATAGCGAAAAAAACAATCCCACACATTTCATATATATATATATATATATATATATATATATATATATATATATATATATATATATATATATATATATATATATATATATATATATATATATGTGTATGTTGCACTACAATTAGGAATTACATACAAAACACACACGTACACGCATTCTAGATATCTATTTTAGAATATATTATGATAACTATAAATTCACACATAATTTATTATACATATATATAAAATACTATATCGATTATAATTACATATACGATTTTTTTATTTTTTATTTTTATTTTTATTTTTATTTTACTTATATTAATTCAATTACATTCTTTTATTAAATACTTCTATTTCATTTTATACTAATTAATCACATATACTAGGCTTAATATACCCGTGACTCATTTATTAACATATATTAATATAATACATATATATTATAACTCAATCCATCATCTAATATTTCTTACGAGAAACACATCTCTTACACTCACATGCATAATTACACATGCATAATTACACATTTTTAAGCACAAATGGATCTTACCTATTATATTTACATCAACTCACATGTTTACTTATGAGTATATATCTAATCATGCCTATGTTCATACATTCATAAGTATATTTACAACATTGTTGATTACTCTTATCCTTGCAATATCATCAGATCCCTTGCACACAAGTATTTAAAAATATAAGGTAAATGTAAGGGTATCACATATAGCTTTTAAGGATTAGAAATATTTCTGATAAGTGGTTATACATATACATATGATTTAAATGAGAACTCAAATATCTCTTCTCCTGCTCAAAATATATGCTCAACTTCTTCAACCTGCAGGTACCCAAGAGAAAGATTAATCAAATGCATCAAAAGTATTTAAGAGAGATATCAACAAATGGACTTTAAATCGAAATATTTTTATTTTTCTATCTATTATTTCAAGTGAAGAAATCCTTCCGACACCGAGGTCCCCAATCTCTCTCTACCGAGATCCTCTGCGGCGCTCTCTGCGTCTCTGCGATATAGCCACATGGATGCCATTTTCTCTCTCTAGCGTAGTGTGTGCCAGTGACCAAAGGTCTCCGGCGCTATCTGCGTGTGCCAGCAGGTATCGGATTTTCTCTCTCTACATGTCAACAATCAACACGAGCCATATTCCTCCTATCTCTCTAGACTCCACACTAGCTGACTCCGTGCGCACAAGCAATCGTCATAATCTCTCTCTCTACTCTACGCGTAACTCCAGTACGCTACCATAATCTCTCTCCTCTACCGTCAGACACGCACAGAGCAGTGCACCGCCAATTTCCAATTAGGTCTAGCTCTATCTTCTATGATGCACCGTCGTCACAGCTCTCCACCAATACTATAATGAATTTTCAATGAGGCCATAATCTAAACAACATTTCAATTGGCTTGTAACCTGTACAGCATCTAAAAGAAGCTACAGTCATATTCAAGAATACAACACACACTCTCTCTCGACCTCCATCTCGGCACATCCCCATGGAAGTATGAAAAAGAAGATAAAACATAAATGAAGAAGTAAGGTCAAGGAGCATACCTGTAGGAAAGTTCCACAAGAAAAACCATGGGGAGGAACAAATGAGTTTAGGCACCTATTTATAGGCCTCCCCACCCTTGGGCTTTCCTCTAGAAACTTCCAACCTCCTCAACTAACTTTCCAATTTCAGACGACCATGCATGTTCACTTACTATTCTTGGAAAATCCCATCTCTTGATTCTATTTTTGATTCTTATCCTTTTTATTTTTCCTAAATTAATGTTTTGGTTTCACACTGTATACAGGGTTAATTAATCTAAGGGTTTGGGCGAGGATAAACACTGATTTCAAGGGTCTAAGCTACGGATTTTGGCCGGGCAAATTCGGGGTTTGCTTACAATTAACTCAAGCTCGTCAATTTAATGGTTTATTTACAATTTTGGCCTAAACTCCAAGGGTTTCCAAGGGTTCAAGTCCGATTTTCAGGAGGTAAACCCTCAATTTCAGCCAGTTTCAAGGATCAAACCTAAGTTTTTATGGGTCTAATGTCTGTTGTTTATATACACGGGTCTAACACACATCTCAAACTTGTTTCCGCATCGCACACTCAATCAAATCGGCCAAATTATGCATGAAATATACCACTCTTTAGTCAAAACATCACACAAAAAACTTAAAACCAATGAACTTTTGAAAAAAACTCAGTGCACACTCTCTGCGGGATTTCATCCCGACATTCGCCCCTGCTAAACCTGCACATCGTCCCGATGGGCCAACCTGCAAGATCCAACAGAAGAGTATCAGGGTTCTTTTAAAATCTCTTTACACTTTTTATCTTTTTCTTTTCAAAACTCAAATCATGATCTCATGCACTCATGCAATTTTTTATAAAGATTAGTATGAATTTTAGAAAATTAGGTAGATTCAAGCTTTTCAAACATCATATTATGTTTTTGCGTCTGCAATCTGACAAGTAACTACATGAATAAATTGTCGGCTTTCTAGATCTTTTGTTCGTTCAACTGGTTCAGATCCAACTGCTCATTCTAACTACTAGCATATACATATGTTTCTACTAACTCAGTTTGTAGAATATATCTCAATTCCTACTATTTATCTCCTACTTGTCCACCTCTCCATTAGGTCTTTCTTTCTTTTTCTTTTTCTTTTTCAATTTTCTTTTTCTTTTTCTTTTCCTCTTCATCTCAGCTCAACATTTTTCTTTTTATCTTCATTCCACAAATCGGCCTATGTCGAAATCGGGTGCGACTCATGGACTTTTCCGCTCGGCCAAGTTTACTCCACCTGTTTGCCAACCCGGCATAGCGCATGACATACACAACGTCAGCCCTGCATGAAATCAACGTCTGCTCGTGGCTCTGACCACTCGATCAGAGTGACTCCACCCGCCTACCGACCCATACAGGCGCATGACAACAGATAGGTCAGGCCTACGACGAAACTAGCTACGGCTCGTGGCCTTGATCACTCGACCAAGGTGGTTCCACCCGCCTACTAGCCCATCGCAGCACACTAACAACACGCACACACATATAAGCTGGTATGAGTATAAATATTTTTCATGAATTATGATCCATATGGAGGTAAGATGTCATAAGAAATAAATACTAGGATCCAAAGTTTCCCACTCACTAAGTGTTCAAATCAATCAGCATATACATGCACTCGGTCTAAGCATGTCATCACATTCCCAAGATTTCACTCCCAAAAGTCTGTAGTCCACTAACTGATCCTATTCATATAATTCCTAGTCGCTCATGCTTCGTGCAAACCCATAATAGATATTTGGTATCCTTTTTCTACATGATTTTCATAAATTCATACATATCTTTATTATACACACAAATGCAATGCATATGCTCTATCAGAACGAAAACAAATTTTAAATTAGAAACATTTCACCTGGTCATTTTATTGCATCTTCTTCATTGATTGATCCACCTTCTCTTTTAATTTCACAGTCTATCATTCTTCATCAGCATGAGCCTCAGTGTCATCAGTTCCCTCCAGAAGTTCTTGCTCAATCTCATAATCTGCTTCATGTCTTTTCTTGAACAATTTTATTCTCTTTCCTGCAATCAAAGATCTCAAAGGAGTACTGTCTAACTCGCGAAGTGCATACGTACCATTTTCAAATACAGACGTAACCACATACGGCCCAAACCATCGTTTCGTTAATTTCTTCTTAGCATCGTATTGAGTATCGAATGTACTGTCGTACACCAACACCCAATCATCTACCTCAATCCTACGTGGTCTGAGTCGATGGGTTTTGTCAAAATAAATCTTGTTCTTCAGCCTTGACTCCTTCAACTTTTGGACTGCTTCTTTCAACTTTTCATTTCCTTGTTCTAATTGCTTTATTCTCAATGATAATAACTCTTCTCTCATCATACCATCATTCCATGGGAGTGTCAACCATGTCACTATTTGAGTCTGGATGGGGAAGACTGACTTCTGACAATACATCAATTCAGCAGGCATGAATCCTGTGGACCGAGTGTAAGTCATCCTATCAGCCCATAGCGCGAATGGAAGAAACCTAGGCCACTGCTTGATGTCATCGCTGCAAGCCTTAGAGATCGCCTTCACAATGGAAGGGTGACCTCTCTCGATTTTCCCATTTGCCTCTGGATTATAGGCAGTGGTGAGAGACAATCGAATTCCATGACGATCAAAGAACTCTTTTGCCTCTCTCGCATCCAACTCTCCCCTGTCCGCAACCACTTTCTCAACGTATCCGAATCTCGAGATCACTTCTTCTAAAAGGAATTTGCATACATTATAAGTAGTCTTTGTATGAAGAGCTCGACCTTCCACATGGTTGGTCAAGTCCTCTCTGGCAAGCACAATGTATCTCATCTTATCTATCCCTTTGGGCATAGTTACAAGGTTGACCACCCACTTGTAATGGATACAAGGAGGGTAAGTCGGATGTAACGGGTCTATGTGCCTAACTGATGAATGCACCTGGCATGTAGCACAAGTGTCTACAAAATCTCTCACACTCACATAAATCCCTGGCCACCAGTAGGCTTCTCTAATCTTCTCATATGTAGCATAAAATCCTTTATGACCTGCCCATAAGGTCTCATGCATTTCTCTCATCACTTTGCTCTGAAGACTCCTCGAACTCAATACTCTCTGTGGACTCTTCACCTTGCCTTTAGCATGTCGCCAAATAAGCCCATCCTTCAAGAAAAAGTTGTAAGACTTTTTCCTGATGGATCTATACTTATTTGTGGACCAGCCTGGGGAAGGTTTCAGAGTACTCAGATATCTCCCTATATTTCTCCACTCGCCATCATACTCATTCTCTCAGAACTGCTCATATGCATACACCAATGGATCGTATCTTATCATATGTATATCCTTTTCTACCTCATCATCATCATCAGACTCATCATCAAATTTTGCCCTTGAAAGCATATCAGCCAATGTATTCGACTTCCTAGCTATGTGTACAAATGCAGGATTTATAAACTTTATATAAGAGATCCATCTAAGCATAGCAATATCCGGAGACGAACAATTTGCAATCATGCCAATCAGTGGAAGACAGTCAGTCTCAACTATCACATTCGCCCCAATGAAATACTCTTTATCGCTCTTTAAAGCAGTCACTAATCCCCATAACTCTCTCTTAATCTGTGGATATTTTCTTTGGGTATCATGTAGGATCTTAGCACCAAAGTGCACTGCATATCTCTGCCCCTCATCATCATCTTGCCCTATGACCCAGCCTATGCCAATAGGAATGGTATCAACGATCAAAATGATAGGTCTCTGACCTGAATAGTCAACACGCTTCAGAATTGGAGCTTCAATTAGCAGCTGCTTCAGTTTACGCATAGCTCTCGACTGTTTCTCTGTCCATACAAACTTCTTTCTCTTTCTCAGGAGATCATATAAGGGGTTCGCAACGTGAGCAAAGTGAGGAATCCATATCACATAGAATACACAGGCTCCTAGAAACCTTCTCACCTCACTGACATTACGACACACCTCAGAGATCCTGCTAATGGCCTCAACTTTCTGCGGGTATGGCTTGCGGCCATAATGTCCACACAGATGTCCTACAATGAGGACCTCATCAACGCCAAAAACCGATTTCTCTAAAGAAAGTGTTAGCCCCACATCTTCAAACCTCTCAAAGATCTTCTCACAATCAGTAATATGATCTCTCACAAACTTTCTACATCCTGAAGCATCTAAACTCACATCTTTCACTCTTTCCTCACATCCCTTTATTGGAACATCATCAATGAATGGCATAGTCACAGATGGTATAAAGTCTCGTAAAACCAGATTCATGGCATTCATCATGTGAGCCACAGAATTCGTCGCTTCCTGCGGCAAAGTACACATGCGTACAAGGCCCAGTGGAGTCCTCATGTCTCTACTCTCCATAGCCAACTGAAACTGGTCATAACCTGAATACAGAACACCCATAGAGTAGATGGAATGCCCAGCAAACGCTTCAGCAAACTCATCCACTATGGGTCCTGTCCCTACGTTTCTAATTGTGACTTTATTCACAGGTTGCAGATCCTGAATGAAACGAAGCTTCCCATTTTTCTTAGGCACAGTAAACCACCTATTCGAATATGGAGCCGAGGAGGGTTCCAATATCCGCATGGAAATCTTTTCCTTCAGCAGCCTCATCAGCTCAGGTAAGTGAGCTTTTGGGACTGGTATAGGCCGGATATTCCATGGTATATGTGGCACTGTAAATATAATCATAGGAGGTACTTGTTTCGGGTCTGCGACCCTATCTCATGTGGGAAAAGTGCAAACGCTTTTTCGTGTTTCTTGATGGCTTCAATAAATTTCTTTTTCTCTTCTTCTCTCAGGAATGGTTTTTCTCCAAACTTGATCTCTTTAATAGTCTCATCAGTGAAATGATGCCCTATGAGCTCTCGTCGTCTCAGCATAGGCTCATCTGACACTCGTAGATACTTTTCATGACTATCTTCTGGCAATGGCTGAGCTATAGGCTTCACTTTCTTATCCACAGTCTTATACTTCGTACTTACATTTACTTCATGCTCTCTCATAAACTCCTTAATCATCTCATACTCTTGGATAGAGCTGAGCATAATGATTTCTGATTTCTCATTTCTCTCAAATGCCTTCTCAAGCTCTTCCAGAGTAGTCGAACTTCTCTCCAATTGGATCACATCTTCAATCTTCTCATCAGGTAACATCATTCCTAAATGCTTATAGTGTCTCTCATGAACTTTTCTGAATTTATTTGAAACATTTTCTTTCTGTAAGCATAACAACTTGAATGCAGATGAATAAATAGAAAAACTTTCAAAACTATGTACAAAGTCATGCGAGACATCAAACCAACTCCCACTGTTGTCTCGCTCAACAGTGGATTCTAACAGAAATTTTGATCAGCAGAAGCTCCATACTCTCCAACAGGCATACACTCATCATGGTCATGTGAATTAATAGGTTTCTTTCTTATATTCTTTCTATTTCTAGAGTGATTCGGACATACAGTCATCACTTGTAAAGAATGAAGGCCAGATCTAGAACGGATTCGTGCATAGGTAGATCCATCATCCATGGCCTTAGACTCCATTCGCACCTCAGCTATAAAGGGCTGCCCAAGGATAGCCTCATATGAACAATGGTCCTGGACGAAGAAGTGAAATTCCTCAGAATTCCCTCCTATGGTCACAGGCACAAAGGCACATGCCCCAAGCAGTGCTCCTGAACCATTATCTGCAGTCCTCATCCTCCATCCATGATCTTTATCAATCGGCCACCTAAACTTATCATAGAGCTTCTTAGAAATCACATTTATCTCTGATCCTGAGTCAATCAAGGCCAGAGCAAAACATGACTCCTCATTGCTCCCTAGCTTCACCTTCATCTGAGGTGTTCCTCTCGCCCAAAAGGTCTTGCTAAACTCACTTTCTGTCTTCCTCATTTCATCATCAGGTATGATAGGACCTAGAGAATTTTTATGACACCTGGCAACCTCATCATCATCATCATCAGATGTATCACTCAATGTAACTGCTTCATTTGTCACTTGAATATCTTCAGGTGCTTCTTCCATCTCTACATCTTCAGGTAGTGGAAACCTCTTTCTCTTAACTAGCTTTATGAAACTGTCCTTGAACTCAGGCTTCGCTATGGAGAAGACCTGCTCCAAGGACATGGTCACTTGGCTCTTCAGTAAAATGTCATTTAATATCTCTCTTGCATCATTTTTCCTTTCCAACTCAGAAATTAATACAGCCTTTGGAGTTCTCTTCTTTTTCTTCTTCTTTTCTTTGTCAGCCTCTTGAATACTTTCTTGAATTTCATCTTTCTTTTGAACCGGTTCAGGTTCTTTCTCTTTCTCTTTAGTCAGTTCTTGAATCTTAGTTGGCCCAGCCGGCCTCTTTCCCTCTCTTATCTCTTTCTTCTTTGCCTCTTCCTTTGAAACAACAGGCTCTTTGAATTGTACTTTCCTTTCTGTCTCTTTAGCCTTTTCTTCGGCCTCTTGGCTTTGCTTTCTGGTCACTCTTCTTTCTGGCTCAGTCTCTTCCTGACTCTCATCTCTCTCCCTCTTTTCTTCTACATTTGCTATGTGCGAATAGACCGAGGATTCATCAACAGGAGACTTCCAGGCAGTCTTCTGCATAATGGCATCCCTAGCCCTCACTAAAGACTCTATGGAATCATTTCTTTGGGGTCGAGGTCTAGGCACTCTTTCATCTTCCTCCTCTACAGGCTCTAACCGTGCGGCTGATGTACTCGCATTATTGCCAGATAATTCTTCATAAAACTTCTTCATTTCCCCCTTTCCCCAATTCACAGGTAGAGGAAGCCGGGTCCTGAAGTCACATAACTTCTTATCGATATCTATCACCAGTTGATGCTCTTTTGCTAGCTTAAGCTCTTCACAGGCATATGAAAAATGCTCTTGTGCATCACACCATACGCATCTCTTAGCCCCTCCAAACCCACTAGTCGCTCGTCTCTCAAAAGGTCCAGTGTTTCTTTGAAATGTGGTTGTGGCATCACATAGCCTTGCATATTTGGAATGGGCATAGTGCCTCTCTGTAATGTATCTACATAACTCGTACTCGCGTGAGGAGGAGTGGGGTCCTGATATCCCATAGAATTAACTTTATTGTGAATACTCGCCATTTCTTTTGACATAGATGCTTGCATTGTAATAAGATTCTCTATCTGTCGACTGAGAATCTCAACCTGTAGCTCCATTGGCGATCGCGAAGCGGATGCAACATTAGCAAAAGCTGACGTTGCAGGCACATTCGGAATTGCCGGAAGTGGAGCTTCCCTAGGCAGTTGTGGTGTTACCACTGTAGGTCTATCGTATAACACCGCCTGGCGTTGCCTCATTTGGGCAACCGCTTCTACCTCTCTCCTCACTACACCCCAATCTTCAGTCAATCCAAATCTCTTCCCAGGCTCTTCAATCCTCCTTTCGACCTCAGTCCTATCTTCAGGACTTAAGATCCTAAGGAAAGATATAACTAGATCAGGTTTCAAAGCATCTAAATCGGCCTGTGGAAGCTGCGCATGTCTACTCAAGAATTCATTTAAAAGATGAGTGAGGGATGCAACGGGCTTCGGAGAGCTTATCCACCGCAAGAACCCTTCTCTACTGTGTTGGGAAAAGTCTTCTAAATAAAACAACTTATGCAATTCTTTTCTGAATTCGGCCCAAGGCTTTGCTATATGTGCAGTAATAGAGGCTAAAATAGATCCTAATACTACCCGTGTGAAGTAATGTGTAAACACATCCTCGGGTAGACCATAAATCCGTGCCTGTTCCTCAAAAACATCTAGGTACTCGGTTACGTTCAAGCCTGTAAACTTCCCTTTTTCTCTCAATACTGCTTGGACTACGCGAGCCCCCTGTTTCTCTATTACCAACTCCTTGAATATATCCTCCATCTCTCTTCTCTGCTCTGTCCTAGAACATAACACAAGGTCCAGCGTAAGTGGCTCAATTATTTCTCTAAGCTCTGAGTAGAGATCAGAGAAGAAGCTTGATGAGTCACGAGCCAGAGGGTAAAATCAGTCTAATTGCTCTTTTCTAGGCCAAAGTCAGGTGTATCTCTTCTTTCCTTAAATCTCAGAAACTTCAATGTATTTTCCCCCTTTTTCAATGATATTTTTCAGACGCTTTCTATCGTTCTCTCTAAACTAGAAAATCAGCAAATCCCTAGTCTAAGCGGGCAAAAAACTCACACGTATGGTCTAAACTAGTCCAGAGTGTGGATGCTCAAACGCAGACAGCAAGACAGTCTTTCTATTTCAATGTGTGTGTGAAACAATGCAGAATTCAAATAACTTGAAGTGCTGGTACTTGGAAATATCTGACTCGATGCCGAGGTTCCTCTCTGTCTTCTCAAGGAGTAGGTGACGCGATGAGGATCACCGGGCAACCCCCTCGCTTCACGTCGGGTTCAGGTGTCGGGAAGAAGGAGGTCGTGGCAGGAAGCCGGTGCGTGGGGTTGGATCAGGCCCCTCTCTGGTGCGCCGTTCCCGCTATCCTGCGAGCGGCGTCTGTGCGCTGGGCGCCTCGCCTGTGCTCTTCGGAGCGTGCGCGATCCTCGTAGGGTCCCTTGCCCCTCGGAAGTGTCGAGACGTGGGACCGTGGGCGTCGAAAAGAGACGATCAGATACCGCAGTGAAACACGTGATGTAGATTGTTGGGGATTCTTGGACAAGAAGGAGTTTGAGGGTTTGTAGGAGAAAAAGGAGATAATGAAAATGGAATAACCTTGAAAACTTCTACAGAGGAGTACACCTGGAAATCTTGAATGTTGATTATATTGAAACGATTACAATGACTAAATACAATCCAAGTCAATAATTAAATACAACTACAGAGAATGCTTAGTTACGAAAGACCAATTATCTCAAGTCTTCTGGCAACGGCCTCTTCTGCACCAGTCCTTCACTTGCTTCACGCTTCCCTTGTGCACACCTTGCACTACGTCTCCACCAAGCTGAGGAATGGATGTCTTCGTGGCGCGCACACACAACAGACCTTGGGACTCTTGGAGTATATCTTCGCCTTCTCTGCACACCTTCCTCTTTTCCCTTCTTGCACTCTTCACTTCTACCTCTCAGTGCTGTCGCACACTGGTGGCTCTTCACTTCCCTTTCTTGCTTCCTCTGAAACCCTCCACTCTTCACTATCAAATGTGTGTGTCTAGAATAGCCTTTGCCTTTACCTTTTGAATGCATCGGGCGCGTGACGTCTAACTGCCATAGACTCTTGGGCTTCCTTTGATGACCCAAGATTGTCTTTTCAGTTGGCGGCCAACGACTTGTTCCTTTTGTCCTGTAGTGACTTTAGACAAAAGAAAAATTTTGATTGGTTGGCCATATTCCCACATGTGTATACTCGACCGCTTCACGTACCTTTACTTTTTCCCTTTTAATTCGTCACTTTTGTACCCAAGAGGGGTTCACCTGGACCCTCCACCTTACTTTAAAAACACCCTTTGACCTTAAGGGAATTTAGAAAATACTTCTGTAATATTGCCAAATTTAATACCTCTTGTCTACTGAATCAATTAAAAGTTACCCTTTATTTGAACAATTGAAGGTGCACTACCCGTGCACTTTGACCCTTCAACTTTTACCCCTTCATACTTGCTTATGCATAATTGTGACCTTGACTTTGCTGGTTGGAACCTCCCAGGGCTCAACAGATGCCCACCACCGAATGTGCTCTCCGTCCCGGAGAAACGACAACAATACCATACAGGGAGAACTCAAGGATAGTGTGGAACATTATAAGAAAGAAACACAAAGAGGACTGAGGCATGAAAAGAGATAAAGATAGCTTTTCTTATTGAAGTAAGAAATTGCGTGAAGACCCGCTACAAGAATTTATTAACCCAGATCAGGACAGAATCAAAACAAAATCAGAAGGATGAGAGATTTATTGGCAAGGCAATTACGTAAGCTGAAACTAATAGCAAAGTATTATGAAGGGGAGGAGCAATTTATTGAGAATGTGGACGGCAAGTTATTGGGAATTTGGATTGGGACCTTCAGCCGGTGGTGGTGGAGAGGGTGGTAGAGGAGCAGAAGCTTGCTCAATCAGATGCTGTAGCGAACTAAGGCATTGCCGCAGAGTGTCCCGTTCCCGTCTGATACGTCTGCATGCAGCATTAGCACAAAGCCCTAAGTTAGAGCGATTTTGAAGATCTTCTAAGGTTTTCAACGCAGAGTCGGCCATATCACGATAATGATCTCTCTCTTCTTTGAGCAATCGCGCCGTTTCATTGAGCGAGTGCCATTGAGAATTGGCCATGCGATTGATGTTGTCGATTGTTGAGATATACTGTTGATGAACCGAAGCTGCTGTCGATACCGAATCCAAGGAAATCTGGGAGGCCTGAGCACTGCCGAGAGCAACTACACTCGCGTCCCGTAGTAATTGTAAAAAGGAAGGGGTTGATGGGAGGTCAAAGTGCGGAGGAGGAGAGGCCGATGGATGAGGAGGGAGATGGGAAGGAGGAATTACCGGCGGAGGAGGAGGAAGGGTTGTAGTGGAAGATGGATTGGGAAGGGAAGGATTGTGGGAGGGAAGTGGTTGGCTGAATGGAACATTAATGATAGGGGGTGAGTTGGAAACCGGAGGAAGGGGGGCATACAGGTGGGGTTTTGAGGGTTGAGCTGCGTTTGAATGAGTGGCTTGAAAGCTGAAGAGAGGGGAGGTCTAGGGATAATATGAGGGGTAGGCATGGACGGAGTAGTGGTAGATGCTGGAGGGATAGGTGAAGAAGATAGGGGAGGGAAGGAGGGGATATCAGGTGGTGCGGATGCTGGTGTGGATGTGGAAGCTGAGTCAATTGAGAGTAGAGGGGGGGAAGGAGATTGTGCAATGGAAGGTAGCCCAGGGTTGGTAGGGAGAAAAGCGATATTGTTGGTAGAGTGTGCAGGTATTTGATAGATCCAAGCTAGGAAGGGTGCAGAATAGATGGAAAATGCATGAGAGCCCCTAGTGATAGCCTCTCGGAGTCGACGGGATCGCAAAGTCAAGGAACTATAGATGAGGGTTGCGTAAGGGTAGGGACGGCTATGGAGAAAGCAGAAAAGTGGATCGGCAATACGAATATCTGACCAGGGGAGCGAAGATGTGGGACTACGCAGTAAAAAGAAAAAAATGAACGCATTGAGAATGGTGGTCATGCGGAGTGAAAATCTAGCATTACTTTGAAAGTGATCTGTACAAAAGGCGATTGTAGCCGAGGCTGACAATCCAGAGTATAGGAAGGGGGGAGCACTAAAATGTAATAGGGAGGACCCAATACTGGTGGCAATGGCTGGGATGGAGAGAGTGCCGGTTATAAAATGAGGGAAGAGGCGGATAGCTTCATAAACCTGAGTAAAATTGGATGGATTATTGAAGAAAACGTTGGCCAAGCCCCACAGGCTCGCCTGCTGAAGATCTTCAATAGAAAACATTTGACGAAGGGCAATGGTTGGTAGGGATAAATGCATACGGATTTGCAGGTTTAAGTCAGGTGGAAGAAACAGGCGCATATAATCCCTGGATGGCGAAGATGGGTGTGAGGAATGAGACACAGAGGTGGAAGGAGAAGGAGGATGAGGGATGGGTGGTGGGGAATAAAGGTCGGTGGAATCAGAGTGTATGGAATAAATAGGAATAGCGAGAAGGGCAGTAGGAGGAGCTGACTGCGATGCATCTTGCGGTGGGTTAGCTGGAACAGATTGTTCTGCCGATGAGGGAGTAGGTTGATTTGGATGGTCGGAAGGAAGCGCGGATGTGGGAGAGGATTGATTGTGATGGTTGGGAGGAAGCTCGGACGGCGGAGTATGTTGATTGGAATGGTTTGTAGGAAGTGCAGGCGGCGTGGGTTCTGAAATATCACCCGGAGCGGAGGGGTCAGCCATTGATGGAAATGGGGATAAGAAGCTGAGCAATAGAAATCCAATGTCTTGGATGGCGGGCAAGGCCCCGAATCGAGTGGCTTCAAGTCTCGGCTGCGTAGTGGAAATGCTTGAAGTCCTGGAGATGGAGAGGAATTGTGGGGGAAGAGGGTGGGGAGAGATGATGTGGTGGTGGGGGGATAACCAGAGGGGTTAGGCGGTGGGGGGCAGAGGGAGTGGAGAGGGAGGGGGCTGTCGGGGTCTGAGGGGATTGGAGGGGGTGGGGGGAGGTGTTAGGCGGCGGGGGGATGGGAGTGGAGAGGGAGGGGGCTGGCGGGGTCCGAGGGTGTCTAGAGGGGGTGGGGGGAGGTGTTAAGCGGCGGGGCGAGGTAGCGGAGGGGGACGGGACTGGAGAGAGGGACTGTCGGGGGTTCGAGGGGGTTGGAGGGGATGGGGGGAGGTGCTAGGCGGCGGGGGGAGGGAGTGGGGAGGGATGGGTTCGAGGAAATTGGAGGGGGCGGGGGGAGGTGTTTGACGGCGGGGGCAGAGGGAGTGGGGAGGGATGGGTTTGAGGAAATTGGAGGGGGCGGGGGGAGGTGTTTGACGGCGGGGGCAGAGGGAGTGGAGGGAGTGGGGGGAGGTGCTAGGCGGCAGGGGGAGGGAGTGGGGAGGGGGGGCTGTCGAGGGTCTGATGGGAGTGGGGAGAGGGAGGGGGCTGTCGGGGTCTGAGGGGTTGGAGGGGGTGAGGGGAGGTGTTAGGCGGCGGGGGGAAGGGAGTGCGGCGGGGGGAGGTAGCGGAGGGGGACGGGACTGGAGGGAGGGGGCTGTCGAGGGTTCGAGGGGGTTGGAGGGGATGGGGGGAGGTGCTAGGCGGCGGGGGGAGGGAGTGGGGAGGGATGGGTTCGAGGAAATTGGAGGGGGCGGGGGGAGGTGTTTGACGGCGGGGGCAGAGGAAGTGGAGGGAGTGGGGGGAGGTGTTAGGCGGCGGGGGGAGGGAGTGGGGAGGGGGGGCTGTCGAGGGTCTGATGGGAGTGGGGAGAGGGAGGGGGCTGTCGGGGTCTGAGGGGATTGGAGGGGGTGGGGGGAGGTGTTAGGCGGCGCGGGGAAGGGAGTGGAGAGGGAGGGGGCTGGCGGGGTCCAAGGGTGTCTGGAGGGGGTGGGGGGAGGTGTTAGGCGGCGGGGGGAGGTAGCAGAGGGGGACGGGACTGGAGGGAGGGGCTGTCGAGGGTTCGAGGGGGTTGGAGGGGATGGGGGGAGGTGCTAGGCGGCAGGGGGAGGGAGTGGGGAGGGATGGGTTCGAGGAAATTGGAGGGGGCGGGGGGAGGTGTTTGACGGCGGGGGCAGAGGGAGTGGGGGGGAGGTGTTAGGTGGCGGGGGGAGGGAGTGGGGAGGGGGGGCTGTCGAGGGTCTGATGGGAGTGGGGAGAGGGAGGGGTCTGTCGGGGTCTGAGGGGATTGGAGGGGGTGGGGGGAGGTGTTAGGCAGCGGGGGGAAGGGAGTGGAGAGGGAGGGGGTTGGGGGGGTCTGAGGGTATCTGGAGGGGGTGGGGGGAGGTGTTAGGCGGCGGGGGAAGGTAGCGGAGGGGGACGGGACTGGAGGGAGGGGCTGTCGGGGGTTCGAGGGGGTTGGAGGGGATGGGGGGAGGTGCTAGGCGGCGGGGGGAGGGAGTGGGGAGGGATGGGTTTGAGGAAATTGGAGGGGGCGGGGGGAGGTGTTTGACGGCGGGGGCAGAGGGAGTGGAGGGAGTGGGGAAAGGTGTTAGGCGGCGAGGGGAGGGAGTGGGGAGGGGGGGCTGTCGAGGGTCTGATGGGAGTGGGGAGAGGGAGGGGGCTATCGGGGTGTGAGGGGATTGGAGGGGGTGGGGGGAGGTGTTAGGCGGCGGGGGGAAGGGAGTGGAGAGGGAGGGGGCTGGCGGGGTCCGAGGGTGTCTGGAGGGGGTGGGGGGAGGTGTTAGGCGGCGGGGGGAGGTAGCGGAGGGGGACGGGACTGGAGGGAGGGGCTGTCGAGGGTTCGAGGGGGTTGGAGGGGATGGGGGGAGGTGCTAGGCGGCAGGGGGAGGGAGTGGGGAGGGATGGGTTCAAGGAAATTGGAGGGGGCGGGGGGAGGTGTTTGATGGCGGGGGCAGAGGGAGTGGGGGGAGGTGTTAGGCGGCGGGGGGAGGGAGTGGGGAGGGGGGGCTGTCGAGGGTCTGATGGGAGTGGGGAGAGGGAGGGGTCTGTCGGGGTTTGAGGGGATTGGAGGGGGTGGGGGGAGGTGTTAGGTGGCGGGGGGAAGGGAGTGGAGAGGGAGGGGGCTGGCGGGGTCCGAGGGTATCTGGAGGGGGTGGGGGGAGGTGTTAGGCGGCGGGGGGAGGTAGCGGAGGGGGACGGGACTGGAGGGAGGGGCTGTCGGGGGTTCGAGGGGGTTGGAGGGGATGGGGGGAGGTGCTAGGCGGCGGGGGGAGGGAGTGGGGAGGGATGGGTTGGAGGAAATTGGAGGGGGCGGGGGGAGTTGTTTGACGGCGGGGGCAGAGGGAGTGGGGAGGGATGGGTTCGAGGAAATTGGAGGGGGCGGGGGGAGGTGTTTGACGGCTAGGGCAGAGGGGGTGGAGGGAGTGGGGGGAGGTGCTAGGCGGCGGGGGGAGGGAGTGGGGAGGGGGGGCTGTCGAGGGTCTGACGGGAGTGGGGAGAGGGAGGGGGCTGTTGGGGTCTGAGGGGATTGGAGGGGGTGAGGGGAGGTGTTAGGCGGCGGGGGGAAGGGAGTGCGGCGGGGGGAGGTAGCGGAGGGGGACGGGACTGGAGGGAGGGGGCTGTCGAGGGTTCGAGGGGGTTGGAGGGGATGGGGGGAGGTGCTAGGCGGCGGGGGGAGGGAGTGGGGAGGGATGGGTTCGAGGAAATTGGAGGGGGCGGGGGGAGGTGTTTGACGGCGGGGGCAGAGGGAGTGGAGGGAGTGGGGGAAGGTGTTAGGCGGCGGGGGGAGGGAGTGGGGAGGGGGGGCTGTCGAGGGTCTGATGGGAGTGGGGAGAGGGAGGGGGCTGTCGGGGTCTGAGGGGATTGGAGGGGGTGGGGGGAGGTGTTAGGCGGCGGGGGGAAGGGAGTGGAGAGGGAGGGGGCTGGCGGGGTCCGAGGGTGTCTGGAGGGGGTGGGGGGAGGTGTTAGGCGGCGGGGGGAGGTAGCGGAGGGGGACGGGACTGGAGGGAGGGGGTTGTCGAGGGTTCGAGGGGGTTGGAGGGGATGGGGGGAGGTGCTAGGCGGCGGGGGGAGGGAGTGGGGAGGGATGGGTTCGAGGAAATTGGAGGGGGCGGGGGGAGGTGTTTGACGGCGGGGGCAGAGGGAGTGGAGGGAGTGGGGGAAGGTGTTAGGCGGCGGGGGGAGGGAGTGGGGAGGGGGGGCTGTCGAGGGTCTGATGGGAGTGGGGAGAGGGAGGGGGCTGTCGGGGTCGGAGGGGATTGGAGGGGGTGGGGGGAGGTGTTAGGCGGCGGGGGGAAGGGAGTGGAGAGGGAGGGGGCTGGCGGGGTGCGAGGGTGTCTGGAGGGGGTGGGGGGAGGTGTTAGGCGGCGGGGGGAGGTAGCGGAGGGGGACGGGACTGGAGGGAGGGGGTTGTCGAGGGTTCGAGGGGGTTGGAGGGGATGGGGGGAGGTGCTAGGCGGCGGGGGGAGGGAGTGGGGAGAATGCGAGATCCCGATGAGTAGGAGTGCGTGGTTTGGAAGGGGTTTTGTTGCTAGAGGAGGAGCATGAGCGTCGGTGGTGGAGGAGGATGAGGCCCATGGGTTTTTTTGTTGCCAGGTGAGGATAAGTTGCTGGTGGCGGTGGCGGAAACAATGTGGGCTTTTCTTTGGTGGCTGTGGCGAAGCCAATTTAGAGGTTCAGCGCTCGGGTATGCAGACTTCTGAGTGAAGATGGGATGAATGAATGTTCTTATTATATAGCAAGGGGGATGAAGGGCTTACCTCACAGCAAGGAATAGTGGAGCATAAAAGATAGTTCAAAAGAGAGGAGATGCCAATTTTAATCTCATCCATCCGAGAGATACAAAGGAAAGGCTAGCCTTAAAAGCTAGTGTTAAGAACTAATAGCCATAAAAAAAATTTTGCGCCAAATGTTTGTATAGAGCCTCATATATATATATATATATATATTTTTTTTCGTAGCAAATATGAGCAATGATTAAAGAGTTACAATAGAAAAACAAAATAAAAAAAACAAAATGAGCTAAGAACTATGGAGTGGAATGTTAGAACTTTTGATGATAAGCTTTGAGTCGAGAAATATTTACTAGCGGTAGGGTAGATCCATCGAGTGTTTCTAATTGCACAGCACCCCATTGCAACATTTTCAGAACTCGAAAAGGGCCTTCCCAATAAGGTATCCATTTTCCTTTGGTTTGAGTAGAAATCTGTGGTCTTTGTAGTAGAGCTAAATCACCAGGCTTCAAGTTGTTGTGCCATAAATTTCTGTCATGAATCTCCTTTCTTTGTAATTGAATCTTCTCTAACTGTTTGGAGGCTAAGATCCTATATTCTTCCAGTTGATGCAAAGCAGTTAGTCGGGCTGGAACCTCTATCCCATTTTTCTCAACTTCTTCTGTTCGTATAGAGCCCTTGATGAACTCAAATGGTTCAATGGGAACAAGGCCATAAACTAGTTGAAAGGGAGAATACCCCGTCTCTTTATAGGCCAATCGGTAGGCCCATAATGTACCAAGATAAGCCTGTCCCCAAGAAGTAGGCTGCAACATACATTCCTTTCTTAGCATTGAAATCAATACTTTGTTGGTTGATTCGGCTTGTCCATTAGCTCGTGGCTAGTATGCACAAGAAGTCCTATGTAAAATGCGATACCTGTTGGAAATTTCCTGCAGTACTTTGTTAACAAAATGAGTACCCTGATCGGTACAGATTTCAAGCGGACATCCGAACCTGCAAATGATGTTATTATACAAGAAGTCAGCCACTGTTTGTGCAGTGCAGTCAGTGGATGCAATAGCTTCAGCCCATTTTGTCGCATAGTCGGTGGCTATCAGTAAGTACTTTTCTCTTTTAGGAACCGCCACAGGGTATATAGGCCCAACAAAGTCTAATCCCCACTTCTCAAAAGGTTGCCAAGAAGTGGAAACCATTAAAGGATTATGCCTTTGCTTGGTGGGCTTAGGGCCACACCTCTGGCACACATCACATGTTCTTCTCCAATCATCTGCATCCTTAAATAGTGTAGGCCACCATAGACCAGCATCCAGTATCCTTTGGCTCATGATATGCCCTGGAAGGTGCCCACCACCTGTTCCTTCATGTGCAGATTGAAGTACTTCCCTCACTTCATCTTCCTCCAAGCATTTCCTAAGCTTGTCATCCTTGCCTTGTCTATATAATTTCTCATCAATTAAGGTATATGGCCTACTCTTGATTAGCAATCTCTTCCTTTGAACAGCACTAGCTTTTTCAGGATACAGCCCAGTTTTAATGAACTGCTTAATGTCATCATACCATCCTTGAGCTTGTACAACAAACAGATGAGCATCAGGAAAATCATCATTGATTCCACTGGCTTGATCCATCATACTTATTCTGGACAGGTGGTCTGCCATCACATTCTCTCTACCTGGTTTATGAATTACCGAGAAATCAAACTCCTGGAATAACAATAACCACCTCCATATTCTACTAGTGGCTTGTGGTTTATTGAGTAAGTACTTCAAAGGTTGGTGATCAGTTATCATAATAAATTTCACTCCCAATAGGTAATGCCGAAATTTTTGTACTGCAAAAACCATGGCTAAGGCTTCTCTTTCTGTGGTGCTGTAATTCCTCTCATCCTTAGTTAAAATTCGACTGGCATATTGAATTGGCCTATCCATCTTAAATTCTTCACTAGGTTGTGTTAGAACTGCCCCTACTGCATATGCACTGGCATCCACATGTAAATGAAACACTTTTGACCACTCAGGTGTGATCAAAATGGGAGCAGACACTAACTTTGCCCGGAGTGTCTGATATGCCTTTTCCTCTTCTTGATCCCATTTAAAAGGAACCTCTTTGCCTGTGAGCCTAGCCAAAGGTCTGGCTATATCTGCATACATTTTAATAAATCTGCGGTGGTATCCTGTATGTCCTAGAAAACTTTGAATCTCCTTTGCAGATTTAGGCCTGGGTAATTTCAATATAGCTATGATCTTATCTGGATCAGGTGCCATACCTTTAGAAGATACCACATGCCCTAACAAGGTACCTTCGGTCACCAAAAAATGGCATTTGTTGGGATTCAGTTTCAGCTTTGTTTCTCTACACCTCTCAAAAACTTGTTTTAATTGAAGCAGATGCTTCTCTAAACAGTCCAATGGGGTTTCTTTAAGAGTACCTGAAAAAGATGAGAAGTCATCCATGAAGATTCTTAATGACTCTAGTAGCAATGGTCCAAAAATGAGATTAACGGTTCGGTTGAAGGTAGCTGGAGCATTTCTTAACCCAAAGGGCATCTTCAGATACACATAAGTTCCCCAAGGAGTAATGAATGCTGTCTTCTCTCGATCCCCAGGGTGAATGGATATCTGATTGTATCCACTGAATCCGTCCATGAAACTATAAATGGAATGACCAGCTACTTCTTCTACGACCTGCTCAGCAATTGGCATTGGAAATCCGTCTGGAATTGTGACCTTGTTTAATGCTCTAAAATCCACACAAATTCTGATCTTGTTAGTTTTTTTCTTTGGCACTATCACCATGGGGGATAGCCACTCCGAATGCTCTACAGGAATGATAATGCCTGCATCTTCCATTTTCTGAATTTCGGAATAGACTGCTTCAGCATATTTGGGATTCAACCTATAACTTTTCCCTCTTACTGGCTTTGCTCCTTCTATCAAAGGAATTCTGTGTTCTCCATAACTTGGTGGTACTCCTTCTAGATCCTTATAATGCCATGCAAAAACATCTGCGTAGTTGTTCAAGAATGTTCTGACCTTTTCCAGGAGCTCTGGGTGGTGCCACAACCAGGTGGCCACCAAAACCGGTAAGTTATTATCTTGAATATCTAAATGTATTTCTTTGACAGGATCTCTCTCTACCATACTTCCTTTGTGCTCTGTTTCTTCCTTGTCTTCTTCTACTAGTCTTCTATGCATTGCTTCGTAAGCAGGTGTCTCCTGAATTTCAATGTGTTCTTCTTTTTCCTGCATCCATCCTGCAGGTATTTCTTGAATAGGAAAAGAGTATTCTTCACTAGAGTCCGTTACCTTGCCTTTGGCCTTGGCCTCTGCCTTATTTATAGATTTGATATCCTCCTCTGAGTTGTCGTTGAGGGGTGTCTTTCTGCCCCTTCTGTGGTTCGTGATAGGCTCTCCCAATCCATCGGCTTGGATTTTTGTGTCACCTTCATCATAATCTTCAATTGTGTACGAATTATTGATAAAAATTCCAAAACAAGAAGAAGAGTTGCCTGCATGTAGCCACTTTATAATATCCTCTTCTTCCTCAAAATCTATCTGGGGTTGATCTTCTGGTTCTGGTTCCATGCAATTGCCAACCTTTTGCATCATGCTAGTGTTTCCTTGGTCATCCGGGCCTTCTTCCAAGTAAAGCTGTGTCAGCTCTTGCCCTTTCTTTTGTACCCACATAGTGTCCTTGCCCCAATCATGGATGACACTTGCGTGTCTCAACCATGGTCTCCCAATTAAGAGGGGAAATCCTCCTTCAATCTGGGGTAATCTTAAAACAACAAAATCCAGTATGAACACATTGCCTTGTATCTCCAGTGAGACTTTTGGAATCACTCCCACAGGCCTTACTTTGCTCTGGTCCGCCAGGGTAATAGTGAAATTTGCCGGTCTGGAAGGGTGGAGTCCAATTTTTTTCATTGTATGTTCAGGCATCAAGTTGATGCCAGAACCACCATCCACAATAACTCCCTGAAATTCATGACCTTTTATAGATACTGTCAGTCGAGGACTTTTATAATCCGTAAGGGGTGCTTCCCCTACAATTATTCCTTTATGTAGAACAACAGTCTTGGCCACTAAACTTGTAGTAGAAGCCTCATCAATTATCTGCAATAACTCTGATCTGAATTTTCCATCCATCTTTATTAGATCAAAAATACTAACCTCTTTCTTCATAGACTTGAGTAGTTTAGAAGCTTCTGTCTCTTTAATTGAATGGGCTCCACTAGACTTATTCAACTCTTCCTGAGCTCTGATGAATGCATGCCCGATGACATCATCGCTGGTGCCTATGAGGTTTTCCTTTTGTTTTGGATCTGCACCTGTGGTTGCTTTGTCTTCAGCTTCAACTTTGTCTTTGTTGAATCCCCCAATCCTTGATTCTTGACTTACGTCCACTTGAGCCTTCCCCTTGCTTCTTGTCTGCACTGTAAAGGATTCAAGTTCTTCTAATTGTACCACCCTGGTGGACGGTGAGGGCTCATTGACCTGAGGTAATTTTTCCTCCTTGTATACAGAGATCAATTGGAGATGGGGTCCGGAAGTAGAAGCTTGATTCTTAGGACATCCGTTTGTATAATGGTCCCTGGCTTCTGGACAGTTCCTGCAAGGAGGTGCATTTTTTGGGAGAGTGCACCTAGATTGGTAGTGCCCACATTCTCCACATCTGAAGCAAATAATTGGCCTTCTAGGCCCATTTGCAAAGTTAGTTCTCAGTCTAGGATTATAGTTGTTACCTTGATTCGCTGCAGCTGCCATCACATTTGCTGGTGGCAAAAGTCCTCCTTGTGTCCAGTATGTCGTTGTAGGCATTCCCCTTACTTGGCATTCATGGGCCTCATGCCCAATTTTCCTGCATAATTGACAAGTCACATTTAGAAGAGGACATTCACTTACTATGTGCCCTTGCTTGCTGCACATGGAGCACCAGAGTCCATTCTTAATGCCGCCTCCTTTGAGTTCCTGTAATTCTTGTCTCAGCTGAGCTAATTCTTCTGCTTGGGCCTCCTCTTCCTTTTGGAGCTTGAGTGCTTCAATCTCTCTTCTCAGCTGAGCCACAACAGTCTCCTCCTCTGTGTAGGCTTATTCCTTTTCAAGCCTTCCAGCTCCCTTCTTAACTGGATCACTGGGTCCTCCAATTCTGTACCATAGGTTGGTTGGGAAGAAGTTGCACCATATTGGTGCCTTATCTGCTCCAAGCGTGTGGCCGTATTGATGAACTCCTCAACAGGGGCCGTAGGTAACACTAACTCTTTTATTTTGCATTGGGTGACCACAGGTAGGGGTTTGGCTAACCACTTCTTGACAAAGAAGTTGTGTGGTGGATCCGGTAGTTTAGCCATTAGTGCTTTGGCCCTGGTCACAAACTCTGGGAACTTTTCTCCTGGACCCAATTTCAAGTTCTCTAACTCTTCTATAATGATCTCCGCCGTGTTGCCATGCTGAACTGATTTTTGAAGGCCTCTTTCATCAAATCCCAAGAGGTAAAGTGATTTTCAGCAAACTGGCTAAACCACTTGTCTGCCAGACCTTCCAATGTGGCAGGGAAGAGTATCAAGAAAGCATCTTCCCTACCCATTAGACCTCTAGTCTTGCATAATGCAAGAAATCTTCGAATGTGCTCATCTGGATCCTCATGGGCTAAACCTCTGAAAGAGGGAAATTTTATGTTTAATCTGGAGAGTAAGGTTTCTAGGTCTACTTGTCCTTCCATGCTTCCTACAGATGAAGTTGATGAAAGTGGACTCGATGGTTCTTTGATCGCCTTTCTTCTTGTCTGCTTGCACTTGACCCTCAAGGTTTGTGACCGGGTTGCGGTCATGAGCTGGTCATAGTCTACTTAATATGAGAACCTTGATATAAGTATGTACCTCTTAGTAGTCCACTGGAGTGTTAGTGTCGACACTGGAGTATTGGTCTCCAATTGCAATTGACCTCTCCTAAGCTCAAATCTCCTTGGATGTCCCACTTTGCGTGCCAAATTTGTTGGGGATTCTTGGACAAGAAGGAGTTTGAGGGTTTGTAGGAGAAAAAGGAGATAATGAAAATGGAATAACCTTGAAAACTTCTACAGAGGAGTACACCTGGAAATCTTGAATGTTGATTATATTGAAACGATTACAATGACTAAATACAATCCAAGTCAATAATTAAATACAACTACAGAGAATGCTTAGTTACGGAAGACCAATTATCTCAAGTCTTCTGGCAGCGGCCTCTTCTGCACCAGTCCTTCACTTGCTTCACGCTTCCCTTGTGCACACCTTGCACTACGTCTCCACCAAGCTGAGGAATGGATGTCTTCGTGGCGCGCACACACAACAGACCTTGGGACTCTTGGAGTATATCTTCGCCTTCTCTGCACACCTTCCTCTTTTCCCTTCTTGCACTCTTCACTTCTACCTCTCAGTGCTGTCGCACACTGGTGGCTCTTCACTTCCCTTTCTTGCTTCCTCTGAAACCCTCCACTCTTCACTATCAAATGTGTGTGTCTAGAATAGCCTTTGCCTTTACCTTTTGAATGCATCGGGCGCGTGACGTCTAACTGCCATAGACTCTTGGGCTTCCTTTGATGACCCAAGATTGTCTTTTCAGTTGGCGGCCAACGACTTGTTCCTTTTGTCCTGTAGTGACTTTAGACAAAAGAAAAATTTTGATTGGTTGGCCATATTCCCACATGTGTATACTCGACCGCTTCACGTACCTTTACTTTTTCCCTTTTAATTCGTCACTTTTGTACCCAAGAGGGGTTCACCTGGACCCTCCACCTTACTTTAAAAACACCCTTTGACCTTAAGGGAATTTAGAAAATACTTCTGTAATATTGCCAAATTTAATACCTCTTATCTATTGAATCAATTAAAAGTTACCCTTTATTTGAACAATTGAAGGTGCACTACCCGTGCACTTTGACCCTTCAACTTTTACCCCTTCATACTTGCTTATGCATAATTGTGACCTTGACTTTGCTGGTTGGAACCTGCCAGGGCTCAACAGTCCCCAATCTCTCTCTACCGAGATCCTCTTCGGCGCTCTCTGCGTCTCTGCGATATAGCCACATGGATGCCATTTTCTCTCTCTAGCGCAGTGTGTGCCAGTGACCAAAGGTCTCCGGCGCTATCTGCGTGTGCCAGCAGGTATCAGATTTTCTCTCTCTACATGTCAACAATCAACAGGAGCCAGATTCCTCCTATCTCTCTAGACTCCACACTAGCTGACTCCGTGCGCGCAAGCAATCGTCATAATCTCTCTCTACTCTATGCGTAACTCCAGTACGCTACCATAATCTCTCTCCTCTACCGTCAGACACGCACAGAGCAGCGCATCGCCAATTTCCAATTAGGTCTAGCTCTATCTTCTATGATGCACCGCCGTCACAGCTCTCCACCAATAATATAATGAATTTTCAATGAGGCCATAATCTAAACAACATTTCAATTGGCTTGTAACCTGTACAGCGTCTAAAAGAAGCTACAGTCATATTCAGGAATACAACACACACTCTCTCTCGACCTCCATCTCGGCACATCCCCATGGAAGTATGAAAAAGAAGATAAAACATAAATGAAGAAGTAAGGTCAAGGAGCATACCTGTAGGAAAGTTCCACAAGAAAAACCACGGGGAGGAACAAATGAGTTTAGGCACCTATTTATAGGCCTCCCTACCCTTGGGCTTTCCTCTAGAAACTTCCAACCTCCTCAATTAACTTTCCAATTTCAGACGACCATGCATGTTCACTTACTATTCTTGGAAAATCCCATCTCTTGATTCTATTTTTGATTCTTATCCTTTTTATTTTTCCTAAATTAATGTTCTGGTTTCACACTGTATACAGGGTTAATTAATCTAAGGGTTTGGGCGAGGATAAACACTGATTTCAAGGGTCTAAGCTACGGATTTTGGCCGAGCAAATTCGGGGTTTGCTCACAATTAACTCAAGCTCGTCAATTTAATGGTTTATTTACAATTTTGGCCTAAACTCCAAGGGTTTCCAAGGGTTCAAGTCCGATTTTCAAGGGGTAAACCCTCAATTTCAGCCAGTTTCAAGGATCAAACCTAAGTTTTTATGGGTCTAATGTCTGTTGTTTATATACACGGGTCTAACACACATCTCAAACTTGTTTCCGCATCGCACAGTCAATCAAATCGGCCAAATTATGCATGAAATATACCACTCTTTAGTCAAAACATCACACAAAAAACTTAAAACCAATGAACTTTTGAAAAAAACTCAGTGCACACTCCCTACGGGATTTCATCGCAACAACACTGCAGAACACAACGAATGCATTACAGTCGCAGCGAAATTCACTATCAATAGAGAATGCCTCACTAAACAGCAGATATCAAGAACTACGAGAGGCATATCATAAGTTGGCACTAGAGAGTGAAGAAAAGACCAAAGAAGCCACTATGGATCTTGATAACTTGCTTAGGGCCCAGACAATTCGTAACGCAACGCTCACCAGGAACATGGGCTTACTCAGAAGACATTTGGCAGCAGCAAAAGAAGAGAACCAGCGCCTACAAGAGCAAAACAGAGAGAACTTAGAAGCGGCTCTCGACCATCCAGACCAACCACTCAGTCCTAGCCGTTTCAAAGCTGTGCCCTCAGAATCCATGAAGATGTTGCTAGAGGATCACGTCAGATTGTTAGACGAATACGACAGTATGAACGAGGAGTTCCAGAAGCTTAAAGAAGAGCATAAGTTACTTCAATTACAAGCACCTGCACAACCAGGACTACCAGCTCCTGCGGACCCTTCTCCTGACATCCTAGAGGAACTCAACGCATTACGGGCCCAAGTAACTACTCTTGAATCACGAATAGCTATTTATGAAGCACCACCCAGGCCAGATTCCCCACCAGAGCTACCAGCTGAGGACGAAACCATCACCATACCGGTGGAGGAAACATTTGAAGAGGCCTATGAACCACAACCCATCCCAGGCGGACACGTCACGGCCGAAGGCCAGACGACCTACGAACTTCCAACCCCCGCATGGATGAAGACAGTTGAAGAGATTGGCAGAACGCACTCGGCCAGGGTAGAAGCGCAATTACATGCCATGGCAATGATCGAAGAACGAATTTTACAGTCACCATATTTTGCTCACTTGGCCCCTCGCAGATACATATCTGGGCATGAGCTTCAATACAAACCATACTTCATGTTAATGGCAGAATACCAGCTAGCCATAGAGAAATTAACAGGCAAGAAACCCTCACATGCTACTCAGTTTGAGCCTGAAGACTTGCCACGGGAAGCGCAGCGTGGAGAAATTTTTCAACTAGATTGGTGCAAAGATTTATTGCAACAATATCCTGAGATGATGAGTACATGGGTCAAGGCACCATTGCACTTACAGTATAACCCATGTTGGGGACCAGTACCACGTCGCCGCTCCTGGACAGCATTTGCTATTAAGGTACAAAACAACAAGCAGTCCCAGGACTGGTTGAATTACCCATACTTTGCACCACCTCGCGGACCACCGACCGTTGGCTACATGATGGCCACGATTCGTCACTGGCTCCCTCGCTTGAAACGAATGGACGATATAGCAGCGCACATGACTGTCAAGATCTTTGACATGATGCAAATGGTTTTTAAAGTCTTCCGGCGTGTTAAGGCACCTCACGTAAATACCCCAGGCTTCGAGCATGGCAATCTAGATCTTGCTTATGATATGAGTACAACGACATCGCTCCAGATATGTTACGCCTGACATTGCAGAATCAAGTATCTACCGGCGTGCTACAAGGAGACGTTCGAAGAATTGTTCACAACCAGTTTCTGGGAATACCATTCAGAAGTGTTCATTAGTAGGCCCACACATTTATTGCAATTATTTGCCTGTGAACAGATGGTATATTCCACGCATTATTGACTCCCGCCATCAGATGAACCGCAGCCCATTGATTGGGAGAAACTCGAGGCAGACCTGGCCCGAGGCATTCGCATCTCAGAGCACACCCTCGCTCAAGACCTCCTACAAAATTACATCCGACAGACCGCACAACAAGGTTCTGTCGAGGACGACAGAAGCGAGAGGGAGGGGGGTGTTGGCAGTAGCACGCGGCATAGAAGACACGGAAGCATGTAAAGTTAGAGGAGGGAGTCAGTCAAATCATGTTTTCAAAGAATTATGTTTGATAAATACTTTTCAACATTCAACAGTGATTTTCATCACTTTTGTAACATATGTAATATAGAAAAAACCCTTCTTGTAATGTATAGCTCCATTTTGTGCAAGCCGAGGAGTCCTCGAGCTTGAGGAGCTTAGGTAGAATGCACGTGCCAATTTTCGTTATTTGTAGACGCCGTTTACCCTTTCAAATAGCCTCTAGGACCTATTTTTTAACTATGCCGGTCACTAGATGTGAAACCGGTCAAAACTAGTCTAGAAACTATAAATAGAGCTAGAGAGCTCATTTTTGGGGTTAGCTTGTTTGAGTAGAGAAGAGCTTAGAGCTATTTTGAGCTTGTAAGAGTGTTCTTGAGTAATAGAGTTGATTTCTCACCTTCCATTGTGTCTTGCTTGTCTCTTCGATGTGTGTGTGTATGTGTGTGTGCATCTCCATGCTTCTCACCTTCACTCTCACTACATCTCACATTCACGATCTTCATATCACTCTTATCTCTTCCGCGGATTGACATTAAGGAGGTGAAGCTTCTTAACGTGGTTCTCACCATTGTGCTAGAGCAACACTATAGTACGACTGAAAGGGAAGGTTTGGCTATTGTATTTTCTCTTCAAACGTTTCGACATTACCTTCTTGGTGTACATTTTATAGTCATATCTGACCATTAGCCCTTGAAGTACTTGATAAACAAGCCTAGAGTAGCTGGAAGGAATTGGAGATGGTTACTCCTCTTTCAAGAATTCAACTTTGATATTCACATTAAGCCAGGAAGAGAGCACTACATGGCAGATCAAGTGTCCAGGACTGCAATGAGCGAGAAGGCAACAGGTATTAATGATGAACTGGTGGATAGTAATCTCTTCCTAGTAGCAATTCAGACTGATTGGTATGATGGAATTCTCAATTTTCTTACTACTAGAAAACTCCCAGAGCATTTGAAACCCATAGAAAAGAGAAGATTACTCCTTAAAACCAAAGCATACTCACTTATAAGTGGAAATTTATATAGATATTGTCAGGATGGTATCTTGAGAAAGTGTGTTTTTCCAGAGGAGGTAACCCCTTTGCTTAAGGCAGCACATAGTGAAGGGCATCTAAAGGAGAAAGAATTGGCTCACAGAATCATCCACAAGGGACTATGGTGGCCTCATATTTACAAGGATGTGATCAAGTTTGCTAAAGAATGCCACATTTGCTAGAGATGTGCTCCTACGCCAACCACATTGAATTTCCAACCATTAGTCATATCTACAGGATGGCTCCCATTTGAACGCTGGGGTCTTGATTTCATAGGACCAATTAGTCCAACTAGCCAACCTGGAGGTAAGAAGTGTATTTTGATGGCCACATGTTATGCAACTAAATGGATAGAGGCTAAAGCTACTGTGGACTGCACGGCGTTAACAGTAGCTAAGTTCTTGTATAAACGTATTTTCTCAAGATTTGGTTGCCCATTGGAAATCACTAGTGATAGGGGAACACATTTTGCAAATCACCTGCTCCAATTTATATTTGACAAGTACAAGGTCTTTCATAAAAAATCTTGTGCCTCCTATCCAAGGGCAAATGGTCAAGCAGAGAGCTCCAATAAGATTTTGATCGGGTTGCTGCGCAAATTATCTTTTGATCATCAAAGCTTTTGGACACAAGCATTGATCGGTGCAATTTGGGCTTTCAGAACTACAAGAAGGGGAACCACTTGTGAGAGTCCATTTCGCTTAGTATATGGAAAAGAGGCATTGGTCCCATTTGAATTCATTATCAAAAAGGAAATGGGAGCCAAGACCATTGGAATTGAACCTCCCATTGAGAGATTGGTGGCATTAAAAGAATACAGAGGAGCAATGCAAAAACTTCAGGTAACACAAGAAGAGCGCAAGAGACTGCATGCCAGGTATCTGAGGTCTAATGAAGTTCAGGAAGGATCCATGGTTTTAGCGCATCAGGTCCCAGCTATTCCAACCAAACTGGCACCCAAATGGATAGGACCTTACACGGTGGTAAAGGTATTACCTCAAGGAGCAGTACATCTGGAGGATTTGCAGGGTAAGAGGATACCCCTGGTCAATATTTCTAGCGTGAAGAAGTACCTGAACTAAGGTAAATTGGAAGCATTTCATTCACCGTACCTACCGTATTCCATTCAGTGATTGCAGTTTATTATAAAATATAATAAAAAAAAGGTGTAAAAAAAGTGTGAAAAAAAATTTATATTTAATATATATATATACATATATATATATATATATATATATATATATATATATATATATATATATATATATATATATATATATATATATATATATATATATATATATATATATATATATATATATATATATCCAGGGTGAAGGATTATCTGAGTTAAGTCAAGGAGGAAGAACTTCCTTCACTATCTTTTTTTTTCAGCTTCGGGAATCACATCGGGACGGTGCAAAGACTTGATGTGGGGGTCTGTATTGCGGCACTTCCCCCTCTCTCTCTTCCCCGCAAACCCCTCCAACCCCACCGTCCCTTCCCCTTTTCCCCCACCACCCCCGCGGCCCCCACCATCACCTCGACTGCCTCCAACCCCACCGTCCCCTCCTTTTTTCCCCCACCACCCCCGCGGCCCCCACCATCACCTCCACCCCCTCCAACCCCACCGTCCCCTACTTTTTTCCCCCACCACCCCCGCGGCCCCCACCATCACCTCGACACCCTCCAACCCCACCATCCCCTCCTTTTTCCCCCACCACCCCCGCGGCCCCCACCATCACCTCGACCCCCTCCAGCTCCACCAGCCCTCCTCTTTTCCCCCACCACCCCTCCATAACCCCCCACAAACCCCACACAACTCCACACCACCCCATAGCCCTCCACCACTCCATGACCCTCCACAAACTCCACACCACCCCACAACCCTCCACCACTCAACGACCCCCCACACAACTCCACACCCCCCGACAGCCCTCCACAAACTCCACACCACCCCACAGCCCTCCACCACTCCACACCACCCCACAGCCCTCCACCACTCCACACCACCCCACAACCCTCCACCACTCCACAACCCCCCACAAGCCCCACACCCCTCCACAAAGTCCACACCACCCCACAGCCCTCCACAAACTCCACACCACCCCACAGCCCTCCACCACTCCACACCACCCCACATCCCTCCACCACTCCACACCACCCCACAACCCTCCACCACTCCACACCACCCCACAGCCCTCCACCACTCCACGACCCCCCACAAACCCCACACCCCTCCACAAACTCCACACCACCTCACAGCCCTCCACAAACTCCACACCACCCCACATCCCTCCACCACTCCACACCACCCCACAACCCTCCACCACTCCACACCATCCCACAGCCCTCCACCACTCCACACCACCCCACAGCCCTCCACCACTCCACACCACCCCACAGCCCTCCACCACTCCACACCACCCCACAACCCTCCACCACTCCACGACTCCCCACACAACTCCACACCACCCCACAACCCTCCACCACTCCACACCACCCCACAGCCCTCCACCACTCCACACCACCCCACAGCCCTCCACCACTCCACACCACCCCATAGCCCTCCACCACTGCACGACCCCCCACAAACCCCACACCCCTCCACAAACTCCACACCACCCCACAGCCCTCCACAAACTCCACACCACCCCACAACCGTCCACCACTCCACACCAACCCACAACCCTCCACCACTCCACACCACCCCACAACCCTCCACCACTCCACGACCAAACAAACCCCACACCCCTCCACAAACTCCACACCACCCCAAGCCCTCCACAAACTCCACACCACCCCACAGCCCTCCACCACTCCACACCACCCCACAACCCTCCACCACTCCACACCACCCCACAACCCTCCACCACTCCACACCACTCCACAGCCCTCCACAAACTCCACAAACCCCACAACCCCCCACAAACCCCACACCCCTCCACAAACTCCACACCACCCCACAACCCTCCACAAACTCCACACCACCCCACAACCCTCCACCACTCCACACCACCCCACAACCCTCCACCACTCCACACCACCCCACATCCCTCCACCACTCCACACCACCCCACAGCCCTCCACCACTCCACACCACCCCACAACCCTCCACCACTCCACACCACCCCATAGCCCTCCACCACTCCACACCACCCCACAACCCTCCACCACTCCACACCACCCCACAGCCCTCCACAAACTCCACACCACCCCACAGCCCTCCACCACTCCACACCATAAACTCCACAAACCCCACAACCCCCCACAAACCCCACAAATCCCACATTTTTCCATGACCTCACATAAGGCTCTCATATAGTTTGGATGGATATTTGGAGGACCATTTCTTAACCAAACCCTACAGTGTTATATATCTTTGGAAAGCTCTCGACGAGTACTTTCCAATGGTGCAATAATAACCTTGAAATCTTGGATCAATTTTTGACCACACCCCAAAAACCCTCACAACTCCCCATAACTCACCCCCTATTCCCATCCAACCCACAAACCCCACAAACCCTACAAACCGCACACAACTCCACACAACTCCACACCCCTCCACAACCCTCCACAACCGTGCACAAACCCCATAATCTCTCTCAACTCCCCACAACTCACCTCCCACAAAAAGCTACTACAAAAATTAGGTGAAGGATGTGCTTCTCAGGGTCATTCAAACAGCGCGGGCGGCACAAAATGAGGATCTCGGCTTGCATTCAAAAGTGACAGTAAAGGTGTAAGTGGTAAAAGTAAAAGTGCAAAAATGAGTGTTGCCCCCAACCATTCATGACGACTGTCTATTTTTGAGGATCCAATTCAAGACTGGTGCATATTTGATTTACCCCTCCAATCTTGGGCAATCAACCGGCGCATGATCAGTGGACGTGAGGAATCGGCAAGGCCCTCTTGGCCTATTGGAGCCTATAAAAGCAATGGATTTGTGTTCATTTGGGATACATTCAGATACACACGTTTACATACGTAGGTAGAGAGGTCCTCTCTTTGCACTTTGTGGCTTCAAGCCTACTCTAGGAAGTCACTCTGTGGTGAGGATACAGAGTGTGGGCTTCCCAATGGAGGGCTAATAGCACTATAGTGTGAAGAGAGTGGCTTGGTTTTGTCATTCAATGTGAGTCATTGGTATTTCGTGCTCTTTCCCTTAGAGCAAGTCTTCATACTTTGTATTGATCAGTGCTAGTCTCCATCTAGTTGTGTCCATTGTACGGATTGGAAGAATCCCTTGTATTGATGTTGTTTAGTTCTGGAGTGGCATGTTAGCCCAGAGCATGAACTTTTGAGCATCTCTTTTGCCTATGTTGTAATCATCTGATTCGAACTAAGGAGTGGATAGTCTTCCATTATTGTCATTTTGTCATTAATACTTTCTTGAGTATTCACAACTCTGTGCAATAATTGATATCTGCCTGCTCACAGAAGTGTTAAAGGGTATATTTCCCTAAGGAGAACCTCCCTTGAGTAGGTGAAGTACTGGAATGCTTGCTGCATGCTCGTGTTAAAAGTAGATACCCCAGTACCTCCTCTACACCTGGCAACGACGCTAAATTTGGTGTTGCTCTAGCACAATGGTGAGAACCATGTTAAGAAGCTCCACCTCCTTAATGTCAATCCACGGAAGAGATAGGAGTGATATGAAGATCGTGAATATGAGATGAAGTGAGAGTGAGGGTGAGAAGCATAGAGATGCACACACACATGCACAAACACAACGAAGAGAAAAGCAAGACACAATGGAAGGTAGAAAATCAACTCTATTACTCAAGAACACTCTTACAAGCTCAAAATAGCTCTAAAATCTTCTCTAATCAATCAAGCTAACCTCTAAAATGAGCTCTCTAGCTCTTTTTATAGATTCTAGACTAGTTTTGACCGGTTTCACATCTAGTGACCGGCATAGTTAAAAAATAGGTCCTAGATGCTATTTGAAAGGGTAAACGGTGTCTAAAAATAACCAAAATTGGTACGGTCATTCTACCTAAGCTCCTCAAGCTCGAGGACTCCTCATCTTGCACAAAATGGAGCTATAAATTACGAAAAGGGTTTTTCTATGTTTCATATGTTACAATAGTGATGAAAATCACTATTGGAGGTTTTGAAAGGTATTTATAAAACATAATTCTTTGAAAAAAGATTCGAATGACTCCTTGCTTCTGCGTTATGCTCTATCTTCACATGCTTCCTTGTCTTCTATGCCTCTGGCTAGTGCCAACACGTGTCTATGAAGGCTATATTTTGGGCAAACTTAGAAATTGTAGCTTGTTCATAGTGATGTTTGTGGTTCTATGAAAACACCTTCTTTTGGGAACTATCTTTACCTCGTGACTTTCATTGATGATTTTTCCAAGCATGCATGGATATATCCACTAAAAGCAAAGTCCAAAGCATTTATGTGCTTCAAACAGTTTTTGGTTTTGGCTAAAAATCTATCAGCATGTGAAATGGGAACCCTCCGTTCTAATCAAGGGGTTGAATATATGTCTTCTGAGTTTAATGCATTTTAGCTGAACATCAGATAAAACATCAGTGTACAGTGCCGTATACACCTCAACAAAATGGAGTTGTTGAATAGAAGAACAAGTCACTCATGGAGATGGCAAGGTGTATGATGAAGAGTCAGGCTTTACCACATAGTTTTAGGCTTGAGGTTTTCATGTGTGTAGCATATGTACTTAACAAGTGTCCCACTAAAGCATTATAGTCTATCACTCCATATGAGGCTTGGCATGGTTGCAAGCCATCTGTTGCTCATCTACATGTTTTCGGTTTTTTGGCATATGCATTAATGCCTGAACAACAATGCAAAAAATTGGCTATCATTCCATATGAGGTTTGGCATGGTCACAAGCCATTTGTTGCTCATCTCCATGTTTTTGGTTGTTTGGCCTATGCATTAATTCCTTAACAACAATGCAAAAAAATTGGATGATAAAGAAGTTAAATGTAATTTTGTTGGGTATAGTTCTAAAAGCATGGGCTATCGTCTGTATCATCCATAGACTAAATGTTACCGTTAATGTCCATGTGAAAGGCCAAATGGCAAGCAAAAACTTCTTTGTATATGTTCTTTAATAAAAGATATAGTGGCCTGGTCAGCCAAAGGTTGTAAGTTTGACCACATTGAACCCCTAAGAAGTCTATGTTTGTGCTCCTTGTGTACTCTGTTTTTTGCATATTCTATAGCCTCTGTGCAGAGTATCGCGTGTGGCACTTGGAGCTTAGTTTTCTACTTTGAGGATATTGTCATGGAGCTTTCGACAAAGAGAGTGCACTGTGGTGCATCGCCATCAAAATACTTCTTTGGTATCACAACATTTCAATGCAGATGCTCTATTCATTTTGTGCGAGTGAAGCGAGCATCCATCTGATTTTCTCCAAGACTTACGACTAAGGTGGCGACCAAAGTGTAGACCTGGGCATACCTTGTCATCCGAGTCACCGAAGTCACCCTTGGCATCGTTGGCTACATGCGAGGGAGGACCTCCTTGAACACTTTTTGGTCCCTCAAAGCTTCATTCTTTGCTTTCAAAGCTGTTTTTGAACTATCTTTGGGGTGATTTTTGGAGCCATTTTGGAGTACTTTCATCCATAGGTCTCTTCAAACAAGTTCAAGAACATCGGGAAGAGTGTTCTTTGTACTTCTGCAAAAATAAGTATTCACCTTTGGGGGCATGTTTTTCAGCCATACTTGTAAAACTACAGGTTTCACGAAAGGTTTTGAGTTGTGGTGGGAGAAACTACTGCAAATTCATGTAGGTTTTTGAACCTAAACAACAGAGTTCACTAACACTTGTAGGTGTTGTTGGCTAGTTTTTGGGCTCTGCATTTTTCCTTTTAGTTTCATTTTACTGCATATATTGAGCACATATACACTATGTATGCTTCTATGGATACCACTTATGTACGTCCATGTGGTCATTGATATAGCAGTTACATTTTTGCAAAAAGCCTTTTACGTTTGATAAAGAGGGTCATGGTGAGGTTTTCTTAACTGGGAGACACGCAGATGTTGGGGTCTCTTCAGTGATGTTAGCAGAATAATTACCCAACCTCAACATAGGAGATGTATGATATTTAAGCCTGTTTCTTTTGGGTACTTGATTATATGCAGTGGAGTCAATGATTCACTATGCAAGTAAACATGCTAGTACTTGCAGTTTTATGAGATTTTGACACTAGTCATATGCTCATTTTTCAGAGGATACTATGGTTAATTTTTTGAGATTTTTTGGTTTTGTCAACTATATAGTGGTGGATTTACTCCTTGATACACTTATTGGTGTGAGCACATTTATTCTCACATAATCCTTCTAGTTCGTCATTATTGTTCATTAATTCATTTTTCAGGGAAGATTGCTAAAGTCTCTCCTAGAATCTGACACTTGGTCATCCTTAAGCCTTAGTGGTGTTTGGATTCTTTTAGCTCCATTATCATTCTATTTAGTTGTCTACCATCATGGCATCAAATGTTTCAGCCACATCTGGTGGATCAGGGTCTAGCACTAGTGTTTCGAGGAGGAGCTGTAACTTGTAGGGCAAAGAACATCTTGAGATCCAAAATTTTGATGGCACAAACTTTGCTCTATGGAAGAATCACATTAAATATGTGATGATTCAGAGGCAATGGAAGCTAGTAAATGGAATCTCAAAGATGCCTACTGACATGGATGAAGATGATTGGGATGAGTTAGATGAAATGGCCAGGTCTACGATTTGATTGCACATAGCAGATAATGTTTACTTTACAGTATCAGACTGTGAAAGTGCAGAGGAGCTTTGAAAGAAGTCATGCAATACATATGAAAAAGAGATGGCATCAAATAAAGTGTATCTGATGAGAAAGTTATATGATGTTTGCATGAAGGACATAAATAGTGTTGTTGCTCATCTTAATGTGTTTGCTGCTATATTCTCCCTAGTTATAGGCTCAAAAAATGGATATAGATAATGAAATGAAAGCAATCTTGTTGTTGTGCACCTTGCCATCATCATGGGATACGTTTTGCACAACTACTACCAATAGTGCACCTAGTGGTAAACTCATCTATGATGACATGTGGAGCACTATTGAGCAAGGAGATTCGTAGGAAATCTATGGTTGGCACTAAGAGTGGAGATGCATATAGTGTTCGTGATTCTTACCAAGGAGAGAATCAACAACCTGGCAAGAGCAAGAACAAGGAAAGAATGGTCAACGGAATAAGAGTAGAAGTAAATCAAGGAAGAGGGATATTGAATGCCATTATTGTCATAAGAAGGAACACATGAAGAAAGATTGTTATGCATTAAAGAATGCTAAAGATAAGGGATAGAATGTTGGTGGGCATGTTAAATGGTTACCTGCACCATCTACTTTGACTGTGAAGATTGAAGAAATTAATGATGTTTTTGATGATGCTGATGTGTTCACACTTGATAGTATTCTGCCAAGTGAGGCTCTTATGACTGATTCTCTTTCCCACATATGGCTGCTTGATTCTAGTGCTTCTTTCCATGTCACACCACATAGAGAATGGATCTCTAATTATATAGTAAAGTCTCTTGGTACCATGAGACTTGGTGACTCTTACTAGTGTGGTGTTGTGGGGATTCGAGATGTCCTTGTGTAGTTCATTGATGGTTCAAAATTTACTATGCATAATGTATGCCATGTACCTCAATTGCAGTTTGATGTCAATTTGTCAACTTGATGACCTTGTGGTCTTCTATGCTCAATCCTTTTGCATATCAAAGGGACATTGATCTCTGCATATTTGTTTCAAGGTTCTTTCCCCTACATGCCCTAATATTTTATGCCAAATTTCAAGCTCTGATAATGTTTGATCTTTATAACTATAAAGTGCAATGTTCCTTGTATCCTCAAGTTCAAATGTGAATAGTCTACCTGTCTTTTCTCCTTTGGCAATTCTCTTGAACCCATGCTTAGGATCCTCCACAAATGCTCCATATTGGTTGAATCTAACCTGCAAACCTTTTTCCATAATCTGTCCAACACTCATCAAATTCTTGGTAATAGTTGGTACATATAGAACCGTACTCAATAGATTTTTGTGCCCATCAGAGGTCTTAACATTTCCAAATTTAATCACTGAGTGCTTTGTGTCACCACCTGTTTGTACCTGATGCTTACCTTTTGGTTCCTCAAGGTCAGAGAGAAGAGCTACATTGCCTGCCACATGATTTGAGCATCATGAGTCAATGTAGAAAAGATGGTAATCATTTATACATGGTTTTAAAGTCATGTTCATAATCAAAAGAAATCTTCTTGCTCCTCTGTGTAGTCGTTGTAATCATTTCTGGATTTGTATCCTCCTTGGTAGTTGTTATTGTAGTTGTTGTTGTAGTTGTTGTTGTATCCTTGGTGGTGATTAAATCTGCCTCTTGATTGTGTGTATCCACCTCTTTGATAACCTCTACCTCTCTGGTTCTTAAAGTTCCCAAAACACTCATCTGTAGTATGATTTGATAAACCACAAATATTGCATGGTGAGGAGTTATAAGATTTCCCCCTACCTTGCTTACCTCCTCTATCCCTTCCTCTTGATGATCTACCTCTCTCTGCATAGTTGGCTTGGGAGGTAGTTCCTTCATCTTCTACCTTCTTATTCTTGCCTTTCTCTTTAGACTTATTCTTATTAGTGTATAGGGTAGAAGAGCTATTACCTCTTGATGAATCTCCATTCTTGTTGAGCTTGGCTTCATGGGTAAATAGTTGCTCCATGAGTGTGGTAAGGTGTGGAATCTGCATGTCCATGTATAATCCATGGCAGTTGTGAAGCTCTCCCATTTGTCATCAGCTTTAATACCATTGATTACTTGCCTTACAATCTGCTCTTCTTCAATTTCTTCTCCTATGCTTGCCAATCGATCTGCTACATCTTTAACTTTGCTCACATACTCTGAGATAGCTTGCTTAGGTTGCTTTCTTTGAGTTGTGAATTCAATCCACAATTGATTCTTCCCGGCCCTTGTGTTGGAAGAGAAATAAGAAGACAATGTTTCCCAAGTCTCTTGGGATGTCTTACAGTTCCTAATATGTGGAAGAAGAAAATAAGAGATTCAGTTAAGTAATTAAGACCTTGCTAATGCATCCTTGGCACACCATGTGTTGAGTCTTTCATGTTCTTCCCTTGTAGGTTGTCCTTTGCTTCTGAATATGGGCATCGCCTCATCTCCTGAGATGTATCCATAGAGGCGCCTTCCTTGTAAGTATGTCTTCATCCTTAGAGATCATGCTTGATAGTTGTTCTTGTCCAATTTATCAATGAAAGAAGGAAAACCATCTCCCATTTTACCTTAACTTTTCTCTAATACCACTGTTGGGAAAGATGGTTGGACACTTCAAGTGATGAGTTGGTACAACCAAATCTTGCTTAGTACCAGCCCTTTATGATTTCAGAGTTGATGTGTGGGCCCTTTTAGCTTTCCAAAGACACCAAAAAAGTGGCTATGTACTTTGGAAATGATGTATGAAAAGATTGAATCAAAACAGACTACTTCCAAATAGAAGACTCAATGGCAAACGTTCTATTTTTAATCATACACCTGCTGCTTATAATGCTCAGTGCTACCACTACAGTAGGAATTGGAAAACTTCCTTTTAGATGTATCTAATTAGCTTAGTAAGCTAATGATTCAAAGTGGAATCACTTGAAATGATCCACTATACATAGAGAAATCAATTTAGCGAATAGATCATTACCCCCGATTTTTTAGGACCTCTACAGAGTTTAACCAGTGAGTGTGTCGATGCAGTTTTCTCCAAATTAGCTGAATGGATTTGCTTCAAACTTTGTCAAGATGTAGACAACGTGGAGCTGATTCCAATAAGCTATAGATCATTGAATTTGGTGACGAATTGACCGAGATATGAGCAGCACAAGTTGATAGTTAAGAATGACTATAACAGAGATATCATAGATGAACAATGTAGATGTATTGTATTAATGAACATTTTTGTACAAGATCATAGGCTTGGTAAACATAGCCTTATGATGGAGAATAGTGTAGGCTACAATGTAGGCCTTACACACATACAAAATGGCAATGGAGAGCTCGGGAAATGACCACTCTAACCGTGACTTTTTCAAGTGATTTTTTGTAAGTTTTCCATTCAAAAGGGCATGAAAACCAAGTGTGCAGATTGAAAAAGGCATTATATGAGTTGAAGCAAGCACCACGTGCTTGGTATAAAAAAATACATGCCTACCTGATTGCACATGGTTTTGAGAACAGTCCAACTGAGAGCATCTTATATGTTAAGCATGCAAATGATGTGCTTCTGATCATTGTTGTGTATGTTGATGACATGCTGCTTAGTATTCCTCATGAGAAGCATATTGCTGATTTTAAGGCTGATTTGCATGCCTCATTTGAGATGTCAAATTTGGGGCATTTGCATCATTATTTGGGCATTCAATTAATGCAAGTTGATGGCAGAATAGCTTTGTTTTATATTGACACATTATTGCAGTGTTTTGGTCTTCAAGACTGTAAACCCATTGCCAATCCTATGGAGACAGGTTTATGGTTGAGTCTTCATGATGTTGGTGATGCATTTGATGTTGTTCTCTATCAGCAGCCTATTGGATGCTTGATTTACTTATGCATTACTTGGCCAGATATTTAGTTTGTTGTCTCACAAATGAGCAGGTTTATGCATTGCCTAGGTGTCAAGTATTGACAAGTGGTTAAGCACATATTTCACTCCTTGAGTGGTTACCGACTACTTTGATTGTTTTATCCTAAGGGGGGGATGAGTACCGCTACATTTACATGCTTTTTCTGACTCTCATTCAGCTGGTTGCTATGACATTCGTGTGTCCACTAGTGGCTTTTGCTTCATTCTTGGTAGCTCATTTATATCTTGGTTAATCAAGAAGTGGCCTACGGTGTCCACTTCCAGTTGTGAGGTTGAGTATAGGGCAGCTTTCACAATGATTGTTGAGTGTGTATGGCTCAAACACCTTATGGTTGATTTGGGTGTTGGTTAATCTTTTGCCACCACCATCTTCACTCACAGTCAGAGCACATTGGTAGTTGCAAGGAACCCTATGTTCCATGCTCGCACTAAGCACATTGAGGTGCACTATCATTATGTCAAGGAGAGGTTCTCTGCTAGAGAGATCAGTTTGGCATATGTACCCACACAAGAGAACATTGCATACCTTTTCACAAAGGCTCTACCTAGGGAGAAATTTGAAGCTTTTTGCAAAGCTTTGGGCTTACTTCCTTTTGTGGATTGATTCCACATAGCTTGGCAATTACTTATACATGAGTACTAGCTCCTTGTTCACTGCATCACTCCTAGGGAGGATTTGTTGATATCTTTAGGTAGTAATGTGTGTGAACACTCTAGGGCCATCGGGGCACTTTTTCCCCTCTTTAGGAGGTTCTTTCCCCTAGTTTGTATATATGCCTATTACCCTAATGGGCTACTTGTCTTTGTACATTCTCTTGTAATACATTCAGTATTGTGTGTTGTGCTCCAAGCTTCTTCTTCTTCCTTGTGCTCTTCACGTGCTTCCGTAGACCTCAAACTCCAATAGATAGCTCTACATTGATGTTGCAATGGTAACACAGTAACGTTTGGTGTAGGTGCATATTGAAACTTTTTTAGGCATTTATACTCAGCCTTTCTGCAATCTTCAATCTTCCTGCAGAAATAATCTTCCCATGTTTGAATCGTTGTACTTTCCATGTGATTGAGAACCTCTGTTGTAACCTTCATTTTGATGTCTTTCTTGGTTATCACTTGTACTGAGTGATACCATAGAAGTTGCTACTGTAGGTTACCAATATGCCCAAAACAAGCAATGTTGCAATTCCTACAAACATTGCAACTCCAATAGATCGATAAATTATGAAAAGTGCAATAATAACTTGAAAAGGTAGCATCCACATGTTATGCGATTGGACAATGGAATCATTGATCTACTGCACATCCACAATCATGTAGCTCATATTTTTTCCAAGTCCATGTGATTGTCTGGATGAGCTCGATAACTTAAGGCCTTTCTTATAAATGCCAGTTATAAGGCATGATCTTATAATCATACCTAGCTTTTGAACAATGAATTCATACTGATGTGTTGATAGCACTTCAATGAATTTTTCAATTAATAGAACCAAGATGAGCATGTAACCCTCATTATAATACATGGGCTCACTATCCAAGAAATTTACAAAGCTCTAAATAAGTAGAGGTCCAACCTACATTGATATGGCTTTGATAAATATTATTGCCCCAATAAACAATAGTTGTTCCTTGAAGGACCTCAAAAGTGCAGATCTCACAGGATGATCTGTTTTCCTTTTTGGCCAATTTGCCTAAAAAAATGCATGCAATGCCTTTGCTCTGTCAATTGTATTAAAGTTGCAAGATTTTCTCTTCACATAGCTTTGGTTCACAAATCCTTCAATGACATCCATGCCCGAATAGGTTGTTTGGTGAGGCAACTCTAAAAAGCTCACAATCTTCAGGTAAAGCATCTCTATACATAAAGTAAGGCATTGCTTTGAACACAAAGGTTCGATGTCCCTCACCTGGATGACTTGAGAATCTTTTTCATGCATAGCTCCAAAGAATTGGTCTCTAAAGATAGGTGATCTAGCAACAATCAGAAGCTTATGTGCAGGAGATAACTCACCAACCACTTCAAATGTAATATCACTGCGAAGCCCATTGTCAAGTAGCCCTGCAAAATGAAGCCCTATGTTAGGTTCTGGAATAGGTATAGAGTAAAACTTTTGTCCTTGTGTAGATGACACAACACACATAGTGCACGTCAAAGCAATGTTAGAAAAAAATGTTCCTATTGGTCAAAGTTGGTCAATCTCGCTCAATGAATCCAAAAAACAATGTTCCTATTGGTCAAAGTTGGTCAATCTTGCTCAATGAATCTAACACGATTAGAACTTGTTTATATTCATTGTGCAACCAAAACGTGTTGGCAGCGTGGATAGCGCAACACACTCTCTACCCAGTGATCTGAGTTCGAGTCCCAACTCCTGCAGCGGCACCTGAAGATCTTTTAATCAGCTTTATGCTTTTTAAATTAAAACAACGAATCGAGATGGAATCGCGTAGCGATGAGAGGCAACGAATGAGCAATAATATTGCTTTATTTGAGATAGTGATCATGATTGATTTTGCTTTTGAGAAGTGCTTTATTATCATGGAAGCAGACTATATAAACACAAGCTTGGGATCACTTGTCATTCATCCTTCACCTAGTTTTCAACACAAGCCTTGAGCTTGGACCTCAATAGAGGTGGTGTTTCGTCTAGCACATGGGGCAGCCATGGTGCTAACTTGAAGCATGTTGAGGAGCAGCTATGGAGTTCTTCTTGGAGAAGATGTAGAGTGTGCTCACACTCTTGCTCATGGAGAGGAGGTTATCTCTTGTTCATGGAGAGAAGACTTGGTCATTAGCAGCTTGATGGTGAGGATCGGCCATCTACATGGTGTATTTGAAGATTATCTTCTACATGAAGATTTCGGGCTACTTCAAAGACATTGGATGGTGTTTAATATAAGATTTACATCTTATGTTAAGTATTCAGGTACATATTCTCTTTATGCACAAACGTACTACTTTGAGTTTATGGAGGCAGTAGCATCCATATCAAGAGGAGTCCTATACGGCATAGGTACAAGAGAATCAGTACATATATGCTTTATGCATATTTGGATGAGATGTTTGAGAAGATGTGTTCACATGAGTTTGAGGATTTCTGGCAGCAAACTTGTTAGCATTCATTGCTATTTTTTAAGTATGTGATCTTTTCACACACGTGCCTGACTTAGGGTCTTCCATAGCCTAAGGTTAGATGAGGGTTTGTTGATTATCAGTTTCACACTGATCCTTCCTCTTTCAGTCACTCATATTCACTCTTCTATAACCTATTAGGTCACACATCTCATGTATATTCAGATTTTTGCCCATACATCTGAATATGTTTGTTACATTTGTACATTCACTCTTCCATCTATTTCTCATCACATAGAGTGGTTGAGAGTTTTTCTCCCGCGTTGTATATTGAACATTGGTATGTATGATAGTGTGAGCAAGCGATGGCTTACGTAACACCTTACACATGTTGTCTAGTCTCTCTCTATCTTTGTCTCATCATTTGTATGATTAAATGTGGAATGTTCATGTTTTGTCAAATAGATCGTATAATGAGTTCACAACATGAGCAAAGTGTGGAATCCAGATTACAAAGAAGACACTTGCTCCTAAGAATCTCCTCACTTCACTAACAATGTGAAACTCCTCTGAAATCCTACTAATGGCATCAACTTTCTCTAGATATGGCCTATGGCCATAATGTCCACATAAATGTCCAACAATCAAGACTTCGTTGACACCAAAAGTGGATTTCTCTAAAGAGAAAGTCAGTCCAACCTCCTCGAATCTCTGAAAGATTCTTTCACAATCAGAAATGTGGTAGGAAATAAACGGCAGCGTATGTAGAGGTGAAAGTATGCCTCCCAATTAAAATCTTTTATTTTAGTCTAAAGTCACTAAGGACAAAACAGGGATTCATTGGCTGCCACTTGTGAAGACAATCTTGGGATATCAAAGTGAGCACCAAGATACACTTGCAGTTAAGAGCGTACGTGAATCGATACTCAACTCAAGCCAAGGACTATTCTTGGACCATTGCTAGGAAGCAAGAGGGCATAGTCTAAGTGGAGTAAGAGAGAGAAGTAAAGAGACACAGTGTGCGCGATGCAGAGAAGGAAGTGCAAAGTATGCTTGAAGAGTGACCAAGTAAGTGTGTAGAGAAGTGCTAAGCTAGTCCCCCAAGGATACCAAGGTCTTATTGCAGTGTGTGTGTGCCGACAGAAGGTGTCCAACCCTCCCGCTTATTGGAAGCTTGGTGCAAGGTGTGCACAAGTGCAGGCTTGGAGAAGGTGGAGGTTTGGTGCAGAGGATTCCGACAATAACAAGACTTCACAAGACTTTGGGTATTTGGTATTTTGTAATTGAGCACTCTGTGGGACTTTGCACAGAAGCAATTTAGTGTATTGTGCATCCCCATTGTAATTGTCTTATTATAATCAATCGATAGAGGCTTCCAGTGTGTATTTTTCTCTTCTTGCCTTTCCCTTTTCTCCTACAAATACTCAAATCCCTTCTTGTCCAAGAATCCCCCAACAAAATTTGGCACACCCAGTGGGACCTCCAAGGAGATTTGAGCATAGGAGAAGATATATTGCAGTTGGAGAAGCAATATTCTAGTGTCGACAATACTACTTGAGTGGACTAAGAGGTACATATTCTTATCAATTATCTCATACTAAGAGGACTATGAACAGCCCATGACCGCAACTCGGTCCCAAACATTGAGGGTCACTTGCAAGCAAACAAGAAGGAAGGCTGTTAGAAGATTATCTAGTCCACTTTCATCAACTTCATCAGTAAGGAGCATGGAAGGACAGGTAGACTTGGAAACCTTACTATCAAGATTAAATATAAAATTCCCTTCATTCAAAGGCCTAGCTCAGGAAGATCCTGACGAGCATATTAGAAGGTTTTTGGCACTATGCAAAACTAGAGGCCTAATGGGTAGGGAGGATGCCTTTTTGATACTCTTCCCTGCCACATTAAAAGGATTAGCAGATAAATGTTTCAGCCAGTTCGTTGAGAACCATTTTACAACTTGGGACTTAATGAAAGAGGCATTCAAAAATCAATTTCAGCATGGAAATACTGCAGAGATCATCATAGAGGAATTAGAGAATTTGAGATTGGGTCCTGGTGAAAAGTTCCCAGAGTTTGTGACTAGGTCCAAGGCACTAATGGCTAAATTACCAGACCCACCACGTGATTTATAGTTAAGAAAGGGTTAGCTAATCCACTTCCAATGGCCACCCAATGCAAAATCAAGGAATTAGTGTTGCCTACAGCCTCCATAGAGGAATTCATCAACACAGCTACACGATTGGAACAGATAAGGCAACAGTATGGAGCAACTTCTTCTCAACTACCATATTCTACAGAAATGGAGGATCTAGTAGTCAAGTTAAGGAAGGAGCTGGAGGGTTTAAAAAGGAATAAGCCCTACAAAGAGGAGGAGAATGATGTGACTCAGTTGCAAAGGGAGATTGAAGCATTAAACCTCCAAAAGAAGGAGGAGGCCCAAGTAGAGGAATTGGCCCAACTGCGAGAGGAGCTGCAGGAACTCAAAGGGGGTGGCATCAAGAGTGGACTTTGGTGTTCCATGTGTAGCAAGCAAGGGCATATAGTAAGTGAATGTTCCTTGTTAAGTGTGAGTTGCCAATTATGCAGGAAAGTTGGTCATGAGGCCCAGGAATGCCAATCAAGGGGAATACCTGCAACAACATATTGGACACAAGAAGGACCCCTACCACTAGCAAATGTAATGGCGGCTGCACCCAACCAAGGTAACACTTATGACCGTAGACAGAGGAATAACTTTGGAAATGGACCTAGGAGGCCAATTATTTGTTTCAAATGTGGAGAATGTGGGCACTATCAAAGTAGGTGCACTCTCCTAGAAAATGCCCCTCCTTGCAGGAACCGCCCAGAGGCTAGAGACCACTATACAAATTGTTGTCCTAAGAACCAAGCCTCTTCATCTGGGCCACACATTCAAATGGTTTCTGTGCACAAAGAAGAAAGGTTAGATCAAGTCAATGAGCCATCACCATCTACTAGGGTGGTGCAGTTAGAAGAAATTTGAACTTTTACAGTGCAGACCAGAAGCAAAGGGAAGGCTCAAGTGGAAATAGGTCAAGAATCAATGAGCAATGGATTGAACAAAGACAAAGTTGCATCTGAAGGTAAAGCCACCACATGTACAGATACAAGGCAAAAAGATAATTTCATAGGTACCAGTGATGCCATTGGACATGAATTCAACAGGGCTCATGAGGAGTTTGATAAGTCAAATGGAGCCCATGCTCTTAAGGAATCAAAAGCTTCCAAACTCCTCAAGCCCATGAAAGGAGGTCAGTATTTTTTATTTAATAAAGATGGATGGAAAGTTCAGGTCAGAACTCTTGCAAATAATTGATGAACTGTCCACAACAAGTTTAGTGGCAAAGACTGCTGTTACACAAAAAGATAAAAGTGTAGGGGAAGCACCCCTCATAGATTAAAAGAGCCCTCGGCTAACGGTCTCTATTAAAGGTCATGAGTTTCAAGGAGTTATTGTGGATGGTGGTTCTGGCATTAACTTGATGCCTGAATATACCATGAAAAAGATTGGACTATACCCTTCAAGACCTGCCAACTTCACTGTAACAATGGCAGACCAAAGCATAGTAAGGCCTATGGGAGTGGTCCCTGGAGTCCCAGTCAAGATACAAGGTACCATCTTTAACTTGGAATTTGTTGTTTTAAGGTTGCCACAGGTAGAAGGAAGTTTTCCCCTGTTAATTGGGAGACCTTGGTTAAGGCATGCCAATGTGCTACATGACTGGGGCAAGGATACAATGTGGGGCAAGAGGGAAAAGAGTTGCAGCAGATAATTTTAGAAGAAGGACTAGACAATCAGAGAAATACTAGCATCATGCAGACAATTGGTATTTGTATGGAAGAAGAATTGTTGGACAACCCAGAAGCACATCTATTTGAAGAAGCAAATTTATATGAAGATGAAAACATGTTGGCTTGGCTCCATGCAGAAGACCCATCTTGCTGCTATGGAATTTTTCCAAACGCAAGTGGAGCGGAAGCGGATGAAGAAATAGAGGACACAGTCTTACTCAAAAGCCATAACAGAGAGAAGAAAAGCGTTGTCCTTAAGTGCAGCAGTGACGAAGCTACTTCAAATCATATGTCGATGGCCACATTTTTATTGATACTAGTATGTATATCATCTGTTATGTCAATTTTTATGATAGTAAGTGCAGGGCTTTACAAGGATGTGGAAGGAGTACCTGCAAGTCTTTGGAAACAGAAGATGCAGTATGGAGGAGATAATATTTTATTGAAGGATTTAAGGTGGCTCTATCAAATCGTCAGCATGCCCAAAATAAAGACAAAACAAATGAAGTGCAGTACAATTGGAGATTATGGAGGAGTTGGAGTTTCTCTGAGTCAACAATACAAGGCTCAAGGCCTATCATCAACAAAAGTGAAGATTTATGGATCACCTGGAACCTGCATATTTTGTCCAGGTTGTACATAGTCTTTTCCTGTCATTTTTGCTTAAGTTTTAGTAGATTTCATCAATTTTCATGCTTGTTCTTTGTATTTTTTGCAAATTTAGCAACTCTTTCTTAGGCCTTGGCATAAGTGTAATTTTGGGAATTTTTGGGGAATTTTCACGCATTTTTTGAATTTTTTCTGGTACTTTTCATCCTTTTTCAAGTATCATTTTCTTGCCAAATTGGAGAAATAAGGAAATCTCCATGTGGTTTTGATTGAGAAATCTGGACTAACACCTGTGGAGATTTTTTTTGGATATTTTTTGGGTTTTTTCTGTAACTTTTTGTAATTTTGGGTAATTAAAGAAAAAGGGCCCCCAGACGTCTTTATTAAAAAAAAACTTAAAAAAAAAATAAAAAGGGAAAAGCAAATTGAAAAAAAAAACCCTTCCCCCCCTCCCCTTCCCCCCCCTCCCCCCCCTTCGCCCCCCCTCCCCTCCCCTCTCTCTTCCCCTCCCTTCCCCCCCTCTCTCTTCCCCCCCCCCCCCCCTCACACCTCCCCCCCCACCCGCCACCACTCACCCACCCACACCCACCTGCAGCCCCCCTCCCCCCCACCCCCCTCTCCTTCCCCCCCCCTCTCCCCCCCTCCTCCCCCCCGCACCCGCCCGCAGCCCCCTTCCCCCCGCCCACCCGCCACCACCCACCCACCTGCCTCTCCTTCCCCCCTCCCTCCCCCCCGCCCACCTGCCACCACCCGCGCCCACGCGCCCACCCGTAGCCCCCCCCCCCCGCAGCCCCCCTCCCCCCCCCCCCCCCTCCCCCTTACCCACCCGCCTCTCCTTTCCTCCCCCCCCCCGCCCACCCGTGCCCACCCGCAGCCCCCCCCACCTCCGATTTTTTAATTTATTTTTTGTTTTGTTTTTTATTAGTTTTTTTATCTTTTTTATTTTATTTTATTTTTCTTCTTTTATTTTTATTTTTTAATTTATTTATTATTTTTATTTTATTTTACTTTCTTTTTACTTTTGCTACGCACAGGTGTTCCACTTATTTATATATATATATAAAAAAGGGAGTTGTTTTATTTTATTTTTTTCTTTTTATAGTATAATCTCTATATAAAATTTATATTTTTTTATTTTTCATGGCTCAAAGCTTTTGGCTTTGGATTATGCCTCGGGTGGCCATTTTTTACAAAACTGGAGTCAATTTCATGTTTTTTTTGGCACCTCTAGACTGTCTTTTTGGCTTTCTTTTTGCAAAATCCCACTTTTTCTCTGACTTTTACATGTTTTGAGCACATTTATCCCATGTTTTTATTCCACCACATTGTCCACATGGTCTATTCTCACTTGGTCTTACCTTGTGTTTCATAATTTCCCATGTGCACCCTCTGTAGCTCTATTGTTTGATCATTTTAACCCTCTCTAGACCCCATAATCATACTCCCAATACCTCCCTTTCTCAATCTGCCCACCCACATCCTTAACCCTCCCTACCCTATCCATCTCCGACCCTCAGCCCTCCCTCCACCTCCTTTCTACCCTCTCATCGCACTCCTTTGCTTTTCCATGTCAAAACCCCCCTTTTGGTTCTTCTCTGGTGCTTGTTCTCTCGTGTTTCTGGTGGACTTGGTAGCTGCTCAAGTGTCCTTTTGCAGATGTTGTAGCAGAAAAATCCTGGTATCATCTAGGCTCGGAGTTTTGGTTGTTGCTCTCCGGGACGGAGAGCACATTAGGTGGTGGGCAACTAAAAAAAGTCATAGTGGTCAAAGTCAACCGTAGTCAAAGTCAAACTGGTCAATGTCAACAACGTCAACGTCAAAGCTAACAAGTGCAAAGTCAAAGTGCTAAAGTGCAGGTGTCAAAGTGCACAGGTACTGCACAATTTATTGTCCACAAAGGGTGAATTGGAGAAAGTGGTTGCAGGTTGGAGAGGTATTTCTCTAATTTCCCTAAGGTTCAAAAGTGTTGTTTAAAGTGTCTTCGAAGGTTCAGGTGAACCCTCTCTTATGTGCAAAAGTGAAGACTTAAAAGGAAAATGTGAAGGTATGTGAAGCGTCAACGTACACAGAGGTGAAAGTATGCCCCCCAATTAAAGTTTTTTATTTTAATCTAAAGTCACTACAGGACAAAACATGGATTCGTTGGCTGCCACTTGTGAAGACAATCTTGGGACATCAAAGTGAGCACCAAGATACACTTGCAGTTAGGAGCGTACATGAATCGACACTCAACTCAAGGCAAAGACTATTCTTGGACCATTGCTAGGAAGAAAGAGGACATAGACTAAGTGGAGTAAGAGAGAGAAGTAAAGAGACACAGTGTGCGCAACGCAGAGAAGGAAGTGCAAAGTATGCTTGAAGAGTGACCAAGGAAGTGTGTAGAGAAGTGCTAAGCTAGTCCCCCAAGGATCCCAAGGTCTTATTGAAGTGTGCGGGTGTCGACAGAAGGTGTCCAACCCTCCCCCTTATTGGAAGCTTGGTGCAAGGTGTGCACAAGTGCAGGCTTGGAGAAGGTGGAGGTTTGGTGCAGAGGAGTCTGGTAGGAACAAGACTTCACAAGACTTTGGGTATTTGGTATTTTGTAATTGAGCACTTTGTGGGACTTTGCACAGAAGCAATTCAGTGTATTGTGCATCCCCATTGTAATTGTCTTATTATAATCAATCGGCAGAGGCTTCCAGTGTGTATTTTTCTCTTCTTGCCTTTCCCTTTTCTCCTAGCAAAACTCAAATCCCTTCTTGTCCAAGAATCCCCCAACAAGGTTCATAGCGTTCATTATGTGTGCAATGGAATTTGTTTCTCCTTGTGGTAAAGTACACATACGGTCTAGACCCAAAGGAGTTTTCATCGTGGTTACATCTCTACTTTCAATGGCTAATTGAAACTAGTCATATCTTGAATACAGGTCTCCCATTGAATAGATGGAGTGTCCCACAAATGCTTTTGCAAACTCATCTACAATGGGAGCTGTTCCTGCATTTCTAATGGTGACTTTGTTAACAGGTTGTGGATCTTGTATGAAGTGTAGCTTTCCATTCTTTTTAGGTATAGTGAACCATCAGTAAGAATATAGTGCTGATGATGGTTCTAAAATTCTCATGGAAATATTCTCCTTTAACAACCTCATAAGCTCAGGCAAATGAGCCTTAGGGACTAGTATCGATTGAAGATTCCATGGAATATGCAGTACAATAAATATGATCATTGGAGCTACAAGCTTTTTTCCATGATTCATAATCATCTTTCTAAATTGATGTTTTTCACATTCTAAAAGAAATTCTTCTCCAAACTTTATATATTTCATAGTTTCCTTAGTAAACATATGTCTTATCTTAGATCGATCTCTAAGAATAGGATCCTTAGAAACACACCTAAATATGTCATAACTTTCTTTAGGCAATGGTTTAGCTACAATTTCATCTTCTTTTCTATTGTTTTATATTTAGTATCAATCTTGACTTCATGTTCTACTAAGAAATTAGCAATCAGCTGGTATTCCTCAATAGAGTCAAGAATGATAAATTTTGATTCTAAATCTTCTTGAAGAGAAATCTCAAGTTCTTCCATAAGGCTAGAAATTTTTGAAATCTCAATCATACATTCAATATTTTATTCATGTAAAATTAATCCTAAGTTTTTGAAATATTTTTCATTTCTATTTCTAAGTTTTTTTAAGTCTCTCTTTTTTAATGAAGTGTAAAATAGATGTAGGGGTGCAAACTGAAAATTTCTCAAAATTATATACATCTTCAAGCCAGATATCAATCCATTGTCCACTATTGTCTCGCTCAATAGTGGAATCTAATAGAAATTTTGACCTTAGTAGGCCCCAAATTCTCTCACATGTGGCGAATCTTCACACACATGTTTGTAAGAGTCAATGGGATTTCTTTGAAGATTTTTCCTATTCCTTGAATGATTGGGACAATCTGTCGTTACTTGCAAGGAATCCATTCCAGATTTAGAACAAATTCTTGCATACACTGACCCATCATTCATGGCTTTCAGTTCCATCCTCATTTCTGCTATAAATGCGTATCCAAGAATCATTTCATATGAGCAGTTATCCTACACAAAGAAGTGAAATTCTTCTGGAACACCTCCTATCACAATAGGTACATGTGCAGATGCACCTAGCAAGATCCCTGACCCATTATCGGTTGTTCTCATTCTCCAGCCATGGTCTTTGTCCATGGGCTATCTAAATTTATCAAAGAATTCCTTTGATATTACATTTATCTCTGAGCCTGAATCAATCAAGGTGAGAGTTGAACATGAATCTGTCTCATCACCAATCCAAATTTTGACTTCTGGAGTTCCTCATGCCTAGAAAGTTGTATCGAATTGGTTTTCACCTTTCATCATTTCATCATCAAGAAGAACTAGACCTAGAAACTTTTTGTTTATGCTTCCTATTGTAATATCCTCTTCCTCATCATTTACAGCTATCACTTAATGTGACAGCCTCATTCATTGCTAAGGTTTCCTCTACAACATCTTGCATATCCTCATCTTGAGGCAGCAGAAACCGTCTTCTTTTGATAAGTCTTATAAAGCTATCCTTGAACTCGGGTTTTGCAATCGAAAACACTTGCTCAAGGGACATCGTAACTTGGCTTTTCAATAATATATCATACAGAATCTCTCTAGCATCATTCTTATTCTCGAGTTCCAAAATCATAATTGCTCTCGGAGTCTTCCTAAATTTCTTTTTCCCTTTTTCCTCTCCTTGTTTCTAATCATCTTTTTTATCATTTTTATTATTTTGATTTGATTATTTTTAGTTACAGGTTTCTTTCCCTCTTTAATAGCTTTTTTCTTCTCTTCTTTAGTAGGGGCATTTTGATTTTCTTGTGCTGGGGTATCCTCATCTGATGGAGAGTGTTAATCTCCAAAAGAACAACCTACTCTTGAATTTAGAACACCTCTATATCAAGAGTAAGTCAAAACCTTCACCAATTTAAGAGATCAATGACTAAATATCAATTTCTTGACTAAACTGTGAAGAAGGAAATTCCTCAGAAAGTCTGCTACATAAATCTTACTCATTGACTGAGTAAATGTGTAAAGTTTTTTATGAAACTTTGCACAAGGTGTCGTCTAAAGATTACGCACCTTCTCCAAGTCAAATCACTCCAAAAGATTCAGTAGATCTTGAGAAATCTACTTACCAAGTTACCTATGTCTAAATCTGCACTTCTGAGAAGTCGATTTGGACACCCCTAACTTCTTAACTTTAGTTCTCTCAGTATAGAACCCGTTTGAGCAAATGCTTTTAGCCACAAGTAGCTTACCTTCCAACTTAAAGATTAAGTGCTTACTTGCACAAAACTTTAAACTGTGGAGTGAGAAATGATCAAATCATTAAGATCAAAATTTGCGCCTGTTTCAGGAACTAGTGAGTACTTTCTCACATGTAAATGTTCCTACACACAATTCTCTTAGCCTGATCACAATTAGACTCTCAAACTCTAGCCATAGATTGATTAACTATGGACTTAGACATCTCCAAAAGGAATTCACAAAAGATCTACCACACAGGGAGAAAACACAGAAACATCGGGCGCAATTTTTCCTTCTATTTCTCAGAAATTTACAACTGAGTGAGGATGGAGAATTCAACTCACTTCTCATGTGTCTAATGACATTCTCTACTTCTCAATACACTATTCTCATGATCTCCTATTGTCTCCTCCTATGTCCTGACATTTTTTCCAAAATATTTATAGGCAAATATGTACAAGTTTTTGACTATTCAAAACTCTAAGTGATCTATGTCTTCACTAATGTACATATGTGTACAAATCATTCATCCTATGAATGTATCCATCTTCTTTGCTTCAAAACTTGATCTCATCTCCATCCTTTGTCCTTCAAATCTTCAATTGGTGATTGGTCTGCACCAACAGCTCCCCCTCAATCATCAATTGAGGTTTCTCTTATCTTCTTTATACCTGCCATGTCTTTAAACTTCTGTAGCTTTGGTCCATCCAAGCTCTTTGTAAGCATATCAGCTATCTGATCTTTTGTTGAAGTATGTATGACTTCAATCTCCTTATCCATCACCTTCTCTCTTAGAAAGTGATAATGTATCTCAATGTGTTTAGTCCTGGCATGAAAAATAGGATTAGCAGCTAGATATAATGAACTCATGTTATCACCATAAATGATAGGTATGCTCTGTATAATGTCAAAACTCTTCATTAGAGTCTTAAGCCATATCACTTCTTTTGCAGCTTCAACCATGCCTTTGTACTCTGCTTTTGTAGATGACAAAGCAACTGTATGTTGCTTCTTTGAGCACCAAGAGATTAACTTATCTCCCACATAACACATGTATCCATAGGTTGACCTTCTATCATCTGGATTACCTGCCCAATCTGCATCACTATAGATCTTGATATTTGTATCTGATGTAAAACCATAATACAAACCTTCTTTGAGTGTACCCTTAATGTACCTCAACACTCTTTGACCTGCAATCCAATGCTCTTTCCTAGGACAATGCATAAATTGAGACAAAACCCCAACTGCATATGATAAATCAGGTCTAGTTAGTGTAGCATAAATAAGACTACCAACCAAACTCTGATATTGCTTCATGTCCTTGAACTCTTCACCTCCAAATCTGCTTAATTTTTTATTCACCTCCATTGGAGTAGGTGCTACTCTGCAATCATCCATTTTAAACTTGATTAACAAGTTCCTCAAATACCTTTCTTGAGTCACATACACTCCATGTTGAGTGTATAAAATCTCCATGCCCAAGAAGTATGACAAATCTCCCAAATCACTGATTTTGAACTCTTTCTCCATTTGCTTCTTTAGACTTTGTATGCCTTTCTCATCTGTACCTGTAAGAATGATATCATCAACATATATGCACATGTAGATAAACCCATCATCACTTGCTTTGACAAGCAAGCTACTATCAGCTTTTGATACTTGAAATCCAAGTTCTTTTAGGAACTTTACAAGTCTATAGTTCCATGCCCTTGGGGCCTGCTTCAAGCCATATAAAGCTCTATTGAGCTTACACACATGATCTGGATATCTTCTATCTCTGAATCCTTCAGGTTGCTCCATGAAAACTTCATCTGAAATGTAACCATTCAAAAAAGCATTCTTCACATCTAATTGACACAATTTCCAACCTTTACATGCAACAATTGCTATAAGTGTCCTGATGGTTGTCATCTTTGCCACAGGACTATAAGTCTCATCATAGTCAACACCATATGTCTGAGCAAACCCTTTGACAACAAGTCTGGCTTTGTACCTAGACACATTTCCATCTGCAAATCTTTTTGTCTTATAAACCCACTTACATCCAATGATCTTCTGACTATTTGGCTTTGGAACCAAATCCCATGTTTGATTCTCCAATAATGCATCATATTCTTCCTGCATAGCTTTCTCCCAATTTTCTTTACCTTTTACCTCTTCATATGTAGAAGGGTCTTCATCTGCTTTAATCATGTAAGCATAATCTTTGGTAGCCAAAAATGAAGTATCATAGCTATACCTTGTAGGTTGCCATTTGTTCCTTGTAGACCTCCTAAGTTCTCCACTTCTTGAGGTTTCTGGTTCTTCATATTCAGGATCAAATCTTGGTGTTTCTTCCACTTCAACCTGCACTTCATTATTCTCTTGCTCATCAAATATCTGAACCTTTGATTTACCTTTCCTTTGGCTCACAATTTCTTCATCATCTGTATTAATATTGATAGTACCTGCATACCAAGTACCTTGCTCATCAAATGTAACATCTTTAGATACAAGAAAATGTTTTGTGGATGGATTCCACAACCTGTATCCCATCTGCTTATCATCATAACCAATAAACACATATTTTTCAGCTTTAGGTTCCAATTTGTGCCTTAATTGTGATGGCACATATGCATAGGCCAAACATCCAAATACTTTGCAATGGTCTAGTGTAGGTCTCTTACCCCACCATGCCTCATAAGGTGTCATTCCCTGCAAAGCTTTACAAGGTAGCCTATTGATCAAATAAGTAGCTGTATTTACAGCTTCAGCCCACAAATAATTTGGGAAATTTTTCTCCTTCATCATGGACCTTGCAAACTCAACAAGAGTCCTATTTCTCCTTTCTGCTACACCATTTTGTTGTGGAGAGTACCTGCAAGTAACCTCTCTTTTTATACCTGCATTCCACAAGTAATCACTGAACTCATTAGAGAAATACTCTCCCCCTCCAGCTGACCTTAGTCTCTTCAACTTATGTCCTGTAATTCTCTCTGCATACATATGATAATGTTTGAAAGTATTGAATACTTCTGACTTATCTTTGATCACATAGATAGTGATCCATCTGGTAGCATCATCAACATAAATCACATAATACCTTGAACCATTGATACTGAAGTCCTTTGATGGTCCCCACACATCTGTGTGTACCAACTCAAGTTTCTCTGAATACATAAACCCATGCTTGGAGTAGGGTTGCTTATGAGCCTTACCTAATTGAGATGCCTCACATCTGTATGTCATATGTTGACCTACAACATTAGGCAATCCAAGCACTGAACTATTATTAATCATGTCTTTAATACCTCTTTCATTGAAATGTCCAAGCCTTTTGTGCCAAAGATCTAACTCAGAGATCTTATGTCCTCCATAGGTGAACAAGGCATGACCAACATTACCTTGAATCTTCAATGTGAACAATCTTCCTTCTTTCTTCCCTGAAACAATTTGTTTATACCCATTTCTAGGGTCTTCCACAAACACTCCTTCATTAGTGAACCTTACTTCATAACCTTTTTCCACAATTTGTCCTACACTTATCAAATTCTTAGGAATTGTAGGAACATACAAGACCTTACTCAATAAGGTGCTACCATCCTTGGCCTTCACTGATCCAATTGACTTCACATTGTGCTTTGTGTTGTCACCTGTTTGAACAACATGATTAGATACCTTATTCTCCAAATCAGTCATCAAGGATATATTACCACTCAGGTGATTGCTACACCCTGAGTCAATGTAAAAGACTCTTTGATCTTCATTCTGCCTTTCACAAGTTGCATTCATTATCAATGTTGAATCTTCCTTTTGATCTGAAGCATAATTGTAGTAGGTATTGTTGTATTGTTGACTTTGGAAACCTCTACCTACATTTCTTCCAAAGTAACCCCTACTACCTCTGCCTCTGAAATTACCTCTTTGATTTCTGCCACCTCTTCCTCTTGAGTTATAATTTTGATTGTATCCTCCATTACTTTGATTTTTATGCCAACAATCATTAGCTAAGTGATTTGTCTTACCACAAATCCAGCATGCTTTGGCTCCATCTTTGTTGTTCCTGCCTCTTCCTCTACCTTTGCCACCTCCTCTACCTCTTAGGAAGTTGGCTTGACTAGTTGTGCCTTCATCTTCACCTGATTGTTACTTTCCTTTGTTAGCTTTCTTCTTGTCCTTTGAGTACATTGCATGACCTGTACTTTTGTCACCATCTCCTTTAACATCCTGCTCAAATGTTAGCATATGACCTAGCAACTGATTTAAATCAGGAGTGAAATGATCAAGTGATAATTCTGTAGACAAAATGAATGGCTTCCATTTGTCATCACCTCTCAAACCTGTAAGGATTTGCCTTACCAATTTATCCTCTTCAATATCTTCATCAACAGCTCCTAATGCATCTACAATGTCTTTCATCCTTGTTACATAGTCTGAAATGGATTGAGAGGCCTTCTTCTTGAAGGTTGTAAATTCTGCCCATAAAGATGCCTTCCTTGACTTTGTGGTGTTTTGGAAATGCTCTTCCAAAGCATTCCATATATCACTTGCACTTTCAAGACCTCTAATGTGAGGTAACAAGTAATCATTGACTGCCATATATATAATGCTCCTAGCTTGAGCATCTCTCTTCATCCAATTTTTCAAATCTGTTAATTCCTCCCTAGTTGGAACACTAGGATCTCTGAATTGTGGCTTTTCTTCTTCTCCTGTAATGTAGGCTATCAAATCTTTGCTCATTAGATGAGCTTCCATCCTCATTGACCATGCAGGATAGTTTTCCCTATCCAATTTCTCTATCTGTAGAGAATCTCCCATCTTGTGTCCACCTGTGTATTGAAATCTTCAAGCTTTATGAATAATATATGTACCTTTGCTTCAAATTAGAGTCCTTTTGTCTTTCTTGATGTCGTATGGTTTTCTCCTCAAGCTTTGCCTTCAAGCTTTCACCTTTTAGTTCTTCAGTTGTTGAATTTCTTGAATCTGCAGCAGTTGGGATCCTCCTTTCCTTGATTTTGATGTTTCCTGCTCTGATACCACTGATGGAGAGTGTTAATCTCCAAAAGAACAACCTGCTCTTGAATTTAGAACACCTCTATATCAAGAGTAAGTCAAAACCTTCACCAATTTAAGAGATCAATGACTAAATATCAATTTCTTGACTAAACTGTGAAGAAGGAAATTCCTCAGAAAGTCTGCTGCATAAATCTTACTCATTGACTGAGTAAATGTGTAACGTTTTTGATGAAAATTTGCACAAGGTGTCGCCTAAAGATTACGCACCTTCTCCAAGTCAAATCACTCAAAAAGATTCAGTAGATCTTGAGAAATCTACTTACCAAGTTACCTATGTCTAAATCTGCACTTCTGAGAAGTCGATTTGGACACCCCTAACTTCTTAACTTTAGTTCTCTCAGTATAGAACCCGTTTGAGCAAATGCTTTTAGCCACAAGTAGCTTACCTTCCAACTTAAAGATTAAGTTCTTACTTGCACAAAACTTTAAACTGTGGAGTGAGAAATGATCAAATCATTAAGATCGAAATTTGCGCCTATTTCAGGAACTAGTGAGTACTTTCTCACATGTAAATGTTCCTACACACAATTCTCTTAGCCTGATCACAATTAGACTCTCAAACTCTAGCCATAGATTGATTAACTATGGACTTAGACATCTCCAAAAGGAATTCACAAAAGATCTACCACACAGGGAGAAAACACAGAAACATCGGGCGCAATTTTTCCTTCTATTTCTCAAAAATTTACAACTGAGTGAGGATGGAGAATTCAACTCACTTCTCATGTGTCTAATGACATTCTCTACTTCTCAATACACTATTCTCATGATCTCCTATTGTCTCCTCCTATGTCCCGACATTTTTTCCAAAATATTTATAGGCAAATATGTACAAGTTTTTGACTATTCAAAACTCTAAGTGATCTATGTCTTCACTAATGTACATATGTGTACAGATCATTCATCCTGTGAATGTATCCATCTTCTTTGCTTCAAAACTTGATCTCATCTCCATCCTTTGTCCTTCAAATCTTCAATTGGTGATTGGTCTGCACCAACATCATCTAATGATTTCTTCCCTTCTTCAATTAATTTTCTTTTTTCTTCTTCAGATAGTTTTATAGTATCTTCAAAGTGCACTCTTTTTTCACTATTATTGTTTCTCTTTTTGTTTTCTCTAGTCTCTCTTCTTGTCACTCTTCTATCTCCTTCATCTACCTCATCTTGCATGTCATCCAATCTCCATTTCTCTTCAACATTGGCAATATTAGAATATACGGAGGATTGATCAACATGATATTTCCATGCAGCTTTGTGCATGATTTTGTCTCTAGATCTTAATAGTGCCTCAATAGAATAGGGATTTTTACTTGTAGTTGACTGAGCCCTTTCCTCTAATGGCTCTAGTCTCACTGTAGAGATATTGGAAGATGCATTGGCGATAGTTAAGTTTTCATACAATTTCTTCATACCTTCTTTGCCCCAATTAATAGCCAAAGGAAGTCGCATTCCAAAGTCACATAATTTTCTATCAACTTCAAGTTGATTATCCTTGGCCTGGTTCAATTCATCACAAGCATATGTCACATGATCTGGATTATCACACCAAACACACCTTTTACTACCAGTTCCTGGTTTATCAGTCTTTCTTTGGAAAGATGGTTGAGCAGCTGACTCAACTGGAGGAATTGGCTCGTAAACTGGTTGAGGAGGAGTAAATTATGGCATAACAGGCTGAATTGATGAGGCCATACTTGCTTGACCCAATCCACTACTACTAGCCCCAAGCGCATGCAAGCTCATTGAAAACAATTTGTTATTTAGATAAGCAACCTCTTTGGAAAGAGATGCTTCAATATTCATTATGTTTTTCATTTGTTTGCACAAAATATCCAGTTGAAATTCAATTGGAGTCTTAGGGATGATTGCAACATTAGCTGTAGCGACAATTGTAGGTGTTGGCATATTAGAATCCCTTGTTGTAGGTAGGTCCCTAGGCTAACTAGAAATAGGTTTTTCATAAAGTACAGATTTTCATTGTCTCATTTGAGTAACGACCTCTATTTCACGTTTGACATTTTGCTAATCATCTATCAAACGATACCTTTTCCCATGCTCCTCTATTCTTTGTTCTACTTTAGCTCTATCTTTTGGGCTTAATATCTTCAGGAAGTGAATGATAAGTTCATGGTTTAATGCATTCATGTCATCTTCAGGAAGCTGAGCAAACTGTCTCATAAACTCACCATAAAGATGAGGTAGAGACTCATTAGTCTTAGGGGAATTCACCCATCTCAAAAGCCCTTCCCGACTATGCTGACTAAAATCCTCAAGAAAAAACATTTTATGAAGTTCTTTCCTAAGTTAGCCCAAGGTTTACTAGCATGCTCATGGATGTTCTCAAGAATGGATCCAGAGACAACTCAACCGAGGTATTTTACTAGTACATTGTCAGGCAATCCCTGGATCTGTGTTGGATCTATGCTTGCTCTTCAAATGCATCTAGGTAATCAATGATATTCAATCTAGTGAATTTATCCTTTTCACGTAGGATTGATTGCATTATCCATGCACCTTCTTTTTTATTATCATATTTTTAAACACTTCCTCCATCTTGCGCTCTTGATGTCGCATAGAATGAAGTATCAAATCTATAATAGCAAGCTCTAAAAGCTCTTTATATTGTCTAAAACTTGCACCATAAAGGATAGCCAAGAATTTAGACTTTACTAAAACCAAGGCTTTTCTACATATCTTCTCTTTTATCTTTCTTTAATTTTTCTTACTTTTACTTTTAATTAATTCTCTTTAAGAAAATTTATTTTCTTGTATTTAATGTTTATAATTCTTTTATTTTCTAAATTACTTTCATTTGAATTGAATTTTTTTTTGTATTTTTCTTTATAAGTCTTGATTTTTTTACTCCCAAATTTACTCTAATTTAAATAGAAATCTTGTTTTTATATGCTTTTTATAAGTTTTCTTAATTTGTTTTTAGAGTTTTTAGGTAGTAGAAAGTAACAAAAAATAACTAACTTAAGAAACTAACAATATTTTTTTCCTAATTGAAATGATAAGAACAAAAAACCCTTTCTTTATGCTTGCAATAAATGCAAATAAAGTGAGACTTCATGAAAGTTATAAAGCATTATTTTTATTTAAAATAAAAGAGAATTATGATCTAACATGCAATGACTATCTTTCTTAATGCAATGTGAAATAAAAATAGTCTTTTTATGTTTAGAAATGCAAGTGATGTACATATGCTTTTTGTATTTATGCCAAATTGAAAGAAATTTAAAAAAATGGTTACCTATAAGTTTGTTGTAGCAAAAGTTTAGACATTTATACGTAAATCCTAAATACAAACTTTCTTTATGTCAAGGGGGGGGGGGGAGTGTTGAGGCTCTTCTTTTTGAAATTTCTTCTTCTCATACTCAGCCCCCAACAAACAGGGAGTAAGTTCTTAGACACCAAAGCCTCAACACCGATTAGAACCAGGTAACTAATGCATCCCAAATAGATGTTATGTACAAGAACCTTTTCAATCTTCAAAAGATAATAAGTCTAAGTGGACTTATTTATTTGAGTTTGCTTCAAGTTATGGCATAAATGATTTCCTAGAGCCCAGTATACTCAAGAATAGAGAAGTTAGGAATTTCTCATCAAATTGACAATTCCCAAGAACTTTTAGCTCAAGTATTTGAGAATAAGTGTCCTAAGTTGGACAACTTTCATTTTGAATTTGAATTGGTCAAGTTATGATACGGTTGACTCAAACTAAATGGTAAACTTTCTCTTGTGGTTTACATAGGATTTTTGAACCCATTAGGACAAAGTAGTCCTCTAGTCGGGTGAAAAAATCAAGTAATTCTTGGATAGGAGTAAATCATTGAACAAACATCCAAGTTAGATGTTTGGGACAACCAAACTTCAAGTTCTCCAAACCAAATTCAAGTGAATCAAGAGTTCTCAAAGTCTTGTGAGGGATAAGAATCCCGCCTTCATTACTAAGTCCATGCAGCAGCCCAAAAATGGACTAGTAATTTGAATCCACCTAGCTCACCTATTTGTGCCCAGATCACACCTAGTAAAAATTATGAATTGGCCAAGGATGTTTGTAGATCCACCCTTATTATTCATTCACTACTTTGTACTTTGACCATTTTATCAAAGTACAAAGTGAGACAATGTTTCAAATCATTTGGGTAGGGATACCACCACAAAGATGAGACATGTTCTTCGAGTTCTAGAACATGACCATGTTCTTTTAGTTTTAGAACATGAGGCTCGAGGGTTGCCTACAGTAGTTATATAGCTCTATTTTGGAGAACAAAAATATTTTCCAAGGGGGGAAGAATGTAATAATTCTATGATCTAAGGGTCCGATTGATTTAGACATATCTAAAATGAGACACCATTTGGTCACCCATGTGTATCACCAAAGATCTCAACTCTAGACTTACTAGGAGTTCATGTGCTCTTGTGAACAAGTGATCCACTTAGCTTAGTGGTTAAGTCTAAAGGATGTGAAGGAGGAGGTCTTGGGCTCAACCCCCATAGGGTACATAGGGAGAGTATTTTTCCCAAAGATATCTAGATCCTTCTAAAAGCATCCACTTGAGTTAACTCGAGTTAATTGGGACACTTGGCACACATGCATTTACATGGCCGACACATGGATGGTTAGAATCCACCTACCCAAGAAGGTAGTCCCTTGGAGAGAGCTACATATAGAGGCATTTGGTTGGAAGGAGAGTCATCTTGCTAGGACGTGGTGGTCATAATCTTGCATGCATCAACTCCACCGCTCTGATCAAAAGTGATGATGATAGCTTTATCAAAATCATCCTATTTGGTCAACTCCCACAAGGTATCAATCTCATCTATTATTTCTTTTCTGGCATTCATCCTCTCGATCATCATCCACAACCATCAGTACCTTCTCTATAAGGCATGCGTTGCCCATAATTTTCATGTTTATAGAAGTATGGAAGTTTTGCAATTGCATCCACCACATCAGTTGACTTGTCCATGACAATTACAACTACAGTTCCAAGGCCTATCTGTGTCGTGTTGAAGGCATCAAAATCCATCTATATGTCATCCCAGATATTTTTTGGAATTAGAGGTGTTGAAGAACCCATGGAATAATGGCCAGTAGATTGTCCTATTGGTACATTTGGCAAGCCTTGATGCTTGACCAAATATCAAGGTTTACTTCATAATTTGTTGAGTGACTACCCATAAGTCACATATGAACACCTTTTGTAAAAGCTATGAGTTTTAACATTCAAGACAAATGTAAAAGCTAAGGATTTAGGGAATCTTATGGCATTACGAGATGCAAGTCATACCCACCTAGTAGTTAGAATCAAATCAATCAAGACCCTAAAAGGTTGGTTCACTTTTTAGGTGGCAGATTCAAGATTCAAAATCATCTCACATCTATAAAAGCACATATGTTCAATCGCAGGTAGAATAGCACAAAGAAGGACTCATTAAGTTTCAAGCTTCTGGTTACACTAAGCCCATAAATGTATGAGTAAGCCTACATCATCTCCTTTGTATCATACATTCAAAATCTTATACATTTGATTTAGTTACTACAAGTTAATTCATTTTGAGGAGTTCTCTACAAATACTTATTCAATCAATGTGATTCACCTTGAGATCTGTAGCTTAGACATTCTAGTCTTCAGCTATCAATTTTCATACGATTTGATTTAGTAGATTGTGAGATAAGTTCTCTGTAAGTCACCGAAGAGTCTGGACTTCTTACTTCTACACTTTCTTTTACTACCTTATTTCCAATCGTTTCTGTGCTTTTCTATTGATACATAGTAGAACTATGTCTACTCACTCTCATCTTCCTAAAAAGTCGGGATTACACCCCCTAACTTCTTAATATGATTTCTCATCATGTACTCATCATAAATTAGTGAGATAACTTCATATAGCAAACTTAGGATCACAATTAGCTATGCCTAAAAGCTCTTAGGTCAATTTCAATCAATGAGTGAGTACTCAATAATTTTCTAAGAAGAACCAAGTCCCAAAATAGCAAGTTTTTTTTAACTCTTCAATCTTGAAAGTTATCTGTTTTGACATATTTATTTGAAGGTGATGCTCCAAGGTACACTATGAATCCAAATGCATATTTGAGAAGATAAAGGTGTCTACTAAGGTACTCTAAAGCTACATTGGCATGAGTAGAGCAGGATTTATGCAGAACCACCTCATCTTTGGAGTGTATCAAACCATCTCCTCACAGTGGTATGAGAGCTATCATCAACTCAACATGGGAGATGGATTCCCATCATCAATTGACAAACTAGAATGAGGTAATTAATCTGCTTCATCTATTAGAATGGATGCATATCTATAGGGAAGAAATTTCTATGGTTACATATCTGGAGATGAGTTAATGCAAATACTTAGAAGCAAAGGTCAACCAACTCAAGAAGAACAAGAAAGGTTATCGACATGGTGCTCAAAGGATGCCTTAGCCAGGTCCTATCTTCTCAACTCAGTTTCTAATTTCTTACTCCCACACATTAGGAACTGTAAGACATCACAAGGGATTTGGAATGCACTTGAAGCATTCTTTTCTTCAGGCACTAGAGCAAGGAAGAACCAACTCTGGATGGAGTTTACAACACTCAAGAAGATGCCCAAGCAAAGTGTGACTGATTATGTCACCAAAGTAAAGGACCTAACTGATCAACTTGGAAGCATTGGAGAAGTCATTGAAGAGGAGAAAATTGTAAGACAGGCAATGAATGGAATCAAAGCAGATGATAAATGGGAAGCCTTCACCATAGCAATGGATCTATACATGGATATGCAAGTACATGATTTCAGTACTCTGATGGGATAACTATTCACTCATGAAGCCAAGCTTGTGAAGAACAATGACAACTCAAAAGGTAATCAATCATTTGACCTATACATTGATAAGAATAAGAGTAAGGATAGCAAAGGTAAAGGCAAAAGATTTGATGATGAAGCTAGTATCTCCCAAGCTAACTTTGCAAGAAGATGTAGAGGTACAAGAGGAAGAGGCAAAGGAGGTAGACAAGGCATGGGGAGATTCCAAAGCACCTCTCCATGTGCCATATGTGGATTGACTAACCATACAATTGAGAATTGTTTCAAGAATCCCAGGAATCAGAGAGGAAGAAGAGGAAGCTATGGAAGAGGAAGATCAAACAATTTCAATGGCTACAATAACAATTACAACAACACCAATAACCAAGGAGGCTATAGAGGAAGAAGAGATTACAAAAATTACATTAAAGAGCAGACACAAGAGGACTCACTTCTATTGATGAACATGACCATGAAGCAAGGTAAAGCAGATGAACATGTGTTCTATATAGATCCTGGTTGTTCAAATCATGTAGCAAGAAATGTGGCATTATTATTTGACTTGGAGGATCCAAAGAACAAATATGAGGTACAAACAGGAGACAAGGCATTGAGTTGAAAAGATTGGAAATGTGAAGACTCTAGATGGAAATATGAATCTAATGAGTAAGGTATTATATGTACCTACCATAACCAAGAACTTGATAAGTGTTGCACAAATTGTAGAGAAAGGATTGCAGGTAAGGTTCACAAGGAATGGAGCATTTGTTGAAGACCCTCAACAAGGATTCAAGAGGATTGCAAAATGAGAAAAGTTAGGTAGACTCTTTACATTTGAGTTGCAAGATACTATGAACATAGCACTATCCAACTATGGAGGACAAACCTTATAAAATTAGAAATGTGGCACAAAATATTAGCTCACATAGGTGAAAGAAGTTTAAAGCAAATATGCAGGGATCAAAGTGTGCTTGGTCGACCAAATATATCCAAGTAACATATGATATATAAATGCACTGCATGTCAATTTGGGAAGTCTCATAGATAGCCCTTTATGAAGAAAAGCTACATCCATGGTGACCTATTGGAGCTAGTCCACACATATATTTGGGGACCAGCAAGGACCCTTCAATCTTAGGATCAAGGTATTATGTATCCTTCATTGATGATTGCAGCAGATGGACCATTTTGTACTTCATGAAGCACAAGGATGAAGTTTTCAATTGTTTCAAAAAATATCTTGCTCTTGTTGAAAACCAAACAGGGAAAACCTTGAAAAGACTAAGGTTAGATGGAGGGGGAGAATACTTATCCCATGAGTTTGATGTATATCTCCAAGATAGAAGCATCAAAAAAGAAATTACCACCAGGTACACTCCATAACAAAATGGAGTAGCAGAAAGAAGAAATAACACCATTGTGGAGGCAATAAGTTCCATGCTTAATGAGAAGAAACTACCCAACTACCTATGGGCAAAGACTGTGTCTACATCCACTTATCTCATCAATAGGCTCCCATCTAAAACATTGGATGGGATGACACCATATGAAGCTTGGATTGGATGAAGACCTAGCCTAGATCATTGCATAATATTCGGATACATAGCTTATGCACATGTTCCATCACAAATCATAGGTAAATTGGATCCTAAGGCAAAGAACTATGTGTTTATAGGATATGATCTAAATTAAAAAGGGTATAGCTTGTATAATCCAAGTAATAAACAAGCAGAGATGTTGTTTTTTTATGAAAACAAATATTGGTTTGAAGATGATTGAAAAAAATTCAAGCTACCTTATAACCTAGAGTATCCATCAACTTTTGAAGAAGCCAACAAAAAATCAGAGTGGAAAGAAGCAATGGAGGAAGAGATACAAGCACTCCAAGAGAATCAGACTTGGGACCTAGTTCCCAAGAAACAATCCATGAAGATCATTGGATCTAGGTGGATCTATAAGGTAAAAAAGAATTCAAATGGTTGGATCTAGGTGGATCTATAAGGTAAAAAAGAATTCAAATGGTTCAATAAATAGGTATAAAGGAAGGCTTGTGTGTTGGCAGCAGCCAGAGGCATAGAAGATGCGGAAGCATGTAAAGATAGAGCAGGGAGTCAGTTGGATCATTTTGTCAATCAAATATGTTTTATATTACTTTTCAAAACCTCCAATAGTGATTTTCATCACTTTTGTAACATATGTAATATAGAAAAACCCTTTTTGTAATTTATAGCTCCATTTTGTGCAAGCCGAGGAGTCCTTGAGCTTGAGGAGCTTAGGTAGAATGAGCGTAGCAATTTTGGTTATTTTTAGACACCGTTTACCCTTTCAAATAACACCTAGAACCTATTTTTTAACTATGCCGGACACTAGATGTGAAACCGGTCAAAACTAGTCTAGAATCTATAAAAAGAGCTTGAGAGCTCATTTTTGGGGTTAGCTTGTTTGAGTAGAGAAGAGCTTAGAGCTATTTTGAGCTTGTAAGAGTGTTCTTGAGCAATAGAGTTGATTTCTCACCTTCCATTGTGTCTTTGCTTGTCTCTTTGTGGTGTGTGTGCATGTGTGTGTGCATCTCCATGCTTCTCACCTTCACTCTCACTACATCTCATGTTCACGATCTTCATATCACTCCTATCTCTTCCGTGGATTGACATTAAGGAGGTGGAGCTTCTTTGGCATAATTTAGTTAGAGACGGAAGCGCGAACCCAAGGAAAAGAACCATTAGAAGAACCTAGGATGCCTAGAGGGAAATCTGTACTAACCAGAGTACTAATACCAGAGTGGATCCCTCACGACAACAGAAGCATAGAATTGTTTGTTAGTAAAGAGACAGATGAAGCATTTTTGAGGTACAGAACGGAACAACCTAGTGAGGTAGGCATCATCACGATTTATGAATTCAAGGACCCAGATACACCTGGAAAGGTTGTATACCTTGATGAAACTTCAGAAAGAGTATTTGTGGTGCCAGACCACGCTAGAAACACATACACATGGAGAGGCGAATTGGTATTCCCTCCATCACGGACAAACGTAAATGCAAGCCATCAAGGGGCAGTGACATCCTCAACCCATGGTAATCAAAGAGAGAAAAACAAAGATAGACCTGAAGTAAGTTTCAATCATCCCTTAGGGAGAGATAGAACAACCACAGACACCAATAGAGTGGAAAGACAAAGGGAACATGGAATACTACGTGGTAGAGATGATTTTCCTCTACCTAGACCACATGAACATGCAAGAATATTAAGACCCAATCAGTTAGTGAAGTCCATGAAAAACTACTTTGATGGGACAGGAGATCCCTATGATCATGTTGTTGAATTTAAGCAAGTACTTCGAGCAGAGCAAGTAGAAGACATGTTCATGCAATACAACGTGTTTGGACTGGCGTTAAAGAATACCGCTTTAACTTGGTTCCAACCATTGCAACAAAGGCAATTTAGGGATATCCATCACTTTTTAGAGTCATTCATCACGGAATTCTCTAAAAGTGGAATCAGACATGATACGTCTTCATTGATTCATAGTTTCAAACAGATCCCTCAAGAAACAGTTAGACTTGCAGGACGTAGGTTTAGACAATATGTTGAAAGATGCCCAATGCAAGAGCTACCCTCACAGGCCAAGCAAGTATCATTGTTTTTAGATGGCCTCTTGAGCTCTAAGCTACGCTCCTATGTATACTTGAAGGAACCCAGAATGCTAAAGCAGTGTGTAAGAATATTTATAGACATTGAGGACAACCTCGGAGACGAGTTGCAACTCTCAAAGGTCTATAAGGACTCAGATTGTTCATCTCTAGCATCCACAAAATTGTCTAGATCAATAGAAAAGACTTAGCAAAAAAAGTGGCCCAGAAACTAAGAGTTTCTAGTAAACAGATGCCTAGGTTAACAACAAACAAGCGTTGCTACACCTGTGGTGGTGATCATATGGCAAATGTGTGTCCCAATGTAACACAACCACAAGCCAACCCTAGTAGCCAATAGTGTACGATCGAGAGACGATACATGAATCATACGACTCAAGACTGCCCATACAACAATGTAATTCCGGTTTGTCCATGTTATTCCAATTTAGATATCTAGAGGCTTCAAACATAGCTTGTGCTAATTCTACCATGTTCATACAAAGTTTAGTCCTCTCAATTTCTAGATCGGCTTGAGTGTAGTTTTTACTCATTTCAGCTAATTGGGGTCCTTCTTTTATTCTAGCTTGATATGCACGAAAAATCATTTCTAAGTTTTCTCGTATGGGTTCCACTAACACTGATCCTGATTCCTGAGCTAGGTTCTCTTGATTCACTTCCTCTGAAGTCCATTCTAGGATTTTAGCTCTAGATTCCTTGAGACTTCCTTCCAACTCAGTTATCCTTTTACTCCACTTTCTCTTAGTTCTTTCTCTGGAATCTTTCCAAGATTTTATCTTCTTACTACTAGATTCTCGGACTTCACTAGTTTCGACTACTTTCTCTTGATTAAGCTGTTGATTCTGTAAGAGTGCCTGGGCTCTTATTATAGCTTGGATAGGCACGTATGTAGGGTTGGTTCCATCTACATTGTGCACAATACCTATCACGTTGATGGGTGTCACATTTGAAGCATTGGCAAGGTTCTTCGGACAGTCTTTTATGACATGTTCTTTACCACAATCGGCACAAAAGCCTTGTATGTTATAGTACTGTGACTGTCCTACTATCGGAGGATGTGGAAAATCCTTTATGAAATGATCTCCTTGGCACCTAAAGCATGGTCCTCTAGGGCCCTGGGGTCTTAGTTGTCTCTGTTGGGGTCATGGATTCGGGTTTGTATACATCACGTTAGCATAGTCTGGCTCCCAACTAGGCTCCACTGGTGGACTATCGTATTGATATGTTTCCACACATTTTGGTGACTCTGTGTAATATGCGGGTGGACTATCTACATGAGTAGAATCAAAACTGTTTGAGTTTGGGTCACTGCACTAAGGCCCTATTTAGGTTTTCTTCTGCAGCAGTGTATTTTACTGATATGACATTAGCTGGTGGGGGTGGCTCCTGAGCTAAAACAGGTTGAGGTCTCTGTTGAGCCTGATAGGGATAGTTTTGAGGAGGCCTCACTTAATCGATAGCAAAGAGAAAAAGAATCAACATAGGAACCCTAATGTCTCAGAGACACAGGAAAGGAATGCGCCATCCCTGTCTCAAGTTCCCAATACAGAGAGTCAAGACAACCTGTCTTCCATACATAGATATTCACATGAATTTCTGAGAGAAATCCAAGAAGAGAAGTGGATAAAAGAACAAGGAACTCATCCTCCTATTCAAGAAACAGACGACTTGCAAGAGCAATTTCCCCAAGACATTCCCTCTATCTATGATGAAGGAGAGGAAGAACAACTGAGGGAACACAGAGGATTTGAATCTAATTCTTTACAAGAATTACCTCAGTTCACAGGACCTTGGGAAGCTAAGTCTATTAGCATGTGAGCACCCACAATAATAGTGAGGAATGAAGAATCAGTGATCCCTAGAAACACGGAAGTGGTAAAGAACACTAAAGTGCAATGTCACCTCACTCTAGAGGAATTGTTCAAGGTTAAACCAAAATTGTGGAAACATGTAGCAAATCAATTCCCTGAGCTTGCTACTACTCCCTCACAGATAGGATCACATAAGAAAGTACCAGAAATACCAGTAGAAAGGATTGGAGATGTAAGTGAAGGAGAGGAAGGTAACACTTATCTTCCAATAACCCATCAAGGCTACACCATGAAAGCCATCTTAGATTCAGGAGCCGGAGTAGCCATCGCTACCACTGCTTTATGGAAACGTTGGGGTAAGCCAGCATTGAGACCTACCAGGATGAAGCTACAAATGGCTGATGGACACATAGAGGGACCATTAGGCTTACTAGAAGGCATATCTCTCACCACTTGTGGTGTGGAGTTTGAGCATACTTTTGCCATTTCTGACTTTGCGAAAAATCATGCTTACGAGATGATTTTAGGACGACCCTTCATGCATCAGTTGCAAATCGTACATGATTGGGGAACTAATTATTTGTACTTGCAACATTTAGGAGTGACTACTAAAGTCAATCTTAAAGATTATTCGCATCGAGACATACCCCCGATACAATGGAATACCATCCATAAGACACAGGTAGAAACGGAATCTATACACTCGTTAGAATCAGACCCCTCATGGTTGCACGAGGACACTCATTTATGGATGTGTAAAGTAGCCAAACAAGAGGAAGAACGGCTAGAAGCTAGGACCTTAGGTTCAGAACAACATCCACAAAGCCTTCAGGACCCAGCTTACACACCTGTAGTATTTCCAGACGAAGAATTCGAACCCCATGGTTGGGCAAAAATCCTAGCAACCATGGACGTAGCCATCAATGAAGAACAATGGACACCCCACTATGATGAGGATGGCTATGACATCTCAGTTTTCACGATAGAGCCAATCATGTGCGATTCAATTCTAGAAGAATGTGAACCTAGCACTGATGCATTTGAGGATGCGAGTGATTTTGATTTAGAGTCAATTATAATGGACCCACCCTTTGCATCAGAAGAAGAATATTTCTACGAAGTAGAAGCTCACCCTCAGAGCCACACAGAAATAATGAATGACGTGAGGCTAGCCACAAATGTGACTACCAAGAGTGAAGGTAAGAAAAGAAAGAAGAAAGAAACCATGTCAGAAGAAGAAGGATCAATGTTTGAGGTTCCGAAAAACTTCAAGAAATATAAGATAGAAGATAGAAGAATAATGGTACGAATTCCTAACAGAAAAGCTGAGGTTGGAGAAGTATATGATAATCGAGAGAAAACCAAAAAAATCATAGGAGCCATAGAAGGAGACGAAGAGAAATGTACCTACATAGGGCATGATTTGACAAAAGAAGAAGAAGAAGAAGAGTTAGTAGCCCTCTTGCGAGAATATAGAGACGTGTTTGCTTGGAGTTATAAAGACTTGAAAGGAGTAGACCCACATATATGTTCCCATAGAATCCCCATGACTCTAGATGCAAAACCTACGAAACAGAAACTGTATACGTACAATGATAACTACGCTGCGAAGATTAAAGAAGAAATCGATCGTTTGATAGAAGCAGGATTCATTTACGAAATTGAGCATACTGAATGGGTATCCTCCATTGTGGTTGTGCCCAAGAAGAATGGAAAATTGTGTGTGTGTATTAACCTTAAAAAAGTTAATGCTACCACAATTAGAGACAGTTATCCTCTTCCTATGACAGAACACTTATTGGAAAGAGTTGCGGGCAAGGACGTTTACAGCTTTCTTGATGGTTTTTCAGGCTATAATCAAGTAGCCATTGCTCCAGAAGATCAACACAAGATGGCTTTTGCCACTTAATGGGGCATATTTGCATTTCGTGTGATGCCATTTGGCTTAAAAAATGCACCCGCCACTTTCCAGCGACTCATGTGTCATGTTTTTAAGGAATTCTTATGCAAGAATTTGGAAGTTTATGTCGATGACCTATGTGCACATTCGAATATGAGACAGACGCATATCCTAGAGTTGAGACAAGTATTTGACAAATGTCGAGAATATCAGGTTTGTTTGAACCCAAAAAGTGTGTTTTCATGGTCAGACAAGGCAAAATTCTAGGAATGGAATTTCGACAGATAAAGAGAAGGTGAAAGTAATTGCAGATCTACCTAGGCCAAATAACGTAAAAGAAGTACAAGCATTTATGGGACATTGTGGTTATTACAGACGATTCATATACATGTATGCAATCATAGCCAAGCCTCTGTACTGTCTTTTAACCAAGTTTGAATGGATAGACGAATGTGAGAATTCATTCAATGAACTTAAACGACATTTGTGCTCAGCACCTATATTGACAACCCGAGATTGGAGTAAGCCATTCCATGTACATGTGGATGCATCCAATTATGTCATAGAATGTGTGTTAGCACAACCCACGAATGAATGGAATATAGACCTCCCCATAGCATACACGAGCGGACAATTGAATGCAGCAGAAAGAAATTACACCACTACGGAACGAGAAGGATTAGGAATGATCTACGTAGTGAAGAAATTCAGACATTATTTGTTGGCAAACAAGTTCAAATTCTTTAGAGATCATCAAGCATTACTCTACTTAGTCAACAAACCATGTAATACAGGACGATTAATATGTTGGTTTCTATTACTCATGGAGTATGACTTTGAGGTGGTAGTTAGGAAAGGAAAGACACATATTAGAGCTGACCACCTTTCAAGATTAACCTTAGGAGAAGCTCCTCAAGGGATAGAGGATGAATTACCCTATGCATATTTGTTTAACCTTGAGATAGCACCAGAATGGGCTAAGCCGATAGTCCCTATTCTAACATATGGACCTAAGAATCCTAGGATCAAGATCAATGAAGGAGAAATTACCAAGTCTCAAAGATACCAAATAATAGCAGGAAGTATCTATAAACAAGATAATCAAAAGATTCTTGCTTGTTGTGTAGATGAATCAGAACATGCAAATTGGTTGCAATTAGCACATGTAGGTGCATTAAAGCAACATCATTCGAAACATCGTACATTGCAGACTCTGCATAGACTAGGAGTATATTGGCCTTCTATGGAAGCAGATGTCTACAAGTTGTGTAAAGAATGCCATGATTGTTGTGAAAGACCACAGTAGAGTGCTACATTATATCATGCGTCTCTCACACCAGAATGGAGTGAACCCTTAGTGACGTACTTGAGGATGAAAACATTCCCTCAAGGAATGACCGTAGCACGACAACGAAGTCTAGAGCAGGAAGCTCAAGACTGTGCACTCATTGGCGACAATCTATACAAACGAGGACGAGATGGATATCTAAGACAGTGTGTTCATGAAAGCGACTATTTGAGCGTACTAGCGACTTGTTGGCATACAAAGCAACAGAGGAGTCATGCACAATACGGCAACAAGGCCAGATCATTTTTCCCCATGGATTATGTACAACTCAAGTGATTTTAATCACTACACAAACATTGTAAATCCCGTTTTTGGTAGAATAGACTCCATTTTGTGCAAGCCGAGGAGTCCTCGAGCTTGAGGAGTATTAGAAGTACCATCGTACCAAATTTCATAATTTTTAGACTTCGTCTGAGCTCTCAAATAAGCCCTGGAACCTAATTTTTAACTAGGCCGGACACTAGGTCTGGACAGGGCCAAAGCTAGTCAAAAACTATAAAAAGAGCTAGAGAGCTCATTTTTGAGGTTAGATTGTAATTGAAACGAACTTGTAAGAGCTTGTGAAAGTAATCTAAAGCACTCCATTGATTCTCTCTCTTTGTCTTGCCGTGTGTGCGCGTGTGTGTGTATGTGTGTGCATGCTTATGTGCTTCTCACTCACGCACTTGTGTCGCCACTTGCTCGAGGTCTTCATACCATCCTCACGTCTTCCCAGATTGACATTAAAGGAGGTGCTACTCATCACTGAGCTACACCAATTTTTGGCGCCGTTGCCGGGGATCGAGCTTTGAGGACGAGCGTGTGATGGTAAGACGTAGAGTTGACGCGTTGGAGTCGTAGGTATTTTCTTCACTCTCATCGGTTTCTTTTACTTTCTTCACCATCTCTATCATCATCATCATCATCTCCCACGCCCACCTCCATCATCGCGAAAATTTCAGTTTTTTGACTATATCCCCATCTCCACCTCATTTCCCTCATTTCACTTGTGAGAGAGCGAGAGAGCGAATTTGCATGCGCTGTTTTTTGCATGTTTCTTGAGCTATTTTGCAGGTTTTTTGCTGTACCATCATCCCCAGCAGTGTGCGCAGGTACGACAGGCTCTGCACAGGTCCCGGGACGACAACCTCTGTCTATCGCGACAGACAGAAAATCTCAACATTTTGTGAATGCATGATTAGCACTGTAACCTACACCTTGAGGGCACTCTAGATCACTAGAAGTTTTTCAAAAATTTGCGTTTTTTCAGTCTATCGCGACAGACACCGTCTATCGCGACAGACACTGTCTATCGCGACAGACACCGTCTATCGCGACAGACAGAGACCCACGACAGACAGCGTCTATCGCGACAGACACCGTCTATCGCGACAGACAGAAATCCGCGACAGATACCGTCTATCGCGACAGACAGAATTTCACGACAGACACTGTCTATCGCGACAGACACCGTCTATCGCGACAGACAGAATTTCACGACAGACACTGTCTATCGCGACAGACACCGTCTATCGCGACAGACAGAATTTCGCGACAGACACCGTCTATCGCGACAGACAGAATTTCACGACAGACACTGTCTATCGCGACAGACACCGTCTATCGCGACAGACAGAATTTCACGACAGATAGCGTCTATCGCGACAGACACACACCGTCTATCGCGACAGACAGAATTTCATGACAGATACCGTCTATCGCGACAGACACCGTCTATCGCGACAGACAGCCCCCCACGATAGATTGTGTCTATCGCGACAGACACCGTCTATCGCGATAGACAGGCATTTTCGGCAAAAATTTAAGGAGTGAATTTTTGGAAATTTAGGCTAAATTTTGGGCATATTTGCACTTTCATGTACTCACATACTTACGAAGGCCTTAGAAAATGCATTAAAACCCCCGAAAGGTTCTGTCTGTCTAGCAACCCCCTAAACCCTGAACGGTCATAACTTTAGCATACGAAATCCATTTCCTGAGCTCAAGGGCTTGAGGAAATTTCTGGCAATACAAAAGGGGGAACAAGGGTCATTAAAAAAGTGTCTGAAATAAATTGTCTGTCAATTGAAAGGTCTACTTGGAACTAACCTTGGGATTTATGCAGGCCTATTGAGAAGCAAGTGAGAGTATCCAAGCAAGGGTGTTGCGCACGCTTGAGAATCAACTTCTCGAGCCCTAAAGAGCAAGGTTCGGCAAGAAAGGTCGGAATATTCTCAACTCCTCTTCGTCAATTCCTAGCTTAGGCTAAGAACGATTAGAAGTAGGAGTAAGTCAGGGCGACGATAGGCCACTATCAAGTCGAAGACTACCTAAAAACTCAAGTTCAAGCTAAAAACTTAATCTCTGTACTGTCGACAACATAAAGGAAAGAACCTATCGTGGAACGATCAACCTGAAAGTACAAAGAACATTCAAGTATTCCTGACGACGAAATATCAGATAAGACCTTACACACGAGGAATAACTAAAAAGAATCAAGTGACTGGTACCAATTGATCGGCAACGAGGTTGTACTCTGGGCAAGGAATTGGGCTACTTAGATAGGCATATGAACCTTAGATCAGGACGACACCTAGTAAGAGAGAGACAAAGCCTTAGGTCTTCAGAGGCTAGTGTCAATCACACTGCAAGGTCTTGGGCTCAACAGTTGAGTCACCACTCTCATTACCCTAGCTCTGATACCAGTGAATCAGAGATGTCTCAAGGCATGGACAGACCTACGGGAAGTTCAGGGGTGCCTTACTTGTACAGGGTAGAAGGCCCTTACAAAACACAGTTGGAATACCTTAGGACCAACCGATTAGGTGCTAGCATCTATGAGGACGGCCTAGGAAGATCCGTGGTCCAGATTAAAAACCCTGACCAATCCATAGGACTAGAGCACCCAGCTGTCAAGTTTGAAAACGGTGCATACCTGGACAAGGAAGGAACCATATACGTGGTCACCAGTCATCCAGATAGGACAGATGAATTTGGAAATGTAATTTCAGAAGCGGACTTAGGTGACTTGGAACAAGGAAACATGGGAGTGGAACCGAGAACCCCTCGAGGTAAGTCAGTTCTCACTAGGATTATCACGCCTGAGTGGGTCCCCTAAGATAACAAGTGCATAGATTTGCTTCTCAATCGAGAAACGGACGAAGCCTTTTGGAGGTATAAACCGGATCACCCAACTGATATAGGAACAATCATGATCTATGAGTTTAAGGATCCGGATAGCCCAGGTAGGGTGACCTACTTAGACCACACTTCGGAGAGGATCTTTGTGGTGACAGAAAATGATAGGCATGCTTACACTTGGAAGGGCGAATTCATTTTCCCCCAACCAAGATCAAATGTATCCTATGGTCACCCTGGAGCTGGAACATCCCAGGCTCATGGTATGCAAAGAGATAGAAGTAAAGATAGACCAGAAGTAAGTTTTGCCAATCCAGTGGGCAGAGAAAGAACGAGAACGGAGACGAATAGGGTAGAACCTGAGATGCTTAGAGCCCACAGGAACCAAAGAAATGTAGATGGATTCCCTCTACCGAGGCCTAGAGAGCACACAAGAACTTTGAGACCCACCCAGCTAGTTAAGTCCATGAAGAATTACTTTGACGGTACAGGAGATCCCTATGATCATGTGGCGGAGTTCAAGCAAGTCTTGAGAGCTGAACAAGTTGAGGATCTATTCACGCAGTACAATGCCTTCGGTCTAACCCTGAGGAATACGGCACTTACATGGTTTCAGCCATTGGATGAGCGCCAGTTCAGGAGCATAGACCAACTCCTAGAAGCATTTATTATTGAGTTCTCCAAGAGTGGCATAAGGCACAACACCTCCTCACTGATTCACAGCTTCAAACAAACCCCTCAAGAGACTGTGAGACTTGCAGGAAGAAGATTTAGACAATATCTTGAAAGGTGCCCTATTTCGGAGCTACCCACATCTGCTAAACAAGTAGCCTTATTCCTTGACGGATTGTTGAGTCCAAAATTGAGATCCTACGTGTATCTGAAAGACCCTAGGACTATAGAAGAGTGTGTAGGTATGTGCATTGACATTGAAGATAACCTAGGAGAAGAGCTAGAGCTGTCCAAAATTTACAAAGATTCAGATAGTGCATCTAGTCAATCTTCCACACAAGCCACATCAATTGAGGAACTTGCCGAAAAAGTAGCTCAGAAATTAGGTGTAACTAGCAAACAAATCCCAAGGTTTGCCCCTGTGAAAAGATGCTATACATGCTATCTAGGCAGGTAAGACCTCCATTCCCAAGAGGACCGTGCTACAGATGCCAAGGAGATCACCTCATTCGTGATTGTCCCTTGCCTCCACCTACACAACCTCAGTCAGTGACGATCCAAGGCTTCTGCCAAGATTGTGGAAAAGAGCATCTCTTACGAGATTGCCCAAAGAACCCCAATAATATGCCAAAAATCACGCCCATCAATGTTATTGAGTTAGTGGTAGATTCCAGCGGAAGTGTGACTTCCACTGCACCCGTACAGGTAGTCACGAGAGCTCAAGCAGTGAAGCAAAACCAAGGGGTAGGCAAGGAAAAGAGCCCAGACACTAGCGATACTGAGAGCCAAAATAAAAAGAGAACAAGAGCTTGGAGAGATAGCCGCGAACGCATGAAAAGGCAATGGGCAAAGAAGATGAGTGAACTTGAGGAAAGTCTACGAGAAACCAAGGCTAAAATCATAGAGATCACATCTCAACCGCACTCTCACACATTCCCACCGCTACCATCCCCATCACTCTCCATCCCTCCACCCTCTAAGACACCCCACGTAACCCACCCACCACCCCAAACAGGATCAGTATTAGCTGATCCCACTCCCGAAGACATAGACATGATGCTTAAGGCATATCAGGCCAGAATCCAAGAAGGGCCAAACGTCACAGATCATGACAAGTGCTATCCTAGAGCTGACCTAGAGATAGAAAGAACCAAACTGTGCGCGAAAATGGTCGCATTGGCTCAGACTATGTTTGAAGCCAGTCGCCTTTTCAATTACTCGGGCTCAGCCAAAACGCAATTACACTTGGATGGATTCCTAGAGAAATTAGAGAGGCTAATTGCACAGTCAGAAAAGGAACCTACCCCTCAAAGAAAGGAAAGGGCAAGAGAACGGATAAGCGAGCCTCTTCAGGAAGCCCATGTGCCTCCTCAAGAAGCTTATCTTTCCCCCCAAAAGGCAGATGAGCCTCCCGCGAAAGCTCATGTACCTCCACAGGTTGCCTACACTCCTTCTCAGGGAGCGTATGAGCCTGTCCGGAAAAGTAATAGAATGAGTAACCCTCCCCAGGGAGCTTGCGCTCCAGCCATCCGTGAGAACGAGGAGAGAGCCAACGATAGAATAAGCCCTCCTTCCCAGGTTGCTTATGCGCCTAATTCTACGGAGCCAGACACTTCTTCTTCTATGAATCGGTTTGCACCAGACTTCCTACGAGAGATTCAAGAAGACAAATGGGATGACGAAAGTGAAGTCGCCCCTCCCTTTGAACTTGTGGATGATGCACACGACCAATTCCCACAAGACATCCCATCTATTTACGGGGACCATGAGAGTACTCAGTCTCATGAGAGATTGGACTTTGAGTCTAATTCCATACAAGAGCTACCCCACTTCACAGGTCCATGGGAAGCAAAGTCCACATGTATGAGAGCACCCACAGTCATGGTAAGGAACGACGACTCAGTCATACCTAGGAACACAGAGGTAGTGAAGAACACTAACGTGCAGTGTAATCTCAAGTTAGAAGAGCTACTCAAGGTTAGACCTGAATTATGGAAACATGTAGCCAAACAAGTACCAGAGATAGCAAAATCTCGTTCCCAGGTAGGATCCCATAGGACAGTGCCAGAAATTCCCTTGGATAAGATAGGAGATATGTGTGAAGGTGAAGAAGGGAACACCTATCTTCCCATCACCTACCAGGAATACACCACCAAGGCGATTTTGGACTCAGGTGCAGGAGTTGCAATTGCCACCACCTCCTTATGGAAGCGTTGGGGCAAGCCAGCACTCAGACCAACGAGGATGAAATTGCAAATGGCCGATGGTCACATAGAGAGACCCTTAGGATTGCTAGAAGGAATAACTCTCACCACTTGTGGTGTCGAGTTTGAACATAGTTTTGCTATATGTGACTTCAGCAAAAATCATGCCTATGAAATGATTTTGGGAAGACCATTCATGCGACAGTTGCAAGTGGTACAGGATTGGGGAACCAATTCTTTGTACCTGCAGCACTTGGGTGTTACAACCAAAGTTAATCTCAAGGATTATTCTCATAGAGATGTCCCTCCTATCCAGTGGAATCCCATCCATAGAGCCAAAGATGATACGGAATCGATGCATTCCATAGGATTTTGATCCTCTTGGATGCATGAAGACACCCACTTATGGATGTGCAAAGTAGCAGTAGAGGAAGAGAAGAGAGAAAAGGCCAGAGAAATAGGTGCAAACGAAACCCATAGACCCATTCAAGACCCAGCCTATGCACCTGTAGTTTTTCCTGATGAGGAATTCGAACCCCATGGCTGGGCAGAAATTTTAGCAACAATGGATGTAGCCATCAATGAAGAACAATGGACACCTCACTGTGATGAGGATGGCTATGATATTTCAGTCTTCTCCATAGAGCCAATCATGGGAGAGGCAGTTCTAGAAGAATGCGAACCTAGCCCTGATGCATTTGAGGATGCAAGTGACTCCGATCTGGAGTCAATCATTATGGACCCACCATTTGCATCAGATGAAGAATACTTCCATGAGGTAGAATTTCAAACCCAGAGGCATGGAGAACTGACAAATGACGTAAGATTAGCAACACATGTGAGCCCGAAGGAAGAAGGGAAGAAGCGAAAGAAGAGAGAAGCCTCACCAGAAGAGGAAGAATCTTTGTTTGAGGTCCCCGAAAATTTTAAGAAGTATGAGATAGATGACAGGAGAGTCATGATAAGAATGCCTAAAAGAGAGGCACAAGCAGGAGAGGCCTATGATAACAAAGAAACTACCAAGAAAATTGTAGTGGCCATAGAAGAAGGAGAGGAGAGATGCACGTATATAGGCCATGACCTGACAGAAGAAGAAGAGCACGAATTGATGGCCTTGCTAAGAGAATACAGAGATGTATTCGCTTGGAGTTACAAGGATTTGAAAGGGGTTGACCGGGACATATGCTCGCACAGCATCCCCATGACCTCAGACGCCAAACCCTCTAAGCAAAAGCCTTATACATATAATGATAATTACACTGCTAAGATCAAGGAAGAGATAGATAGATTGGTCGAAGCTGGATTTATCTATGAAATTGAGCACACCGAATGGGTATCCCCCATCGTGGTGGTGCCCAAGAAGAATGGCAAACTGCGTGTGTGCATTAACTTGAAAAAGGTTAATGCCGCCACGATTCGAGATAACTATCCGCTTCCCATCACAGAACATCTCTTAGAAAGAGTGGCAGGCAAGGAAGTGTACAGCTTCCTCGATGGATTTTCGGGCTACAATCAAGTAGCCATAGCTCCAGAGGATCAGCATAAGACAGCCTTTGCCACAGAATGGGGCATTTTTGCTTTTAGAGTAATGCCATTTGGGCTTACCAATGCACCAGCTACCTTCCAGAGGCTGATGTGCCATGTGTTTAAGGAGTTCCTGAGGAAGAGTTTAGAAGTCTATGTTGATGATCTTTGTCCTCATTCCAACATTAGACAAACCCATATCCCTGAACTCAGACAAATCTTTGACAAATGTAGAGAATATCAAGTCTGCCTGAACCCAGAAAAGTGTGTGTTTATGGTAAGGCAAGGTAAGATTCTAGGACACATAGTGTCAAAGAATGGCATATCTACCGACGAAGAAAAAGTGAGAGCCATAGCAGAGCTACCTAGGCCAAAGAGTGTCAAGGAAGTACAAGCTTTCATGGGGCATTGTGGTTATTATCGACGATTTATACACATGTATGCCGTCATTGCAAAGCCCATGTACGGACTTCTGACAAACTTTGAGTGGACGGATGAATGTGAGAATTCCTTCCAAGAGCTTAAACGAAGATTATGTTCAGCACCAATCTTGACCACACCAGATTGGAATAAGCCATTCCATGTTCATGTGGATGCATCCAATTATGCTATTGGATGTGTGCTTGCACAACCTACCGGTGAAGGTAATATGGATCTTCCAATTGCCTATGCCAGTAGACAGTTGAATGCGGCTGAACGGAATTACACCACTACAGAGCGCGAAGGATTAGGCATGGTATATGCAGTCAAGAAATTTAGGCACTATTTGCTTGCAAATAAGTTTAAATTTTTTACTGATCATCAGGCATTGTTATATCTCGTAAACAAGCCATGCAATACAGGAAGATTAGTGAGATGGTTTCTCTTGCTAATGGAATATGATTTTGAGGTTGTGGTAAGAAAGGGTAGGACTCACTTGAGAGCAGATCACCTCTCTAGGCTCACATCAGGAGAAGCCCCACAAGGAGTGTCAGATGACCTTCCTGATGCTTACTTGTTTAATTTGGAAGTTATACCGCAGTGGGCTAAGCCATTGGTACCAGTATTGACCTACGGGCCTAATCATCCAGTCATAAACACACGGAATAGAGAGGTTGTAAAAGCCCAGAAGTACCACATCATGGCAGGAAGCATGTACAAGCACACAGATCAAGGGATCTTGGCTTGTTGCGTAGAAGAGGATGAGTACGCTAAATGGTTGCAATTAGCACATGTAGGTGCGTTAGAGCAACACCATTCAAAGCAACGAACTTTACAGACTCTAAAGAGATTCGGAGTGCATTGGCCAACTATGGAAGCGGATGTCCAAAAGTTGTGCAAGGAATTCCCAATCTGTTGCACTAAACCACCAGTGGAACATGCCACTCTTTATCAAGTATCCATTGTGCCAGATTGGAGGGAACCACTAGTATCATTCCTGAGGACAAACACATTCCCTCCAGACATGACTCTGGCTAGGAAAAGGAGTTTAGAACAAGAAGCCTTGGATTACTCACTCAGATGCCAAACCCTCTAAGCAAAAGCCTTATACATATAATGATAATTACGCTGCTAAGATCAAGGAAGAGATAGATAGACTGGTTGAAGCTGGATTTATCTATGAAATTGAGCACACTGAATGGGTATCCCCCATCGTAGTGGTGCCCAAGAAGAATGGCAAACTGCGCGTGTGCATTAACTTGAAAAAGGTTAATGCAGCCACAATTTGAGATAACTATCCGCTTCCCATCACAGAACATCTCTTAGAAAGGGTGGCAGGCAAGGAAGTGTACAGCTTCCTTGATGGATTTTCAGGCTACAATCAAGTAGCCATAGCTCCAGAGGATCAGCATAAGACAGCCTTTGCCACAGAGTGGGGCATTTTCGCTTTTAGAGTAATGCCATTTGGGCTTACCAATGCACCAGCCACCTTCCAGAGGCTGATGTGCCATGTGTTTAAGGAGTTCCTGAGGAAGAGTTTAGAAGTCTATGTTGATGATCTCTGTGCTCATTCTAATGTTCGACAAACCCATATTCCTGAACTCAAACAAATCTTTGACAAATGTAGAGAGTACCAAGTCTGCCTGAACCCAGAAAAGTGTGTTTTTATGGTCAGGCAAGGTAAAATTCTAGGACACATAGTGTCAAAGAATGGCATATCTACTGACGAAGAGAAAGTGAGAGCCATAGCAGAGCTACCTAGGCCAAAGAATGTCAAGGAAGTACAAGCTTTCATGGGGCATTGTGGTTATTATCGACGATTTATACACATGTATGTTGTCATTGCAAAGCCCATGTACGGACTTCTGACAAACTTTGAGTGGACGGATGAATGTGAGAATTCCTTCCAAGAGCTTAAACGAAGATTATGTTCAGCACCAATCTTGACCACACCAGATTGGAATAAGCCATTCCATGTTCATGTTGATGCATCCAATTATGCTATTGGATGTGTGCTTACACAACCTACTGGTGAAGGTAATATGGATCTTCCAATTGCCTATGCCAGTAGACAATTGAATGCGGCTGAACGGAACTACACCACCACGGAGCGAGAAGGATTAGGCATGGTATATGCAGTTAAGAAATTTAGACACTATTTGCTTGCAAATAAGTTTAAATTTTTTACTGATCATCAGGCTTTGTTATATCTTGTAAACAAGCCATGCAATACAGGAAGATTAGTAAGATGGTTTCTCTTGCTAATGGAATATGATTTTGAGGTTGTGGTAAGAAAAGGTAGGACTCACTTGAGAGCAGATCATCTCTCTAGGCTCACATCGGGAGAAGCCCCACAAGGAGTGCCAGATGACCTACCTGATGCTTACTTGTTTAATTTGGAAGTTGTACCGCAGTGGGCCAAGCCATTGGTACCAGTATTGACATACGGGCCTAATCATCCCGTGATAAACACACGGAATAGGGAGGTGGTAAAAGCCCAAAAGTACCACATCATGGCAGGAAGTATGTACAAGCACACAGATCAAGGGATCTTGGCTTGTTGCGTAGAAGAGGATGAGTATGCTAAATGGTTGCAATTAGCACATGTAGGTGCACTAGAGCGACACCATTCAAAGCAACGAACTTTACAGACTCTAAAGAGACTCGGAGTACATTGGCCAACTATGGAAGCGGATGTACAAAAGTTGTGCAAGGAATGCCCAATCTGTTGTACTAAACCACCTGTGGAACATGCCACTCTTTATCAAGTATCCATTGTGCCAGATTGGAGCGAACCACTAGTATCATTCCTGAGGACAAACACATTCCCTCCAGACATGACTCTGGCGAGGGAAAGGAGTTTAGAACAAGAAGCCTTGGATTACTCACTCATTGGTGATAATCTATACAAACGCGGTAAGGATGGTTACCTGAGACTGTGTGTCCATGAGAGTGAATATCTTAAGATCTTGGAAACTGCTCACCAAGGTGTAGCAGGAGGACACTTTGGACCAGATCGGGTAATCAAGGCAATACTATTTGCGGGCTTCTGGTGGCCTACACTTCACATGGATGCACATACCTATGTGAAACGATGTGATGTCTGTCAAAGGACTCAGTATCCTATACGCAAAGATGAGATGCCACTGAAACCTATGATGGGTGGACGTGCATTCTCTAAGTGGGGAATAGACTTCGTAGGTCCTATTAATCCCCCAGCCAAAGGTTCTCATGCGGAATACATCATTGTAGCAACAGATTATCTCACCAAGTGGGTTGAGGTAAAAGCTACAACCAAGAACGATGCTCAAACAACTGCCAAATTCTTGTTTGAGAATGTATTCACAAGATACGGGCTACCTATAGAGCTTGTAAGGGATAGAGGCACTCATTTCTTGAATGAAGTGATTGAAAATCTACTCCAAGAATTCTTGGTAATACACAAGAAGTCTGCCCCTTATCACCCTCAAGCTAATGGACAAGCTGAGAGCACTAATAAGATTTTATGCAATGTACTGACGAAATTAGTGAACACTAAACGCTCTGATTGGGACAAACAGCTACACCATGCTGTTTGGGCATATCGAGTGGCCTACAAAACGGTACTCCAAGCCACTCCCTTTCAGATGGTATTTGGCCAAAATGTTGTGCTACCCTTGGACTTCCTGATCCCTACATTGAGAGTAGCACAAGAGCACGAATGGACAGGTCATGAGCTCTCCTCTAGGATCTTTGACCTTGAACGATTAGGAGAAACAAAACTGAGAGCCGCTGCAGGGATATATGCAGCCAAGAAGAGACAGAAGGCATACTTTGATGCCCACGTGAAGGATAAAGGCTTGAAAGCAGGAGATCTAGTCTTAGTCTATACACTAAAACAACACGCGAGGAAGCTAGAAAAGAGAGGCTACGGACCTATGATCATCAATAGGATCTCCACGAGCGGAGCAGTGCAACTAGCCACGTTAGAGGGTGATGTTCTCCCAAATTATATTAGCGGTTGCAGAGTCAAGTTGTATCAGGAACCCCTCACGGAGGAAATGCTCAGTCGACTCAACACTGCCAAGAAACGCAAAGAGGAAGAAAAGAGAATTAGAGAAGAAGCTCAGGCAGAAGCTTTAGAACGCATTAGAAGGATGAAATTACGTAGGCAAGGTAGAGAGCAGCCTAGGACAAATGACTATGCAGATCAAGGATATCATATGGCAATGTGTGCAGTTGCAGAAACCAGCTCACCTAGGATAACTGATCGACGTCCTTTCGTAACCCTAGATATAGGACAAGAAAAGAGTGCAAGGACTGTAAAAGCCTTGATTGACTCAGGTGCAGCCGCTAGTGCTGTTAGAGTGTCTTACTGTCAAGAGTTACAGTTAACTGTCAATCCTGTAGAAGCATATCTCATAGGATTGGGAGGCGTGGAAACCCCTTGCATGGGCGAGGTGGAACTTCCCCTCTACATTCATGATGAAGCAATGACAGTTAAAGCACTAGTGTGTCAAGATGAGGATCTCACTGAACCTCTTGTCTTGGGTCAAGACTGGATCTATGACCAAGCAGTCAACTTAAACCTAAGAAGTGGGCTTCTTCAGGTTTGGGTCAATCATAGTCGAGTTACAGTAGAATTAGACAATGGAGCACTCAAGGAACTAGGAAAGGCACAGACTCCTGGTCCTTCCAGGGGTGCACATGAAGTTGACCATGCTGTTCTTGTCCAAAACTATGTGTTGCAGAGGAAGGATATTCGCAAAAAAGGAGTCCGGGATGCAAAGGAATTCCCTTCTTTTCCAAAGGCCAGAAGAAGGCAACAACCCAAGGTGGATCACAGGCCGAAGAAGCAGAGTACTACCTATGTCGGGGATCCAAAGTACCTGCGCAGCAAAATGTCCCAGCAAGTGAAACAAGTGTGGGTGCGGAAAGGCGAACACCCGGTTGCACTCAAGCCAACCACACGAGCAAAGCCTCTTATTAGTAACAAACAACACGACACTAATAAGAAGTCTTTCGGAAATTCTTCTACTAACGTGAAATATATTTGGGTGCCCAAGAAGTCGATGAAGGCTAGCCCACAATCAAGACAAATTTGGGTGCCTAAGGCTTGCTTGATGGCACAAGGAGCTACGCCGAGGCCACAGCCTAAACAGCATAACGCAGCTACGCATACTGCTAGTATTCACTCGTTCTCAACGCTCATGAACACACCAAGACCCAAGAGCGTGCATGTAATTAATTGTAAATGGGTCCCAAAAAGGCCTTGTTTTCAAACCACGACATCGAGAAAGCTCTCTAGAGCCTCTCCGAAACCGAAGGCAAAGCCCATTCACTGCATTTGGCAGCCTAGGGCCTGTAATAAACCCCCCGACCCCAATTTGTACATTCATACCCACTTACTAACTGCAGTAGTCTCCTAGGAAATACAAACATTAACTACACTCACTGTCTTCGTGCACTTACTAACCACTAACTCACCATCTACCTCATGTTAATGTTGTAACGGGGACAACACCGGATTTATTTTGTCCATTACGATGTTAACACATGATTCTATATTCTCACAGAATCAGAAAGCAAGAAGAAAAATGGCAGAAGCGACAGGTTCGGGCTCACAAGTAGGGATACTTACTGCAGGAATTGATGTGGATAGCCTACCTGTGGACGTGCCCCCGACTGAACGGCCAGTGGAGATGCAACACCTTCAGCAAATCCCGGTGCCAGACCCACCTACAGGGATCACGGAAAGAGTCCATGCCAATTCTCATTGGTTCAATGGCATGCCCGGTCCATTAGGAGAGGCCAAGTATATCTGGGAGTCTAAATGCGAGTATGACAGATCATGGGTGAGATTCCAATTTTTCTCCAAAGAGTTTGAGACTTTACAGAACACCGAAGATCTCCAGACCATATGGCAACGAGCAGGGTTGGCGGAATATTTTGAAGCCCCACTACCTAAACCCGATCTCCTCCGATGTTACTATTTGGTCTCCACATTACAAGCTAATGAAGATAAGGACCAACCCGGATCATTTGTTCTCCCCTCATTGCTGGGCAACAACGAGTTGAAGAGGTTTGAACTTACTGTGGAGTTGGTAAGCGACGCTTTAAATATGCATGGCACGCACGTGCCCTCAGAAAAGGATGCTCTCGTTCCCACCAATATGAAGGACAGGAAACTAGTGAAGCTGAAAGACATGGCAGCACTCACCCCAAATGTGTCTATCCCTCTCCGCATGTGCATGCAACATTTCGCCTTCCCCGGCCAAGACCGATTCACGCAACCACACAAGAAGATCTGGTTTGCTCTCTACTTGGCGGAAGCAGGTGCGTTACCTATTAAGCTACCAGTGTGGATTATAGATCAGTTGTATGAAGCAAACAAACGGGCTTCTAGGAAATTAGTGGTGAACGGATGCTGTGCGATCACACGCATTATTTACCGATGCCTAGCATATGATGTTCCCATTGAACGTGCCTTAACTTGGGCACAATTACAAATGTTTAAAAGGCTCAAGACGTCCACACATCAGTCCAAGCGCATGAGGGGCGCGATCCCTTGTGTCCAGACAAGGGAAGTCCTGACTACTCCTGAGGCATCACCACTAAGAGAGGGCACTGTACCTCCCTTTACCATTAGGATACCCAGGTCGGAATCTGACACTACGGCACAACCTACCCCATCGGCTCCTCCGGTTACACCTGAATTCGAATTTGCTGCCACTGGAGAGGCTGAAGGACTGGACCCCCAGGATTTCGAAGCATTCCTACAAAGCACACAATTCTCTGATGTGGAGTTTTATTCAGAGGCAGAGGAGCAGGGCACAGCCTCACGAAGAAGAAGAAAGTCTACAGACGGTAGACATGTCCATTGGAGTGACGCTCAGCAAAGTCAACAGCACGGACACCCGGAAGAAGAAGAAGCATATGAAGAAGAGACCACTGAAGCCCCAGCATATACAGCAGAACTCCGAAGGCTGTATCAGATTATGGAAAGAGTGCGATCGCAGCAGTTACTCACTGAACAGAGCAGCAGAGTACTTATGACTCAGTTGTTGGAAGAAGCGGGAATTGACTCAGAGTACAAGGAAGGTCTCTTATTGATGGCAGAAACATATGGAGTTGTAGAAGCTGTGCGCACTGCCATTCAGAGGCCTTCAGTTCAATATGACCCACGAAGGTTCCAGACACGACCTCGCTCAGGTAAAAATATCCAAATCCCCGTTACAGTTGCAGAAGAGCCAACTACTACACCAACCTCCCAAACAGCTAGTCAACAACACCACGCCACCCATGAGGAGTCCACCGAACCACTACCGCCTACTTCCCCACCCTCACCTCCTAGAACAGAGACAGTGGAAATCCCATCGACCACTCAACCCACTGACCCAACCTTCATCTTCCGCACTCCCATCTCTAGTGCCACCCTATTCTCTACCACTGATAATCCAATCTTCGAAGCAAACCCCAACACTACACAATCCGCTGAACCCCTCCTAGAGCCTGCCCTAGGGCAACCATCCCCAACGCCCTCAGCCACGGGTCATCCTGACCCTAGATCCACATTCATGGGCTTCCCTGCTACCACGCAACCCTTTCAGCCCTCCTCAAATTTACGACCTCAACCCCCGACATCCCTCTCTCCATTCCTACAATCCCTCCATGACCTCTTTGCTAGGGCTTTTCAACCAGGCCCTCAACCATTCCCTGTCTTTTCAGCTCCCCACCCCACTTCACATCTATTCACCACTTCCACACACACACCACCGACCATACCAATGTATATGGCAGGTCCCACACTAACACCCACTCCTGAAGGTATGGACATTTCACCACCCACGGCACCTCCACCCACGGTTTCACCTCCTCCCATTCCCCCTCCACCAATTTCACCCACACACACAACTTCCGTAGACACATCATTCACTGTCTCCCTTCCCCAATTCCCATCCCATGCATCTCCCACGATAAACAACCCACACTCATCTATAGGAAATGCATTGGACACCATGTTGGCTTGTATATCAAATTTAAGAACAGACTACATTCAGCTCCAGCAACGAAACGAACGCCTGCAAGAGCACTCAGCGACACTACAGCACCGCCTTGCGGCACTAGAAGAGGAGAACGCTCGCCTCCACACACAGTTCCAAACCCTCCAAGATGCCCATAATAGATTGGAGGTACAGCTACAGAACATAGATCAGGAAGCAGTGCAGGTGGTAGAAGGTCACCTACGGACACAGCTGGAACGCAACTCAAAACTTCAGCGAAATATGGCGCTACTTAAACGCCATCTTGCGGCTGCTCAGGAAGAGAACAGACGTCTGCAAATACAAAATCAAGAGAACCTGGAGGCAGCTATTGAGAGCACACGGGGGGCACCCATCAGCCCATCCAAGTTCAGTGACCCCCGATAATATCAAGATTATATTGGAAGATTATGCCATGCTGCTCGAAGCACATGATAAGCTATCGGAGGAGCTAGGACAACTGAAGCAGGAACACCAACAAGGACCAACAGCTGCCCCTCCAACCACCCCCTCTGCGGCTTCGCTTCTCAACGCAGAGGCCATAAAAGATCTCCAGGAACAGGTAACTGAATTGCAAACACGCCTACTACAATATGAGAGACCATCTTCCCCTCCGGAGGCCCCCACGGACGAAGAAGTTGTGCAAATTCCTGTGGAACAAACGTTTGATGAAGAATATGATCCGCAACCATTCCCAGGAGGCCAACAAACAGAAGAAGCGCAGGACACATTCGAGGCACCACGGCCGCCATGGTTACGACAAGTGGAGGAAATAGGGACTTCGCATGAAGAGCGCACCGTAGTGCAAAATCAGGCCATGAGGGTCATAGAGGAGACTGTGTTACAATCAGCTTACTTCAAGAACTTGTCATCGAGACGCCTGATTCTCTCATCGGAACTCCAATATAGGCCGTATTATATTATCTTGGCTGATTATAATGCAGAAATACAAAGAGTCACGGGTCAGATTCCTACTTTTGCGACCCAATTTCAACCCGAAGACCTCCCTCCAGAGGTGCAAAAAGGCAAGATTCGTCAACCAACATGGCGGCAGAAACTTTTAGAGACCTATCCAGAAATGCTACGCACATGGAACAACGCGCCGTTGCACCTCCTGTACAACCCATGCTACGATCCAGTCCCCCGCCGCAGGTCGTGGAAGGCATTTAATATCAAGGTACAGAACAATGCGCAATGCAAGGAATGGCTGAACTACCCGTACATCGCGCCACCACAAGGACCACCATCGGTAGCATATATGATGGGGACCATTCGCCACTGGATGCCGCGCTTGAAGCCCATGCAAGATGTAGCAGCGCAAATGATGCTTAAAATCTTAGATATGATGCAAGTTGTGCTGAAGACTTTTAGAAATGCAGCCGTACCACAGGTACGTCTTCCGGGGTTTAGCAATGGAAATTACGACTTGGTGTATGACATGAGCACCACCCCCAGTATCCGTGTGGCTTACGCTTGGCATGCACGCATCAAATACCTCCCCGCCTGCTACAAACAGACTTTCGAAGAGATGTTCAGATCAGGTTTCTAGGAGTATCACTCGGAGGTCTTCGCACCAAAGCCAACACATCTGCTTCAACTCTTTGCTTGTGAACAAGCAATGTATTCAGAGTACTACACCACCCCGCAACCCGAAACCCCTAGTGCAATAAATTGGGATGCATTGGAAGCTGATCTCGCAAGAGGCTTAAGGATCGGAGAACATGAACTGGCCACCAATGTCATCCAATATTACATCGACCACCCGAGGGAACAAAGGTCTGTCAGGGGCGACAGACGCTAGGAAGGGGGGAGTGTTGGCATACAAAGCAACAGAGGAGTCATGCACAATACGGCAACAAGGCCAGATCATTTTTCCCCATGGATTATGTACAACTCAAGTGATTTTAATCACTACACAAACATTGTAAATCCCGTTTTTGGTAGAATAGACTCCATTTTGTGCAAGCCGAGGAGTCCTCGAGCTTGAGGAGTATTAGAAGTACCATCGTACCAAATTTCATAATTTTTAGACTTCGTCTGAGCCCTCAAATAAGCCCTGGAACCTAATTTTTAACTAGGCCGGACACTAGGTCTGGACAGGGCCAAAGCTAGTCAAAAACTATAAAAAGAGCTAGAGAGCTCATTTTGGAGGTTAGATTGTAATTGAAACGAACTTGTAAGAGCTTGTGAAAGTAATCTAAAGCACTCCATTGATTCTCTCTCTTTGTCTTGCCGTGTGTGCGCGTGTGTGTGTATGTGTGTGCATGCTTATGTGCTTCTCACTCACGCACTTGTGTCGCCACTTGCTCGAGGTCTTCATACCATCCTCACGTCTTCCCGGATTGACATTAAAGGAGGTGCTACTCATCACTGAGCTACACGACTGCACACCAAGGTGTTGCAGGAGGTCATTTTGGACCCGATAGGATAATTAAAGCCATCCTCTTTGCAGGATTATGGTGGCCCACTCTTCACATGGATGCACATACCTATGTAAAGAGATGTGATGTGTGCCAACGAACTCAGTTTCCTACTTGCAGAGATGAAATGCCATTGAAACCCATGATGGGAGGACGTGCATTTTCTAAGTGGGGTATAGACTTTGTAGGCCCATTAACCCCCTTGCAAAAGGTACACATGCTGAATACATTATAGTTGCGACAGATTATCTTACCAAATGGGTAGAGGCTAAAGCCACGAAAAAGAATGATGCACACACGACTGCAAAATTCTTATTTGAGAATGTCTTTACAAGATATGGATTGCCTATAGAGTTAGTGAGCGATCGAGGAACTCACTTTCTAAACCAAGTCATTGAATATTTGTTACAGAATTTTATGGCGATTCACAAGAAATCCGCACCAAATCATCCTCAGGCCAATGGTTAGGCAGAAAGTACTAACAAGATCCTTTGTAACGTACTAACGAAACTCGTGAACAACAAACGTTCAGATTGGGACAAACAGTTACACCACATTATTTGGGCATATCGAGTGGCCTACAAGACCGTACTCAATGCAACTCCCTTTCAGATGGTTTTTGGTCAGAATGTTGTGCTTCCTTTGGACTTCTTGATACCGACCCTTAAGGTTGCACAAGAACATCAGTGGACGGGCCATGAATTATCAGCAAGAATAATGGACTTCGAACGATTAGGAGAAACCAGGCTGAAAGTAGCAGCAGGTATATATGCGGCAAAGAAGCGACAGAAAGCATATTTTGACACACATGTGAAAGATAAAGGCTTAAAAGAAGGAGATTTAGTCCCAGTATATACATTGAAGCAACACACACGGAAATTAGAAAAGTGAGGTTATGGACCTATGATCATTAACAGACTCTCAACAAGTGGAGCAGTACAATTAGCCACTCTAGAAGGAGACATAATGCCTAATTACATTGGTGGCTGTAGAGTCAAGCTATATCAAGAACCTCTTACTGAGGATATGCTTAGACGAATCACGTTGGCAAAGAAGCGTAAGGAGGAAGAAAATAGAATACGAGCTGAAGCTGAGGCAGAAGCTATAGAACACATTAAGCGCATGAAGCTAAGACGACAAGGACTAGGGAGAGAACATTATAACCATCTGGAAACAACACCCAGATATCCCATGGCCATGTGTCAAGCAAAGTCAAGTACTCATCCTAGCATAGTGGACAAGAGACCATTCATTACAGTCAGGCTAGAGCACGGCAACCCTTGCCAAGAGCTCAGGGCTTTAATTGACTCAGGTGCTACGACTAGTGCGATTAGATGGTCCCACTATAAGGATTCAGGAATAGAAATGCGGCCAATTGAGGCATACCTCATAGGGTTAGGAGGCATGGAAACCCCTTGCATGGGTGAGGTGGACCTTCCTATCCTCATACATGATGTGACTATGATAGCAAAGCTACTAGTGTGCCATGACGAGGACCTGATAGAACCCCTAATCCTTGGCCAAGATTGGCTATGCGATCACTCTGTGGACCTAAATCTTAGACAAGGCTCCTTGTAGATGGGAACCTTAGATCAGAAGTGAGTGATACCGCTTGACTTCCCTAACGGCAACTTGCCTGAAGTACGCAACCCTAGACCCTATGAAACGCATGCGATGGAAGACCGGGAGATCTTTGGCCAGAGAAGTCACGTTATGTCTACACCAACCCAAGCGAGCTTGGCGATGGACAATTGTCAATCAGAAGGATGTCAGGAGATTTTCCCTTGGGATTCCTCCAAATTAGAAGGGGCAAACACCCAGCCGCTTGTTCAAATGGACACAATCAGTGGTCAGACGGGTTCCAGCAACGGACAAATGAGGACAATCAGTGGTCAGGTGGACTTCATCAGAAGCCACATGGGCAAAAAAACCTGCAGTGCCCATCCTTCCACACTTACTGCGGACTGGCCTAGATTAAAGATACAAAACGGAGCACTTTCCAAAGTAGAGTGTCCATCGGACCTCTCAAACCCAACCACTAAGGAGTCAATCACAACGGAGAAACCCAGATCAACTACAATGCCGGACGACACAAAACAGACAACAGAAGTATCAGTATCACAAGGCAAGAGGCACGAGACAAATATGGGTGCCAAAAGGACAAAAACCACAGACAAATTTCACCAAGGTGGATAATGACAAGAAGAAGTTTCAGCAGAAGCAGAGTCAGTATCCAAAGTCTTCTCAACTCTCTTCTATGGGTACAAACATTCGACAAATTTGGATCACCAAGAAGTACATTACAAATCGACCTACACCCTCGCAGATCTGGGTACCCAAACCATGTATTATAGCTCAACACTCAAGCCATGTAATATATACCCCTCAGAAATCTCTTCACCCTTCAATACCACCTCATCCAATATCATCTTTTGCCCCTCAGCAGAAACACACCATTCGCTCAGAAACTCTTAGGAAATGGATACCAAAATGTATCCAGACGTCTTCTCCGACCCCCTTATCTAACATTACTCCCACCCCAACTAATCTCCATCCTTGTAATAAATCACTTACATTTGAACTTTGTACAAATCCACACACGATAACCCAACAACACTTGTAATAACATCTCATCAAGAACTGCATACATTATCTGAAAGCATGTAGGTGTATAGAGACCTGCATTAGCTCTGCAAGAAACATTGCATCATCCACATCACAACACTTGGCTACACGAGTTACACATCGGTCATGGAAAGGGATTGCGGTCTCACTTTCATGGGATCATAATTAATTTTCATACTAATGTGCTAATCGTTTGTAGCAGATTCTCCCACATTTGCACTCTTCATCATGCAGACAGAAGAAGGACCATCAAAAGCTGGCACCAATGTACTGAGGGCTAATATCGGTGAACTATTCCCGGAGCCCCATCCTACTGCCCAACCACCAGAATTCCAAGGATTTCCAAGGCCCATGAAGATTGACGACCCTCCAAGGGGATACACCAAAAAGATACATAGTAACTCTCACTGGTTTCAAGGACTCGCCGGACCATCGGCAGAGGTGTATTTCATTTTCGAGGCCAATTTAACGTTTGACAACCGTACATGGGGCAAGTACCAATTCTTTTCAAGGGAGTTCGAAGGATTCCAAAACACAGAAGACTTAACACATGTTTGGGCACGAGCAGGCTTTACAGAGTATTTCAGTGACCCTTTGCCCAAACCTGACTTCTATAGATGTTACTATTTAGTCACAACATTGACGGCTTCGGAGAACAAAGATTTGCCAGGAACCTTCATTTTGCCATCCTTGGTAAATGATCCACCATATAAACGATTTTATCTCTCTAAAGATTTGATTCGAGTTCCCATCAAGATTCATGGAACCCACACGCCCACAGAGCGAGAAAGGCTAATTCCAGACCCTATGAAACGTGGGGATGTTACTAAATGGGAAGAGATTTCGGCGATCACACCTGAACTTTCAAAACCACTACGGATATTTATGCAGCATTTTGCTTTCCCCGCTGAGGACAGATTCACAATGCCTCACAAACGAATATGGTTCGGTTTGTATTTAGCATGTACTGGACCACATATAGTTGACCAGCTGGATTATTGATCAGCTATACTTAGCACAAAATAGATGGGAAAGAAAGAAGGTCATCAATGGATGCTATGCGCTGACTAGAATTGTATATATGTGTCTGGCATACGACTTGCCAATCGGGCGTGCAATGACGAGCGAAGAGTTAAATGCATACAAAGGAACTGCGAAGCAAGCTAGGAAAGCTAGCAAAGGACAAGCAGGAAAGCATATGAGAGGTACTATCCCATGCCTGCAAGTCCCCGAACCACCGTCACCGCAACCCTCTCCAACACAGTCTCCTACAGAAGCCCCTCTACAACCCATTCGTATACGATTATCACGACCTATTGTTGTAGAAGGCACTACTAGTGCGGTTACCTCACAACCACCATCTGCTCTAGGACCCCCCACCACTACTACAGAAGCTCCCACCACTATTGCTGCGGAAGTGTTTTCTTTTCCAATACCAAACATGGAAGCAGAGCCATTGGATACAACCTTTGATTTTGAAATGCCATATGCCTTCTCAAATGAATTTCAGTATTCTGAAGGTCAGATTTTTTCTCAAGAATATGAACGACCGAGCTATCCAACCACTCCTCCAGATCAACCACAAGGACAGGTAGTATCGAGTTCAGACGACGAAAGAACAACAAAAGATGAAGATGATGGCGATGACAAAGCCAGCCAGGGAACTCATGAATCCCAAGAACATGTACACATAGATGAACAAGGACAACAAACCCACACACAGGGTGATACCAGTACGCATGAAGATGAAACCTTTGAAGCTGTAGCTTATACACTAGCAATCAAAAAGTTATATCGTACTATGGAAAAGGTTTGGGCGCGTAAGACGTTATCAGAAGCAGAGAGCCAAGCATTCATTGAACAAGAACTTGTCTCAGGCGGTTTCGAAGAAGTATACATCAAAGGCTTCAGGGAACTTGTCAAATCAGTAGGATCTAACGAAGCCTTAAGATACTTGCAGAGAAAGCCTTTACCAGAGTTTGACCCTCGCAGAGTACGACTACTTCCAAAGCTAGGCGAATACATTCGAGTACCGACAGGTGCTCAATCATCCCAACAGGCACGAGCAGCGTGCCTCATCCCCGAAGGTTCATTGGCAGAAGACACCATTATCATCGACTCCCCTCCTCGTACCACTACTGTACATACCACAGCTATGACCGAAGTACCCACCACCCCAACTGCTGCTCCTTGACCTCCCATCCATCCAGTCTCCCCCATACACCCTCCTTCTCCCAGAGCATCCACCTTCTTCCACGGCGGAGTTGCAGAAGCCTTTGTAACATCCATTCCTCTCACCATGGCCTCACCCACTAACCCTAGTCTACCTCCTAGGATGTCTACCTCTCTATCTAATCCATTCCTCCCTCCCTCCTTCCCATCCTTTCCCAAACCACCAAGACACCTTTTTCCATTTCCACCTCCATTAACATTCTCACCTGTATCACCTCCCTGACCCACCGCAATTCCTCTTTCCCCTTTCCACCAAGCAGTCCAAGACAACCCCTCTATAAATTACTCCTCAACTTTTGTAAATCTTGTATTTACACCCACACACTTACCCACAATCACACCACTATTCAGAGTCACTGCACTCGATACCACATCAAGCGATATGGATATATCACCACCCACTGCACCTCCACTCACTTCATTTGTGGCACCACAATATTTCGGCACATCCCAATTTTCTAGAATCACCACAGCATCCACTCTCCCACCCCCATTTCCCTTTCCCTTTGCATCTACATCCACTGCATCTTCACTTAGCACACCATTAATATTATCACCCACTATAGATACAACATTTCAACAAATGATTACATGTATGAATCAAGTACGCGATGAGTTCACATCTCTGGGAAACAACTACCATACGTTGCAGAACACGACGAATGAATTACAGTCGTAGCTGAATTCACTATCGATCGAGAATGCCTCACTAAACAGCCGATACCAAGAGTTACGAGAGGCATATCATAAATTGGAACTAGAGAGTGAAGAGAAAACTAAAGAGGCCGTCACCGACATCGACAACTTGTTAAGGGCCCAGACAATTCGCAATGCAACATGAACGAGAAATATGGGACTATTAAGACGACACTTAGCAGCAGCAAAAGAAGAGAACCAACGCTTACAGGATCAGAATAGAGAAAATTTAGAAGCTGCTCTTGATCATTTAGACCAACCTTTGAGTCCTAGCCGGTTCAAAGCAGTTCCTTCAAAATTGATGAGAATGTTATTAGATGATCATGTCAGATTGCCTGAAGAATACGACAACATGAACGAGGAATATCAGAAGGTGAAAGAAGAGCATAAAATACTCCAGCTAAGAGCACCAGACCAGCAAGGACTACCAGCTCCTGTGGACGCTTCTCTTGAGATTTTAGAGGAACTCAACACATTACGGACCCAGGTATCAACTCTTGAATCACTGATAGCAGTATATGAAGCACCACCAAGACCAGACTCCCCACCGGAGCTACCAGCTGATGAAGAAACTGTAACCATTCCGGTGGAGGAAACCTTTGAAGAGGCTTATGAGCCCCAACCCATCCCAGGCGGACGCGTCACGGCCGAAGGCCAGACGACTTTCGAACTTCCAACTCCCGCATGGATGAAGACGGTTGAAGAATTAGGAAGACCACATTCAGCCAGAGGAGAAGCACAGTTACATGCCATGGCGATGATTGAATAAATAATTTTACAGTCTCCTTATTTCGCTCATTTGGCCCCTCGTCGATACATATCCGGGCATGAGCTCCAATACAAACCATACTTTATGTTAATGGCCGAATATCAGTTGGCCATAGAGAAAGAAACAGGCAAGAAACCATCTCACGCTACTCAGTTTGAGCCTGAAGACTTGCCACTGGCTGCGCAGCAAGGAGAGATCTATCAACCAGATTGGCACAAAGATTTATTACGAAAGTATCCTGAGATGATGAGTACATGAGTTAAGGCACCATTACACTTAAAATACAACCCATGTTGGGGACCAGTACCACGTCGCCGCTCCTGAACATCATTTGCAATTAAAGTACAAAATAATAAGCAATGCCAGGAGTGGTTGAATTACCCATACTTTACACTACATTGCGGACCACCAACAGTTGGGTACATGATGGCAATGATTCGCCACTAGCTCCCTCGCTTGAAACATATGGACGATATAGTAGCGCACATGACTGTCAAGATATTTGACATGATGCAAATGGTTTTCAAAGTCTTCTGACGCGTCAAGGCACCTCATGTAAATACCCCGGGCTTTGAGCATGGCAATCTAGATATTGCATATGATATGAGTACAACGACATCGCTATGGGTGTGTTATGCCTAGCATTGCAGAATTAAATATTTACCGGTATGCTACAAGCAAACCTTCGAAGAAATGTTCACAACCGGTTTCTGGGAATATCACTCAGAAGTGTTCATCAGCAGGCCTACGCATTTACTTCAATTATTTGCCTATGAACAGATGGTCTATTCCATGCATTATCAACTCCCACCATCAGATGAACCACAACCCATTGATTGGGAGAAACTCGAGGCAGATCTCGCCTGAGGAATTCGCATATCCGAGCACACCCTCACTAAAGACGTCCTACAGAACGACATCTGACAGACCTCACAACAAGGTTCTGTCGAGGACGACAGAAGCGAGAGGGAGGGGGGTGTTGGCAGTAGCCAGAGGCATAGAAGACACGGAAGCATGTAAAGATAGAGCAGGGAGTCAGTCAGATCATTTTGTCAATCAAATATGTTTTATATTACTTTTCAAAACCTCCAAAAGTGATTTTCATCACTTTTTTAATATATGTAATATAGAAAAACCCTTTTTGTAATTTATAGCTCCATTTTGTGCAAGCCGAGGAGTCCTCGAGCTTGAGGAGCTTAGGTAGAACAAGCGTACCAATTTTTGTTATTTTTAGACACCGTTTACCCTTTCAAATAGCACCTAGAACCTATTTTTTAACTATGCAAGACATTAGATGTGAAATCGGTCAAAACTAGTCTAGAATCTATAAAAAGAGCTTGAGAGCTCATTTTTGGGGTTAGCTTGTTTGAGTAGAGAAGAGCTTAGAGCTATTTTGAGCTTGTAAGAGTGTTCTTGAGCAATAGAGTTGATTTCTCACCTTCCATTGTGTCTTGCTTGTCTCTTTGTGGTGTGTGTGCATGTGTGTGTGCATCTCCATGCTTCTCACCTTCACTCTCACTACATCTCACGTTCATGATCTTCATATCACTCATATCTCTTCCGTGGATTGACATTAAGGAGGTGGAGCTTCTTAATGTGGTTCTCACCATTGTGCTAGAGCAACATTGTGGCTAAAGGGTTTGATCAAACCCAAGGAATTGATTATGAGGAAACTTTTTCTCTTGTGGCAAAGATGCCAACAATTAGAGTTCTCATGAGTATAGCTACTTCAAATAATTGGAACATCTATCAGATGGATGTAAAAAACGCATTCTCAAATGGATGGATTTTAGAGGAGGTGTACATGGCTCAACCTCCTGGATTTGTTGATGAGTCACACCCTGAATATGTATGCAAACTCAGGAAAGCTCTCTATGGACTCAAGCAAGATCCTAGAACTTGGAACCATAGACTTGTCATATTCTTATAGGGCAAAGGATTCAAATTGAACAAGGCTAATTTTTCACTCTTCATTAAGAATAATAACTCTCAAGTTATATATTTATGTGTGTATGTAGATGATATCATTCTTACAGGTAATGATGTAGATGGAATCAAAAAGATCAAGGCTCAAATGAAAGAAGAATTCAAGATAAGTGACGTTGGATTGCTCACTTATTTTCTTGGCTTGGAAGTTGTCTACACAGATCTAGGAATGTTCCTTACTTAAAGGAAGTACATTAAGGATATGATTGAAAAGTTCAAAGTGCAGGACACTAAGGTTGCAGGAACCCTCATGGAGGTCAATCACAAGTTAAGTGCTCATGAAGGAGAACTAATTGAAGATATTACAAGCTACCAAAGTCTAGTTGGAAGCTTGAACTATGCTACCCTAACTAGGGTAGATATCTGCTATGGAGTAAGTGTGCTTAGCCAATTTATGCACACTCCTAGGAAACATCACATGGATGCAGCCAAAAGGATAATGAAGTATCTAAAAGGGAACAATCAATGAAGGTCTTTATTATCTTTATACATCAGATTTGGATATAAAGCTCTTCATTGATGCAGTTTGGGTAGGATCAAAAGATCATAGGAGAAGCACATCTGCATATCTATCTTTTGCAAGTACAAAGCTCATTTCTTGGTCCTCAAAAAAGCAACCTACTCTAGCTCTTTCCTCAACGAAAGCTAAATACAAAGGATTGGCAAATGCAACACAAGAAGCAATGGGGATCAAGAATTATACACAGATTTAGGATTGGACTTTGGCACTCCATTTATATTTGGAGACAATATGAGCTCATTACATTTACCTACTAATCTTATCTTTCATGCCAGAACTAAACACATAGAAGTTCATTATCACTTTGTTAGAGAAAAGATTGTGAGCAAAGAGATACAATTGTCTTATGTATCTACACATGTAATGTGCAGACATTATGACTATATCACTTGATGGAAGCAAACTCAACATGTTCAAATCAATGATTGGATTTCAGGAGATACCTATGGAATAAAGACTCAAGCATCTTAGGGTTGAGGTGGAGATATTGGTACATTTGGCAAGCCTTGATGCTTGACCAAATATCAAGGTTTACTTCATAATTTGTTGAGTGACTACCCATAAGTCACATATCAACACCTCTTGTAAAAGCTATGAGTTTTACCATTCAAGATCAATGTAAAAGCTAAGGATTGAGGGAAACTAGTGGCATTAAGAGATGCAAGTCATACCCACCTATTAGTTAGAATCAAATCAATCAAGATCCTAAAAGGTAGGATCACTTTTTAGGTGGCAGATTCAAAATTCAAAATCATCTCACATCTACAAAAGCACATATGTTCAATTGCAGGTAGAATAGCACAAAGAAGGACTCATGGAGCTTCAAGATTGTGGCTACATAGCCCACACATATATGAGTAATCTTACATCATCTCCTTTGTATCATACGTTTATAACTGTATACATTTGATTCAGTTAGTGCAAGTTACTTCATGTCTACTATTATCTTTTGCTAAGTGTTCATTTCAATGAATTTGTTTTGAGGCATTCTCCGCGAATACTTATTCAATCAATGTGATTCGACTTGAGATATGTAGCTTAGACCTTCTATTCTTGAGATATCAATTTTCATATCATTTGATTTAGTAGATTGTGAGATAAGTTCTCTGCAAGTCACCTATGTGTGCTCACTATCATCTTCCTAAAAAGTTGGGATTACACCCCTAACTTCTTAATATGCTTTCTCATCATGTACGCATCCTAAATTAGTTGTATAGCTTCATATAGCAAACTTAGGACCTCAGCTAGCTATGACTAAAAGCTCTTGGGTCAATTGCAATCATTGAGTGAGTACTGAATGATTTTTTGAAAAGAACCGAGTCCCAAAATAGCAAGTTTTTTGGAACTCTTCAATCTTGAAAGTTCTCTATTTTGACATAACTATTTGAAGGTGATGCTCCAAGGTACACTATGGATCCAAATGCATATTTGAAAAACTAAAGGTGTCTACCAAGGTACTCTGAAGCTACATTGGCAGGTGTAGAGTAGGATTTGTGCAACATCACCTCATCTTTGGAGTGTATCCAACCATCTCCTCACATGTCCCACCCCCCCTCACACCCCCAGCATGCCTCTCAATAAGCTCTCTAAGAGGAATGCTCATTTCTTCCTCCAATGTGCAAGGAGTATTGACATAACCTGAGATGCAAAAGAGCTTGATTCCTGAATTATTTGTGCATCCAAAACTAGCAAACCATTCTAGACCCCTTCACACGATGGTTGGAGAGACTGCAATAGTTTCCACATTTGTCACAGTGTTAGGGCAACCATATAAGATTGTATTTTCTAGAAATGGAGTTTTAAACCTTAGTTTTCCCTACTTTCTTGCTAAACTCTCTAAAAGGGCAGTCTCCTCCCCACAAATATAAGATCCTACACCGAAATGGATGCAAACATAAAAGTTATAACCACTAACATGGCATTTTTCCCTACATAGCCTGCCTCATATGCTTCATTTACTGCTCTCTATAAATTCCTCCTCTCATTTACATACTCCCACCGTATGTAAATGTAAGTCTGCACAAGCTCGCGTGGCAACGCCTGCAATGAGACACCCTTCAACAAGTTTGTGGGGGTCGTGCCTCATAATTTTCACGATCTTGGCAAGTCCCAAGCTTACTTTCATCGACATTTACAACCAGATAAGCAAGGTAGTGACCATCAAAAACCTTGAGCATGAAGGACCAATTTAGAACAAAAGGAAAACATTGGTTCCTCAATCTCCATTGCAGCCCATTTATGGATTCTCCTTTCCATCTCAGGTCTGAAATGTTGAATCAATCCCTGTACTGGCCAAGTTGAAGCATCACTAGGATCACAAATAATCTTTGAAGATCAAAGGGGATGCCAAAACGAGAAACAGGCTGCACAACCTGTAAATTAGAGAAGAAAATCAAGAAAGCTATTGCAGATATAGAATTTTGGTTGTTTTGAGATCAAGGGATGCATCATGGGAATGTGCAGAAAGTTTTCTAGTAGCAGTCCACAAGCAACTCAGCACTCCCTAATGACTTCCAACACTGTATGAAACAGATAGCGCAAGTGCTGAGAACTTTGATGCTATTTTGAATGACATTAATGAGGCATTTGAGTCTAGCAAGCTTGTTTCTTTTATAACGAGGGCAAAAAAAATACTCAAGTTGAAGATGAATCTGAAGGATGAACTAGAGGGGTAAAAAATATTCACTTTTCATGAAGAGACGATCTGAACAAAATATTTTCAGGGCATCCTTTACTCCACCGTGTTCATCCACTTCAGGTCTGAAAACATCCCTTCCATAGAAACCATCAACTATTGTATGTATAGAAGTTACAATTGCTTGGTTTGTATAAAGCAACAACTCAAGACTGTCTACCACATAACATAGCTGGAACAAATTATTCACAAAAGAAACCATATATTTTCTTATAAGCAGATCTCTATCATCCTCTAAAATATTTGCTATAGTTAACATCTTCCCCTGAAGAACTGAGTGAGCTAATTCTCTCTCCATTTCAAACCCATGATAGTACATAGGCAATAGGGTTAAAAAGATAGCTAAAAAAGAAACTTTCACCAAAATTGACACTGGCTTTGATACAACTTTAGAGAGCCATGTCAATTCGTCATCACAATCGTATAGAAACATAGGAGACAACATCATTGAAGCATTGTAGTTTAGGAAATTCACCGGTTTAGAGTTGCAAACAAGAAGCTCCTTGATTTCCACCAGTATTGGGAGCGATAGTCTAACTTTGATCCAATAGAAAAATGCATGAGAGAAGATGTGAAAAATACTTCCAATGGTTTAGATAATGAAGCTTCCTAGAAAGTCTATCTAAAATAGTATGACTTATTGATCTTAGAAATGCAAATTCTACTATAGTTGCACAAAAAAAAAGCCTCTACTTCTACCTTCTCACCACATGGTACCACTTCCCCAAGAGTCATTGTAGCAGTTTCAACCATTCAACGATCCTTTGAGGTTAAAGAAACTCCTTAAGAAAGTGGCTACAACATCCGATGGGTTCAATGAAGCAAAAACCACTGAAGTTTCCATTGACCAAAGGGGAGACAAGATCTGGAATTCACTAAGGGAGCTGCCCATTCAATAACAAAGGGCAACAAAAATTTTGGCAAAGTTCTACAGGTCCCATTTTGCTGACATGATGATGGGCTTGTGGAGAAATAGATCTTGGACTTGAGCCAAGTCTATAGAGGATGTGTAGATTAAGTACATAGAAGACTGCTTCAAATGTGGAAGATGAAGAGCCAAACTTCATCGAAACTTTCAAAAGAACCCTAAAGCAAGCTTATTTACAAATAATTAGATAATCAACCAAGATTAAAAACAAAGTCGACAATTTAATTACAAGTTTGTAACAAAATGCTCCTAGTTTATTCGTGACTTGAAGATTCACCCCACATGGTAGATTAATCACCCAAAAAGGGGGATTGTAATCATGCCAAAAGTGGATCATATCCACAAGTTTTGTGAATCTTGCAAGCCACAAATGCTCACAAGAGCATAATGAAAGGAACTCAAAAAATCATCATCAAAAGCTTGCACACACATCACCTTCATCCCATAAACCATCACGTAAGTGACAAGAGAATGCTCCCCGACAATGGTGCCAAAATTTGTTGATGTTATAGCATCAAAACTCATATTTGTCAAACCAAGGAGCATCTCACGAGACCCAAATGTAGCATACAAGCATTCAACAAATGCAATGGTTCTTCGTTGGCATAAGATTAACAACAAAAATACATGTGAAATAAGACAAAAGTATCATTAATGACACGCAAGCTTAATCACATGCATGATCACATCATTAATCAACAAAATAATGTGTCGCAAGCATGAAGCAAGAAAGGAACAAGCACAAAAGCACATCATGAAGACAACAAGAGCTCTCCAAGCATTCCACAAACTAACATGATCTCATTATCTCCAAGAATGCTCTCCCAAATGAGAGGTAGTGACCTCTTTATATACAAAATGGGAAAAATCCATGATATGTGGCATTTCTCAACTAAAAGGAGAATGAATCTCACTTATTCACTAGTGTGGCACTCACACATGTCAGGAAAGATGGATGGATGATCCAGGAAAATGAGTAGGTACTGCTAAACCTGCTTTGTACCAGCCCTCTTTTGCTTCAGAGTTAATTAGTAGACTTCCTTAGCTTCCAAATGACACCAAGAAATGGCCTATTTCCTTTGGAAATGTTATGTGCAATGATTGAATCAAAACAGATAACTTTGTAGGTCACAAACTCAAGAAAACCTTTTAATTTGGTCTTGACACCTGCTCAGAGTTTTGCTCAGTGTGTCCAGCACAATAGCAATTAATAAACTTCCTTACAGGGATATTCCATTAGCTTAGTAAGCTACCATTTGCAAGTGGAATGATGTAAAATAATGAACTATCCTAAGAGAAATCAATTTAGCAAGATTTGGAATACCCCCGACTTTTTAGGATGTTGCAGAGATAGACCAGTGAGAACCTCAATGACGATTTTTCTGAATTGGCTGAATAAAATCCCTTTAAACTTTGTCACAATGTAGATGACTTTGAGCTGAATCCAACAAGCTTTGAATCACTGAATTTTGTGGAGTATTGACTGAGATATGCCCTTGACAAGTTGACAGACTTTGGAGTAGACAAGTAGAGAACACAGAGATGAATGATGTAAATGTATCTATTGATTAACACTTTTGTACAATCCCATTGGCATGACAAGCATTGCCTAATGATGTAGAGAGGTGTAGGCTATGATTTAGTCCTCACACACACTCAATGACAGTAAAATGAAGCTCGGGAGTGATCTCTCTACCGCGACTTTTTTCTTCATCTCTTTTATAAGTAGTGAGTAAGAATTTGAATTCCAATTCAAATTCTTGGCTCCCTATAATCAAGCTTCTAAAAATTTGGAGATATTCTCTCAATCAAGTGATCTACTTTTTCCTTGAATCAATTAAGTAGGTGATTACAAAAAGATTCCAAGTCATTTAGACTTTTACATGAGGTAAGGTGGTAATAAACCACTAGCATATGTTCCTATGGTTCTTCATGCATGTAGAGTCTTCATGATATCTTCCAAGCCAAATGTGTAGGCTTGTGATTTACACCAACAGCTCCCCCTCAAGCCAAACATTTTGGCTTAAGTCTTCATCTTCAATCTTCAAGTATATCTTGCAATCCAATCATAGATTTGAACCTGCAAAGTTTGGTTCCATTCAAAGCTTTAGTCAGCAAATCTGCACATTGCATGTTGGTTGACACATAGGTCAAATGAATGTCCTTGCATAACAACTTCTCCCTCACATAGTGATAATGAACTTCTATGTGTTTGGTCCTGGCATGATAGATAGGATTAGCTGCAAGGTGAAGAGAACTTGTATTATCTCCAAAGATAATTGGAGGCCTAGTATACAAGCCCAATTCTGTATACAAAAGCTTAATCCAGATTGCTTCTTGAGCGGCATTAGCTAGCCCTCTATACTCTGCTTCTGTAGAAGACAATGCCACAGTTGGTTGCTTCTTTGCAGACCATGAGATTGGTTTGTCACCTGCAAAGGAAATGTATCCTGAAGTGCTTCTCCTATCATCCTTGCATCCTGCCCAATCTGCATCTGAATAGACTTTTATATCAATATCTGAAGTGTAAGGAAAATACAAACCATGGTTCTGTGTACCCTTGAGATACTTCAAGATTCTTTTTGCAGCCTCTAGGTGAGGTATCCTTGGTTTGTGCATGAATTGACTTAGCACACTAACTCCATATGCAATATCAACTCTTGTTAAGGTAGCATAGTTCAAGCTACCCACCATACTTTGATAACATGTAATGTCTTGGACTTCATCACCTTCATGAGCACTTAGCTTTAGGTTCACCTCCATTGGAGTGCTTGCTATCTTAGCATCCTGCAATTGAAATTTCTTTAACATGTCATGTACATACTTCTTCTGAGTGATGTATATCCCTGAATTAGTGTAAACTAATTCAAGTCCCAAAAAGTACTTCAATAATCCAAGATCATTGATCTTGAACTCCTTCATCATTTGGCTTTTGATATTTCTGATTCCATTGACATCATTATCTGTAATGATGATGTCATCAACATAAACACAGAGATAAATTACCTCTGAATTACTTCTTTTAATGAACAAAGAAGTATCTGCCTTGCTCATAACAAATCCTTGGTCTTGGAGGTATGTAGTTAACTTGTAATTCCATGCCCTAGGTGCCTGTTTCAATCCATATAAAGCCTTCTTTAATTTGCAAACATAAGTTACCTTCTTAGGGTCTTCATATCCAGGAGGTTGTGACATATAAACCTCTTCTGAGATCCATCCATTCAAGAAAGCATTTTTGACATCTAATTGGTACATGTTCCAATTCTTGGAAGCAGCCACACTCACCAACACTCTGATTGTTGGCATATTGGCCACATGAGAAAATGTTTCTTCATAATCAATGCCTTGGGTTTGTGCAAAACCCTTGGCTACTAATCTGGCCTTGTATCTGTTGATTGTGCCATCAGAATTCCTTTTCAATTTATAGATCCACCTGGACCCTATTACCTTCATGGAGTCCTTCTTGGGTACTAACTCCCATGTATCACTCTCCTTGAGTGCTTCAATCTCTTCATCCGTAGCTTCTTTCCATTTTGATTTGGTGATTGCTTCTTCATATGAACCTGGTTCTTCATTTAACAAATCATTGGCAAGATAAACTGAATGTTTAGTAACAAGAGATGTATCATACCCATATCTGATAGGTTTTTTACTTTCCCTCTGAGATCTCCTGATTGATTGAGTTGAAGATTCAGGTATGTCTTCAAGTTTCTTCATCTTCATTTTGCCTTTGGACTTCCATGCCTTGAACTCTTCAAGGTTGATTGTATCTTCATCATCTGAACTTGAATCTTCTTTCTGAGTAGGTTCCTCTTTTGTAAGTTTTGGAAATTCATCTTCCAAATCATAGGGTAGTTTGACCTTCCTGCACTCATTCTCATACCAAGAATCATTCTCATCAAAGATTACATCTCTGCTTACCATAAATCCCTTATTGGTAGGGTTATAAAACCTGTAACCTTTTTTATTCAAATCATATCCAATGAAAATGCAGTTTTCAGCCTTTGGATCTAACTTACCTCTTACCTGTGAAGGTATGTGTACATATGCTACACATCCAAAAATTTTGCAATGACCTAATGATGGTCTCTTGCCATGCCAAGCTTCATAAGGTGTCATACCATCAAGTGACTTTGATGGTAACCTGTTTATGAGATAGGTGGCAGTAGAGACACTCTCTGCCCATAGATAGTTAGGCAGCTTCTTCCCATTAAGCATAGATCTAGCTGTCTCAACAATTAACCTATTCCTTCTTTTAGCTACCCCATTTTGTTCAGGAGAATACATTGTGGTTATTTCCCTTTTGATGCCTCTGTCCTGCAAGAAGTCCTCAAATTCATTGGAGAAGTATTCACCTCCTCCATCTGACCTTAGCCTCTTCAAATCCCTTCCTGTCTGATTTTTAACTAATGCAAGATATTTTTTAAAGCAATTAAACACCTCATCCTTGTGCTTCATAAAGTATAACACAGTCCATTTGCTATAGTCATCAATAAAAGAAACATAGTACCTTGATCCTGAGACTGAGGGCTCTTTGCTAGGTCCCCAAACATCTGTGTGTACGAGCTCTAGATAGTCTTCATGCATATATCCTTTCCTTGAGTAGGGTAGCCTGTGAGACTTACCAAATTGACAAGCACCACACTTGTAAATCATATGTTGCTTGGATACATTAGGTATCCCAAGTACACATTGGTCCCTGCATATTTGCTTCAAGGTCCTTTCACCTATGTGACCTAATCTCTTGTGCCAAATCTCAAGCTCTGAAAGTGTCTGATCCTTATAGCTGTATAAAGCAATATTCTTTGTGTCCTCTAACTCAAAAGTGAAAAGTCTACCTAATTTTTCTCCCTTGGCTATCCTTTTGAATCCATGTCTTGGAGCCTCCACAAATGCTCCATATTGATTAAACCTGAGCTGCAAACCTTTCTCCACAATCTGGGCAACACTCATTAGATTCTTTGTAATTGTTGGTACATAAAGTACCCTGCTCAACAAATTCTGATTACCATCACAAGTTTTCACATTTCCAACTTTAACCACAGAATGCTTTGTATCATCACCTATTTGAACTTGGTGTTTACCTTTTGGTTCCTCAAGATCAGAGAGTAGTGCCACATTACCAGCCACATGATTTGAACACCCTGAATCAATATAAAATAAATGATAATCATTTGTACCTGACTTTGAAGTCATGTTCATGATCAAGAGGGAGTCATCCTGCTCCTCTGTGTAGTTGTTGTAGTCCTTTCTATTTCTGAATCCTCCTTGGTAGTTACCATTGTAATTGTTGTTGTAGTTGTTGTTGTAATTGTTGTTGTGGCCTTGGTGATGGTTGAACCTTCCTCTAGACTGAGAGTATCCACCTCTTTGGTAGCCTCTTCCTCTCTGGTTTTTGTAATTCCTGTAACACTCATCTGTGGTGTGGTTTGATAGACCACAAATGTTACACAGTGATGAATTATAGGGTCTCCCCCTACCTTGCTTACCTCCTCTGCCTTTGCCTCTTGAAGATCTACCTCTCCCTGCATAGTTAGCTTGGGAGGTAGAGCCTTCATCTTCTACCTTCTTACTCTTGCCTTTATCCTTAACCTTCTTATCAGTGTATAGGGCAGAAGAGTTGTTACCTTTGGATGTTTCTCCACTCTTGGTAAGCTTTGCTTCATGTGTAAATAGTTGACCCATGAGAGTTGTAAGATCTGGAGTGTGCATGTCCATGTAGAGATCCATTGCAGTGGTGAAGCTTTCCCACTTTTCATCAGCCTTGATTCCATTGATTACCTGCCTCACAATCTGTTCTTCTTCAATTTCTTCTCCTATACTTGCTAACTGATCTACAACATCTTTGAACTTGGTCACAACTTCTGAAACAGCTTGTTTAGGTTGCTTCCTTAGTGTTGTGAATTCAATCCACAACTGATTTTTCCTAGCCCTTGTATTAGAAGAAAAGTATGATGACAAGGTTTCCCAAGTCTCTTGGGAAGTCTTACAATTTCTGATATGAGGTAAAAGAAAGTCAGATATAGAGTTGAGTAGATAAGACCTTGCCGATTCATCTTTTGCACACCATGTATTGAGCTTCTCTTGTTCTTCCTTGGTTGGCAATCCTCTTGCTTTGAATGAGGGCAATTCCTCATCTCCTGAGATGTATCCAAAGAGACTCCTTCCTTGTAAGTAGGTCTTCATCCTTAGAGACCAAGCTTGATGGTTGTTCCTGTCCAATTTATGAATGAATGAAGGAAAACGATCTCCCATTTTACCTTATTTGCTCTGATACCACTATCAGGCAAGATGGATGGATGATCCAGGAAACTGAGTAGGTACTGCTAAACCTGCTTTGTACCAGCCCTCTTTTGCTTCAGAGTTGATTAGTAGACTTCCTTAGCTTCCAAATGACACCGAGAAATGGCCTATGTCCTTTGGAAATGTTATGTGCAATGACTGAATCAAAACAGATAACTTTGTAGGTCACAAACTCAAGAAAACCTTCTAATTTGGTCTTGACACCTGCTCAGAGTTTTGCTCAAAGTTTTGCTCAGTGTGACCAGCACAGTAGCAATTAATAAAATTCCTTCTAGGGATATTCAATTAGCTTAGTACGCTACCATTTGCAAGTGGAATGATGTAAAATAATGAACTATGCTAAGAGAAATTAATTTAGCAAGATTTGGAATACCCCCGACTTTTTAGGACTGTTGCAGAGATAGACCAGTGAGCACCTCAATGACGATTTTTCTGAATTGGCTGAATGAAATCCCTTCAAAGTTTGCCAGCATGTAGATGCCTTTGAGCTGAATCCAACAAGCTTTGAGTCACTGAATTTGGTGGAGTATTGACTGAGATATGCCCTTGACAAGTTGACAGACTTTGGAGTAGACAAGTAGAGAACACAGAGATGAATGATGTAAATGTATCTATTGATTAACACTTTTGTACAATCCCATTGGCATGACAAGCATTGCCTAATGGTGTAGAGAGGTGTAGGCTATGATGTAGTCCTCACACACACTCAATGACAGTAAAATGAAGCTCGAGAGTGATCTCTCTACTGCGACTTTTTTCTTGATCTCTTTTATAAGTAGTGAGTAAGAATTTGAATTCAAATTCAAATTCTTGGCTCCCTATAATCAAGCTTCTAAAAATTTGGAGATATTCTCTCAATCAAGTGATCTACTTTTTCCTCGTATCAATTAAGTAGGTGATTACAAAAAGATTCCAAGTCATTTAGACTTTTACATGAGGTAAGGTGGTAATAAACCACTAGCATATGTTCCTATGGTTCTGCATGCATGTAGAGTCTTCATGATATCTTCCAAGCCAAATGTGTAGGCTTGTGATTTACACCAACAACACACACCTATACAAGAGTGCTTTTGAATAAAAAGTAGAAAAAGATACAAATGGTGATAAATAAGAGTGGATCCAAGAAATATATGTTGTGTCATCAAGAGTCCTCCAAGAATGTAACCAATCCATGATGATACCCATAAGCCTCCTCTTCTCGTGTTGGAGGATGACACACTGCAAACTACTGCAACAAATATGCAAAATGTTATATCAACATACATGAAGTGCCTAACACGAGAAAATTCAATCATCAAAATGATACTTACAAACTCATGATGCATAGTGTCTTACCTGCTACTAGCTAGATATGATGCTCCGATCATATCTAGACATGTGATCACCACATCTCGCTGCCCACAATATCGATCAAGAGTTTGCTACTGCTCATCACTGATCATCTCCCACTCCTTTGTGTCTAACCATACAGGCTTCAATAAGCCTACTCTAAAAGCATCACAAGCCTCTGATCGTTGATGGGACATCACCTCATATGTCGTGTGCTAAATCCACTCTGAGCTGATAATAGGGTGCCGAGGTGTTGGTTGGTACACATGATAGATCACCTCTATGATATAATTTTTGCGATCCTTGTCTTGTTCACTCATTTCACCATGACAGAGTGTCCAAACTGTATGGAGCACAATTGTCGTATGCATTGATGCATGGCCTTTCAGTCACATCTATCACTAGAACTCCATCATGTATACAGTACACCTTGGAGTTCTCATGGTCATGAGCACCCCAAGGTGTACGTGATGTACCATGTGGCGTACCTACATCTAAGGTACTCACTCTAGGAGTAAAAGTGGGTGATACAACATTCGTTGCACTACCTCCACAACATTTTTTGCACTACCTCGACAACATTTGTTGCACTACCTCCACAACATCCACCTCCTCCAGAGCCACTTGTAGATCCACCTCTAGAACCTACTCCTCTACACGGTAACCTCGACTGATGGGATGGATGAGACGGGCCAACACTTGTATCGTGTTGTGGTGCCGAATGCATACATCGACCATTGAAGCCACTAGGGGATGGTTGAGAAGGTGGTCATTGTGGAGTCATAAAACCAAGAGTACCTCCTGATGGAGTAGTCCTGCCAAATGGAGTACCTTCAATGGGAGTAGTCTCGCCAAAGGAGTGGCATTGTGTCATATGATATTCATGGGATGTGACTCACCTTTGAAAGAAGGATGTCACGTGGCATCACTTGGGCACTTACCATTTGGTAGAAGTGAGAAGAGTAAGTCTTATATAAGAGAGTCTATTATCTCACTTGAAACTCATAATATAGAGTAGCATCTCTTATGATAAAAAGGAGGCAAGCTCGGCAACTCAGAGGTTCAAAAACACATCTCTGTGTGTAGGGCGGGCAATAGTTTTGTCTGCACATGATCTCATAGAGGAGAATGGAAAAAGTTTGATTTAGCAATTGGTATTAGAGCTTTAGGGAAGTAGCCACACGAACAGTGCTACAAAGGACTTGATCACATGACCTTCAGCTTCAAGGTGCATGAGCTTATCCAACACACCATAGATGCTTGGTGAAAGGTATTCTAATTTATATTATTATATCTGTAAAGAATGATTCCTGTGAGCTTTCACCCACAACCTATGGAAGGAAGAGAAATGGATCTCCTTCTCCCCTCCCTCAAGGCTTGTTGGGTAGTTTCCCAAATGGTTGGAAGTAGTGATCATTGTAGAACATCTAATTTAGAAGCATTGTGATTGCTCTTTCCCAATGTGGTTGGAGTAATCATCCATAAAAGCCATCGGAAGTGCATCAACAGAAGATGCCCGAGAGGAAGGAGGTGGGAGAAGCATCTCAATCCTCTATAAAAAAAGGGATGTTCATAATATATTATATCTATGTGGAGATGAACTACCTATGTACAAGTATTTTTATTTCAATTTTGAAAAGGTCCGACTCTTTGAGAAGGGCAAGGAAGGGTTTGGGGCCAAATCACTTTGAGAAAAATGATGTGTATTGGGAGTATGGAGTATATACTTTCATCTAGAGTCATTAATTTCCTCAAAATTGCAAGAAAATATAAGTTGTAGGTATCTCCAAAGTATCCATGTTCATGATTTTTATATAAATTTCAAGGGCTATTCTGATAAGTAGCCATTTTGCGAAAGCAAAATGAAGAGGGAATTTCCATAGATTTATGGGAAAAATCATGCATACATATATTATAGTGTATGGAATTCCATATAGAATCAATAAATCCAAAAATTGGCTCAGTATGATGGGAGTTTGAACCTCCACAAAACTGCCCTTCCATCACTGTTTGAGAAAAAATTCCAGCACTTAAATTAAATAAGTTCCCATTTTTGGAGGAGGGAAAAAAAGGTTCATTAGGTATGGATGGATGGAAAAAGTATGCATACTTAGAGTATAAGTATGCATACTTAGAGTATATTATATGGACTACCGTATGGAATCAATAGATGCATGAAAAGGCTAATTTAAGGAGGAATTTTACATGCTCAAAAATCCCCTTTCTGCACTTTTTAGAAAAAAATTCAGGTCCTAATTTTAGCAAATCTCCATTTTTAGGAGCAAGAAAAGAGATAGTTTAAGAGGATTCCCATGGGATAGTGTATACATACATGAATTATGGTGTATTTATTACCATGGAGAATTAGAGAATCTAAGAAAAAACCAACTTAGAAATGGACTAGAGGCTTGCTAAAATCTCCCATGTAAGTTTTTTCAAGAAAAACAATGAGTCATGACAAACGAGAACAAAGACGTTCTCTTTTTAAAATTATAAAAAAACCATGAAATGTTGCAAAATATCCTCACTTTATTATCCCACCATGAAAATCCTAGTTTCTTGTTCAATATGTGGCTTTGAAAATGTCCTCTTCTCGTATCAGATTCTTCGAGCAGTAAGCCAAATTTGTTTTCTAGGACAAAAAGTGCTACCTAATGAGCAACTTACTCCCATGAGAGCTTCACATTCCATAGAGTATGCGAAATAGTGCCACCAAAAAAAAAACCATAACTCAGACATGGAAAAATAAAATAGACTTTTCAAGGCTCAACATAGAGAATACCACATCATTTGATCTTACAAAAACTATGAGAAGCTTTTTTGCATACTTATATTGATATTAACCAAGCTCTTCCAATTTTTGCTTAAAGAGTATTACCTCAATCAATCATAAATAAAAACAAAACCACAAATCTATCCAATAGAACACTACAAGATGTGCATATAGATAAGCACAAACAAAAAGATATTATGAGCATTACATTCCAATGAAAAAAGTATTAGATAACTCAAAGTTTATTAAGTTGGATAGGTTTTCTACAATTGAAGCTGATCGTTTGTTTGCTTGGCTTCATGCATTACATCATCTTCAGGCACTTAAGGAGTCTTAGTAATCTTTTCTTCATCTAAAATTGGCTCTTCAAGGTTAGTCATGTCTCTAGGCTCATCTGCTAATGGTGGCACCATTTCCCTTGAGGAAGGTGAGAATCTTTGTGTGTCATCAATATGCTTTTTGCTTACTTCTTGGTCCTCATCTGGGCACTCATTAAGACCATTGGTTTGGATTTTAGTGAAGCTAACTTGGGCTTCATCTTTCTCTATAGCTATGCAATGCCTGGATAAGAAGCCACATTCACACAAGTAAATGCGGTAGAAGTTGTTTATCATGGAATGGAGATAAGTAAGTGGTGATAAAAGAAGTTAGAGAAAAACCAAATATCGGAATCTAACTAAACCATTGCATGCAGAATGCTTAAAAATCCCAAAATATAATGCTCATATGCTTGATTTGGATGTGTATAGTTGTAGATATGAGTGCTCAAAGCTATGAAGAAAGCCAATCTTTATACTTGGCATCGACTTTCTCCATAAAGTTGATGCCAAGTATAAAAGTTTTACTTTTTCCATAACTTTGACCACTCATATCTGTAACTACAAGTATCCAAATCAAGCAAGTGAGCAGTCAATCTTTGGGTTTTTAATAACTCATTTCTATAACTATAAGTATCAAAATCAAGAAAGTGAGTAGTCGATCTAAATTATCATGCCACACTATATTCCTGTTGCAGAGCTAAGAAGAGCAAAAAGCAGAGAAAAAGATGGGCCCCAAAATGTTTCCAATTGGGACACTATTTTTTGTATCATAACCATTTTGTAATATATTTTCCGATATAAATGCACTAGAGGAGTCCTCTAGATGCATACCCATGGAAATTAGTAACTTACCCTTGTAAATTAGTAGAAATTAACCTTTTAGTTAATAAAGTGCCGGTCTCTTGTGTGAAAGGACCATTTTTACGGCACATGTATATAAGTCAATTTGTGACTCTTTGTGAGAACTTTTTGCCATTGTGAGAATCAAGAGCACAGAATATCGAATTTGTGTCTTCTCCTCTCTGTATCATCTTCTTTGTGAGCTTGTATGCATGTGTGATGCTTGAAAAGAGTGTTTGGAAGTGTTGTCTATCCATGAAAGTGCTTGTTTGCTATTGTGGTGCGTGTGAAGTGTAGGAAGTGCTGAAGCGTAGGAAGGTCATTCCCACGACTCAGTATTTTGCTCATAACTTGAAGCAAAAGTATCAGAATTGAGTGAAAAGAGATCATTGGATGCGTCTTCTTGAGAGCTTCGAAATGAACCCGCTATTCACTATATTCGGAGTTCGGAGCTGAGAGAAAAGCTCAATTTATTGTTGGTTGCTACTCGAAATATCGTGGCATCTCCATAGATTCTTGACACTTGTTTGGAATAGGCTTGGACTTGTTTACGCTCTTTGGGAAGTTCATTTGCATTGATCATCATTTGAATGCATGTCTTCATACACTCGGCTAGGTTTTGATACTCCTTGGATTGATAAATAGAGCGTGAATCCGCACTACATGCACTTGAGGGGGATCGAGGTATAGTCTCTTTCTCCACAAGTCCCTAAGTTGGTTCTTAGGTACACACATTTTTGGCGCCGTTGCCGGAGAATGTCGAATCAAACCGAGGCACTCATGTGATGGTAAATAGCTCTTAGCATTGAAGCAAGTAGAGGAGTTGTGAATTTCTCTGCTTTCGTAAGTCACACTCATCCACACTTACTACTTCTCGCTCTTGGAGTGTGTGTAGTGAGTTGATAGTCTAGGGAAGTGAGTGGAGTGAGTAGAGTAGGAGGAAGAAGGGAGTAGGTTAGGAAGGTGGAGTAGCAATCAACTCTTCTCTTGTTAATTCTTTGTAGTTAGGAGGCAAAAGAAGGTGCGAGAAATACCTGTAGAAAGAATCATAGATGTAAGCGAAGGAGAGGAGGGTAACACTTATCTTCCAATAACTCATCAAGGCTATACCACCAAAGCCATCTTAGATTCAGGAGCCGGAGTAGCCATTTCTACCACTGCTTAATGGAAGTGTTGGGGTAAGCCAGCATTAAGACCTACCAGGATGAAACTACAAATGGCCGATGGACATATAGAGGAACCATTAGGCTTACTAGAAGGCATATCTCTCACCACTTGCGGTGTAGAGTTCGAGCATACTTTCGCCATTTGTGATTTTGTGAAAAATCACACTTACAAGATGATTTTAGGACGACCATTCATGCGTTACATGCAAATCCTACAAGATTGGGGAAGTAATTCTTTGTACTTGCAACATTTAGGAGTGACTACTAAAGTCAATCTTAAAGACTATTCACATCGGGACGTACCCCCAATACAATGGAATACCATCCATAAGACACAAGTAGAAACAGAATCAGTACACTCGTTGGAGTCAGACCCCTCATGGTTACACGAAGATACTCATCTTTGGATGTGTAAGGTAGCTAAACAAGAGGAAGAACTGCTAGAAGCCAGGACCTTAGGTGCAGAACAACATCCACGAACCCTTCAAGACCCAGCTTACGCACCGGTAGTATTTCCAGACGAAGAATTTGAACCCCATGGTTGGGCATAAATTTTAGCAACCATGGATGTAGCCATCAATGAAGAATAATGGACACCCCACTGTGACGAAGATGGCTATGACATTTCAGTCTTCACAATAGAGCCAATCATGTGCGATTCAATTATTGAAGAATGTGAACCTAGCACCGATGCATTTGAGGATGCAAGTGCACTTTGATTTAGAATCAATCATTATGGACCCACCCTTTGCATCAGATGAAGAATATTTCTACGAAGTAGAAACTTACCCTCAGAGACACGAAGAAATTTTGAATGATGTGAGATTAACCACGCAAGTAACTACCAATAGTGAAGGCAAGAAAAGAAAGAAGAAAGAAGCCATGTCAGAAGAAGAAGAATCTTTGTTTGAGGTTCCTGAAAACTTCAAGAAATATGAAATAGAAGATAGATGAATCATAGTACGAATGCCTAATAGAAAAGCTGACGATGGAGAAGTATATGATAATCGAGAGAAAACCAAAAAAATAATAGTTGCCATAGAAGGAGAAGAAGAGAAATGTACCTAAATAGGGCATGATTTGACGACAGAAGAAGAAGAAGAATTAGTTGCCCTATTGAGAGAATATAGAGATGTGTTTGCTTAGAGTTACAAAGACCTGAAAGGAGTAGACCCAGATATATGTTCTCATAGAATCCCCATGACTCCAGATGCAAAACCTACAAAACACAAACCATACACGTACAATGATAACTACACTGCGAAGATTAAGGAAGAAATAGATCGTTTGATAAAAGCAGGATTCATTTACGAAATTGAGCATACCCAATGGGTATCCCCCATTGTGGTTGTGCCCAAGAATGGAAAATTGTGTGTGTGTATTAACCTTAAAAAAGTTAATGCCACCACAATTAGAGACAGTTATCCTCTTCCTATCACAGAACACTTATTGGAAAGTGTTGCGGGCAAGGAAGTTTACAGCTTTCTTGCTCGATTCTCAGGCTATAATCAAGTAGCCATTGCTCCAGAAGATCAACACAAGATGGCTTTTGCCATAGAATGGGGCATATTTGCATTTCGTGTGATGCCATTTGACTTAACAAATGCATCCACCACTTTCCAAAGACTCATGTGTCATGTTTTTAAGGAATTCTTACGCAAGAATTTGGAAGTTTATGTCAATGACCTATGTGCACATTCGAATATGAGACAGACGCATATCCCAGAGTTAAGACAAGTATTTGACAAATGTCGAGAATATCAAGTTTGTTTGAACGCAGAAAAGTGTGTTTTCATGGTCAGACAAGGCAAAATTCTAGGACGCATTGTGTCAAAGAATGGAATTTCGACAGATGAAGAAAAGGTGAAAGTAATTGCAGATCTACCTAGGCCAAATAACGTAAAAGAAGTACAAGCATTTATGGGTCATTGTGGTTATTACAGACAATTCATACATGTATGAAATCATAGCCAAGCCTCTGTACTCTCTTTTAACTAAGTTTGAATGGATAGATGAATGTGAGAATTCATTCAATGAGCTTAAACGACGTTTGTGCTCAGCACCTATATTAACAACCCCAGATTGGAGCAATCCATTCCATGTACATGTGGATGCATCCAACTACGCCATAGGATGTGTGCTAGCACAACCCACAAATGAAGGTAATATAGATCTCCCCATAGCATACGCGAGCAGACAGTTGAACGCAGCAAAAAGAAATTACACCACTACGGAATGAGAAGGATTAGGAATGATCTACGCAGTAAAGAAATTAAGGCATTATTTGTTGGCAAACAAGTTCAAGTTCTTTATGGATCATCAAGCATTATTGTACTTAGTCAACAAGCCATGTAACACAGGACGACTGATACGTTGGTTTCTATTACTCATGGAGTATGATTTTGAAGTAATAGTCAGGAAAGGAAAGACACATCTTAGAGCTGACCTCCTTTTGAGATTAACCACAGGAGAAGCTCCTCAAGTGATAGCGGATGAATTACCCTATGCATATTTGTTTAACCTTGAGATAGCACCAGAATGGGCTAAGCTGATAGTCCCTATTCTAACATATGGACCCAAGAATCCTAGGATAAGGATCAAGGAAGGAGAGATTACCAAGTCTCAAAGATACCAAATAATAGCAAGAAGTATATATAAACAAGATAATCAAAAGATTCTTGCTTGTTGTGTAGATGAATCAGAACATGCGAATTAGTTGCAATTAGCACATGTAGGTGCATTAAAGCAACATCATTCCAAACATCGTACATTGCAGACTCTGCATAGACTAGGAGTCTATTGGCCTTCAATGGAAACAGATGTCTACAAGTTGTGTAAGGAATGCCATGTCTGTTGTGAAAGACCATGAGTCGAATACGCTACGTTATACCACGTGTCTCACACCAGAATGGAGTGAACCTTTAGTGACATACTTGAGGACAAAAACATTCCCTCAAGGAATGACCTTAGCACGACAATGAAGTGTAGAGCAGGAAGCTTAAGACTATGCACTTGTCGGTGATAATCTATACAAACGAGGACGAGATGGATATTTAAGACAATGTGTTCATGAGAGCGATTATTTGAGCGTACTAGAAACTGCACATCAAGGTGTTGCAGGAGGTCATTTTGGACCCGATAGGATAATCAAAGCCATCCTCTTTGCAGGATTATGGTGGCCCACTCTTCACATGGATGCACATACCTATGTAAAGAGATGTGATGTGTGCCAAAGAACTCGATTTCCTACTCGCAGAGATGAAATGCCATTGAAACCCATGATGGGAGGACGTGCATTTTCTAAGTGGGGTATAGATTTTGTAGGACCCATTAACCCCCCTGCAAAAGGTAAACATGTTGAAATACATTATTGTTGCGACAGATTATCTTACCAAATGGGTAGAGGCTAAGGCCACAAAAAAGAATGATGCACACACGACTGCAAAATTCTTATTTGAAAATGTCTTTACAAGATATGGACTGCCTATAGAGTTAGTGAGTGATCAAGGAACTCACTTTCTAAACCGTCATTGAATATTTGTTACAGGATTTTATGGTGATTCACAAGAAATCCGCACCATATCATCCTCAGGCCAATGGTCAAGCAGAAAGTACTAACAAGATCCTTTGTAACGTACTGACAAAACTCGTGGACAACAAACGTTCAGATTGGGACAAACAGTTACACCACGCTGTTTGGGCATATCGAGTGGCCTACAAGACTGTACTCAATGCAACTCCCTTTCAGATGGTTTTTGGTCAGAATGCTGTGCTTCCATTGGACTTCTTGATACCGACCCTTAAGGTTGCACAAGAACATCAGTGGACCGGCCATGAACTATCATCAAGAATAATGGACTTGGAACGATTACGAGAAACCAGGCTGAAAGCAGCAGCAGGCATATATGCAGCAAAGAAACGACAGAAAGCCTATTTTGATGCACATGTGAAAGATAAAGGCTTGAAAGAAGGAGATTTAGTCTTAGTATATATGTTGAAACAACACGCACGGAAATTAGAGAAGCGAGGTTATGGACCTATGATCATTAACAGATTCTCGACAAGTGGAGCAGTACAATTAACCACCCTAGAAGGAGACATAATGCCTAATTACATTAGTGGCTGTAGAGTCAAGCTTTATCAGGAACCTCTTACGGAGGATATGCTTAGACGACTCATGTTGGCAAAGAAGCGTAAGGAGGAAGAAAATAGGATATGAGCTAAAGCTCAGGCAGAAGCTATAGAACGCATTAAGCGCATGAAGCTAAGAAGACAAGGACTAGGGAGAGAACATTATGACCATTTGGAAACGACACCCAGATACCCCATGGCCATGTGTCAAGCAAAGTCAAGTACCCATCCTATCATAGTGGATAGGAGACCATTCATTACAGTCAGGCTAGAGCACGACAACCCTTGCCAAGAGCTCAGGGCTTTAATTGACTCAGGTGCTGCGACTAGTGCGATTAGATGGTCCCACTATAAGGATTCAAGAATAGAATTGCGGCCAATTGAGGCATACCTCATAGGGCTAGCAGGCATGGAAACCCCTTGCATGGGTGAGGTGGACCTTCCTATCCTCATACATGATGTGACGATGACAGCGAAGCTACTAGTGTGCCATGACGAGGACCTGATAGAACCCCTAATCCTTGGCCAAGATTGGCTATACGATCACTCAGTGGACCTAAATCTTAGACAAGGCTCCTTGCAGATTGGAACCTTAGATCAGAAGCGAGTGATATCGCTTAACTCCCCTAACGGAAATCCACCTGAGGTATGTGACCCGCAACCCTATGAAATACTTGCAACGGAGGACCGGAAGATATTTGGGCAAATCCATCAGCTAAGCACGCTCCCTCCAAAGTCAACCCATGAGAGCTTGCCGATGGATAGGGGCCAAACAAAAGATTGTCAGGAGATTTTCACTTGGTCTTCCAGCAGCGGACAAATGGGGACAATCAGCAATCAGGTGGACTTCATCAGCGGCCAAATGGGCACTATCAGCTGCAGTGCTCATCCTTCCACACTTACTGCGGACTAGCCTAGATTAAAGATACAAAACAGAGCACTTCCTAATGGGAAAGTTTCGCAAGTGTTGGATCTCCCTTCTTTTCCAAAGCAGAGTGTCCATCCGACCTCTCACACCCAACCACGAAGGAGTCAACCACAACAAAGGAACCCCGACCGACAACCCTACCAGACAATGCAAAGAAAGCAGCAGTATCAGCATCACAGAACAAGTGGAACGAGACAAATATGGGTGCCAAAAGGACAGAAAGCATCGACAGTTTGCAACAACGCAGACAAGGACAAGACAAAGTTTCAGAAGAATCACAGACAGTATCCAAAGTCTCCTCGACCTTGAGTACGAACAATCGACCACTTTGGATCGCCAAGAAGTACCTTATAAATGGACCCACACCCATGCAGATTTGGGTACCTAAACCATGTATTATAGCTCAACACTCAAGCCATGTAATATATACCCCTCAGAAATTTCTTCACCCCTCCATACCACCCCATCCACTACCACTTTTTGTCCCTCAGCAGAAACATCCCACCCACTCAGAAACTCTTAGGAAATGGATGTTGAAATGTATCCAAAGACCTTCTACTGAACTGTTGACTAACGTAACTCCCACCCCAACTAATCTCCATCCTTGTAATAAATCACTTACATTCGAACCTTGTAGGAATCCACACACTATAACCCAACAACGCTTGTAATAACATCTCACAAAGCACTACATGCATTATCTGAAAACATATGGGTGTCTAGAGACCTGCACTAGTTTTGCAAAAAATCATTCCATCAGTCATTTCACAACACTTGGCTACACGGGTTACACATCGGCTATGGAAAGGGATTGCGGTCTCACTTTCATGGGATCATAATTAATTTCCATACTAATGTGCTTATCTTTTGTAGCAGATCTTCTATGCACTCACATCATACATCATGCAGGCAGAAGGATCATCTGAAGCTGGTGCCAATGCACCTATGGCAAATATTGGCGAATTACTAGCGGAACCACATCCCACAGCTCAACCACCAGAATTTTAAGGATTTCGAGGACCTATGCCAATTGATGACCCTCCTAGGGGTTACACTGAGAAAATTCATCGCAATTCTCATTGGTTCCAAGGATTAGCAGGACCATTAGCAGATGCCGAGTTTATATTTGAGGCCAATTTGACTTTTGATACCCGTACCTGGGGCAAATATCAGTTCTTCTCCAGAGAGTTCGAAGGACTACAAAACACAGAAGACCTAACGCATGTTTGGGCAAGAGCAGGTTTCACAGAGTATTTCAGCACCCTTTGCCTAAACCAGACTTCTACAGATGCTATTACTTAGCCATCACTTTGACAGCTTCAGAGAACAAGGATCTGCCAGGCACCTTCATTTTACCATCCTTAGTGAACGATCCACCATATAAAAGATTTTATCTTTCTAAAGATTTGATTAGAGCTGCCATCAAGATTCATGGGATGCATACTCCTACAGAACGCGAGAGGCTGGTTCCAGACCCTATGAAACGTGGGGATGTTACTAAATGGGAAGAGATTTCGGTGATCACACCTGAGCTCTCTAAACCATTACGGATATGTATGCAACACTGCATTTCCAGCTCAGGACCGATTTACCATGCCCCACAAACGTATCTGGTTTGGCTTATATTTAGCATGTAATGGACCCCAGACAGTTGATCTAGCAAGCTGGATCATTGATCAGCTCTACTTAGCACAACATAGATGGGAAAGAAAGAAAGTCATTAATGGATGCTGCACTCTTACAAGAATTGTATATATGTGTTTGGCATACGACTTGCCAATCGAGCATGCAATGACGTGCGAAGAGTTGAAAGCATTCAAAGGGATAGCAAAGAAAGCTAGGAAAGCTAGCAAAGGACGAGCAGGAAAGCGTATGAGAGGTACTATTCCATGCCTCCAGGTTCTCGAATCACCGTCTCCTCAACCCTCTCCAGAACAATCGCCTACGGAGGCCACTACCCTAGTACAACCTATTCGCATGCGATTATCATGACCTATTGTGGCAGAAGACACTACTAGTGCGGTTACCTCCCAACCAACATCAGTTCAAGAACCTACCACCACTGCAGCATAAGTTCCCATCACTATTGGTGCGGAAGCTTTTTCTTTTCAGATACCCAACATGGAAGCAAAGCCACTCGATACAACCTTTGATTTTGAAATGCCATATGCCTTCTCAAATGAATTTCAATATTCCGAAGGTCAGATTTTTTTCTCAGGAATATGAATGACCAAGCTACCCAACCACTCCCCTAGACCAACCACAAGGACAGGTAGTATCGAGCTCGGACGAAGAAAGAACAGAGATAGATGAAGATGATGGCGATGATGAAGCCAACCGGGGCACACATGACTCCCAAGAACATGTACAAACAGACGAACAAGGACAACAAACCGACACACAGGGTGATACCAGTACGCACGAAGATGAAACCTTCAAAGCAGCAGCATACACCTTGGCCATCAAAAAGTTTTATCGTACTATGGAAAAGGTTTGGGCGCATAAAAAGTTAACTCAGGAAGAGAGCCAAGCACTCATCGAACAAAAACTTGTCTCAAGTGGTTTCGAACAAGTATACATCAGAGGCTTCAGGGAACTTGTCAAATCAGTGGGATCTACCGAAGCCTTAAGATATTTGCAGAGAAAAACCCTTCCGCAATTCAACCCCTGATGAGTACGACTCTTAACAAAATTGGGCGAATACATTTGAGTACTGATAGGTGCTCAATCATCCCAACAGGCACGAGAGCGTGTCTCCTCCCCGAAGGCTCATTGGCGGAAGACACCATTATCATCGACTCCCCACCCCGTACTACTGTTGTACATACCACCACTACGACCAAAGTACCTACCACCCAAACCGCTCCTCCTTCACCTCCCATCCATCCAGTCTCCCCCATACACCCTCCTTCTCCTAGAACATCCACGTCCTTCCACACTGAAGTAGCAGAAGCCCTTGACACATCCATTCCTCTCACGATGACCACACCCACTCCACCTAGTCTACCTCCTAGGATGTCTACCCTTCCATCTAGTCCCTTTCTCCCTCCATCCTTCCCATCCTTCCCCACACCTCCAAGACACCTTTTCCCATTTCCACCCCCATTAACCTTCTCCCCAGTCTCACCTCCCCGACCTACCGTAATTCCTCTTTCCCCTTTCCACCAAGGCATACAAGAGACCCCCATTGTAAATTACTCTTCAACCTTTGTAAACCCTGTATTTACACCCACACAAGCACCCACTCTCAAGCCATTATTCATAGTCACCGCACTAGACACCACGTCCAATGACATGCACATCTCACCTCCCACCGCACCACCACTCACTTCATTCATGGCACAACCATATTTAGGCACTTCACTTTTTTCCACAATAACCACGGCATCCACTTTCCCACCCCCATTCCCCATTCCCTTTGCATCTACACCCACTGCATCTTCACTTAGCACACCATTAATATTATCACCCACTGTAGATACTCCATTCCGACAGATGTTCACCTGCATGACTCAAGTAAGAGATGAGTTTGCATCTCTTGGAACTAATTATCAGACGCTGCAGAAGACAACCAATGATTTACAGTCGTAGCTCAATTCATTATCCATCAAGAATGCCTCACTAAACACCCGATATCAAGAATTACGAGAGGCATATCATAAACTTGAACTAGAGAGTGAAGAAAAAACAAAAGAGGCCACTACTGATCTTGATAATTTGTTAAGGGCCCAGACTATTCGCAATGCGACGCTTACACGGAACATGGGCCTACTCAGACGCCACTTGGCAGCAGCGAAAGAAGAGGACCAGTGTCTACAAGATCAGAACCGAGAAAACTTAGAAGCTGCTCTCGATCATCCAGACCAACCATTAAGTCCTAGCAGGTTCAAGGTAGTTCCCTCAAAATCGATGAAGATGTTACTCGATTATCATGTTAGATTGCTAGAAGAATACGACAGCATGAATGAAGAATATTAGAAGCTGAAAGAAGATCATAAATTACTCCAGCTAAGAGCCCCTATAGAGCCACGACTACCAGCTCTTGTGGGCCCCTCTCCTGAGATTTTAGAGGAACTCAACGCATTACGGGCCCATGTATCAACTCTTGAATCACGGATAGCTGTATATGAAGCACCACCCGACCAGACTCCCCACCAGAACTACCAATAGAGGAAGAAACCATTACTATTCCGGTGGAGGAAACTTTTGAAGAGGCTCATGAACCTCAACCCATCCCAGGCGGATGCGTCACGGCCGAAGGCCAGACGACTTTCGAACTTCCAACTCCCGCATGGATGAAGTCGATTGAAGAGCTTGGCAGAACACACTCAGCATGTGTTGAGGTGCAGTTACATGCCATGGCAATGATTGAAGAACAAATTTTACAGTCCCCTTACTTTTCTCATTTGGCCCCGCATAGATATATATCTGGGCATGAGCTCCAATACAAACCATACTTTATGTTAATGGCGGAATATCAGTTGGCCATAGAGAAAGAAACAGGCAAGAAAACCTCTCACGCTACTCAGTTTGAGCTTGAAGACTTGCCACTGGATTTGCAGGAAGGAGAAATTTATCAACCAAATTGGCACAAGGACCTACTACAAGAATATCCAGAGATGATGAGTACTTGGGTCAAGGCACCATTGCACTTAAAGTACAACCCATGTTGGGGACCGGTACCACGTCGTTGCTCCTGGATGGCATTTGCAATTAAAGTACAAAATAACAAGCAATCCCAGGACTGGTTGAATTACCCGTACTTTACACCACCTCACGGACCACCAACCGTTGGATACATGATGGCAATGATTCACCACTGGCTCCCTCACTTGACACATATGGACGATGTAGCAGCGCACATGACTGTCAAGATCTTTGACATGATGCAGATGGTTTTCAAAGTCTTCCGCCGCGTTAAGGCACCTCATGTAAATACCCCGGGCTTTGAGGATGGCAATCTAGACCTTGCATATGATATGAGTACAACACCATCGCTACGGGTGTGTTATGCCTGGCATTGCAGAATCAAATACTTACCGGCGTGCTACAAGCAAACCTTCGAAGAAATGTTCACAACCAGTTTCTGGGAATATCATTCGGAAGTGTTCATCAGCAGGCCTACGCATTTACTTCAATTATTTGCCTGTGAATAGATGGTATATTCCACGCATTATCGACTCTCACCATCAGATGAATCACAGCCCATTGATTGGGAGAAACTTGAGGTAGATCTCACTCGAGGAATTTGCATATGAGAAAACACCCTCGCTCAGGAACTACTCCAGAATTACATCCGACGGACCTGACAACAAGGTTCTGTCAAGGACAACAGAAGTGAGAGGGAGGGGGGTGTTGGCAGTAGCCAGAGGCATAGAAGACACGGAAGCATGTGAAGATAGAGCATAACGTAGAAGCAGGGAGTCAATCAAATCTTTTTTCAAAGAATTATGTTTTATAAATACCTTTCGAAACCTCCAATAGTGATTTTTATCACTATTGTAACATATGTAGCATAGAAAAACCCTTTTCATAATTTATAGCTCCATTTTGTGCAAGCCGAGGAGTCCTCGAGCTTGAGGAGCTTAGGTAGAATGACCGTACCAATTTTGGTTATTTTTAGATATCGTTTACCCTTTCAAATAGCATCTAGGACCTATTTTTTAACTATGCCGGTCACTAGATGTGAAACCGGTCAAAACTAGTCTAGAATCTATAAAAAGAGCTAGAGAGCTCATTTTAGAGGTTAGCTTGGTTGAGTAGAGAAGAGTTAAGAGCTATTTTGAGCTTGTAAGAGTGTTCTTGAGTAATAGAGTTGATTTCCTACTTTCCATTGTATCTTGCTTGTCTCTTCGTTGTGTGTGTGCATGTGTGTGTGCATCTCTATGCTTCTCACCCTCACTCTCACTTCATCTCATATTCACGATCGTCATATCACTCCTATCTCTTCCGCGGATTGACATTAAGGAGGTGGAGCTTCTTAACGTGGTTCTCACCATTGTGCTAGAGCAACACCAAGTTTACCAGGTTCCTCAAGTTTGGGCATAGAGGACACCATTTTAGATTCTTCGGGCATAGCAAACTAGCAAAATTCAGATGACCAAAGCATGCATGCCAAAGCTTTGCATCTGACATAGCATGAGAATCATGTACTATACATGCTGAATCATTCATAGATTTTTCATAGTCTATGAGCTTATACAACCCATGAAATAAAATTCCAGAAGCAATAATGATGTTTCCATTTGACAGATCATGAACTGTACATCTGTCATCAACAATTTCATGACCAATCCAATCTTGGCTAATGTTGAAACTGATAATAGATTTTTCTTGATCCCCGACATAAATAAAGCATCTGATAATGTGAAAGGATTACCATCAACAATAGTGAGAATGATCTTACCAAATCCCACGACAGGATAAGAGGAGTTATTGGCACATGTGATAGTATTCCCTATAGGGATAGGCTCAAGTAAAGTGAAGAAATTGTGCTGCAAAGTAATATGTTTGGTTTCCCCACTATCAAAGTACCAAACATCTGAGTCTACTACAGACATAGACTGTTCATGAGAAGATGGAACAAAACTGCAAACAGTAGTAAATTCCCATTCTTCATTCTGCACAAGATTAGAAGACTCTATTTTTGATGTAGAGACCTCTGCAACAACCAAATCAAGCTCTTTGTTCTTTGCCTCTTTTGCAATTAGTTTTGGGTGGCTCTTTATGACATGATAATTTTCTTACAGTACTTGCAAAAAAATCTTTGCTTTTTTGTTTTCTTTTTGTCTCTGTCATCCTTCCTTGATTGTGTAAAATTATCAGATTTCTGCGTACTAGTAGAAGAGCAGCATTTAGCTTTGCCCTTCAAACTATCTAGGAAAGCTTGATCTGCAACATGCATAATGAACCTATTCTGCCTAGATTGATCTTCTTGCAACACAACAGAGACTAACTGCTCAAATGTAAAGGCATTTGGATTGCCTTTCATCATCGATCGAAGAGTAGAAACAAAACTCTAATATGAATCAAGAAGACCATTCAGAGCAATTTGCACAAGTGAACTCTCAGGCAAGACTTCATTAGCAAAAATCAATTGTTCCTTCAAATCTTTGATCTTTTTCAAAAAATTGTCCATGGAATCTCCTTCATTCATGTGCTCACTCTCCAACTATTTTCGGAGGTAAGCAACACGATCCACATTCCTTACCTGGTATAATGTGGTTAGTGTGTATCCCAAGCATCCTTAGCTATTCTACAAGAGTGAATGTGAGGAATAATATCATGTCTGATAGACAAGGCTATCAATGCATGTTCCTGAGCATCTCTGCCATCCTAATGAATTTGGTTTGTAGTAGGTGCAATAGGAACCACAACACGAACATGAACATGAAGAATATTATCGTCTTCAACACTGTCTGCATCACCTTCAGCACCCAACACAATATTCCACAATCCTTTTGCACCAATACATGACACATCATCATATAAGCCCATAATGGGTAATTGGTACTGTCCAACTTATCCTCAACAACCAACATACGGAATACATCACTGCTTTTAGCCATCGCCACTGACTAAAATACCCTGATGTAGAAAAATGATTGGATTGAAAACGTTGAATATAACTACCTTGTTGAGTTCTGGTAAACCTGTATCAGACTTTGAGATGCTTATAGTGGAGAACTGAAACCTGTATATATGTTTGGCACAAAAAGACAAAATTGCCATTACAAGAGAATGTGCAAAGATAAGTAGCCCATTAGGGTAATAGGCCTATATACAAGTCGGGGGAAAAAACCTCCTAAAGAAGGAAAAAAGTACCCAAATGGTCCTAGAGTGTTCACGCACATCACTACCTAAATATATCAACACTATCGATAGCAAAAGTATTCACTAATATCCACATTCAACATTCTGTCAAAGCCCATTTGAACTTTCCCCCAGGCTATTGTCTCTATTTCACAAGCCTTAGTATCACTCAAATGCCTTGAAAAATATATGTCAAGCACTAAGTTAGAAGGTTATGTTATCAGAGATCCCCCTCCAAATACACGATGTTCCATTGTTGTGGAAAATGGACATTTTACTCAGGATTATATGAATTAGAAGCCCATTCTTCGTGATGTCAATTTCATAATTCCTCAAGGTCATTTGGTTTCCGTTGTTGGTACTGTTGGATTTGGAAGATATTCATTATTAGTTGCATTGCTTGGTGAAATGCTAAAATTGTTAGACATGGTTAAAGTCTATGGAAGCATTGCTTATGTCCCCCAGACATCATGGATTTAGAGTGGAACCATTGAAGAAAACATTCTGTTTTGCATGGCAATGAACATGGAAAAATATGAGAGGACTTTAAAAGAATGTGCACTTTAGCAGGACTTGAATTTGTTCGAATTTGAAGATGAGATAGAAATAGGATAAAAAGGAATCAATTTTCATGGTGGACACAAGCAAAGGGTACAATTAGCAAGAGCAGTTTATCAGAATTGTGATGTACATTCCCCTCAAAATGTAACGCAAAAGTCTGCTCTAATTCGTGACTCTCTTCATGTGTTTATGTAGATAAATTTGAATTCAAACTTTGGAGGGATTCCACCTAAAAGTTCCTCCAACTTAGGGGAATCTCATCTAAGTGATTTCTCCAACCTTAGATGCTTCATTGGCACCTAACAATTCATGAGATTCTCTTCCCCTTTTACCTTTTTGTGATTTTTACATTTCACCTATTACAAGAGATAGTTTCTATGGCTTCTCTCATTGAGAGTACAAAATAATGTTATTACATCAGTGATAATCAAGCACTAGGCTTGAATAAAAATGCACCAATAGCTCCCCCTCAAGCCTACCATTCTTGAGTCTTCATTCTTCCTTGATTTCCATCAATCCAATCACGCCTTTGAACTTGTTTAGCTTGATACCATCCAATGGCTTAGTCAACATGTCTACACATTGAAGATTAGTTGATACATATGATAGTTGAATGTCCTTGCTAATCAATTTCTCTCTTAGATAATGATAATGGACTTAAATATGCTTTGTTCTAGCATGATAAACATGATTAGTTGCTAAGTGAAGTGAGCTAGTATTATCACCAAAGATGTGAGGAGTTGAGGTATGTAACCCAAATTCTAAGTATAAACACTCCAACCACATTGTTTCTTGGATTGCATTGGAAAATCCTCTATATTCAACTTTAGTAGATGATAGAACAATAGCTGGTTGCTTCTTTGAAGACCATGAGATTAACTTTGAACCTACAAAAGACAAATAACCGGATGAACTTTTCCTATCATCCTTTGATCCAACCCAATTTGAATCTGAGTAGAGTTTGAGATCAATTTTTGAGGTGAAGCGGTAGAAAAATCCTTCATTTATGGTACCCTTCAAGTATTTGAGCACTCTATTGGCTGCTTCCATTTGTGGCTTCCTTGGATTGTGCATGAATTGACTAAATATGCTAACACTATAACATATATCCACCCTTGTGAGAGCTGCATAGTTTCCCACCAAGCTTTGATAGCTTGTGATGTCTTCAATGAATTCTCCTTCATAAGCACTTAGCTTATGGTTCATCTCCATTGGTATACCTACACACTTAGTGTTTCCCACTTTGAACTTAGAAAGCATGTCATGTACATACTTCCTTTGAGTGATGTAGATACCAAAATCTATATAGAAAAGTTCAAGTCCAAGTAAATATGTGAGAGGTCCAAGATCACTGATCTTGAATTCATCCTTCATGCTAGCCTTAAACTGCTTAATTCCATTGATGTCATTTCCTCTAATTATGATATCATCAACATACACATAGAGATATATAACCTTTGATCCATTCCTTTTGATGAATAGTGATGTATCTGCTTTGCTAGCCTTGAATCCTTGGTTCTACAAGTAGGTTATTAACCTGTGATTCCAAGGTCTTGGATCTTGCTTCAATCCATACAAAGCCTTCTTTAATTTGCACACATAATTGGGATGATGTGCATCTTCATAACCAAGTGGTTGTGACATATAAAATTCCTCTGAAATCCAACCATCTAGAAATGCATTTTTTTTACATCTAACTGATAGAGCTTCCAATTCCTAGATCCAGCAATGCTAACAAGTACTCTAATGGTAGGCATTTTAGCTATACATGAGAAGGTCTCCTCATAGTCTATTCCATGAGTTTGAGCAAAACCTTTGGCTACTAATCTTTCCTTGTGTCTATTGATACTACCATATGGATTTCTTTTAACCTTATAAATCCATCTTGATCCAATTATTTTTATTGATGGTTTTCTAGGAACAAGTTCCCATGTGTCATTGTCAATGAGAACTTCCATACCTTCATCCATTGCTTTTCTCCACTCCTTCTTGCTTTGAGCATCTTCATAAGATGTAGGTTCTTCATGGTTGAGATCCTTAGCCATGTAGATTGAATGCTTTGTGACCAAGGATGTATCAAATCCATATCTTTCTAGCTTCTTGCTCTCTCTCATTGACCTTCTGATTGGTTGTAGAGAGCATTCTGATCCTTGAGTTAGTTCTTCCATGTTAGCTTTCCCTTTGTTATTCCATAGATTCAATTTCTCCAACTCTGTCATGTCATCTTCAGAATCACTATCTTCATGATGCTTTGGCTCTTTTGTTGGAAGAGATGGAAAGACCTCTTCCAAGTCATATGGTAGCTTCACTTTCCTATCATCATCAAACCAAGATTTAATTTCATCAAAGACTACATACCTACTAACTAAGAAGCCTTTGTTAGTGGGATTATAGAATCTGTAACCCTTTTGATTTTGATCATATCCAATAAAGATACATTTCTCTACCTGGGGATCTAATTTCTCTCTTACTTGAGAAGGAATGTGAGCATAGGCTAAACATCCAAAGATTTTTCAATGCTCTAGGCTTGGTCTTCTTCCATGCCACACTTCAGATGGAGTCATACCATCTAAGGATTTAGATGGAAGTCTGTTTACAAGGTATGTGGTTGTTGATACAGCCTCTACCCAAAGATAATTAGGTAGGTCCTTTTTATTTAGCATAGATCTTGCTGCTTCTACTATGCTCCAGTTCCTTCTTTCAACTACTCCATTGAGTTCACGTGTGTACCTAGTTGTTACTTCTCTTTTGATGCCTCTTTCATGAAGGAAAACATCAAATTCATTTGAGAAGTATTCTCCACCACCATCTGATCTGAGTCTCTTGAGACATTTACTTGTTTGGTTCTCTACAAGTGCAAGATATCTTTTGAAACAATTGAACACTTCATCTTTATGTCTCATAAAATATAGGACTGTCCACCTAGTGCAATCATCAATAAAAGATACATAATATTTTGAACCTAAGATTGAAGGTTCTTTGCTTGGAACCCACACATCTATGTGTACAAGATCCAATAGCTCTTTCATATGCTCTTTGTGATGTTGGGCAATCCAAGTACACTTTGATCCTTGCATATTTGTTTCAAGGTTCTTTCATCAATATGAGCAAGCCTTTTATGCCATACGTCTAATTCAGAGGGTGTTTGAGATCCATAGCTAAAGAATGCTATGTTCCTAGTGTCTTCTAATTCAAAAGTGAAGAGTCTTCCTGTCTTTTCTCCTTTAACTATCCTTTTGAATCCTTGCTTGGGGTCTTCCACATAGGCTCCATGGCTTGTGAATCTGACTTGCAATCCTTTCTCCACAATTTGTCCAACAATTTTTCCAACACTCAGAAGATTCATATTTCCATCTGATGTCTTGACATTACCTATCTTTTCCACTGAATGTCTTATAGCATCAGTTGTTTGCACTTCATGTTTGTTCTTGGGATCTTCTAAGTCAGAGAGCAGTGCTACATTTCTTGATACATGATTGGAGCATCCTGAGTCAATATAAAAGACATGATCATCATCCTTACCCTACTTCAATGATAGGTTCATGAGATGAAGTGAGCCTTCTTGACTTTGATCCTCAGTGTAATTTTTGTAGTCCTTCCTTCCTCTATATCCACTTTGTGAAGAGGGATTTGTACTTGATGAAGATATTTGTTTCCTCAAATGTTGAGGGTTCCTCTTGATTTATGTCTTGTGCTAGATAGATTGAATGTTTAGGAACTAGAGAAGTATCAAACCCATACCTCTCTGGTTTTCTTTTCTCCATCATGGGCCTCCTTAGGCCATGATGTGATGATTCTACCTCTTGTCCAAGTTCTTGCATTTTATCTTTAGCTTTAGACTTCCACATTTTGAGTTTTTCAATCTGAGTTGCTTCATCATCTTCTGAGGTATCCTACTCTTCAATTTTAAGAGGGTTGTACTTGACAGGTTTTGGAATATCTTCTTCAAGATCGTAATGTAAGTTCATCGTCCTGCACTCACCAAGAATCCTTTGGTTGTTGGGTGGTATAATTTGTATCATCTGTCGAAATTCCATTCTTTGACACAATGTGTCCTAGAATTTTGCCTTGTCTGACCATGAAAACACACTTTTCTGGGTTCAAACAAACTTGATATTCTCGACATTTCTCAAATACTTGTCTTAACTCTGGGATATGCATCTGTCTCATATTCGAATGTGCACATAGGTCATCGACATAAACTTCCAAATTCTTGCGTAAAAATTCCTTAAAAACATGACACATGAGTCTTTGGAAAGTGGCGGGTGCATTTGTTAAGCCAAATGGCATCACACGAAATGCAAATATGCCCCATTCTGTGGCAAAAGCCGTCTTGTGTTGATCTTCTAGAGCAATGGCTACTTGATTATAGCCTGAGAATCCATCAAGAAAGCTGTAAACTTCCTTGCCCGCAACTCTTTCCAATAAGTAATCTGTAATAGGAAGAGGATAACTCTCTCTAATTGTGGCGGCATTAACTTTTTTAAGGTTAATACACACACACAATTTTCCATTCTTCTTGGGCACAACCACAATGGGGGATACCCATTTGGTATGCTCAATTTCATAAATGAATCCTACTTCTATCAAATGATCTATTTCTTCCTTAATCTTTGCAGCGTAGTTATCATTGTACGTGTATGGTTTCTGTTTCGTAGGTTTTGCATCTGGAGTCATAGGGATTCTATGAGAACATATATCCGGGTCTACTCCTTTCAGGTCTTTGTAACTCCAAGCAAACACATCTCTATATTCTCGCAATAGGGCAACTAATTCTTCTTCTTCTTCAGCCGTCAAATCATGCCCTATTTATGTACATTTCTCTTCTTCGCCTTCTATGGCAACTATTATTTTTTTGGTTTTCTCTCGATTATCATATACTTCTCCATTGTCAACTTTTCTGTTAGGCATTTGTACCATGATTCGTCTATCTTCTATTTCATATTTCTTGAAGTTTTCTGGAACCTCAAACAAGGATTCTTCTTCTTCTAACTTGGTTTCTTTCTTCTTTCTTTTCTTTCCTTCACTCTTGGCAGGCACTTGAGAGGTTAACCTCACCTCATTCATAATTTCTTTGGGTCTCTTAGGGTAAGTTACTACTTCGTAAAAATATTCTTCCTCTGATGCAAAGGATGGGTCCATAATGATTGATTCTAAATCGAAGTCACTTGCATCCTCAAATGCATCAGTGCTAGGTTCACATTCTTCAATAATTGAATTGCACATGATTGGCTCTATCGTGAAGATTGAAATGTCATAGCCATCTTTGTCACAGTGGGGTGTCCATTGTTCTTCATTGATGGCTACATCCATGGTTGCTAAAATTTCTGCCCAACCATGGGGTTCAAATTCCTCGTCTAGAAATACTATAGGTGCGTAAGCTTGGTCTTGAAGGGTTTGTGGGTGTTGTTCTTAACCTAAGGTCCTAGCTTCTAATCGTTCTTCCTCTTGTTTTGCTACTTTACACATCCAAAGATGAGTATCTTCGTGTAACCATGAGGGGTCTGACTCCAACGAGTGTACTAATTCTGTTTCTACTTGTGTCTTATGGATGGTATTCCATTGTATTGGGGGTACGTCCCAATGTGAATAGTCTTTAAGATTGACTTTAGTAGTCACTCCTAAATGTTGCAAGTACAAAGAATTAGTTCCCCAATCTTGTACGATTTGCAACTAACGCATGAACGGTCATCCTAAAATCATCTTGTAAGCGTGATTTTTTGCAAAATCACAAATGGCGAAAGTATGCTCGAACTCTACACCACAAGTGGTGAGAGATATGCCTTCTAGTAAGCCTAATGGTTTTTCTATGTGTCCATCAGCCATTTGTAGCTTCATCCTGGTAGGTCTTAATGCTGGCTTACCCCAACGTTTCCATAAAGCGGTGGTAGCGATGGCTACTCCGGCTCCTGAATCTAAGATGGCTTTGGTGGTGTAGCATTGATGGGTTATTGGGAGATAAGTGTTACCTTCCTCTCCTTTGCTTACATCTCCGATTCTTTCTACGGGTATCTCTGGTACCTTTTTGTGTGTTCCTATCTGTGAGGGAGTAGTAACAAGCTCAGGGAAATTCCACAGTTCTGGTTTAACCTTCAACAACTCCTCTAGAGTGAGGTTACATTGTACTTTAGTGTTCTTGACCACTTCCGTGTTTCTAGGAATCACTGATTCTTCATTCCTCACTATTATCGTGGTGCTCTCATGCTAATAGACTTGGCTTCCCAAGGTCCTGTGAACTGAGGTAATTCTTGCAAAGAATTAGATTCAAAACCTGTGTGTTCACTCAGCTGCTCTTCCTCTACATCGTCATAAATAGAGGGGATGTCTTGGGGAAATTTCTCTTGCAAGTCATCTATCTCTTGAATAGGAGGGTGAGTTCCTTGTTCTTTCCTCCACTTCTCTTCTTGGATTTCTCTTTGAAATTCATGTGAATATTTATGTATGGAAGAGAGGTTGTCTTCACCTTCCGTAGTGGGTACTTGAGATAGGGACGGTGCATTCCTTTCTTGTGTCTCTGGGATAGTAGGGTTCCTATGCTGATCCTTTTTCTCCTTGCTATCAATCAAGTATTCTAGCCTCTCCATTAGTCCTTGAAAGTGTAACTCGGGTTTTGCAATGTTATTCCAATTTAGATAACGAGAAGCTTCGAACATCGCTTGTGCTAATTCTACCACCTTCATACAAAGTTTAGTTCTCTCAATTTCTAGATCTGCTCGTGGGTAGTTTTTACTCATTTCCGTTACTTGAGGTCCTTCTTTTATTCTTGCTTGATATGCACGAAACATCATGTCTAGGTTTTTCGATAGGGGTTTCACTAAAACTGATCCTGACTTCTGAGCTAGGTTCTCTTGATTCAATTCCTGTGAAGTCAACTCTAGGATTTTGGCTCTCGATTCCTTTAAACTTCCTTCCAACTCAGTTATCCTCTTACTCCATTTTCTCTGAATTCTTTCTCTACAATCTTTCCATGATTTTGTCTTTTTATTGCTAGATTCTCCAACTTCACTAGTTCCGCCTACTTTTTCATGATTAAGCTGTTGGTTTTGTAAGAGCGCCTGGGCTCTTGTTATAGCTTGGATAGGCACGTATGTAGGGTTGGATCCATCTGCGTTGTTTACAATACCTATCACGTTGATGGGTGTCACATTTGAAGCATTAGTAGGGTTCTTAGGACAGTCTTTTATGACATGTTCTTTACCACAATCGGCACAAAAGCCTTGTATGTTATAGTATTGTGATTGTCTTGCTATAGGAGGATGTGGACAATCCTTTATAAAGTGATCTCCTTGGCACCTAAAGCATGGTCCTCTAGGGCCCTGTAGTCTTTGTTGTCTCAGTTGGGGCCACAGATTAGGGTTCGTGTACATCACATTAGCATAGTCGGGCTCCCAACTAGGTTCCAATGGTGGACTATCATATTGATATGCTTCCACATGTTCTAGTGACTCTGTGTAATACGTAGGTGGACTATCTACATGAGTAGAGTCATAACTGTTTGAGTTTGGGTCACTTTCTGTGATCAGGGGTGAAGAAGGCACTAAAGCCCTACTTAGGTTCTCTTCTGCTGATGGGGGTGGTTGCTGAGCCACGGGTTGAGGCCTCTGTTGAGCCTGATAAGGATAATTCTGTGGAGGCCTATAGTAATGAGGCTGAGTATTGTATTGACCTTGATACCTACCTGGCTGCACGTATGCTTGCGGGTAGTTCTGACTTACTGTTTGTTTGTTGTATGGGCATTCTTGAGCCATATGATTCGTGTATCTTCTCTCAATCGTACAGTACTGGCCACTAGGGTTGGCTTGCGATTGTGTTGCATTGGGACACACACTCGCCATATGATCACCAGCACAGGTATAACAACACTTGTTTGTTGTTAACCTAGGCATCTGTTTACAAGAAGCTCCTAGTTTTTGGGCCACTTTTTCTGCTAGGTCTTCTATCAAGCTAGACAATTTTGAAGATGCTAGAGATGAACAATCTGAGTCCTTATAGACCTTTCAGAGTTCTAGCTCGTCTCTGAGGTTATCTTCAATGTCTATGCAAATTCTCACACACTACTCTAGAGTTCTGGGTTCCTTCAAGTATACATAGGAGCGTAGTTTAGGGCTCAACACGCCATCTAAAAACAATGACACTTGCTTGGCCTGTGAGGGTAACTCTTGCATTGGACATCTTTCTACATATTGCCTAAACCTATGTCCTACCAGTCTAACTGTTTCCTGAGGGGTCTGTTTGAAACTATGAATCAATGAAGACGTGTCATGTCTTATTCCACTTTTAGAGAATTCTGTGATGAATGACTCTAAAAAGTGATGGATATCCCTAAATTGCCTTTGTTGCAATGGTTGGATCCAAGTTAAAGTTGTGTTCTTTAACGTTAGTCCAAACGTGTTCTATTGCGTGAACATGTCTTCTACTTGCTCTGCTCTAAGCACTTGCTTAAATTCTGCAATATGATCGTAGGGATCTCCTATCCCATCAAAGTAATTTTTCATGGATTTTACTAACTGAGTGGGTCTCAATATTCTTGCGTGTTCACGTGGTCTAGGTAGAGGAATATCATCTCTACCACCTAGTATTCCATGTTCCCTTTATCTATCCGCTCTATTAGTGTCTGTGGTTGTTCTATCTCTCCCTATGGGATGATTGAAACTTACTTCAGGTCTATCTTTATTTTTCTCTCTTTGATTATCATGGGCTGAGGATGTCCCTGCCCCTTGTTGGCTTGCGTCTACATTTGCCCGTGTTGGAGGGAATACTAAATCACCTCTCCATTTATATGTGTTTCTAGCGTGGTTTGGCACCACAAATACTCTTTCTAAAGTTTCATCCATGTATACAACCTTTCCAGGTGTATATGGGTCCTTGAATTCATAAATCGTGATGATGCCTACCTCACTAGGTTGTTCCATTCTGTACCTCCAAAATGCTTCATCTGTTTCTTTATTTACAAACAACTCTATGCTTCTGTTTTCTTGAGGGATCCACTCTGGGATTAGTACTCTTGTCACTACAGATTTCCCTCTAGGCATGCTAGGTTCTTCTAACGGTTCTTTTCCTTGGGCTTTAGCTTCTGTCTCTAACTGAATTACACCAAACTCATTGGTATTATTTGTCTAGGTACTTAAGATGTACATCGTTCCTTCTTTGTCTATGTATGCGTCTCTCTCGAATTTCACCACTGGATGTTCCAATCCAATGGGTTGATCAGGGTTGTGCATTTGCACCACTTGTCTTCGCAAACCATCCTCATAGATGTGAGCACCTAATCCGTTGGTTCGAAGAAATTCTAATTGAGTCCTATAGGGTCCTTCGGGTCTTTCCAAATATGCTACGTTTGACCCTCCTTCTGGTCTTTCCATACTAAAGGCCATTTCTGATTCACTTGTATCTGAGCTCAACTCGTAGGGGTAATTACTATTCAATTGTTGTGCCCACGATCGTGCAGTGGTTCCTACACTTGCTTCTGATGATCTAAGGCTTTATCTGTCTGACTTACCTATATGCTTGCTCGATCTAAGGTTCATGAATTTACTTCCTTGCACACTCTGTACACACTCAGATCGTCAATGTTCCTTGTTGTTTATTTGCTTGGTTCTTTTTAAATGCTTGTTAAGTTCTTGTTTTGTCTCAACTGTATGCGTCAGGAATCGACTTTTTGTGGTACTTTTGAGTTCTCGTTCCGTCAGAATTTAGGTTCTTTCCTTTAGGTTTTAGATGAAGTGAGAGTGATGGTGAGAAGCATAGAGATGCACACATACATACACACACACAACGAAGAGACAAGCAAGACACAATGGAAGGTGAGAAATCAACTCTATTACTCAAGAACACTCTTACAAGCTCAAAATAGCTCTAAGCTCTTCTCTACTCAAAGAAGCTAGCCTCTAAAATGAGCTCTCTAGCTCTTTTTATAGATTCTAGACTAGTTTTGACCGGTTTCACATCTAGTGACCGGCATAGTTAAAAAATAGGTCCTAGATGCTATTTGAAAGGGTAAATGGTGTCTAAAAATAATAAAAAATGGTACGGTCATTCTACCTAAGCTCCTCAAGCTTGAAGACTCCTCGTCTTGCACAAAATGGAGCTATAAATTACAAAAAGGGTTTTTCTATGTTACATATGTTACAATAGTGATGAAAATCACTATTGGAGGTTTTGAAAGGTATTTATAAAACATAATTCTTTGAAAAAAGATTCGAATGCTTCTCTGCTTCTGTGTTATGCTCTATCTTCACATGCTTCTACGTCTTCTTTGCCTCTGGCTACTGCCAACAGATCCAAACTTGGTCTTCTTCCATCCCAAGCCTCATATGGTGTCATGCCATCAAGTGATTTTGAAGGTAACCTGTTAATCAAATAAGTGATGTGGATACAGCCTCAACCCATAAATAATTTGGTAAGTGTTTTTCATTTAGCATAGACCTTGCAGCTTCAACAATTGTCCTATTCCTTCTCTCTGCCACTCCATTTTACTCAAAAGTGTACCTTGTAGTAACCTCTCTTTTGATTCCCCTCTCTTGAAGAAAAGAGTCAAATTCATGGGAGAAGTACTCTCCCCCTCCATCTAACCTTAGCCGTTTTAGTGTTTTACCTGTTTGATTCTCTACAAGAGCTAAATATCTTTTGAAGCATGAAAAGGCTTCATTCTTATGTTTCATAAATTATAGTATAGTCCATCTACTGCAATCATTAATGAAGGAGACATAATACCCTGATCCAAATATTGAAGCATCCTTGCTAGGTCCCCATACATCTGTATGAACCAAATCCAAGAGATCTCCATGCATATATCCTTTCTTCATGAATGGTAACCTGTGAGACTTTCCAAATTGACATGCACTACACTTATAAATCATCTGTTGTTTTGACAAATTAGGGATTCCAAGTACACTTTGGTCCTTATAGATTTCCTTTAATGATCTTTCACCAATATGTGCTAACCTTTTGTGCCATAGTTCCAATTCTTTGAGTGTCTGACTACCATAATTAAAGAGAGCAATGTTCCTAGTGTCTTGTAATTCAAATGTGAACTTTCTACTTGTCTTTTCACCTTTTGCAATTCTCTTGAATCCTTGAATTGGATCTTCAACAAATGCTCTTGATTTTGTGAACCTAACTTGTACGCCTTTCTCCACAATTTGTCCTACACTTATCAAATTCTTTGTGATGGTAGGGACATAGAGTACCTTGCTAAGTAGGTTGATGTTTCCATTAGGTGCTTTTACATTTCCTATCTTCTCCACTAGATGTCTTGTTGTCACAATGAACGAGATAAGGAAGAGAGATCACACACACACTCTCACAATAAAAGAGAGGCACACACTCAAATTGAGGCAAGGAAGAATGATGCTCTTCTTCTTCTATTACATAAAAAGGAATGTACAAGAATGACCTAAAAAACAAGAATACAACTACTACAAAATATAAAGACCAGTACATAAGGAAAAACCTAATGTCCACAAATGAGTGAGCTGGAAAGAAACAAATGTGCCATCCCTCTTGGTAGATAAATCTAAAAAAGCTCAATGAAGTGTCCCTAACATATACCGGCGTGACCACTATACATGTTAGAGAAATGAAAAAGTGATACATGTCATCCTGGATCATCACATGTTGAGCTTGATATGTCAACAATCCCCCTCAAGCTCAATGTTGGGAATTGAACTCACAACCTCCTGGTTACAAGTGCGATGGGCTAACCACTTGCCCCAAAAACCATGGTTGGGGATTACTTCCTAATCCTCTCTCTTAAGGCATGGTTCAACCATCTCCTACTAGGATTATGTAACATTCCTTTCGCCTTAGACTGAGCATTGTCCTCAATGCTCACTTGTGGACCCTTCCATCTAACTTGGACCCACTTTCCATGAATGACCGCTTCCACCAGCCTCAAACTCTAACTTATGGACCAATTTTGGACCTATCCCACCCTCTATGGGTGCCCAAATGCCCATGCGCCTTTATCTAAGGCCAATTTCTCACTCACCATGGATAAGTGCTTTTTCCAAATGCCCGTGAATGAGGTGTGAACCTCCATCTTGCCCAATTTTTCAACTAGGCTCTGATACCAATGTCGGGAATCGAACTCACAACCTCCCGGTTAGGAGTGCGATGGGCTAACCACTTGTCCCAAAAGCCATGGTTGAGGATTACTTCCTAATCCTCTCTCTTAAGGCGTGGTTCAACCAACTCCTAGTAGGATTATGTGACACTCAACACGATGTCCTCTAATCCAAGAATCTTCTGAAACTTCTTCAACTTCTCTTCTCCAAGTGCTTTCGTGAAAATATCAGCAACATGCTCATCTCTTCTCACATAAACAAGATCAATATCACTTGCTAATACCTTCTCTTTGATGAAGTGATAATGTACCTCAATATGCTTTGTTCTAGCATGAAAAACATGGTTCCGTGCTAGTTGTATGTTGCTCTAAGATTATCACAATAGATGGTGATAGGCTTTTGCACTTCCACACCTAAATCTGCACGTAGCATCTCCAGCCATGATGCCTCACATGTTGCCATTGCAGCACCTCTATACTCAGCCTCTCTACTCTACAAAGTGATAGTGGGTTGCTTCTTGTTGCTCCATGTAATAGTTGCACCTCCAAGTGAGAATAGAAAGCCACTAGTAGATCTTCTATCTAGAATACTGCCAGCCTATTTTGCATCAGTGTATCCATGTCAGCTTCATAAAATAATGCATAATCCAAGGTAGCACTCACATAACGTAGAGTGCCCCTTAGAGCATCTAAAACTGGCTTCTTGGGAACCTGCATAAATTGACTTTCAAGTCCAACAGTATAGCTTAGATCAGGCCTTGTAATTGTGAGATATATAAGACTTCCCACAATTATCCTATACATAGTAGCATTTTCCAATGCTTCACCTGATGTAGCATCCAACTTTAAATTATGAACTAATGGCATAGAAATTGACTTACAATTAGCCATACTGTTGAGAGCAGTATGGGCACCCAAGGACTGAGGAGACAAGGAAGCCAGCGGAGAGAGTCAGAGCAAGGCGAAGGATTAAGTAGACAAAGCAATCGACGCAGATCTGGCAGATAGGCCTTCAAATTTTTCCAAAACAACATCTTTATAATAGTGATTTTTATCACTAACCGTCATTGTAAATATCATTTCATATTTTTGTAGCTCCATTTTGTGCAAGCCAAGGAGTCCTTGAGCTTGAGGAGCTTTAGAAGTACCTACCTGTCAGTTTTCACATTTTTTAGACTTTGTTTGAACCTCCAAATAGGGTAGAGAACCTAATTTTTAACTAAGCCGGACACTACGTCTGGACAAGGCCAAAACCTAGTCAAAAACTATAAAAAGAGCTAGAGAGCTCATTTTAGAGGTTAGCTTGTAATTGATATGAACTTGTAAGAGCTTTTTGAAAGTAATCTAAGAACTCCATTGCTTCTCACTCTTTGTCTGACTGTGTGTGCGCATGTGTGTGTATGTGTGTGCATGTTAGTTGCTTCTCACTCACGCACTTGTGCCTTCACTTGCTCGAGGTCTTCATACCATCCTCACGTCTTCCCGGATTGACATTAAAGGAGGTGCTACTCATCACTGAGCTACACCAAATTTTGGCGCCGTTGCCGGGGATCGAGCTTTGAGGACGAGCGTGTGATGGTAAGACGTAGAGTTGACGCGTTGGAGTTGTACGTATTTTCTTCACTTTCATCTATTTTCTTGTTTTTTCTTCACCATCTTCATCACCATCACCATCTCCCACCTCCATCTCCATCATCGCGAAAATTTTCAGTTTTGATCATATCACCATCTCCACCTCATTTCCTTCATTCTACTTGTGAGAGAGAGCGAGAGAGCGATATTGCTTGCACTGTTTTTGCATGTTTCTTGAGCATTTTGCAGGTTTTTGCTGAATCATCATCCCTAGCACTCTGCGCAGGTACGAAACTCGTCAAAACTCGAAACTCGTCGAAACTGTCTCTGTGTCGCCGGCCCTAATCTCTCCAGATTAGTAGTATTGTGGGAGCTCTAATCTCTCCAGATTAGAGCTCCCACAATACTAGTAAGAAATGAAGACTCAATGGTTCCAAGGAACACGGATGTCGTGAAGAACACTAAGGTTCAGTGTCATCTCACTGTAGAAGAGCTGCTCAAAGCAAAACCTGAGCTTTGGAATCATGTGAAGGATCAGGTTCCAGAACTTGATTCCAACATGCCAAAAGCAGGCTCCAAGCAAAGGGTACCAGAGATACCTCTAGACAAAATAGGGGACATGTGTGAGGGTGAGGAGGGTAATACTTATCTTCCAATCACTTACCAAGGTTACACAACCAAAGCAATCATAGATTCAGGTGCTGGTGTTGCTATTGCAACCACCTCCTTGTGGAAGCAATGGGGCAAGCCCACATTAAGACCAACTAGAATGAAGCTTCAAATGGCTAATGGTCATTTTGAAAGACCTCTAGGATTGCTAGAAGGGATCACTCTAACCACTTGTGGTGTAGAGTTTGAGCACACATTTGCTATATGTGACTTTGAGAAAAATAATGTCTATGAGATGATCCTAGGAAGACCCTTCCTACGAAAATTGCAAATAGTACAGGATTGGGGAACTAACTCCTTGTACTTACAGCACTTAGGGGTCACCACCAAAGTCAATTTGAAGGATTACACCTTCAGAGATGTACCACCCCTACAGTGGAATTCTATCCACAAAGTGAAAGAAGATTCCATCTCTGTGCATTATGAAAGTTCACCTGATCCATCATGGCTGCATGAAGATACTCATTTGTGGATGTGCAAGGTCGCAAAGGAAGAGGAAAAACGTTTAAAGGCAAGAGAAGAAGGAACTTCGCTAGGAGAGAGACCAGTTAGAGACCCAGCCTACACACCGATGATCTTTCCAGATGAGGAGTTTGAGCCTCATGGCTGGCCAGAAATCTTAGCCACCATGGACATTGCTGTCAATGAGGAACAGTGGACACCTCATTGTGATGAGGAGGGTTATGATATCTCAGTTTTCATGTGTCAACCCTTGCTAGAAGAATGTGACCCTAGTGATGTCATAGAAGAAGAAGGGAATGACGATGATCTGGAGTCTATTGTGATGGATAGTTGCTTTAACTCAGAGCAGCACTATCTAGAAGATATAGGAGTGTTCACCCAGAAAGAAGAAGAACCTCTCACAAGTATTAAAACAGTAAATTCAAAGGATGGAAGTGAGAGTAGTCAAAAGAAAAAGAAAAGAAAAGCAGTAAAACAAGAAGAGGAGGAATCATTGTTTGAAGTACCAGAAAACTTCAAGAAATATGAAGTTGACGACCGCAAAATTCTGGTACGAATGCCTAAGAGAGAGGCCATCATAGGAGAATCTTATGATAATAAAGAAAAGACCAAGAAGATTGTAGTGACCATTGAAGAGAACGAAGAGAGATGCACATATATAGGAGATGACCTAAGTGCAAGAGAAGAAATGGAGCTCGTAGCTCTATTAAGGGAATATAGGGATGTGTTTGCATGGCACTATAGAGACTTGAAAGGGGTAGATCCAAGAATTTGCTCTCATACTATCCCCATGACTGCTGATGCTAAGCCCACCAAACAGAAGCCCTACACATATAATGATACCTATGCAACCAAAATAAAAGAAGAAATTGATAGGTTGATTGAAGCTGGATTCATGTATGAGATTGAGCATACCGAATGGGTGTCCCCCATTGTTGTGGTACCCAAGAAGAACGGGAAGTTGCGAGTGTGTATTAACCTTAAAAAAGTTAATGCCGCTACGATTAGAGATAGTTATCCACTTCCAATCACAGAACACCTTTTGGAGCGTGTTGCAGGCAAGGAAGTTTATAGATTCCTTGATGGATTTTCAGGTTACAATCAAGTAGCCATTGCCCCAGAAGATCAACACAAAACAGCTTTTGCTACAGAGTGGGGAATCTTTGCATTTCGTGTGATGCCATTTGGGCTCACCAATGCACCTGCAACATTCCAAAGGCTCATGTGTCATGTCTTCAAAGAGTTCTTGCGAAAGAGCTTAGAAGTGTATGTGGATGATTTATGTGCTCATTCCCAAGAAAGAAGGTTTCACATCCCTGAGCTCAGACAAATCTTCAACAAGTGTAGAGAATATCGAGTGTGTCTGAACCCAGAAAAGTGTGTGTTTATGGTGCGTCAAGGTAAAATCTTAGGTCATATTGTTTCTAAGAATGGAATCTCAACAGATGAAGATAAGGTACAAGCCATAGCGGAGCTACCAAGGCCAAGGAATATTAAAGAGGTACAAGCCTTTATGGGCCATTGTGGATACTACCGTAGGTTTATCCACATGTACGCGATCATAGCTAGACCCCTTTATGCCTTGTTGTCTAATTTTGAGTGGAACGATGAATGCGAGAATTCTTTCAACGAACTGAAGAAACGTTTGTGCACGGCACCAATACTCACCACTCCTGATTGGAATAAACCATTCCATGTCCATGTGGATGCATCCAATCATGCCATAGGATGTGTGCTAGCACAACCCACAAGTGAAGGAAACTTAGATTTGCCCATAGCATATGCTAGCAGACAGCTCACTGCAGCTGAACGGAACTATACCACAACTGAGCGAGAGGGCTTAGGCATGGTATATGCTGTGAAGAAGTTTAGACACTATTTATTGGCCAACAAGTTCAAGTTTTTCACTGATCATCAAGCTTTGTTATATTTGGTCAATAAACCTTGCAATACTGGACGCTTAGTAAGATGGTTCCTCTTACTAATGGAATATGACTTTGAAGTTGTTGTCAGGAAAGGTAGAACCCACCTTCGGGCAGATCACCTTTCTCGCATCACTTCAGGAGAGTCATCGCAAGGAGTGTCTGACGAATTACCCGATGCTTATCTGTTCAATTTAGAAGTTGTTCCTAAATGGGAAAATAAGTTGGTACCAGTCCTAACCTTTGGCCCTGCAAATAAGAATGTGAAAACATCACAAGAAGAAATTGTAAAATCACAAAAATATCACATATTAGCAAGAAGCATGTACAAACAAGATACTGAGGGTGTATTAGCTTGTTGTGTGGAGGATGATGAACATAGTAGTTGGTTGCAACAAGCCCATGAAGGAATGCTAGGAAACCACTATTCTAAACAACGAACATTGCAGAATCTAAAGCGTTTAGGAGTGTATTGGCCTAGCATGGACAAAGAAATACATGAGTGGATTAAGAATTGTCCAAGGTGCAGAGAGAGACCCCCAGTGGAGCATGCGACCCTTTATCAAGTGTCATTAATTCCAGAGTGGAGTGCTCCATTGGTAGAGTTTATGAGATCGGGAAGATTACCCAAAGAGGCTAGTCTAGCAAGAAGAAGAAGCATGGAGCAAGAGGCTCAAGGCTATGCCCTAGTAGGAGACAACCTATACCGAAGAGGCAAAGATGGTTACTTAAGACTGTGCATTCACGAATCAGATTATTTGAAAGTCTTAGAAACTGCACACAGCAGTGTTGCAGGTGGACATTTTTGTCCTGACCGAGTGATCAAGACCATTCTATTCTCAGGACTTTGGTGGCCCACTCTTCATATGGATGCACATACCTATGTGAAGAAATGTGACACATGCCAACGTGCACAATATCCAGTGAGAAAAGACGAGATGCCCTTGAGGCCAATGATGGGAGGACGTGCATTTTCGAAGTGGGGCATAGACTTCATAGGTCCTATTAACCCCCCAGCTAGAAACTCCCATGCAGAGTACATCATTGTAGCCACAGATTACCTTACAAAGTGGGTAGAAGTCAAAGCCACAACAAAGAATGATGCTCAGACTACGGCTAAGTTCTTATTCGAGAATGTTTTCACGAGATATGGACTGCCAATAGAGTTGGTGAGCGATAGAGGCACACACTTCTTGAATGAAGTCATTGAAAATCTTCTCCAAGAATTCTTGGTGATACATAAGAAATCTGCCCCCTATCACCCACAAGCTAACGGACAAGCCGAGAGTACCAATAAGATCCTCTGTAACGTATTGACAAAACTGGTAAATAATAAACGCTCTGATTGGGACAAACAACTTCATCATGTTGTTTGGGCTTATCGAGTTGCCTACAAAACGGTACTCAACGCCACCCCATTTCAGATGGTCTTCGGACAGAACGCTGTGCTACCATTAGATTTCTTAATCCCTGCCTTAAAAGTAGCGCAAGAGTATGAGTGGAATGGGCATGAATTGTCCTCTAGGATCTTTGATCTCGAACACTTGGGTGAGACGAGGCTGCGAGCGGCAGCAGGCATCTACGCTGCAAAGAAGAGGCAAAAGGCATACTTTGATGCATACATCAAGGATAAGGGATTGAAAGAGGGAGATCTAGTGTTGGTATACACACTAAAACAACATGCCCGTAAGTTGGAAAAAAGAGGATACGGACCCATGATCATTAATAGAATTTCCACTAGTGGTGCAGTTCAGTTGGCCACTCTAGAAGGAGATATCTTGCCAAATTATATTCGTGGCTGTAGAGTCAAGCTATATCAAGAACCTCTTACTGAGGATATGCTTATGAGACTCAACACTGCTAAGAAGCGAAAAGATGAAGAGTTAAGAGTGAGAGAAGAAGCACAGGTAGAGGCCAGAGAGCGTATTAGGCGAAATAAGTTAAGGCGATTAGGCCTAGAAGTCAACTCAAAAGCCCCAAAATATCACATGGATATGTGTCAAAAGTCAGGCATAGCGACTTCTCAAGTCATTGACCGAAGACCCTTTGTGACCATAGAGATAGGACAAGGGAAGGGTGCAAGGACGGTGAAAGCATTGATTGACTCAGGTGCAGCAAGTAGTGCAGTTAGACTTTCCTACTGCCAAGACTTGGGGTTGAACATTAATCCCATAGAAGCTTATCTCATAGGATTGGGTGGTGTGGAAACCCCTTGTTTGGGCGAGGTGGAACTTCCCATCTACCTTCAAGATGTTCCAATGAAAGTCAAAGCGCTAGTATGTCAAGATGAGAACCTTACAGAACCACTTGTCTTGGGTCAAGATTGGATCTATGACCATGCAGTTAACTTAAACCTAAGAAGTCAAATTCTTCAAGTTTGGGTACATGAACAATGCATTACATTAGAATTAGAGAACTGCATGCTCCTCAATCATGGCACCACACACTCTCTTAGTTCTTCCAAGACTAATCATATGAAAAAAGATGTTGTATGTGTCAAAAGCTCTATGATGTAGAAGGAGTCAATCGTGGAAGACCAGGTTCGAAGGCGGGTGGATCTTTCTTCTTCTCCAAAGAATCAAGTAGCCACAGTAGTGAGTCCACCACACAAGCAAACACAACCGTTCACGACAACTGCTACATCAAATAGAAAGACACCATTCGATAAAAAAGCAGTTCCGAGCATGAAGCAGATATGGGTACGCAAAGGAGAGCAACCACCAACCTTGCCCCCACAAATTCCATCCATGCAAACCAACCAGGCCAGAAGACGAAGAAAGCAGCTCAGACAAGCTCAATCACAAGGTATCCAACAAGTTTGGGTGCCTAAGAAGTTAGCTGCAGCTCAACAAGGGCAATTATAGATGTGGGTACCTAAGAAGCTCCTACGTCCACAACAACCTTTGTTCTCCCACATGCAAAAGGTTTCAACAACGAAGCCAAAAAGAGAAAAGGGTAAGAACCACGTACAGAGACCAAAAAAAGATCAAATCAGCTCTTCAACATTAGTAGGAAGACATGCAAAAAGGATATGGGTTTGGAAGCCAAAAGTGCAAGTAGCCTCCACCGAACCAAAGCGTCAACCACACTGGATACCACAATTCAGAAAGCATCCAAAGAGAAAGACGCCTGAAGTGACCTCTACAGTGCCAAATGATGTTCTAAAATGGACTCCAATAAGGAGGATTACATCAGTTCGAGACTCAATGGATACCTCCACCAAGGTCGGCATCAACCTCCGCAAATAACATCGAAAGCCTCGAACGAGCAACAACCATGTGCTCCTTGCACAACCCTGTCTTTTGCACCATTCAGGTCATGCATTTCCAAAGTATGCATTAATATAGGGCCACATTACACGGCCGTGCATAGACACACTTGAGAATCCCATGCACAAGAGCACAGTGACATATGTCAAACATTTCTATTGATACTAACTTTTGTGTTCTTGATTGGTGATATCCTTTTCCTCAAAAAAAAAAAAAAAAAAAAAGGGAGAAAGAAAAGTGGGAGAGAGCTTGTTCCCAGGTTTGGCTTATGAAACATGAATGAGTCATGCTTAGTTGACGGTGGAACTGTTGATTACTAGGCATTTATCAATTTGGATCGAAGTGTGTCTCGGCCAGCAGAATGAAGAGCTTGAAGGTCCGCAACTTGAGTGATGCTTAACTACTGTTTGTACAAGAGCATCCAAGGAGATATCTGCAAGGGATAGTTCTGGAGGAGAGGGGATCTGCCATTCAAAAGATCTCATCAGTGGACCATCAACACGGACATCCATCCACAATGGTCCATCCCAAAGACCAAGTGTACAACACGAAGAGATGAACATCCATCGACCTTCTCCATGGTAAGTATCTTTACTTTGGAAACATCATAACCATGATAGCTTAGGAAACCTCTTCGTCGGCATACCCTTGAGCACGTAGCTCAAGAGCCCCAATTTTTGCACCATTCTTCTTCCAATGCATTTCCCAAGTAAGCATTCATAGGGCTACATTACAAGGTCGTGCACAAGGCACATATTTTCCTCAACCCATGCACGAACACACTTACCCATCACTCAATATGGGTTATGAGTACTTGGCATGACTACTATGAAGATCAACTTTGGAAGATCTAGAAAACATCAACGGAGACTCACAACGACACAGTCATGCTGGAATCCAAGGAAGAACCACATACCACAAGACTACAACTTGCAAAGACTCACAGTGATAGATGAAGAACGTCGGACGACTTGTGTTCATACAGAAGGGACACTCCCTCTCAAGGCACTACTTGGAACAACCACTACAACAAGGGTCTGTCAGGGACGACAGACTCGAGAGGGGGGGGGAGTGTTGAAGCTCAAAGTCAAGGACAAAGCATGGAAGCACATCAAAAGGTGGACACACAAGGAAAGGGAGCAAGTAGGGAGCTCCAAGAAGTGTATGTCAAATTTTCAGAAGAATCCCCTACAAAAATAGTGATTTTCATCACAAAAAACCATTGTAAATACCATTATCTATTTTTACTAACTCCATTTTGTTCAAGCCGAGGAGTCCTCGAGCTTGAGGAGTATTAGAAGTACCATCGTACCAATTTTCATAATTTTTAGACTTCGTTTGAGCCCTCAAATAAGCCCTGGAACCTAATTTTTAACTAGGCCGGACACTAGGTCTGGACAGGGCCAAAACTAGTCAAAAAACTATAAAAAGAGCTAGAGAGCTCATTTTTGGGGGTTAGCTTGTTAGAGAATAGAACTTTTGTAAGAGAACTCTTTTGCAATCTAAGCTTTCCATCGTTCCTCTCTTTGATCTTACTTTGTGCGCGTGTGTGTGTATGTGTGTGCATGTTTGTGTGCTTTCACTCACGCATTTGTGCCTTCACTTGCTCGTGGTCTTCATACCGGTCCTCACGTCTCCGCGGATTGACAAGTAAAGGAGGTGGTGCTTACGCTTGAGCTACACTCCCAAATCACAGAGAACCTCAAGCTCCGCCGCAACATGGCTCTATTACGGAAGCATATGTCTGCCGCCCTGGAAGAAAATAGACGGCTTCAGACACAAAACGAAGAGAACTTGGAAGCAGCCATGGAAGGGTCCCCACAAGAAATGGACCCGGAGAAGTTCAAGGCCATTCCCTCGGACAATATGCAAATCATATTGGGAACCCATGTTGATCTCCTCAAAGCCCATGCAGCCTTAGAAAAGGAAAGAGACGAACTACTAAGGCAATTGGCAGCTCAACCAGAACCACCCAAAGAAGTCCCAACCACAGCTGACACAACTGACGAAGTAGCAGCGCTCAAAGCACAACTCGAAGAATTACAAAAGAAAGTGCTTGAGTATGAACGCCAACCCTCCCCCTTGGTAGAACCAGAACCTGAAGACCTAGTACCAATCGAAGTAGAGGAAACTTTTGAGGACCCGTACGTTCCGATGCCAGCACCTGGAGGCAAGCAGACAGCAGAGGGCATGGACACCATTGAGATAGAGGCCCCTGAATGGATGCAGAGATTAGAGAAAGTGGCCACAACCCATGATGATAGGGTAGCAGTTCAAATAGCATCCATGTCACGATTGGAAGAGGTAATCATAAAATCCGAGTACTTTAGAAACCTCTCACATCACAGGTGGATCGGCACCTCCGACGACTTGTATGTTCCTTTTTGTGTCTTAATGGCGGATTATAATGCTGAAATCAAGCACCACACCTCACGGGAACCAACCTCTGCCACACAGTTTGCACCAGACGACATCCCAGAAAGTGCCAAGCAGGGAAATATTCGCCAACCGACTTGGAGAATTCGGCTGCTTGAAACCTACCCGGAAATGAATCGCACATGGAATAACATGCCCCTGTATATCAAGTACAATCCCTGCTACTGTCCTGTTTTCCAAAGAAGGTCGTGGACGGAATACACAAAGATGGTGCTGACAACCAAAGGATGTGAGAAATGGCTCAACTATGTCTACTTAGCACCACCTAAAGGTCAACCTACCGTAGGGTATATGATATCGACAATTCGGCATTGGGGTGTCAGGTTCAAAAACGTACCAGATGTCATGACACAGATGTGCCTTAAAATTTTTGAACTCATGATAGTCACCTTCCGGACCTTCAAGAATGTTAAGGAACCTCACCTCTCTGCGCTCGGATTCAATGAAGGCAATCAGGATCTTGTTTATGACATGAGCACAACGCCCTCTATTAATGTTGTTTATGCATGGCATGCCCGCATCAAATACCTACCGGCCTGCTTCAAACAGACATTTGAAGAGATGTTTGTTACAGGGTTCTGGGAATATCACTCAGAGATCTTCATTCCCAGGCCCTCACATTTATTACAATTGTTTGCAGTAGAACAAGCTCTCCATTCAGAAAAGTTACGAATGCCACATCCAGAGGTTCCCGGGCCAGTAGATTGGGATGCTTTACTCATGGACTTGGCAAAGGGGTTGCGGATTGCAGAACATCACTTAGCACAAGATGTCATTGAGTACTACATCCAAAAACCCACACAACACGGGTCTGTCAGGGACGACAGACGCGAGAGAGGGGGGGGTGTTGAGAGCAGTATGGGCACCCAAGGACTGAGGAGACAAGGAAGCCAGCGGAGAGAGTCAGAGCAAGGCGAAGGATTAAGTAGACAAAGCAGTCGACGCAGATCTGGCAGGTAGGCCTTCAAATTTTTCCAAAACAACATCTTTATAATAGTGATTTTTATCACTAACCATCATTGTAAATATCATTTCATATTTTTGTAGCTCCATTTTGTGCAAGCCAAGGAGTCCTTGAGCTTGAGGAGCTTTAGAAGTACCTACCTGTCAGTTTTCACATTTTTTAGACTTTGTTTGAACCTCCAAATAGGGTAGAGAACCTAATTTTTAACTAGGCCGGACACTACGTCTGGACAAGGCCAAAACCTAGTCAAAAACTATAAAAAGAGCTAGAGAGCTCATTTTAGAGGTTAGCTTGTAATTGATATGAACTTGTAAGAGCTTTTTGAAAGTAATCTAAGAACTCCATTGCTTCTCACTCTTTGTCTGACTGTGTGTGCGCGTGTGTGTGTATGTGTGTGCATGTTAGTGTGCTTCTCACTCACGCACTTGTGCCTTCACTTGCTCGAGGTCTTCATACCATCCTCACGTCTTCCCGGATTGACATTAAAGGAGGTGCTACTCATCACTGAGCTACACATACCATACTTTTGCAACATAGGAATGTGTAAGAATGACCTAAAACAAGAATACAACAAGTGCAATATATAAAGATCAGTACATAAGGAAAAACCTAATCTCCGCAAATGAGTGAGCTGGCAAGGAACAAATGTGCCATCACTCTCGGTAGATAAATCTAATAAAGCTCAATGAAGTATCCCTAACATATACCGGCATGACCACTATACATGTCAGAGAAACGAAAAACTGGTATGTGTCATCCTGGATCATCGCATGTTCAGCTTGATATCTCAACAATCATGTGCTTCAAGAAGATCAGCATATGATTCGAGGATGGTTTTCATTGTATCCGAGGGAGTGGCTTTAAATTTGTCTGGATCTATCTCCTAAGGAGAGCCTTCCATTGCCACTTCCAGATTCTCTTGATTTTGCTTTTGAAGTCATTTATTCTCCTCTAGAGCAGTGGCCATATGCTTCTGGAGTAAAGTTAGATTACGACGGACTTTGATATTAGCAGACTGATAAAGTTCAACTAAAGCTTCTAGTTTTTTAACATCCAAAGAATCCGATTGTCGAGGAGCATCCAATAAGGTCTAATTGGCATGCTCTAGCGTAGTACAACATTGGGTGAGTTCTACGTTCTCTTTTTCTAGGTTTGTCAGCCACTTTTGTAGTTGTTGTTGGTCCACAAATAGAACGTGATGACGATCATCTTAGGTCGGGTATTCACTCTGAAACTGATATATACAGTGATGTAATGTAGAAAAGATATTATTTACATTTAGGGATGCTGGGAAAGAGGAGGATGCAGGGGGAATGGGGAAGGGGGAGGGGTCGTGAATGAAGTGGAAATAAGAGGTGATGTGGGTGGAGGGGGAATGTGAGATTGTGGTAATGTGGGAGGAGGGAGTGGTGCCATGGATGGTGATGTTTCCATGCTATCAAAAGTGTGTGTTATCATGTAAATGGGGATAGTAGGTGCAGTGGATGTGATGTCAGTGAACAATGTTGTGAACGTAGGTGTGGCAGCCCATCCGAGGTGGGTGCCCGAAGGAAGGCGAATTCCTATAACATCATAACTAACACTATAACTCAGATATGATACTGATGACGAGAGGGTTGTGACAACATGCTCAGTGGTGGTGGAGATTACAGTAGTGGTGTCGTGAGGAGAGGTTTGTCGTGCAGTGAGAGGTGAGGGGGATGGGTTTGGTGGTGAGGGTCTAGAGTGTGGTGACAACAGTGTATCGTGGTATTCTTGCATGTGTGTAGTGTCTAATGGTGCCAATACATCTATATGAATTTGCTTCCCAGATCGAATGGGGCAGGTAGGCCCTCGTTGTTCAAAGCGATGAATGTGAGCCATGGTTGAGTGAATGGCTTCATCAAGATCAAGCCCATCCACATGAAGGTTCAAGGACTCGATGAACTGTTCATCTACCCCTTATTCTCCTAACATGTGACTTATCAGTAATTTCCCTATTTCTAAGGACAATTTGTGATGCTCGTGGACTCTCTTCATGGTCTCATACAATCTTTTGATCTGTGTTGTATAGGCTGGTGCGCCCCCTAGCTCTATAATTTCCTCCTGCTCCTGGTCGTGTTCTTTGTCTGACTCCTCTCCATCGGTCTCTTCTTCATCTTCATTCACTTCTACTACTTCGGGTTGAGTAGGAGCTGTAGTCTCTGTAGTCAGTTGCGGTCCTCGGGTATGGTCTTCCTCAGTCTCAAGATTTGCCTCATTGATCATTTTGGCAATTTCTTCGTCGATTAAGTCATCCAAAGTGTAGCCCTATGGAAATTCCAATTCTGAAGGGATAGGGGGAAAGACAAGGTTTTGTCCCTCTGCACTCTGCCTGGGTAATTGAATCGTGAATGGACGAACAAGTCTTTGTTGAGGTGGTGTTGCATCGGGTGTGAGGGTGGCACCCCTTGCCTGTGCACAAGGTATTTGAATGGATCCTCTCATTTTCTTTGATGGTGGGCCTGTCGTTGATGCCCATCTCTGGAACTCTTGGGCTCTGAACCATACCAATGCTCTATAAATGGGTACATCATAAGCCAAACACCTGTAAATGATTCGTGTAAGCGCGCAACATCTGTGAAGTACATTCTTGTGTTTCTTGTTCCACCACTAATGTGCTAGGTGAATTTGATCAATAATCCAATGGGGCATATTGATGATGAGGTTTTTTGTTTCTACCAAATACAAACTGAAACAAATTCTCTTTGGTGGCATGCTAAAGCGTTCTTGAGCAGGGAAGGCAAAATGCTACATGATTACGCATAAATGGAGAGCAATGGTTGGATTCATGACCATCATATCCTTTACTTTGTTGAGGTCCTTGTGCTTCATTCATCTAGGAATCAAGGTTTCCTTTTTTGTTGGAATGTGCATGCCATTCATGTCCAGGGCCTCCTGTACTAAGTTGATGGTCAACTTAAACCTTTTTAGTTCATGGCCTTGTGTTAATGCGGGAAGCACAAAGGTAATGTCTCCTCCTTTGGCTTTGCTATGGGTGAGAGTGTTGATCAGGTAGGAGAAGCACAGAAAATTGGGTTTGGGCAACATTGTTCTAAAGTAGCTATCCAAGCTAGCTTTAGTCCATCCTGATCTCATAACTTCTACATTCTGGTACTTTTCAAACTCACGAGCAAATAAGTGGTATCTTACCCACTTGCCATTGAATTCTTAACTTAGCTTCCCAGAAGTAGGTATTCTCTCCTAGTGGTCTTGCAACGTCACTAAACCAATGGGCATGTTTACCGACTTGTGAGGTGTGCCCCTATGGAGGGTCTTGAATTGGAAGTACATGAACTGCCGTGAGTTCCTCAGGTCTCTCTGTCAACTGTGTCTTGAGGGGAAGAGTTTCAATGTCAACTATTTGGGTGCTTGACGCCGCCTGGGAGCTTGTTCCTATAGCCTCTGCCATGTTGAGGAAATCAATCCTCGGTTCTGTGAGAATATACAAATGATTGTTAACATTGCAATGGACACAATGCATGGTTTTCGTAAGGGTATTTGAGCCCACAAACAAGCCTTAGGCACCCAAATTTGTCTTGATTGTGGGTCGGCCTTCATCGACTTCTTGGCTACCCAAATAGACCTTACTTTTCTTTGAGAGACTTCTTATTAGTGTCCTGTTGTCGATCACTAGTACAATGTTTCACCAGTGACTCTAATTTATCAGCAATAGGATGCTTGCCTCTCCGTACCCATATTTTCATTGATGGTTGAGGCACCTTGCTTTGTATTCTCCTTTGGCCTTGAGCATTGGCCATCTACTTCCTCTGTGTTTGGTACTCCTCTAGTTGCCATGTCTCTGTCACCTTTGGAAAAGAAGGGAGTTCCATCATATCCTTGGCTTCTTTGTCGAGAATGTCATCCCTTTGCATCACAAAGTTTTGGACAAGAATAGCATCATCATCTTCATGTGTACTTCTGGAAGGACCAAGAATTGGTGCCTTTCCTAATTCTTTGAGTGCTTCCGTTTCTATTTCAATTGTAATGCAATTTTGACTTACCCAGACCTGGAGAAGTCCACTTCTTAGGTTATTGACTACCTAATCGTAGATCCAATCTTGACCCAAGACAAGAGGCTCACTGAGGTCCTCGTCTTGACACACTAGCACTTTAACTGTCATTAGAATATCTTGAATGTAGAGGGGAAGTTCCACCTCACCCATGCAAGGGGTTTCCACTCCTCCCAATCATATGAGCTAAGCTCCTATAGGATTGACACTTAATTTCGATTCTTGATAGTAAGAGAGCCTAACTACACTAGTGGCTTCACCTGAGCCAATCAAGGCATGTACAATCCTTGCACTATTTCCTTGTCCTATCTATAAGGTCACAAAAGGACGTCGATCAATTATTCTATGGGAACTTACACCTGAGACTTTACACATAGCCATATGATAACCTCGACCCACATGACATATGACCTAGGCTGGTCCCTACCCCGTCTTCTTAATTTCACTCTTCGAATGCATTCCAATGCTTCTGCATGCACTTCTTCTTGGATTCGTCTTTCTTCTTCTTTGCATTTCTTGTCAGTATTAAGTCGATTAAGTATTTCCTCCGTCAGGGGATCTTGATGTAATTTGACTCAACATCCACTAATGTAACTTGGCAGGATATCACCTTCTAAGGTGGCTAATTGGATTGTCCCACTTGTGGATATTTTGTTGATAATCATGGGTCCATAGCCATGCTTCTCTAGCTTTCTTGCATGTTGTTTTAGGGTATACACCAAAACTAAGTCTCTGGCCTTCAAGCCTTTATCCTTCACATGGACATCAAAGTTTGCCTTTTTTCTTTTCTTAGCTACATAAATCCCTACGGTAGCTCTCGGTCTCGTTTCACCTAGTCATTCAAGATCAAAGATCCTTGAAGAGAGTTCATGCCCTGTCCACTCATGTTCATGTGCTACTTTCAGTGTAGGTATCAAGAAGTCCAATGGTAGCACTAGACTTTGGCCAAATACCATCTAAAAGGGTGTGGCTTGGAGTAATGTTTTATAGGCAACTCTATATGCCCAAACAGCATGGTGTACTTGTTTGTCCCAATCAGAGCGTTAATTATTCACTAATTTGGTCAGCACATTGCATAGAATCTTATTGGTGCTTTCAGCTTGCCCATTAGCTTGTGGATGATAGGGGGAAGACTTCTTGTGTACTACCAAGAACTCTTGGAGAAGACTTTCAATGACTTCATTCAAGAATTGAGTGCCTCTATCACTTACTACCTCTATTGGTAGCCCATATCTAGTGAACACGTTCTCAAATAAAAACTTAGATGTCGTTTGAGCATCGTTCTTCGTTGTGGCTTTCACTTCTACCCACTTGGTTAGATAGTATGTGGACACAATGATGTATTTTGCATGTGAACTCTTAGCTGGGGTTAATAGGACCTACAAAGTCTATTCCCCACTTAGAGAATGTGCATCCACCCATCATAAGTTTCAATGGCATCTGATCTTTACGTATGGGATATTGAGTTCGCTGACAAATGTCACACCGCTTTGCATAGGTATGTGCATCCATGTGAAGGGTTGCCCACCACAAGCCTATAAATAGGATTGCCTTAATAACACGGTCTGGTCCAAAGTTTCCTCCTGCTACACCTTGGTGAGCAGTTTCCAAGATCTTAAGATATTCACTCTCATGTACACATAGTCTTAGATATCCGTCTTTTCCACATCTATATAGATTATAACCAATGAGTGTGTAATCTAGGGCTTCTTGTTTTAAACTTCTTTGCCTTGTAAGGGTCATATCTTGAGGGAATGTTTTCTTCCTCAGGAAGGCTACCAAAGGTTCGCTCCAATCTAGTATTAGAGACACTTGGTATAGTGTAGCATGCTCCACGGGTGGTCTAATACAACAGACTCGGCATTTCTTATACAACTTATGGACATCCGCTTCCATAGTCATCTAGTGCACTCCAAGTCTCCTTAGTGCCTGTAAAGTTCTTTGCCTTGCATACTGTTGCTCTAATGCACCCACATGTGCTAATTGCAACCATTTTGCATACTCCTCCTCTTCCACACAACAAGCTAATATCCCTTGATTTGTATGCTTGTACATACTTCCTGCCATGATATGGTACTTTTGGTTTTTTACTACCTCCCTATCTTGAGTGTTCATTATTTGGTGTTTTGGTCCATATGTCTATACTCGCACTAATTTCTTGGCCCACTGTGGTACAACTTCCAAATTAAACAAGTAAGCATCAGGAAGATCATCTGATACTCCTTGTGGGGCCTCTCCAGATGCGAGCCTCGAGAGATGATCTGCTCTCAGGTGAGTCTTGCCTTTCCTCACAACTACCTCAAATTCATATTCCATTAGTAAGAGGAACCATCTCACTAACCTACCTGTATTGCATGGCTTGTTCACGAGATATAGCAATGCTTGATGATGTGTAAAAAATTTAAACTTATTTGCAAGCAAATAGTGTCTAAACTTTTTAACCGCATATACCATGCCTAGTCCTTCTCGTTCAGTAGTGGTGTAATTCCTTTTTGCAGCATTCAATTGCCTAGTTGCATAAGCAATTGGTAGATCCATGTTACCTTCACCTATAGGTTGTGCTACCACACATCCAATAGCATAGCCTGAGTTTAGGTATATGTGTCTATCTAATGTTGGAATGAGCACAGAGGTCATCAGCATAGACTTCCAAATTCCTCCTCAAGAACTCTCTAAAACCATGGCAATTCAGTCTCTGTAAGGTTGCAGGAGCATTGGTAACCCCAAATGGCATCACCCGAAAGGCAAATATGCCCCACTCTGTGGCAAAAGCCATCTTATGCTGATCTCTTGGAGCAATGGCTACCTGATTTGTAGCCAGAAAATCCTTCAAGGAAGTTGTACACTTCCTTGCCTGCAACTCTTTCTAGTAGATGCTCCGTGATAGGAAGCGGATAACTATCTCTAATGGTGGTTGCGTTAACTTTCTTCAAGTTAATGCATGGGATACCCACTCAGCGTGCTCAATTTCATAGATGAATCCAACTTCAACCAAGCAATCTATCTCTTCTTTGATCTTGGCAGCATAGTTGTCATTATAGGTGTATGGCTTCTACTTAGAGGGTTTGGCATTTGAGGTCATGGGAATTGTATGTGAGCATATGTCAGGGTATAATCCTTTCAAGTCCTTGTAACTCCAAGCAAAAAAAATCTCTATATTCTCTTAGCAAGGCTACCAACTCTTGCTCTTCATCCTCTCATGTCATGTCCTATGTATGTGCATTTTTCCTCTCCTTCCTCTAGGGTTACAACAATTTTCTTGGTGGTTTCTTTGTTATCATAGGCCTCTCCCTCTTGTGCCTCACGTTTAGGCATTCTTATCATGACTCTCCTATCTTTTATTTCATACTTCTTAAAGTTTCTAGGGACCTCAAACAAAGATTCTTCCTCCTCTGATGTGGCTTCTTTCTTCTTCCTTTTCTTGCCTTCACTCTTGGTGGTCACTTGTGTGGTTAACCTCACATTATTTGTAAGCTCTTCATGTCTCTGAGGGTGAGCTTCTACGTCATAGAAATATTCCTCATTTGATGCAAAAGGTGTGTCCATAATGATTGACTCTAGATTGGAGTCACTTGCATCCTAGAATGCATCAATGCTAGGTTCACATTCTTCAATAATCGAATCACACATGATTGGCTCTATTGTGAAGATTGAAATGTCATAGCCATCCTCATCATAGTGGGGTGTCCATTGTTCTTCGTTGATGGCTACATCCAATGTTGCTAAAATTTCCACCCAACCATGAGGTTCAAATTCTTCGTCAGGAAATACTACAGGTGCATAGGCTGGGTCTTGAATTGATCTATGAGTTTCTTTTGCACCTACCTCTCTGGCTTTTTCTCTCTTCTCTTCTTCTATGGCTACTTTGCACATCCATAAGTGGGTGTCTTCATGCATCCATGAGGATCCTGATCCTATGGAATGCACTGATTCTGTATCCTCTTTAGCTCTATGGATGGGATTCCATTGAATAGGGGGCACGTCTCTATGAGAGTAATCCTTGAGATTGACTTTGGTTGTAAGACCTAAATGTTGCAAATACAAAGAATTGGTTCCCCAATCTTGCACGACTTGCAACTGCCTCATAAATGGTCTTCCCAAAATCATCTCATAGGCCTGATCCTTGCTAAAGTCACATATAGCAAAAGTATGCTCAAAGTCTACACCACATTTAGTGAGAGTTATTCCTTCTAGCAGTCTCAAGGGTCTCTCGATGTGAACATCGGCCATCTGCAATTTCATTCTTGTTGGCATGAGTGATGGTTTGCCCCATCGCTTCCATAGGGAAGTGGTAGCAATAACAACCCCTGCATCTAAGTCCAAAATTGCCTTGGTGGTGTAACCTGATGGGTAATCAGAAGATAGGTGTTTGCTTCTTCTCCCTTGCTCATGTGTCCTATCTTATCCAAGGGTATTTCTGGCACTGCTCTATGAGAACCTACTTGAGAACGAGGTTTTACTACTTCTGGCACTTGATTGGCTACATGTTTCCATAGTTCTGGCTTAACCTTGAGTAGCTCTTCTAAAGTGAGATTGCATTGCACTTTAGTGTTTTTCACTACCTCTGTGTTCCTAGGTTTGACTGAGTCTTCATTTCTTACCATCACTCTGGGTACTCTCATACAAGTAGACTTAGTTTCCCATGGACCTGTGAAATGGGGTAGTTCCTGTAAGGAATTAGAGATGAAGTCTATTCTTTCCTGAGATTGGGTACTCTCCTGAGATTGGGTACTCTCCTGCTCTCATAAATGGAAGGAATGTCTTGTGGGAATTGATCATGCGTGTCATCCAAAAGTTCAATTGAAGAATAACGATTCATAGAAGAAGAGGTGTCTGGTTCATTAGAGTTAGGCACATAAGCTTCCTAGGGGGATGCTTATTTTATTACCTTTCTCACACCCACGGGAAAGGGACGACACCATTCACTCGGAGAGCAGCCCATTTAATGGAGAATATATGAAGGATAACTAAAAATGCCAGTTGATCACTAATAACTGCTCTCAATTGAGTGGAGATGGCATCTTCTAATTTGGAAGCTACGCAAGAGGAAGAGGTGCAGCTTTTCCCACCAGAATCCATAACAAAAGCAAGAGGACATTGGTTTCGTGATGACCAACGAGCATCGGAATTGATTTTTATGGCAACTATAAAAATTATGGACAGGGATCATTATTTCCCTATCATGTCTCAAGACTTCAAGACTATTGTGCAAGGATTACCGTGCATGGTAGACGTCTGGACACAAGCAGGAATAGACACATTTCTTAGAATACCAATCTATATGCCAGATTTCCAAAGATGCACGCAAGTGATGAACACACTACAACCTGCATCGAATAAGATATTTGTTCCTTAAGCAAGAGTATTGGATAAAGTTGGTACCTGGAAGACTATTCAATTCACTCATGAATTGATCAACAAAGCTTTCAGATGGAATCAAGAAGGGTTTACAAATGTCAAAGATGAATGCCATGACACCAAGAAGAGATCCTTTGTGGATATCAATAGAACAGATATTGAGGATGTTGTCCGCCTAGTGCATCAGCACTTTTGTTTCCCGAGTATGCATCGATATACTGCACCACAAAAAATTGTTGTCCAACTACTGTCACATGCAATGAGGCAAATTGGCAATAAGGTAAATCTGACTCCTTATGTACAGGACAGATTATTTGAGGCAAAGAAGAAGTGGGGTCAGAAGAAGTTCCTAAATGGGAGTTCAGCTCTGACACTACTTATCTATGAGGCTCTTAATATGAAAAAATGCTTACGTGAGATGCCCACTTCAGAGGGATTAGCCAAATATACCAAATCCGCTACGGTTCCGAAGAAAAAGAAAGAAGTTGTAGTTGTGGAAGAAGCAGGAACCAGCTCACAAAAACCCATGAGGGGAACAAAGAGATTAAGAGAGGAAGAAGCTCAAGCTACACCCCAATCAAAGAGGACACATGTTTTACCTAAGATTCCTGTTGCCCAAATACCAATCACCAAGAGAGATCTCTCCGCTGCCCTAGAAGAGACACACTAGTACATGCAAGGGCAGGTAAATCTGAATGTTCAAGGTCATCAGTACAGACAAGCAAGTCAAGAGAAACAACAAAGGAGTAAAGAAAAGACCCCTGAGCAGAGTGCAAGATACAAAGAGCTGGGCTTGGATGATTCAAGCTCCAATGAAGAATCTAGTCCTGACAAAGATACTTTGGACACTGACATAAGGACAGAAACTCACGAGGAAGAATGGACAGAGTTGAATCAAGTTGAAGTCACGCCTGATAACAAACAAGAGAAGGAAAAGACAAGGAAGGATGCCATTGAACCTGAACATGTCATTCAACTGAATGATACAACAAAAATCAGCATCCAGGAAGCTCCAACCACTGTTACATGTGCAAAACCACCTATCAAAGAGGAGATACAAACTCCAGTAAACGCGGGTTCAGAGTTACTACAAAACAAAGAGCCAATTGTAATCGAGGTGCCAGATGATACGCCTCAAGGAAAAATTGACCACATGGAGGCTGAGCCAAGGATCCATCTTCAGATTAGGCAGCCCCATGACACTACATTACATGTGGTACAAGGGAGAGATGTGACCACCGGTGAGGAACCGAATATTCCTAAAACATGGCTTAATGTGGATGTCACTCAATTGAAGCCTGTGGTCAAACAAATGATCCAAATGGCCATGGACACACAACAACAGATGATGGATATTGATGCAGACTACGACAAAGCCATGAGGGAAAAGAGTCAATTTCAAATTATGAGTGAAAAATTGTCTGCACAATTAATCCAGGCCCAAAAAGAGATAGCAGCCAAAAGCACGAAGTTGCTCGAGGTAAAAACGCACTGTGACACACTGGTGAATCAGCATCACCAACTCAAAACACAACTCGCAGACCTACAAAAAGTACATGAAGCTAGCGAGGCTGACAAAGAAAGGATGAAAGCAAGAAGCACTTTGCTCGAGAAACAATTAAAAGTGTACATGGAAGAGAAGGACAACTTATGCAATAGAAATAAAGAACTCATGAAGTCATTGCTAAACGATCAACCTCTCAAAAAACAAGAAACAACGGACGTTGATCAGAGAGAGTTAAAAGATCAAATGGAAAAGTATGCAAAATTGCTACAACAAGAGCAAGCATTGAGAACCGAATGGGAGCGGAAGTACATTCAAGACACCACTGAGCTCCAAAAACAATTGAATTTAGCCAATGGTAAACTTGCCACGAGTTATAGTGAAAACATGGATCAGATAGCAAAAATTGGCAATGAATTGCTTACAGCAAAAGAAGCACTCAGAGCAGCAATGCAAGAAGTAAAAGAGAAGAATGAACGCTTGATGCAATTAGAGACCCAAGTAAAAGAGAAAGCACCGATCGGGACACCAGTAGAGCCAACAAAGGAAAATCCTACTGACGAGGTAGAGGTATGTCCTCTATCTCCCTCGATTCATAATTCTCCCATAAATGAGCAGTTGGCGGACACACCTGATGATCATCCAATGCCATACACTGCAGAAATAAGTCAGAAGGAACGGGCACTAGTGGTGTCCCGATTGACCGAAAATTTTGAAAATGAAGTAATTAAAGTGATGAAAGAAGCAAAGATCAAAGGTCGCGACTTGGAAAAGATCATGAAGCCTTTCAACATTCCATACGGATTATTGAAAGCGAAAACGAGACAATACATAAAGAAAATCACAAAGACAAGTCCAGACGAGCAGCTGAACTTCAAAAATGACACATTTGCTTACACTCAGGAAGAGTTTGAAGCTGCACAACCGGTCTGGAGAAGAAAGTTTGTGGAAAAACATCCTACACTACGGGTGCACTGGCAAGCAGCACCATATTTACTACAGGTAAACCCTGCATTTTGTCCTATACCACGTAGAAGAGAAGCCAGAGCATTTTTGGACATGCAAAAAAATGGTGCTATCAATAAACAGTGGCTGAATTATCCTCTACTACCAAGCCCGACACATAACGATCTACCAACGGAAGATTACATGGTCAAGACCATCGAATTTTGGCTGCAAAATTATGCGACAGTACCAGACTTAACCATAAAAATGACAAATAAAATACTCAGTATGTTACTTACTGTATTGAAGGTCTTCAAGCATGCAGCCTACACATTTTTGAATTTCATTGGTATTAATCAAGGAACAGACATCCTCATTTTTTATCTGTCTGTTATGCCTAGCCGACCGACAATAATGCCTTATTATTCCAGGCTGATGTTCTTGCCAAGTACATATATGCAAACATTCGAAGAAGCATTTTTTATAGGATTTTTTGAGATCGATTCCGAAATCTTTTTAAAGATGTCATCTAATTTGAATGCCAGATTAGTCACCTATGAACTTAGCTTCTTCACGGATAATAGACAGCCACCAAATGATGGTGTGAAGGCAGAACACTGGAAACAGCTAATGATATGTGAAGCCAATCTGCTTAACAACACAGAGCAAAAAGTATATCGAACATATGTCCGTCGCTTATCAAAGCCTGTCGGGGACGACAGAGTCTAGGAGGGGGGCAGTGTTGAGGGAGAAACAAACAAAAAGAAGAAAAGAAGAAGACAACAAAAGAAGCTTCACTAAAAGATAATATTTGAAGATATATCTCTGCAAGAAGCCCCGCAGGGGCGCAACACCCATCTCTGCACAAAGCCCCGCAGGGGCACGCATCAGGCAACAATGCGAAACATCCAGGTCCTGAGGAATGGAATTAAAGAACCATCAGAACCAAGACATTTCATGGGAAGGATGGACCAGCGCTAGGAACTATCCACAAAGAAGTGCAAGAGGATATTTGGGAGGTAATAATCCTTCCGCTGGTAGCGTGCGTTGTCAACAAAGTAAACAGGCTCAAAACAATACAACAGGGTCAAATGTGTGAAGACAAAGACAAATCAGAGGACCAAAAGATAGAAAGAGGTAGAGGCTGAAAAGTTGAAGAGAGTGACTAAGAATATCACATTCCTAGTCACTGGTGGCGTGCGTGGCAACCCGACTTAACACAGCCAACCCAACATATGACAGAGCCTTAGACAAGCAGCAGATAGAAGCAAAGACTGTCAAGGGACGACAGAGACGAAGAGGGGGAGAGTGTTGCAGAGCAAAGAGAGCACAAGGTAGAGAAAAAAGAAGGGCCCCAAATTTTTTCCGATTTGGACACCCAATTTTTGTATTATAACCATTCTTGTAATATAAATTCCGTTGTAAATGCACTAGAGGAGTCCTCTAGATACATCCTCACAAAAGATTAGTAGCTTACCCATGTAAATTAGTAGGAAATTAGCCTTTTAGTGAATAAAGTGCTGGTCTCTTGTGTGAAAGGACCAATTTTAGGGCACTAGTATATAAGTCAATTTGTGACTCTTTGTAAAGACTTTTGGCCATTGTGAGAATCAAGAGCACAGAATTTCGAATTTGTGTCTTCTCCTCTCTGTATCATCTTCTTTGTGAGCTTGTGTGCATGTGTATTGCTTGGAAAGAGTGCTAGGAAGTGTTTTCTATCCTTGAAAGTGTTTGTTTACTGTGGTTAAGGTGTGTGTGAAGTGTAGGAAGTGCTGAAGTGTAGGAAGGTCATTTCCATGACTCAGTATTTTGTTCATAACTTGAAGTAGAAGTGTCAGAATTGAGTGAAAATACCACCATTGGATGCGTCTTTTTGAGAGCTTCAAAACGCATATGTTATTTGCTATATTTGGAGTTCGGAGCTGAGAGAAAAGCTCAATTTATTGTTGGCTACTGCACCAAGTATCGCGACACCATGACTAACAGTTTGAGCTTGTTTGGATAAGTCTTTGCCTTGTGTGTACTCTTTGGGTAGTTCATTTGCATTGATCATCATTTGATTGCATGTCCTCATACACCCGGCTAGGTTTGTATACTCATCGAATTGATAATTAAAGTGTGAATCCCCGCTATATGCACTTGAGGGGGATTGAAGTATAGTCTCTTTCTCCACAAGTCCCTAAGTTGGTGCTTAGGTCAACAGTATAGCTCTCAAGAACATGGCCCTTACATGGTTTCAACCGCTTCACCAAGGTGAGTTCAGGAATATAGATCAACTCCTTGAAGCATTCATCACTGAGTTTTTTAAGAGTGGTATCAGGCACAACACATCCTCCCTGATACATAGCTTCAAGCAGACGTCTTAAAAGATAGTTAGACTGGAAAGAAGAAGATTTAGGCAATACCTAGAGAGATGTCCCGTTCCTAAGTTATCCACACCAGCCAAACAAGTGGCTTTATTCTTGGACAGATTGCTAAGTACCAAATTGAGATCATATGTGTACTTGAAGGACCCTAGGACCATAGAAGAGTGTCTATGCATGTGCATAGACATTAAGGACAACCTAGGGGAGGAATTAGAGCTTTAAAAAATCTACAGAGATTCAAATAGCTATACTAGTCTCAATTCAAATCCATCCACATCTATTGAGGAACTTGCGAAGAAAGTAGCTCAGAAGTTAGGAGTCTCAAGCAAACAAATACCAAGGTTTGCGCTAGTGAAAAGATGTTATACTTGTGGAGGTGACCATATGGCAAATGTATGTTCGATAATGGCTCAACACCAAGTTAATTTGAGCAGCCAATACTGCACCATAGAGCATTGATACACTAACCACACTACAAAAGACTCAACTACAACAAACAAACTATCAGGCAAAATTATCCTCAGCCATATCCACAACAGGGAAGATACCAGAACCAGTACCCACCACAATAATATGGCAGACCATAGCAACCCTACCAAACCCAACAAAGGCCTCAGCCTGTGTTAGCTCAACAACCTCCAATCCCAGCCGATGTGATTCTAGTGAAGTACGCAGCTCCGTAACGCAGCTCCGTAACAGGATCTGAATAGAGCCATAGTGCCAATAACATCGTTGCTTTTAGAGAGTGATCCAAGTGATGATATTTTTGATTCTACTCACATTGATAGCCCACAGGCTTACTACATGCAGTCACCTGAGTATAATGAGTCATATTATTATAAAGACCTGAGTGAACCTAGTTGGGAGCCAGAGTATGCAAATGTCATGTATGCAAACCCCAACTCTAGACCTCAACCTAAGCAGGTAAGACCCCATTCCCTAAAGGACCATGCTATCGATGTCAGGGAGATCACCACATTCGTGATTGGCCTATGCCTGCACCAACACAACCCCAAGTTGTGACAATTCAGGGTTTTTGTCCCGATTGTGGGAAAGAGCATCTCTTGCGAGATTGTCCTAAGAACCCCAACAATATGCCGAAAATCAATCCTATCAACATTATTGGGTTAGTAGTAGACTCTACAAGAAGTGTAACCTCCACTGCAATAGTGCAAATGGTCACTAGAGCTCAAGGTTTGCAGCAAAACCAAGGTTTAGGCCAGGAAAAGAGTTCTGAGGTTAGTGAAACCGAGAGCATCACCAAGAAACGAATGAGAGTCTAGAAGGATAGTCGGGAGAGGATGAAAAGACAATGGTCTAAGAAGATGAACAGGCTCAAGGAAAGCATAAGAGAAACAAAAGCCAAAATCATTGAACTCACCTCTCAACCACACTCTCTCATACCACCACCACCTCCATCCCTAAAATACGACCTAATCTGCCACCTTCCAACCCACCTCATTCAAATCCACCACCCCCTAGAGTAGGATCAGTATTAGCTTACCCCACTCCCGAGGACCTATACATGATGCTTAAAGCATATCACGCTAGAATCCAAGAAGGGCCAAATGTGATAGATAATGACAAATGTTACCCTAGAGCTGATCTAGAGATGGAAATAACCAAGCTTTGTGATAAAATGGTCCCATTGGGTCAGATCATGTTTGAAGCCAGTCCCCTCTTCAACTACTATTGCTCAGCTAAGAAACAGTTGCACTTTGATGGACTATTAGAGAGATTAGAGAGCGCAATTGCAAGATCTGGCTGAGATTTTTATTGCTTTTCACTATTTTTATGTTTTTGTCTACAGGAGAAACAGAAGAGTTAGTTTATAGCCGAAGCCGTTGTTCTTTTTCTCTGTTATTTTCTTGAATGTGTACAAGTGCTCTCCTATTTCCCGAGGGGAAAATGTGCTCAACTATCCTGAAATGGAGGACAGATGTGCCGAATGTGTGGCCTTGTAATGTGGCCCTATCATGCATACTTTGGGTTCTGATAACTCCAAATGTGTGCAACTTGAAGTATTTGTTTGAAGCATAGAGCTTGTCTCGCTTTTCGGCATCCAAATTTGCGTCACTCTATTAGGATAGATTTTTTTTCCATCATTCCTAGTGAATGTGGTACTCCTCGTGGTTGGCATATGGTTCGTCTTCCTTTGAACTCTTTGGTTGAGTGTCCTTGCATTTCCTGACTTCCGCTTTGATCTGTAGTTGTTTTTCTTCTGTCGTTTTGTCTTGAGATCATACTGATTTTCCTTGTGCCGTGGTTCCTTGTCTTTGTTGAGCGCCTTTGTAGCACAAGATTTTGGAATCCATATTTGTACTCGATCCGGTTGAGCGGCTACTACTTTCTTTGGAATCCATATTCTAGTGATTCGTTGTTGACTTCGGTGTCCAAAGTGTTTTGTCTGCTTTTCCAATGGTTTGTTCTGACGTTGATGATGTTTCTGTTGTAGAAGATAGGTATCCGCTTGATCCTTCCTTATCCAAGCATGTTTAGTGTGTGGGATGGGGTATAATCTAACCGGTGTAAACTTTGGCTGATCCTGGGGGGTTAGACTTTCTTGAGTGTGGTTCTTCATTAGGGCTGCTTTCAGATGGACTAACACTCTTGTGGCTTGTTAAATTAGAAGATGGGGTGCAAGCAGAATTCTGTGTCTCCTCACATGAAGAACTAGAGGAAGGTGTTTCCAGGATGCTAGTGAACATACATTCATCATCCTGTTTCTGAGAAAAAGCCTGGTCTATATCTTCGGTTTTAATAGGTCGTTCGCCTAGCATGCTGAAAACCTCTCGATGTCCTATTTTTGCGAAGATGTATCCTAAGGCCAATTGAATAGTCACTTCATATTCATAGATCCAATCTTGGCCTAACACTAGGTCTTCAAGTAAGTCCTTGTCATGACATGCTAAGAGTTTCTGTTCCATAGTGTTGTTTCCGAGATGTAGAGGTAAGGTAACCTCACCTATGCATTGACTAATCGTGCCTCCGATTCCTATCAACTGTGCGTTTGATGGCCGTAATTCCTCCCGAAATTTGTGAGTCAATGAAAGTTTAATGCAACTTATTGTAGCCCCTGTGTCAATGAGAGCATTCACTAAATGGTACTCCGCTTTTCCAGCTCCCAAATTCACATATGGCTGTGTCCTTTGTTGACCTAGGTCTCCTGTGGCTCTAAAATTAGCCATTGGGATGAGTTCTTCTCCTGCTCGATATCTCTCATCTCTCTCTTTCATCCACTCTTTGCGTCTCTTAATTCGTTCTAGTGCTTCCTGTCTAGCTTCTTCTCATATCCTTTCCTCCTCAATGCGTCTATTCTTGCCCTTGATTAGTCGTGACATTGTTTCTTCAGTTAATGGTTCTAGATATTTTTTCACTCGACAACCACTGATATAGTTTGGTAGTACTTCTCCTTCTAGGGTTGCTAAGCTGACGGCTCCACTAGTAGATATACGATTGATGATCAACGGGCCATATCCTCTCTTTTGCAACTTCTTAGCGTGTTGTTTCAAGGTATATACCAAAACTAAATCTCCTTCCTTCAAATTTTTGTCTTTAATGTGAGCATCAAAGTAGGCTTTCTGTCGCCTTTTAGCAGCATATATGCCTGCTACTGCTTGTAACCTTGTTTCGTGTAACTTCTCTATTTGTTCCAATTGATCTGATAGTTCATGTCCCGTCCACTCGTAAGTTGTAGCTACTCTGAGAGTGGGAATTAAGAAATCAATTGGCAAAATAGCATTTTGTCCATACACTAGGTTAAAAGGCGTAGTTCCTATGGCTATCTTATACGCAACTCGAAATGCCCACAAAGCATGATGTAATTACTTGTCCCAATCAGATCTTCCAGTGTTAACAATTTTAGTGAGAATCGTACACAAGATTTTATTCGAACTTTCAGCTTGTCCATTAGCTTGTGGGTGATAAGGGGCTGATTTCTTATGAATTACCAAGAATTCATTCAATAAGGCTTCTATGACCTCATTCACAAAATGCGTGCCTCTATCACTCACAATTTCTATCGGCAATCCAAATTTAGTGAATATGTTCTCGAAAAGAAACTTGGTTGTAGTCCTTGCGTCATTTTTCTTGGTTGCTTTGGCTTCAACCCATTTGGTAAGATAGTCATTTGCTACAATTATGTATTCGGCATGGGATCCTTTAGCAGGTGGGCTAATAGGTCAATCTATTCCCCATTTCGTAAAAGCTCTGCCACTTATCATTGGTTTCAATGGCATTTCATCTCTTCTAATTGGGTATTTCATTCGTTGACAAGTGTCACATCATTGCACATATGTTGCACCATCTTGATGTAGGGTTGGCCACCACATTCCAGCAAAGAGAATCATTTTTGTTGTTTTATCTGCAGAGAAATGTCCTCCTGCAGCTCCCGTGTGTGCCATCTCTAAAACAGCGAGATATTCATCTTCATGAATGCACAATCGCAATTGATTATCTCTCCCTCGCTTGAAAAGTTGTTTTCCTACAATGGCATAATCCTTGCGTTGCTCTACAAGTGCACGTTTCCTTGCTAAACTGGCTCCTTCTGGGTATTTTTGGGTCTTCAAGAACTTTACCAAAGGCATGCTCCATCTCGGTGCTACTGTGGAGTAGCATAATGTAGAGTTCTCTTCTGGATTTTGTTCTTGACAAGTTGGGTAGACTGCTACATAGTTATGTGCATCCTTCTGCATGGTTGGCCAATATATGCCTAATCTCCTTAGGGTTTGCCAGGTTCCGTTTGCATTCAAATGGGTTTTCCATTGATTCACATATGCCTTTTGAAGCCACATTTCTTGCTCCTCCTCTTCGACACATCTCATTAGTAATCCACTTGAATCTTGGTGATACAAGCTTCCAGCGATGATGTGAAGGTTTTTAGTCTTCCACAGGTCTTGGGTTCGGTTTGGAGTGATCCCATCTTTAGGTCCATGCGTGAGTATAGGGATCAACTTTTCTGCCCACTGTGGACATACTTCCAGGTTAAAAAGGTACGTATCTGGCAGATCATCTGGTACTCCTATGGGTGGTTCTCCATGGGTCATTCTCGACAAGTGATCTGCTCTTATGTGGGTATTTCCCTTCTTGACTACTACCTCAAAATTGAATTCCATCAACAGTAGAAACCATCGTACTAATCGTCCAGTATTACAAGGCTTATTGACTAAGTACTGTAGAGCTTGATGATCAATGAAGAATTTGAATTTGTTTGCCAAGAGGTAATGTCTGAACTTTTTCACTGCATACACCATTCCTAGACCTTCTCTCTCGGTTGTGGTATAATTACGTTCTGCTTGATTTAATTGTCTACTAGCATAGGCTATAGGGTGGTCTAGCTTTCCTGTATCTACAGGTTGAGCCAAACCGCAACCAATGGCAAACTTGGAAGCATCCACATGAATGTGAAATGGATTATTCTAGTTAGGTACTCAAAGGATTGGTGCTGAACTCAATCGACTCTTTAATTCATTAAAGGCTTTCTCACACTCTTTTGTCCAATTAAATTGCGTCAACAATGCATAAAGAGGTCTAGAAATTATGGCATACATGTGTATAAATCTTTGATAGTATCCACAATGTCCCATAAATGCTTGGACTTCTTTAGCCGTCTTCGGTCTTGGCAATTCCAGAATTACTTTGATCTTGTCTTCATCGGTTGAGATTCCATTTTTAGAGACAATATGCCCTAGTATTTTTCCTTGTCTAACCATGAAGACACATTTTTCTAGGTTGAGGCATACTCTATATTGTCGACATTTAGCAAAAATCTTTCCTAGTTCCGGGATATGCCCTGATCGTATAGCTGAATAAATACATAGGTCATCTACGTACACCTCCATACTCTTTCTCAAGAACTCCTTGAATACATGGCACATCAATCTTTGGAAGGTGGTTGGGGCATTAGTTAGTCCAAAAGCCATGACTCTAAAGGCGTATACTCCCCATTCAGTTGCAAAGGCTGTTTTATGTTGGTCTTCAGGAGCAATGGCTACCTGATTATAGCCTGAAAAGCCATCCAAAAAACTATAAACTTCCTTCCCTGCCACTCTTTCCAAAAGATGATCCGTAATGGGTAATGGGTAACTATCCCGTATGGTTGCGGCGTTTACTTTCTTCAGATTGATGCATACTCTTAACTTGCCATTCTTCTTCGGTACAACCACCAAGGGTGACACCCATTCCGTGTGTTCGATTTCGTAAATGAATCCAGCGTCTAGCAACTTGTCTATTTCTTCCTTTATCTTTGCTGAATAAACATCGTTATAGGTGTATGGTCTTTGTTTGGAAGGTTTTGCTTCGGGGGTCATCGGGATTCGATGAGCACATATTGACGGATCTACTCCTTTCAAATCCTTATAAGTCCATGCAAAGACATCCCTGTATTCTCTTATGAGTCGTATTAACTCTTTCTCTTCCTCCATTGAGACATCTTGGCCTATAAAAGTACATCGTTCTTCTCCTTCCTCTAAGGTTACTACTATTTTCTTGGTTTCTTCTTTGTTGTCGTATGCTATTCCTGACTGTGCTTCTTGTTTAGGCATTTGAATAGCAATTCTTCTCTCTTCTACTTCATATTTTTTGAAGTGAGCTGACACTTCAAACTGATCCTGCGGTTTGTTTTCTTCACCTTCTGGCTCTTTGTCTAACTCGAGCTCTTCTGCCTGGGTTATTTCTTGATTGATTTCCTTAGTTATGGCCTCTATTTTTTTATTTTCATCTTCCGGTTCTATTGGCTCTTGTTCCATTTCAATACTCTCGTAGTCCTCCTTCCATTCTTTCTCTATCACTTCTCCTTCTTCAGCCTCCTGGAGAACTACCACAAATAGACTAATGTCATATCCTTCCTCATCAATACATTCATTCATTGTTATTACTTCTTCGTTTACACATACATCAAGGGTTGCTAAAATCTCCATCCAACCATGAGGTTCAAACTCTTCATCCAAAAAGACTTGAGGCATGTAGGCCGGATCTTGTACAGACCCAACTACACCTTGCCTTTGCTGCCATCCCTTTCTCCTATCCTCTTCCTTTTTTGCAGTTTGGCATATCCATAGATGAGTGTCCTCGTGCATCTAGGATTGGTCACTAGAACATATGCTGTGAATAGACTGATCGTCTTCCTCCTTATGAATTTGATTCCATTGTAAGGGTGGAACATCCTGATAGGTATACGTGTGGAGATTTATTCTCGTGGTGGTTCCTTCGTGTTGTAGGTATACCGCATCTTTTCCCCAATCTTGCACAACCTTCAGCTGTCTCATGAAAGGTCTTCCAAGTATCATTTCATAATTGCTAGCCCTTTCAAATTGACATATCGCTAATGTGTGCTCAAACTCAACTCCACATGTGGTGAAAACTACTCGATCCAATAATCCCAAGGGTCGTTCAGTGTGTCCGTCGGCCATTTGTATCTTCATGCGTGTTGGTCTTAAGGCTGGTTTACCCCATTTTTCCCAGATTTCTCTAGTAGCAATTCCTACTCCAACTCCAGAATCTAAGATGGCCTTAGTGGTGTAACCCCTATAGGTAATTGGAAGACAAGTGTTTCCTTCATCTCCCTCACTGAAATCTCCAACTTTATCAACTGGGACTTTTACTGTGTTCACTTCATCAGATGTCTCCTTTTCTTCCGTCTTAATCTCTAATTGATTGGTCAGTTTCTCCTTCAAATGTGGTTTGATCTTCAACAGTTCTTCCAATGTCAGAGTACATGGAATTTTCACTTTTTTAAGATGTTGTATAATGTCTGAGGTCTGGATTGATGGGTTCTGTTCTTTTTTCCTTATTGAGGGTATGCAATATAACTCCGAATTATGTTCGTACTCTCCAATGTAATTTGGCAAAGCCTTTACATCTTCATTCTCTTTTTCACTTGGCTCCCTTGGTAATATTTCTTCTGAATTCAATTCAAGTATTGAATCCTCTATCCCATCTTCTGCTTCTAGCTCTTCAAAGGGCGGTTCAATTCCTCCCACTTTCTTCCATCTATCTTCTTGAACTTTTGCCCACAAATCTTTAGGCCATTCTCCTTCTACTTCGGGAACGATAGATCCTTCCCTTTTATCTTCGCAGAAGTTTCCATTATGTATCTCACCTTCTGTAGGTTTCTCTGTGTCTTTATGGATGACACACTCTTGGAATTCTTTTTCAGGAATTCGTGAGCTAGGTAATGGAAGAACAGGTTTTTCTAAGGTTTGTTGGGCCACCTCAATTAATTTTTTGCATATTTCTAACCTTTCTTTCTCTAGGTCACCTCTAGGATATTCCCTTTCATGTTGTTCAATGGGGGGTCCTGCTCTTATTCTTGCCTTGTAAGCCTGAATCCACATGGCTAACTCTTCCGGCATGGGAAATGCTAGAACTGATCCTGTTTCATCCTTTTTATACTTTTCATTTTTATTTTCTTCTTCCAGTTTTTGTTTTTCTTTTTGAGTTTGTTCACTCTTTTCATTTTCCTTCTTTTGGAGTAATTTCTTCTCCTTTATTCTATCTCTACGGTTCTTCCATCTTTGTGTGTGTTTGCTTACAACACTTTTCTCGAGCTCTTCCAAATCTTCAACTACTTGAGGTGTAGGTGTGTTCACCTCTCTGTTGCTCTGATTATGTTCTTCAGGTTTTTCTGTGGTCTCTCTTGTTTTTGCTCTTGTTATCGCTTTCAAGGGTACAATGTATTCCTTATCACTTCCTGATGATTCAATTACTTCTATCACATTGATTTGCACATTGGGGGTAACCTTGTTGGGGTTCTTGGGGCAATCTCTGAATAGGTGTTCCTTACCACAATCGCTACAATATCCTTCCCAGACTCACTGTGGTGGTGGTGGGTTTGGTAATGTACATTCTCTGATATAGTGATCACCTCCGCATCTATAACATGGTCCTCTAGGTACAGGCGGTCTGTTCATAGGCCGTGGTGGTATGGTTGCTCTAGGAGCTGTGTACATCATTGGCACATAATCCTGCTCATATACATAAGAGTTATCTTGTAGTTCCAAGTCATAAGCATAGGGATCGTACGTTTGTCCATATTCTACCATAGAGCTTTCATAAGAGGTATAGCCTCCTTGACTAGAGTCATAAGATGAGTCATATGATTCATTACTAATCAAAGGTGTGGTTGGTACTATTGCTCTCTCTAGGTTTTCTTTAGGACGAGCTATTTTTACTGGGACAACATTCTGAGGGTGGGGCGGTTGTTGTCCTAACACTGGTTGTGGTTGGGTGTATCCTTGATAAGCATATGGTCGTGACACTGGTGCCTTCTGCTGATAAGTAGGGTACTCAAAGCTTCACCTCCTTGCTCTCTCTGAGGGTATCCATAAGGCCTCATGACTGGTTGCATGGGTCTTGATTACCTATTGTAAGGGCAATTTTCTGAGCTGTGATTAGTGTATTTTTGTTCTATGTTGCAATATTGTAGAGGTCCTGGGACGGGTGGTCTGTTGTAGGCATAAGCAGGTGGTGGGACTACTCCCCTAGTGCACAAGTGAGAGGGATGATCACCTCCGCACTACATACATCTTCTAAGCATGGGTATTCTCATTGGATTGTTGGGGTAGTTCCTCTGTCCTTGAACATTCAGTTTTTTTGCTACTAAGTCAGCTATTTCCTCTACATTGTTTTTAGGGTTTGATGTGCTGCTGGCTGAATCTTCACTTTTCAAGCTACCTTGAGGTATTTTCAGGTCTTCTGCCAGATTGTCTTCTAGATTTATACATTCCTTCATACATTCTTGTAAGGTTTGGACTCTTTTCATGTATACTAGAGATCTTAATGATCCATTCAATAATCCCTCCAGAAATAATGATACCATTTTGTTCTGGGTGGGTCTCTCTTCCATTGGGCATCTATCCACATACTGCTTAAATCTTCTTGCTGCCAGTCTTATTGATTCCGTAGGGGCTTGCTTGAAGCTATGAATCAATGAAGACGAGTTGTTTTTAATTCCAGACTTAGTGAATTCCTCGATCATTTCTTGATAGACTTGTTCCATGTTTTGAAAATTGTTAGGATCTAATGGCTGGAACCATGCTAACGCAGTGTCTAACAAAGTTAAACCAAAAGATTCATATTGGATCAAGAAATCTTCAACTTGTTCTGCTCTCATCACTTGCTTGAATTCGGCTATATGATTGTAAGGTTCACTAGAGCCATCATAGTGATTTCTCATGCATTTGGCAACTTGAATTGGCCTTAATCTTCTTCCTGCTTCCGGCGGTCTAGGCATCACTAGAAAAATTGGTCTTCCTATAGGTATGCCCGGTCCTCTTGCTACAGGTGGTCTAACTGGGGCAGGAATCCCATGTCTTGGGTCAACAGGTGGCTGAGGCCGGTAATTAGGGTTATTTGCAGGCATTGTGAACTGCACATGTGGCCTGACAGGTATTTGTGTTTGTTGGGTTTGTTGTGTTTGTCCTGACTGCTGATATGAGTCGTTCTGAGAGGTTCCAAGTGGGTTTCTTGAAGTCGTGGCTTGGTCCCAGGGGGGAAACACTGGGATAGTCTGGTATTTCAACTCAGCTCTTTCTAATTCCGTTAAGGGCCAATATCTTCTCTGATTCTTATCCAAATATGTGATGATTGTGGGAAAGTCAGGATCTTGCAACTCATAGATAGTAACAGGATTAGGGGCTTCTTCCCATATTGAAGAATGTGCTCTAAGGAGATGCTCCATTCCATTGATGAAATACACATCTGTTAGGGAGTCATCTTGGGGAATCAGGTCTCCTCTCCAAACCCTAACCACAGTAGATCTCCCTCTAGGGGTGGTTACTTGCCCTTCATTCCCATCTTCATTTAAGTTTGCAACATTGTGTTCTTCCCCAAGTTCATTAATGTTTTCAGGGTGTTCTGTAACAACATACTAGATATCTCTTTTGTCCATGTAAATCCCTCCTGCATACTTGACTGCTGGTTTAGGCACTATGTAAGCCTCTAAAGCCTTCCTCAGTCTGGCCACTGATCGCTTTAGACCATCTAAGTAAATAGGTATCTCATGTTGGTTGGTGCTCACATATTCCAAAGATGTCCGATATTCACCCTCAATGATTGACATCATGCCAATCATCGGCACGGTATTTTGCATGTCCTCTGAAGCCATAGGAATTTCTTCCTCTGACTCACTAGAGGTTTCAGAATAATGTGAACGGCTACTGGGTTCAGCTACAGTACCTACAGAAGAAATTACACTCCTTCCGCTTCCTAGGGTTCTTCCGGATCTCAGGTTCATCCACTTAACAGCTCTGGTCAGCCCTTGCTAACCTCTAGTTTCTAGAACTCTTAACCCTGGATCAGAGTTCTAGGGAAATTTTGGCTGGGAAATGACTGAAAAAGAGTTTTTTCAGGTCACGATACTTGACCCAAGTGTTCACGATACACGATCTTTGACCAAAACGATACTTGATACTTGGGAGAAAACGATACACGATACCTGACTATAACGATACTTGATACACGACACCACTAAGTATCGCGATCGGCACTAAACGATACAAGATACCTCTCCGAAACGATACACAATCTTTGAAGCGGGAACGATCGACGATACCTGAACAAAACGATACATGATCTTTCAAGCGGGAATGATCGATGACACACGATACTCGATACTTGGACAAAACGATACTCAATACACGATACTCGAGTAAGTATCGCAATCTATCAGAAACGATACACGATCTCTAGCAAGTATCGCGATCTATCAGAAACGATACACGATCTCTGGCAAGTATCGCGATCGATGACAGACGATACATGATACACGATACTTGTGAAGTATCGCGATCTATCAGAAACGATACACGATCTCTGGCAAGTATCGCGATCTATCAGAAACGATACACGATCTCTGGCAAGTATCGCGATCGGTGACAGACGATACACGATACACGATACTTGTGAAGTATCGCGATCGGTGACAAACAATACACGATACACGGGAAATATCACGATACTCCACCACAGGAGATCACGATACCTGGTAGGTATCGCGATACTCGACCGCGGGAGAACACGATACTTGACCCTTTTTCAAATTTTGCTAGAATTTTTTTGCTTTTGATTCAAGACAGTGGTTTTCCTGGTTTTTCTACCCTCTCCTCACTCTCTGTATCACACAAAAAACACCTTTTACCCCTTGTAATACCAACACGATACTTCACGCAGATCGTTTGCTCTGAAGAGGAGTCCTTGAGCTTGATGAGTATTAAAAGTATATATGTATCATCCAAAATGGCTTAGGAACCGAATTTTTAACTAGGCCGGATACTAGGTCTGGACAAGACCAACACTAGTCAAAAACTATAAAAAGAGCTAGAGAGTTCATTTTTGAGGTTAGTTTGTTAGTGTTTTGAGCTTGTATATGAGAATTTTTGAGTAAACTAAAGAACTCCATTGATTCTCTCCTTGTTCTTGCCTTGTGTGCACGTATGCATGTATGTGTGTGCATGTTTGTGTGCTTTTTACTCACACACTTGTGCCATCACTTGCTTGAGGTCATCATACCATCCTCATGTCTTCGCGGATTGACATTAAAGGAGGTGCTACGCATCACTGAGCTACACCAAATTTTGGTGCCCTTGCCAGAGATCGAGCTTTGAGGACAAGCATGTAATGGTAAGACGTAGAGTTGTGATGTTGGAGTCATAGGTAATTTCTTCACTTCTCTCTATTTTCTTTTATGTTCTTCACCATCATCATCCTCACCATCTCCCACCTCCATCTCCACCTTTGCAAAATTTTCAGCTTTTTGGTCATATCACCTACCCCATTCCATTCCCCTCATTTCACTTGTGAGAGAGAGCGATTGTGTGCTTGTTTTTGTGCGTTTTCTGAGATTTTTGCAAGAATCAACATCTCTAGCAGTTGTACCAACTCCAACAGGTAAAAAATTTTGACTGTGCAAGTCCTGAGGCGTTGACTTCTGTCAATCGCAACCAAAAAAAAAATTGACCATTTTGCTAAACAAAGTACATAAACATGATGCTTAGGCATAGGGATCCTAAATGTGTGATTACTTTTTTCAAATTCCTTTGTTTCCTGTCAATCGCGATTGACATGTCAATCGTGACTGATAGCAACGACAGACAGATCCCGACAGACAAGTCCATTGTGATTGACACGTCAATTGCGATCGATTGGGTCAATGATCGATTGACCATGATTGACAGAGCCATCGCGTGCCATGTCTCAATCGTGACTGACCGCACCGACGGACATGCCCATCGCAATGGACACGGTCCACGATTGTTTGACCCATGACTGACTGAGGCTATTGGTACCACGTGTCAATCGCGATCGACAGATCCATTGCGATGGACTTGTCAATCGCGAATGATGGAGTCAACTATACTTTGACCATGATCAATTGAATTTTTGGGCCACGTGTCAATCGCGATTGACCCATCAATTGCAACAGATACGCATGTCGGTCTTGTCAATCGCGATCGACCACTCGATCATGACGGGCACATCAATCGTGATTGACAGACCAATCGATCGTGATTGACAGGTGAATTTGGCATTTTTTTAGGGTTAAAAAAATTAGCTTAATTGTTGGCCAAAATTAGGAAAATTAAGGGTCAATAGAGCATAAAGAGACCTTAGAAAACACTGTGAGCTATTATTGAGTGCCTATTTCACCTGTTTTGACTCCCAAGTGCCTGATTGGCTATAACTTCTTCATAGGAACTCCGTTTGCTACAATTTTGGTCCCGTTGGAAGGCAGTACGTTGACCATCAGTTTTTACTAGGGAGTGAGAATACTTTTGAGGGCAAAAGAGAAAGCAAGGGCCTATACTTTTTAGTGTATGGTTAAGGTTGTTTTTGTCTGTCAAAACATTGTGGTCAAATCCATTTTTTAATTGGTAAAATTTCACAGGTCAGTGGTGTGCAAGCAAGAATTTCAAGCAACTTAAGAAGGTGATCAAGGAGCTTGGGCGGGTGCATCCTGGGCTCATCTAGCAATCAAAAGAGGCAAAGGACTTGAGGTTGGAAATTGTCTTGAAACCCACTCAGTCAATTCCTAGCTTAGGCCAAGGACGCATAGTCTTAGAAGTAAGCTAGGGTAGTGATAGGCACGGGACAATTTGAAGACTACCTAATTGATCAAGTTCAAGTCAAAAGATAATCTGTGCATGTGACGATAACCCCAAGGGAAAGAACTAATTCTGTTACGATCAACTTCAAGTGCGAAAAAAACACTTAAGTATTCTTGATGATGCCAAATCAGAGAAGATCCTAAACATGATAACAAAATAAAAAGAATCTAGTGATCGATAAAAAAGGGATCAGTAATGAGTTTGTACTTTGGGTAAAAGTTGGGATTCATTAATCAGGCATATGAACCTTAGATCAAGACGGCACCTAGGGAGAGATAGACAAAGCCTGAGGTCTTCAGAGGCTAGTGTCAATCACACTGCTAGGCCTTGGGCCCAATAGTTGAGTGCTTATCCGCACTACCGTAGCTCTGAACCTAGCGAATCAGAGATGGATTATGGTATGGAGAGACCCACAGGAAGTTCAGGAGTGGCATACTTAGAGAAACCTGAAGGCTCATACAAAAATCAACTTGAATACATTAGGACTAACCAATTAGGTGCCCGCATCTATGAGGATGGCCTGAGAAGATCTGTTGTCCAAATTAAAAACTCTGATCCATTTGGACTAGAACATCCAGTGGTCAAGTTCAAAAATGGTGCATACCTAGAGAAGGAAGGAACAATGTACATAGTCACCAACTAACCAGATAGAACAGATGAATTTGGTAATGTGATTCCAGAGGCAGACATAGGTGACATAGAGTGAGGGAACTTAGGAAGAGAGCCCAGAACTCCTCGAGGCAAATCCGTCTTGACTAGAATCATCACTCTAGAGTGGGTTTCCCAGGACAACAAGAGCATATATCTACTTTTAAACCGAGAGACTAACGAAGCCTTTTGGAGGTGTAAGCCTAAACAGCCTGATGAAGTAGGAATGCTCACAATCTATGAGTTCAAAGATCCTAATAGCCTAGGAAAAGTAACCTACCTAGACAATACTTTAGAGAGGATCTTCATGGTCACAGAGCATGGTAGGCATGCCTACACTTGCAAGGGTGAATTTATTTTTCCCCAACCAAGATCTAATGTCTATGGTCACCAAAGAGCTGGAACATCCCAAGCTCATGCAGCTCAAAGGGATAGGAGTAGAGATAGACCTGAGGTAAGCTTTGCTAACCCAATAGAAAGAGAACGAATTAGAATAGAGGCTCCTAGAATGGAAAATGAGAGACATAGAGGCCCAAGGAATCAAAGAAATGCAGATGAATTCCTGATCCCAAGGCCTAGAGAACACATGAGGACCTTGAGGCCTACACAACTAGTTAAGTCCATGAAGGATTGCTTTGATGGCACAAGAGAGCTATACGATCATGTGGCAGAATTTAAGCAAGTCTTGAGGGCAGAGCAAGTGGGTGACCTATTAACGCAATATAATGGCTTTGGTATATGTTGCAGAGCAAAGAGAGCACAAGGCAGAGAAAAAAGAAGGGCCCCAAAATTTTTCCGATTTGGACACCCAATTTTTGTATTATAACCATTCTTGTAATATAAATTCCGTTGTAAATGCACTAGAGGAGTCCTCTAGATGCATCCTCACAAAAGATTAGTAGCTTACCCATGTAAATTAGTAGGAAATTAGCCTTTTAGTGAATAAAGTGCCGGTCTCTTTTGTGAAAGGACCAATTTTAGGGCACTAGTATATAAGTCAATTTGTGACTCTTTGTAAAGACTTTTGGCCATTGTGAGAATCAAGAGCACTGAATTTCGAATTTGTGTCTTCTCCTCTCTGTATCATCTTCTTTGTGAGCTTGTGTGCATGTGTATTGCTTGGAAAGAGTGCTAGGAAGTGTTGTCTATCCTTGAAAGTGTTTGTTTACTGTGGTTAAGTTGTGTGTGAAGTGTAGGAAGTGTTGAACTGTAGGAAGGTCATTTCCGCGACTCCGTATTTTGCTCATAACTTGAAGTAGAAGCGTCAGAATTGAGTGAAAATACCACCATTGGATGCGTCTTCTCGAGAGCTTCAAAACGCATATGCTATTCGCTATATTTGGAATTCAGAGCTGAGAGAAAAGCTCGATTTACTGTTGGCTGCTGCACCAAGTATCCCGACACCATGACTAACAGTTTGAGCTTGTTTGGATAAGTCTTTGCCTTGTGTGTACTCTTTGGGTAGTTCATTTGCATTGATCATCATTTGATTGCATGTCCTCATACACTCGGCTAGGTTTGTATACTCATCGGATTGATAATTAAAGCGTGAATCCCCACTATATGCACTTGAGGGGGATTGAGGTATAGTCTCTTTCTCCACAAGTCCCTAAGTTGGTGCTTAGGTCAACACGTTTTTTGGCACCGTTGCTTGGGAGTGACGAATCAAACCGAGGCATTCGTGTGATGGTAAGTAGCTTTTTGCATTGAAGCAAGAGAAGGAGTGGTGATTTTCTCTTCTTTGGTAAGTCATTTTCAGCCGCACTTACTACTTCTCATTCTTTGAGTGTGTGTAGTGAGTTGTTAGTTTAGGGAAGTGAGGGGAATGAGTAGAGTAGGAGAAGTGAGGGAGTAGGTCAATTCATTAGAGTAGTGTTCAGTCTTTTTTCAGTTGAGTTTTTTTTTTTTGTGTGAAGTAGGAAAATCCCAAGTATAAAAGCCAAAAAAAGGTCACTTTGAGAGTTACTTGTCTTGTAAGCAAGTATCATGAGAGGTGCTGCCGAGTATCGTGATTTGGGTCTGAGCTTGTGGAGCTGCGCAGAGCTAGTTTGGGTTGTTAAGGAGTTGAGAGAGAGCATCTAAGGTAAGCACAGATATCCTTTCCTCTTCCTTATCACCTAAATGAAATACAAAAATGGAGTTGAATCTACCAAAAACGGTATTTATAATGTTCACGTAGTGATGAAAATCATTGTTAAAAAGAGATTAGGTTGGAAAAAAATTGAATGGCCTACTTGTCCGATCTTTGTTGACTACTTTGCCTACCTGTTCCTTTTGTCTGCTCTGACTCCCTTCGTTGGCTTCCTTGTCATGTAGGTCCTTGAGTGCCCTGAAGCAAGCCAATTTTTGAAAGTAGGGAATACCTCATCCTTCGATTTAATAGGGTATACCCAAAATTTTCTAGTAGCATCATCTATGAAAGTGAGAAAGTAAAGAGAACCACCTAAGGACCTAGTGGGCATAGGACCACACACATCTGTATGAACGAGATCGAATGGCTGAATTGAAGAGTCAATGTGCATTCTATCCAGATTTGTGGTTTGCTTTCCATATTGACAATGCTCACAAAATGAAAAATCAGTGAAAGATAACACAAGGAAGTAGCGAGAATGAGAAAGATTTTCCATTCCACTACAAGATATATGGCCCAAACAACCATGCCAAATACAAGCCATAGGTTGTTCAATAACAACTAACATGTGTTCTTTCTGTGATACAAATAAAGGGTAAAGTGAGCCAACTTTGCTTCCTTTTGCAATAACCATATTGCCATTTGATATACGAAAGGACTAAGCATAGAAAACCACCTTGTAACCAAGGTCATCAAGTTGACCAACTAACATCAAATTGTGCGATAACTAAGGTACATGGTGTACATTATGCATAGTAAATTTTGAACCATCAATGAATTGCACAACCATATCTCCAATCTCCACAACGTCCACACTGGTAAGAGTCACCAAGTCTCATGATACAAAGAGACTTTGCTACTGCTCTTGCTTCCGCCACATTGCTGATTCTTTCCTTGGTAAGAATCATGAACATTATATGCATCTCCACTCTGAGTGTCAATCATAGATTTTCTACGAATCTCCTCACTCAAGGGTGCTCCACATATGTCATCATCGACGAGTTTACCACCTGGTGCACTATTGCCAATAGCTATGCAAAACGTATCCCATGATGATGGGAAGGTGCACAACAACAGTATTGCTTTCATTTCATTATCCATATCCATTTTCTAAGCATGTAACTAGGAGAACATAGCATCAAACTCATTTAGATGAGCAACAACACTATCTATGTCCTTCATGCAAAGGTCATATATTCTCATCAGATACACTTTTTTTGATGGTGTTGTCGGAATGATTTCATCCCTTCTATTGACATACAGGAAAACTAAAAATTTCTTATGAATTGGTGAATTCTAAAACAGTTAAAGATATGTTTTATATGAGCTTATGATTTTTCTAAACTCTCCCTTGATGTGTACATAGGCGAGCATTGAAATGAGTTTGTATGTATGATTGTGCTTAAGCTAAATCCTATAAGAATAATTACCATTTGGTGAGCACAACTCTATGTATGAGATCCATATATGTAACATCTTAATTGAGGAACTTTATGTGTGTATTGATAGATTTTTTTTCTAAGTACTTATGCATCTATCTATTTATGTATGAAAATTTAAGTAAGTGTGTTTGTCCTAAGCATGTGAATGTGAAGGTGTGTGCCTATGTAAGTCTATGTATGGACTTATGAATGTGAACACACACACACACACCCACACACACACACACACACACACACACATATATATATATATATATATATATATATATATATATATATATAGGTTGCATTTATTCGATCAAATAATTAAAAAATACCGAATATGTTTGTTTTATTTGGGGTTGTCCTAATAAACACCGAAAAAATGGACAGGGATACATTTTCGATTGAAAAGCTTTCGATCAAATTTTTTTTTGAAGATAAACATTTTGATTGAAATTTCTTTCGATCGAAACTTTATTATTGAGAACTCATTTCACACATGTTTGAGAGTCTAGAGAGCTCTAGACTTTTCTTCAAAGATAAAATTAGTGCTTTTGTTTTACAGATTTGAAAGTACGTATATGCATATGTGTGTATGTATGTGCATGTCATACACACATATGCATACACACACACATGCACACATATACACACACAAACATGTACACACAAAATCATATACACACACATATATATACTTGCACATATACACACACACATATAGACACATGCATATGCACTCGCATGCATACATACACGCATATGCATACATACATAGACATGTATACACACACATGCACATACATACATACATATGCATATACACACATGCACATACCTACATATGCATATACACACATGCACATGCATACATACACATGGGCATACATACGTACATGCATTCATACACACACATGCATATGTATACATACCTACACACATGCATATGTATATATACATAAATACAAGCACATACACACAATAAATTGACTTGAGCCTAAAAAAAAAAAGCAAAGTTAACGATTCAAATGATTCAAGTTAACAATTGATAACGATCCCTTTTTAATGGGAAATTTCTACCTTTATACTCAGCTCAAAATCAATCAACCTTCAAAATAACCTATACAAATATAAAAAAGTAAAAATTCATTATTATGTGTTTGAAAAAATATTAAACTATATAATAAAAAGTAAAATATTTTATTATCTATCTATATCTCTTTTGTCGTAAGTATCGAAAGTTTGAGTGCATAAGTCAATTTCTATCAAAACTTGGCCACAACAAGTCCCTCTTGATGCTATTATCTCAATAAGCCTATTTTTTTCTTCCCAACAAGTCCCGCTTGATGTGATTGTCTTGATGCCAATATCTCAGCTATCAGAAGGTTTGTGTTGTATCAATACAATACAACTTCCTAAAGAAGATCTATGGATATGTGAAGCTGTATTGTATTAATACAACACAAACCTTCTATTAGCTGATATACATTGTTGAAGTTGCCATTGATCTTCACTTGTTGATACCTTCCCACCCCTTGAATTATAAAAAAAAAACACAAAACCTTTTTCAACAATTACAATAGTTTTTAATTCACAATCATACACACACATGCACATACACATACACACTTCCATACACATACATACACACATGCATACACATACTTTCATGCACACATACACATATACATACACATACACACACACACACACACATATATATATATATATACTTCCACATATACATACACACATACTCACATGCATACATACAAATGCATATGCACATTCATTATTATATGCTAGAATAAATACTAAACTATATCATAAAAAGTAAAATCTTTTTTTACCTGTTTGCATCTTTCTTATCGTAAGTATGCAAGGTTCAAGTGCATAAGTCGACTTGTATCAAAACTTCCTCATCCCTCTCGATACTATTGTTTTAACAAATTGATTTATTTCCTCCCAACAAATCTCTCTTGATGGTATTGTCTTGATGCCAAGGCCGAACATCTCAACTAAGAGAAGGCTCTTGTTGTATCAATACAATACAACTTTCTAAAGAAGATCTATAGATCTGTGAAGTTATATTGAATTGATACAACAAAAACCTTCTCTTAGTTGATATGTAGCCCTGAATGCCTTTGATCTTCACTTACTAATACCTTCTCAACCCTTGAATTATAAAAAAAACATAAAATCTTTTCCAACAATTGCAATAGTTTTTAATTCACAATCATACACACACATATACATGCACATACACAATCATATTATATTTTCACTCACAATCATATAACATACACGCACATACACATACACATACACATAGCATTGTGAAGTAAGAATCAATATTGATTCAAACAATCACAGTACATTTTTATTCACAATCATACACACACACATATGCTATTGTGAAGTAAGAATCAATGTTGAATCAAACAATCACAATAGATTTCATTCACAATTATACACTCAAATACACATACATATACTATTATTAAGTAAGAATCAATATTGATTCAAACAATCACAATACATATTACTCACAATCATACACACACATACATATACTATTGTGAAGTAAGAATCAATTGAGTCAAACAATTACAATAGTTTTTAATTCGCAATATATTTTTCTTTATGCTTTAAGTACGAAAGTTAATATGTATAGCAAGATTTTATACTTTGTTCTATCTGCAACATTGTAAGTTCATAAAAAACGAGTAACTCTTATGAAAAATGAGTCTACTTGTGTTTTTTTATAAAAAAATATTCGACCGAATTTGTTTCGATCAAAATTTAATTTGATCAAAGACTTTTCGATCAATAAAATTTTTGATCGAAATCATTTTCAATCCAAAGCACGTTCGATCAAAAATTGTCGAATTACTGTGCAAAAAAGTATTCGCTCATCTCTGAATAAGTTGATGTGACACCAAATAATTCAATCGAATAGTGGAGGTTTCCATAAAATTCCGTAATTATTCACAAATAAACGAATTATCGAATAACGAATAATGCAAGCTAGTATGTATACACACACACATATATGTATATATATATATATATATATATATATATATATATATATATATATATATATATATATATATATATATATATATATATATATATATATATATATATGTATGTATGTATGTGTGTGTGTGTGTGTGTGTGTTTGTGTGTGTGTGTGTCTGTGTGTGTGTGTATATATTTGCATAAGAGGAGTGTCTTAAGATATGTGTTTATGCAGATATATGTATGATCTTACCCTACTGGAAGATATCATATATGTATGAAAGTATATGGATACATAATAATATATGAATATATACTTTATGAATGTGTGTCATGTGTGTGTATGTTTATAGATTTTAATCCTAATTATATATATGTGAAATGCGGGAGGTAACATTTATATATATAATTTAATTTATGCTCTTATTTCCTTTAATATATGATTTACGTAATAATTAATGGAAACTATGAGAGCATGCAATTGAATATAAGAGTGCATGTGTGCATGAATGCAAATGTATGTGAGTATGAATGAATGCATAAGTATAAACAGATGCATGAATGCATTAAAGTATGAGTGTCCAAGAGTGCATGTGCATGAATGATATGTGCATTTGCTATACATAAGTGTGTATGAATGAGAATGCATGTGCCTTGAAGTATGTGCATGATGTGCATATGCATAAATGAATGTGATGAGTATATATGCATGAAATGTATGCATGCATGAATGAATGTTAGTAAAGCTGCATGTATGAATTTGTGAGATGAATGCATGCATAAGCATGTGTGCATGAGAGCATGCATGTTAGTGATGTAAGCATGTGTGCATGAGAGCATGCATGTTAGTGAGATAAGCATGTGTGCATGAGAGCATGCATGTTAGTGATGTGAGCATGTTAGCTCACAAAATGGTTGGTTTGTATGCACTAATATGTTTGTATTTGGCAGGGGAATTTATTTGATTACAGGTACCTGAAGAATTGATCAAATAATTGACGAGAAGAATATAACATGGGAGTGCTAAGATGGGAGTGCTAAGTGTTGTGGGAAGCTTCTACCATTTTTGAGTAGACAAGGCTACACTTGCGGTTCTTGAATGATTGATCCACTCATTTGATAAAGATGTTTTGATCGCTCCTCGGTTTTTCACCAGAGCAATCGCAAGCATGGGAGCTAACAAATTCAATTAAGATATCTACGAATTTAATTTGGTAGATGTAATAGGCCAAAAGTTGTTTCACTCCGTTTCCTTGGCAGGTCTGACAAAAGAGTCTCTAGTAGCAATAGGGGGGGATCATCCAAAAAGGAGGGAAGTGGGTGACATTTTTTGGTTTTTCCGTTTTGTTCTTGTTTGTCTTGGAGTTCTTTTGTTTTTTCGTGCGCAGGCTAGGAAAGGAGGGAATGGCCTTCATGGCACATGCTTGGATAGGTGCACAGGAGGAGAATTAAGGAGGGCGGCGGTCTCTGTTGGAGGGCCCAGAGAAGAACACGAGGAGAGTTGGCGTGTGTTTTTGGGGGGAGAAATAAAGGGGCGCCGGAATCTCAAAAAAAGGGGGGGTTTTTTTTTCGTTTTTGGAGGGACGTTGGCTGGAGGTCTTCATACGCAGAAAAGGGAGCAGAAGATCTACAAGGGGGGGAAGACATACACACAGAGTCTGCAATTCTCTCAGGGCATTGTCTGTGACCTTGGGCAGCTTGATCCGGGAGATGATACCGAAGCTTTAAGGAGGGAACAACGAAGGTGCTGGTTCGCTATAGTGGAGCGATGGAGATCAAGCTTTGCTGCAGAGATGCGGTTCACACAGGAGTCATCCATGGCAGTGGGTCCTTGCGGCAAAGTCATTGATTCCAAATCCCTCGATTCCAGAGTTAGCATTCAGTCCTCTATCGCGTGAGCTGTGGCGGTCCAGGACACCAATTGCCAATCAGTAATCGTGTACCGATGGCTTGAGTGAGGCATATTGATGAGCAGATACAACGTTGAATAATCTACCATATATATGCGTGATGAGATTAACTACGCAGTGATTTGGAGCTAACTCGAATGGGCAGAGATTAAAAAAAAAAAGAGCGAAAAGACTGTTATACTTCAAGGAGGAAAGAGAGATTATCGACTTTACAACACAACTAGAAGGAGAGAGTTCAGAGGTTTGCGAAGCAGATGATCCATCATCAATGATTCTAGATCGTTGTACTATCTTGTCAGGCTTACAAGCTGATTCAGCAGTCACCTTCTTCACAAGCAGTGTGTTTCAACCTTGCTTCCATTTCTGAGAAGAGTTTCATGAGAAAGAAGATCTCTAATCTGGGGGGGGCTATCATTTTGGAGCTCTCTCTCTCTCTCTATCTTATCTCTTCACAACGTCTTTCTGATCGTCTGCGCATCATTGCCTCGTGCGTATCACCTGCGGCGCTGCTGTGTGGCACAAAAATTACAACAACGTAGTAGTATCGGAGCTCAATTCACGTTCTGTTTTGAGATTATTGACAGGCGCTGCCATGCTTATGTAAACACTATCCATTTTGTACAACAACTGAGAAGGCCCCTGATTTCATTCCGCAAGGCACACCATAGCTCTTGATTTGTGCATATGTAACAAGATGCGATGGTGGAGGCAGTAGAGGAATAGTTCGAAAGACTCTCAACCAATGTTCGTGTGTTCCGAAAGCAGTAACGCGACTTCCAAAGGTTCAATTTTGCAGCAGTAAGTTCTCTCTAACACTTTGTCTCTAGCTCTACGGAAGAAAGGTACAACTCAATAGCTCGTAGCTGCGCCATTTCAAATATGTGAATGCCACGCAAAATCACAATCTTCAACGAATAGATGATTGCTGTTCAGAAAACGCTTTATCAAATAGAGCGCTTACGTGAAAAATGTGAATCTATTAACCTATTTTGCTCAAATGGAAAGTATTGAGTAGCTTGTCATTCTAGTTTTTTTTACTTACATTTGGGTAATGCTTATGGTGGGCTTGTATACAAGCTTATTATGATTGCATACACACATTAGAATCAGACGTCATCAACCTAATCACGTGAGGCGATGAATATGTCATCAATGCAATACACAAAGCAGTCGAAAGGAGTGATTGTGCCAGAATAATAAGAGCTTTCGGTAGAATAACAGAAGGACGGAAACATGGAAGGTTACATGCTGCTATTTGAGTAAAAGGTACTTTCTATCTGCTGCTCCGTGTCCTTATGGGAGAAGAGAAGACCATCGTTGTTTTAATGTTGTAACTACAGCAAGATCTATAGTATAGGTCACTTCATATGCACCTCACAATTTTGTGTCTCGAAATGCATGGCTTTTATCAATATCGCCTGTGGATAGAGTGGCACATACTTGCAATCTGTGCGAAACATTTGAATAGTCTATGAAGCAACAAGCCTTTCCTTTTATGTTAAAATAATCAGAATGAATGAGTTATGATGTTTTATTGAAAAGTATCTTCACTACATGCAATGTAAGTGTAAAATGAAATACATGGTCAGCGCTACACTTGATTTGACGTCACACCTATGCATATTTTTATGACTGACTATCAACATTATACACAATACGGCAAAAAGAAAGCTCAATGGTTTCGTCATAACATTCCTTTTTTGTAAAAGCCTTGACAATCAGGAAGAGTCATAAGATTATTATTTGCATATTTTAAGTCTATCAAGGGGATTAGACACCCCCTCAACATAGATGGAAAGACCTCTCCCTTGTTCATTTTTTGTTTGTCCACAACAAGTGCCTAAGGGAGTGAGTGTGTGAGTGGTTGAGTGCGCTTGCTTGGGTAGCAAGGGGAGCTGAAATTGAAGGTGAATTGGGAATGACTTGCGAGTAAGAGATTTGTGAGAGTTAGCTAGAGTCTTGTGAGGACGTAAGAGTGAGGAAGAGACAAGTAAGAAGATTGGTGAAACGAGTGCATTCGTGTAAGTTTGCGCACTGAGGGTGAGTAAAGATTCCTCAAAAATAGACATCTAAGGGATTTAGTGGTGGAAAAACACCTTCTCTGCGACTTCATGAAGCACAAACATTTTGGTGCGTTTGCCGGGAACATATGAAGTAGTACATATACAAAGGAAGGACTCCTCGAGAGATAATTGTGGGCTCTAGGTAATCCAAGTAGACCGATTCCGGGGAATTTAGGTCAAATAAAGTCTCGTAAAACCACTTTTTCCTGCGGCATTAAGCCATGTTCATTTGGTGCGTTTGCCGGGAATTTGCTTGGTACGTCTCTATAAGAGAGTGCCATAGGTTCGCCTAGCGCCACAGGTTGGCCGAGCTTGCGGACCCCGCGATCTAGTACATGAGCGAGGGGAGCTCATCGTCAGGAGCAACACAAACTCAAAGAGAGGAACGCGCTCAGAGAAGAGCCCTTGAAAGAGAAAGAAGAAGGTGGGAACCGCCAGGTGAGTGGACTTCGATTGGTTCGAAGAAGTCAGTCAGAAACGTGTACTCCCGTAGGAGAGTCGCGAGTCAAGTACGGAAGTTTGAAGGAGGGATCTTGAAGCCACGTGTGCTAAATTTTTGGGATCGAAGTGATATTGACATCACACCTCTGTTCGGAATGGCTCAGCGGATTTCAGTTCACTTGGGGGACTTCACCAAGTTTTCGGGTACTTGGGACGAAGATCCGGATAGCTTTATCCAGTTGTTTGAGGTCACCTGTGAAGCCAATGATGTAGTTGACCAGGATCAAAGGTTGAGAATTTTTCCGGCTATTCTCCGTGATGAGGCAGCCAATTGGTATGGAAATCTGACACCACAAGAACGTGGAACTTATCAGATGCTTAAGGAAGCCTTCTTAGCAAAGTTTCGACGACAAGGCTTCCAAGACAGATTGGCCCAACAAATGGATTATTTGCGACAAGGAGTCAATGAAAGCATCGATAACTATATTCAGAGAATGGAAACGTTAGTGAGAAAGATGGGCGTGAATGCCCCGAACGATGAAACATTGAAACGTAGATTCATTTCAGGATTGCGAGATCCTACGGCACAACAGCATATCAGCCTGACAAGACCTGCGACCTTAATGGATGCTAAGGAACAAGCAAGGCTTTGGGAGGAAGTACAATTATGCCAACAAAGAAAGATGGAACTCTTATACGAGCCTATGGGAGGCCCAGGAAACATACTGATGAAAGATCCTGGCCAAGTAAGTCCCGCATTGACAACTCCAGCTTTTGTAGCTGCCACTAGCACGCCAGGCGAGGTAAAGCCTGCGCTAACCGAAGAGCGAATATTGGAATTGGTCACGCAAGCTATAAAAGCTGCCACGATAACTCAGGAGACATACACAGTGAAACCAGAGGTCACAACAAACCCGAATCAAGTGTTTCGATCAAATACATGGTGTGGGAAGTGCCATGGTTACGGCCATTTGGCTTCAGAATGCCCTATCGTCTCGAGAATATTCACAGATAGGTCGCCACCTAGGATGCGTTGTACTTTTTGTGGAAGGACAAATCACACAGAGGACCAATGTTATAACAAGAGAGCCTATGAAGAGAGGACCATGAAATCAGGAGATACAAGAGAAAGACCTTACACGGGATTGCCTGCTCAAAGTGTCCCACCTACATCTCGTTGGGAAAACAGACCGAATTATGGATATGGTGCTCAGGGTCAAGGAGGAGACTATCCAAGAGGAGCCACGCGTGATCAAAGAAGAGATGGTCCAATCCAGTGCTGGAGATGCCATGGCTTTGGCCATACCCAATCTAGATGTCCAAACGAAAAGAAACCAATTGACTATACCCCACTATGTAGATATTGTAGTGGGGAGGACCACTTTGATGAGGATTGTCCAAAACGAAGAGCTACCGCCGGCAAGGAAAAAGGACCAGTAGGGTCCTCGAACTATGTTGATACTCAGATGCATCCCACATCGAGAGCTCAAGAGCACGTTCCTACGATTGGAGTAGTGTTCAAGACACCGAACCCTCAAGAAGGCTCTAGCTCGTCGATGCACTTTGTGGATGCTTACGAGGCCAAGACACCACACAAAGATCCAACTGTGGCAGTAGTCACAAGAACTCAAGAGTACTCGAAGAAGAACCCAAGAGGCGAAGGTGAAGAAGGGAGTCAAGAGAGGATAGCTGAACACGAAGAGGTAAAGAATCAAGTTAGGGGACTTGTTGAGCAGCAAGAGTTTGAGGATGGGGAAGAGGTTGAGATTCTTCCACCAGTAACCAAGGAGTTTGTGCCGGGCATAGCACCATTCCCTGAAAGATTGAAAGCTCCTACAACTAGAAAGGAAAGACAAAGCTCGGAAGAAGTAGATATTGTGAAGTTACTTGCTGACACTGAAGTCACGCTGGACATGGGCACATTGCTAAAATGTTCGCCTATTTATAGGAAACAATTCTATAACGAATATATTAAGAAGCCGAGGAAAGCTCGAGATAAAAATAGACAAGATAAAGATGTCCAAGGAATCATTCAAAGTATTACGACGCAAATTGATTCAAATGCTCCAGCTGTGACGGTCGAGATTAAAGGGTATGCAGTCCCTGGTGCTCAATTAGATAGTGGAGCCGCAGTCAACCTGATGACAGAGTTCATGATGGAAGCTTTAGGCCTCAACCACATGGAAGAGACGCCGATGTCTTTGAGAATGGCGGATCAAACACAAGTGAAGCCTGCGGGCCTTTTGAAGAATGTAAGTACAATTGTGGGCGGTTTAGAGTTTAAAGTTGATTATCTGATAGTAAGACCAAGGACCTCGGAGGCTACCTTCTCGATCCTACTTGGACGGCCATGGTTGGTGCAAGCCGAATGTGTGCATGACTGGCGCACAGGTTTTATTTCGATAGGGCCAAAGTCTGATCGGATTCAGTTGCAAGTATCCCCACCCTCGAGCAACAAGAAAAAGACAATAATAGTAGATGAGATGGAAAAGAAAGAAAAGGAGAAAGCAAGGCACGAGAGTGCACGAGCTAGGTTTTCTTTGAACACGGACACCTACAAGAATCTGCTTCAAGACGGGTTCAACTTGCAACTCTCCAAAAAGCAAGACACGAAGATGGGAGAATATCAAAATCCATTGCTCTATAAAGACGATTCCGATCAGGAACTACTAGGATGGTTGGCAAGTACAGGCGAGGCTGAGTGCTATACAATGCACATCGACCCGGTGGAGAAGGAGAAGAAAATGAGCCAGGTGGTGGATCCTCATGCAAGGAGGGAATACTCTTCGAAAAATAGAAAATGCTCTTTTAGAACTCGTGATCGAGGATATCATCAAAAGTTGACAAGGAACCAAGAAAGTCAGCTATCGTCTAGCACCAAGAGAGTACATAATGCCATGAGCAAGGGTACATGCAAGGGGGAGCACGAGGGCAAGGGTAGATCCGGGAGAGAAAAGTGGTGTGTGGATCACGACAGTTCTAGCAAGGAATTAGTTGATCGAAAGGAGAACCTCTTGAAAGCAAGAAATAAGGAGAACCAAGGTGTTGGTAAAGAGAGGATTTTCATACATGAAGGATTGGAGAAAAAACATGCATTAGGAATTGCACCAGAAAAGAGTACAGAAAGTAAAGTGCTTCATGCAAAGAATACGTGCAGGACTGGCGATGACCTAAAGGAGTTAGGATTGGCCCATGCCGAGCATGCCAGAGTTATTCGAAGGAGGTTTGATTGGATTAGATGTCAGGATAGCGAGCAGAACGTACAAGGATCGATAGGTGAATGTGCATGGATAGGACTTCGAGTGAGCCGTTGGATGATGGCACTTTTTTGTGTGATTTGGGTGTTCTCACGAGAGATGTGTGGTTGGATACGAGAACGAAACGAGAAGGCCTTTCTCTACTTGTTCATTCAATCTACCTTTTGTTTGTTGGAATTGCAGAAACTGGTAAACCAAGTGTGCTACTATGTAGGATCACTGAGGACTAGGCAACTAATGGCTGATCAAGTATACCAGAGCGCTATGTTCGACCTTGTCGTATATTTTTCAGATCAAGCATTAGAAAGTACGGAAATATCGGTTGAGAGCTTGCAAAGAAACTATGACGTGGAGGAGGTACACTGGCTTGTACGCTTTTGGAATCAAGGTATGGACATTGACTTCCCATTTCCCAAATTCGAAGCGTATCTACTTAGTTGGGCCGGAGATGCCAAGGATCGGTACTTCTACTACGACAGCACGATGGAAATGCCTAACAAGGAAAACGATATCACATGGGCTTGGGCAGACGTGCTAACGCTAGGAAGTGATGACGGAGCTCCTGAAGTTGAACCTGACTCGCCTTAGAGAAGTTGTCGGGATTCGAGTACGATGTGAGACTGCATGAGACATTCCGGGGACTCACATTCTAGGACACCTAGGGATAGGTATACGAGGGACTAAGGCATAGCTGGTTGTAGTTACTTAGTGAAAAGCCAACTCGATGAATACATATGTAGTGTCTGTAATTGAGAGAATGGAGTGAAGAGGTGGTTGATCTGTCAAAGGCTAGAGTGTATATGTTTGCATGTATGTGTGGGAAAAGTGGGAAAGTCCCTTTCTTCCTCTCCCTATTTCTCAGGACTTGGGTGGACTAATTAACTATGAAAGAAAAACGAAGAAAAGAAAAGAAAAGAAAAAAAAAAAAGGAAAGTGTGTTGTGTGATCGTACCAATGCGCTATGGTGGGCTAGTAGGTGGGTGGATTTATCCTTGCCGGGTGGTTAGGACCACCAGCCGCAGCTAGTTTCGCCATAGGCTTGGGATGTATGTGATTGTGTCTTAGCTACATGCCATAACGGGTTGGTAGGTGGGTGGAGCCATCGTGGCTGGGTAGTCACGACCACGAGCCGCATCCAGCTTCGTTATGGGCTAGCTGATATATGTTATGTGTTATCATTGTGTGTTGGTGTGTTGTGCGCTGCATTGCGTTGGTAGATGGGTGGAATCAACCTGGTCGGGTGGTCAGGTCCACGAATCGCATCCAGTGTCAATGTAGGCCAACGTGTGATTAAAGTAAAATTTTCATATGAAGTTGTTCCCCACTCCTGAGGGGGAGAGAGAGAGAGGAGAGGGCGATGATCGCCTGGAAGGGAATGTTAGTTGCTTGTGTGATTGGTATGTGTTGGCTTGCGACAGATCAGCTCACTTTGAATCAACATTCTTGAAGGCACGGAGACTCTATATGTACTTATGGATGAAGCTTTAGCGAGGTAATGCAACTGTCTTGCTTTATAACTAGTGTGCTCTATCGGAAGGTTTTTCTAGTGTGTGGGACACTCCAGGGTTCTGATGTATGTCTTCACTTGCACTCGAGTTTCGATGGCTTTTGTAGGACGACGATGGGGATTCTTCGGAATGTCTAGTCATGAAATGATTGTACATAGCGAATAGTAGGTGCAATAATGGGGTATGCATTTTGGGTATTTTTGCATGTCCTGTTGGATTCATTTCAGTTGTCATTGTTCATTTCGGTATTTCCGTTTCTGTTTTCCGCAATGGTAGTTGCATGTGTAAAACATGGAAAGGTGTGCATGTATTATTTTGGTTGAGACCATTTTTCATAATGGAATGCATGAGCGAATTGATGCATGGCTGCAATGGGATTGCGTATATGTGCATGTTCTTGGATCATTTTGGAAATGACTGATTTGAATGTATTTATGAGTGATTTTTTGAGCGCTAATAGCTTCAATGAGTGCAGGTTCAGTTGGAGTATCGGCTCGATGGGAAGGTATGCAAACTAGTTGTGCACTGATGTTTTCATGGCTGTTTTGATTAGATTGCAGCAAAAGTGGCTCGTCGAGGACGACTTCGCAAATAAGAAGAGGGAAGTATGTTAGCTCACAAAATGGTTGGTTTGTATGCACTAATATGTTTGTATTTGGCAGGGGAATTTATTTGATTACAGGTACCTGAAGAATTGATCAAATAATTGACGAGAAGAATATAACATGGGAGTGCTAAGATATACAACACGGATTTCCTCAAACTTTTGTTGTGGGAAGCTTCTACCATTTTTGAGTAGACAAGGCTACACTTGCGGTTCTTGAATGATTGATCCACTCATTTGATAAAGATGTTTTGATCGCTCCTCGGTTTTTCACCAGAGCAATCGCAAGCATGGGAGCTAACAAATTCAATTAAGATATCTACGAATTTAATTTGGTAGATGTAATAGGCCAAAAGTTGTTTCACTCCGTTTCCTTGGCAGGTCTGACAAAAGAGTCTCTAGTAGCAATAGGGGGGGATCATCCAAAAAGGAGGGAAGTGGGTGACATTTTTTGGTTTTTCAGTTTTGTTCTTGTTTGTCTTGGAGTTCTTTTGTTTTTTCGTGCGCAGGCTAGGAAAGGAGGGAATGGCCTTCATGGCACATGCTTGGATAGGTGCACAGGAGGAGAATTAAGGAGGGCGGCGGTCTCTGTTGGAGGGCCCAGAGAAGAACACGAGGAGAGTTGGCGTGTGTTTTTGGGGGGAGAAATAAAGGGGCGCCGGAATCTCAAAAAAAGGGGGGGTTTTTTTTTCGTTTTTGGAGGGACGTTGGCTGGAGGTCTTCATACGCAGAAAAGGGAGCAGAAGATCTACAAGGGGGGGAAGACATACACACAGAGTCTGCAATTCTCTCAGGGCATTGTCTGTGACCTTGGGCAGCTTGATCCGGGAGATGATACCGAAGCTTTAAGGAGGGAACAACGAAGGTGCTGGTTCACTATAGTGGAGCGATGGAGATCAAGCTTTGCTGCAGAGATGCGGTTCACATAGGAGTCATCCATGGCAGTGGGTCCTTGCGGCAAAGTCATTGATTCCAAATCCCTCGATTCCAGAGTTAGCATTCAGTCCTCTATCGCGTGAGCTGTGGCGGTCCAGGACACCAATTGCCAATCAGTAATCGTGTACCGATGGCTTGAGTGAGGCATATTGATGAGCAGATACAACGTTGAATAATCTACCATATATATGCATGATGAGATTAACTACGCAGTGATTTGGAGCTAACTCGAATGGGTAGAGATTTAAAAAAAAAAGAGCGAAAAGATTGTTATACTTCAAGGAGGAAAGAGAGATTATCGACTTTACAACACAACTAGAAGGAGAGAGTTCAGAGGTTTGCGAAGCAGATGATCCATCATCAATGATTCCAGATCGTTGTACTATCTTGTCAGGCTTACAAGCTGATTCAGCAGTCACCTTCTTCACAAGCAGTGTGTTTCAACCTTGCTTCCATTTCTGAGAAGAGTTTCATGAGAAAGAAGATCTCTAATCTGGGGGGGGCTATCATTTTGGAGCTCTCTCTCTCTCTCTATCTTATCTCTTCACAACGTCTTTCTGATCGTCTGCGCATCATTGCCTCGTGCGTATCACCTGCGGCACTGCTGTGTGGCACAAAAATTACAACAACGTAGTAGTATCGGAGCTCAATTCACGTTCTGTTTTGAGATTATTGACAGGCGCTGCCATGCTTATGTAAACACTATCCATTTTGTACAACAACTGAGAAGGCCCCTGATTTCATTCCGCAAGGCACACCATAGCTCTTGATTTGTGCATATGTAACAAGATGCGATGGTGGAGGCAGTAGAGGAATAGTTCGAAAGACTCTCAACCAATGTTCGTGTGTTCCGAAAGCAGTAACGCGACTTCCAAAGGTTCAATTTTGCAGCAGTAAGTTCTCTTTAACACTTTGTCTCTAGCTCTACGGAAGAAAGGTACAACTCAATAGCTTGTAGCTGCGCCATTTCAAATATGTGAATGCCACGCAAAATCACAATCTTCAGCGAATAGATGATTGCTGTTCAGAAAACGCTTTATCAAATAGAGCGCTTACGTGAAAAATGTGAATCTATTAACCTATTTTGCTCAAATGGAAAGTATTGAGTAGCTTGTCATTCTAGTTTTTTTTACTTACATTTGGGTAATGCTTATGGTGGGCTTGTATACAAGCTTATTATGATTGCATACACACATTAGAATCAGACGTCATCATCCTAATCACGTGAGGCTATGAATATGTCATCAATGCAATACACAAAGCAGTCGAAAGGAGTGATTGTGCCAGAATAATAAGAGCTTTCGGTAGAATAACAGAAGGACGGAAACATGGAAGGTTACATGCTGCTATTTGAGTAAAAGGTACTTTCTATCTGCTGCTCCGTGTCCTTATGGGAGAAGAGAAGACCATCGTTGTTTTAATGCTGTAACTACAGCAAGATCTATAGTATAGGTCACTTCATATGCACCTCACAATTTTGTGTCTCGAAATGCATGGCTTTTATCAATATCGCCTGTGGATAGAGTGGCACATACTTGCAATCTGTGCAAAACATTTGAATAGTCTATGAAGCAACAAGCCTTTCCTTTTATGTTAAAATAATCAGAATGAATGAGTTATGATGTTTTATTGAAAAGTATCTTCACTACATGCAATGTAAGTGTAAAATGAAATACATGGTCAGCGCTACACTTGATTTGACCTCACACCTATGCATATTTTTATGAGTGACTATCAACATTATACACAATACGGCAAAAAGAAAGCTCAATGGTTTCGTCATAACATTCCTTTTTTGTAAAAGCCTTGACAATCAGGAAGAGTCATAAGATTATTATTTGCATATTTTAACTCTATCAAGGGGATTAGACACCCCCTCAACATAGATGGAAAGACCTCTCCCTTGTTCATTTTTTGTTTGTCTACAACAAGTGCCTAAGGGAGTGAGTGTGTGAGTGGTTGAGTGCGCTTGCTTGGGTACCAAGGGGAGCTGAAATTGAAGGTGAATTGGGAATGACTTGCGAGTAAGAGATTTGTGAGAGTTAGCTAGAGTCTTGTGAGGACGTAAGAGTGAGGAAGAGACAAGTAAGAAGATTGGTGAAACGAGTGCATTCGTGTAAGTTTGCGCACTGAGGGTGAGTAAAGATTCCTCAAAAATAGACATCTAAGGGATTTAGTGGCGGAAAAACACCTTCTCTGCGACTTCATGAAGCACAAACATTTTGGTGCGTTTGCCGGGAACATATGAAGTAGTACATATACAAAGGAAGGACTCCTCGAGAGATAATTGTGGGCTCTAGGTAATCCAAGTAGACCGATTCCGGGGAATTTAGGTCAAATAAAGTCTCATAAAACCACTTTTTCCTGCGGCATTAAGCCATGTTCAGAGCATGAGAATATTTGTACATACATGTGAGAGTATAAGTGCATGCATTGAAGTATTTCGATGGCGATGCACCGTAGTGCACTCTCCTTCTCGAGAGCTCCACGACAATATGCTCGGAGTAGAAAACCGAGCTCCTTAGGCCGCACGCAGTACTCCGCACAGAGGCTACAGAATAGACAGAAAACACAGTACACAGGGAGCATGAAGACGGACTTCTTAGGTCTTACAAATGTGGTCGAACTTACAGTCTGTGACTGACCAAGCCACTATATGTTTTATTAAAGAACATATATAAAGAAGTGTCCGGTGGCCATTTGGCCTTTCACATGGACACTTACGGTAACAACCTCCCACTAAAGGCCAATATGGCTAGAGTAACTATGGGAGAAAAATAAAGAATGATAAAGAATACATGAGTGTAAGTATAACAACTATGCCTCCCACCTGATGGGCATGTTACACAGTATACAAGTGACTGTGTAAGATCAAGAATCAAGTAACCCCCATCAAGTGACAATAGTGTCGAAATCTATCCTGTGGTAGAGCTTTAGTCAAAAGTACCTGCAGCATTATCTCAAGTGTGAACCTTCTCAAGAATAATGCTCTCAGTGGCTAAGCAATCTCTAATGAAGTGATACCTCACCTCAATGTGCTTGGTCTTTGCATGATAGACCGGATTCTTAGCCAAAGCAATGGCACTCTGACTATCATTGAGCAAGCGAGGTACATGCTGAGGTAAACCCATATCACAAGCAAGACGAGAAAGCCACAATGCTTCCTTATATGCCTCACTTGCTGCAAAATACTCTGCTTCTGTGGTGGAAACAATTGTACATTCTTGAAGACGAGATCTCCAAGAGATAGCACCTCCAACAAAATGAAAAATGTACCCTGATGTAGACTTAGGATTGTCTACACAACTAGCATAGTCAGAATCTGTGTAGCCAATAATGGATGCTTTCCCTCTACCTAAGCATAGCCACTTGTCCTTAGTGCCACTCAGATATCTCAAAATCATCTTGAGCGCTTCCCAATGTTTCTTGCCAGGATTAGAAATATATCTGCTCTCAACTCCCATTGCAAATGCAATGTCTGGTCTCATAGCTACCATAGCGTACATGAGACTACCAACAGCAGACTGATAGGGAATTTTGGTCATGAATTCCTTTTCCTCATCTGATTTGGGGCAATCATCCTTGCTCAATTTCGCATGTGTGGGTAAAGGTGTACTCAATGCCTTTCCACCCTGCATATTGAACCGGTGAAGTACTTTTGATATGTACTCAATTTGAGACAATTATATGCATCTTTTACTCCTATCATGAGTAATGTGCATGCCAAGAATATGTTTGGCATCCCCCAAATCCTTCATATCAAATGTCTGACTCAACTTCTTTTTGAGAATTGACAAATCATAAGATGACTTCCCAACAATCAACATATCATCAACGTAAAGTATCAAGCATATCAAGCTGCCATCAGACCATATCTTTGTGTAGAGACAATGATCCTCATTGCTCCGAGAATAACCTTGGGACTTCATAAAAGCATCAAAGTTTTGGTACCATTGTCTAGGAGACTGTTTAAGTCCATACAAGCTCTTCTTGAGCTTACAAACTAGACTTTCCTTGCCAGGAACTACATAACCCTCTAGTTGTTCCATATGGATCTCATCTATAAGATCTCCATGCAAGAAATCTATTTTCACATCCATTTGGACTAGCTCTAAGTTCTCCATTGCAACAAATCCAAGCAACATGTGCAAAGTAGTCATCTTGACCACTGGAGAGAAGATTTCCTCAAAATCAACACCATGTTATTGCTTAAAACCCTTTGCAACAAGTCATGCTTTATATTTTGGCGCACTATCTGATGTGAATTTCAGCTTATATACCCATTTACATGGTAAAGCTTTCTTGCCCTTTGGCAAAGGTACTAAGTCCCAAGTACCATTCTTGTGAATAGAGTCCAACTCACTCTTCATGGCATGCTCCCACTTGACATGATCCTCTGTCTGCATAGCCTCTTTGTAGCAAGAAGGCTCACCGGCATCTATTAGCATAACAATATCTAAACCTGGAACATATCTATCAGGTGGATGTGAGACACGTGCAGAACGTCTCAATGGTTGCTGAACAGGAACATGTGCAGACTGATCTGAATGGACATTCTCTTGAACATCCCTATGTGCAACATTTTTATGCATGCTAACTAGAGGACTAGTATCCTCAAACACCACTCTTCTCACTTCAACCTCCTGAATGGGTTGTTTATGAATCTTAGACTCAATAAAAATGACATCACTACTTCTAATCACTGATCGTGTTTCAGGATCCCATAAGCGATATCCAAATTGTCCTTCTCGACCATATCCAAGAAAAATGCATTTCTTTGACTTATGGTCCAACTTTTGTCTAAGATTCTTGGGTATATGAACATATGCTTCACACCCAAAAACTCGAAGATGATCATAATACGGTGGTTTCCCTGTCCATAACTCTTGTGCCACTTTCAGACCTTTGGCAGTACTAGGTGAAAGATTAATCACATGAACTGCAGTCAATACTGCTTTTGCCCAAAAACCTTGTGAGAGGTTTTCATGATGCAACATAGAGACTACTCTATCTTGAATAGTTCTATTCATCCTCTTAGCTACACCATCTTGTACTGGGGTATAAGGAGCTGTAAACTCTCTATGAATCCCTCTAGACTGACAGAAAAGGCTGAATTCATGTGAGGTATACTCACCCCCATTATCTAAACATAAAGCCTTAAGCTTAGTTCGTTTTTCAGTCTCAACTGAAGCAAGCCATTTTCTGAAAGTAGGGAATACATCATCCTTTGATTTGATAGGATATACCCAGACTTTTCTAGTAGCATCATCTATGAAAGTGACAAAGTAAAGAGAACCACCTAAGGACCTAGTTGACATAGGACCACACACATCTGTATGAACAAGATCTAAACGCTGAATTGAAGAGTCAATGTGCGTTCTATGCACATTTCTGGTTTGCTTTCCATATTGACAATGCTCACAAAATGAAAAATCAGAGATAGATAACACAGGTAAGTATCCAGAATGAGAAAGATTTTCCATTCCACTACGAGATATATAGCCCAAACGACCATGTCAAATACAAGCCATAGGTTTTTCGGTAACAACTAACAAGTGTTCTTTCTGTGATACAAATAAAGGATAAAGTGAGCCAACTTTGCTTCCTTTTGCAATAACCATATTGCCCTTTGATATAAGAAAGGATTGAGTATAGAAGACCACCTTGTAAAAAGGTCATCAAGTTGACCAACTAACATCAAACTGTGTGATAACTGGGGTACATGGCATACATTATGCATAGTAAATTTTGAACCATCAATAAACTGCACAACCATATCTCCAATCCCCACAACATCACACTCGTAAGAGTCACCAAGTCTCACCGTACCAAGAGACTTTGCAGCATAATTAGAGAACCATTCTCTGTGTGGTGTCACATGGAAAGAAGCACCAGAATCTAGCAGCCAAGTGTGGGAAAGAGAGTCACCCATAAGTGCCTCAGATGGCATAGTACTATCAAGTGTCAACACATCAGATCATCAGAAATAGAATTAATTTCTTCAATCTTCATAGTCGAAGTAGATGGTGTAGGTAACTGTTTAACATGCCCATCAACATTCTGTCCTTTACCTTTAGCATTCTTTAATGCATAATAGTCTTTCTTTATGTGTCCTTTCTTATGATAATAATGGCATTCGATATCCCTCTTCCTTGATTTACTTCTACTCTTATTCCGTTGACCATTCTTTTCCTTGTTCTTGCTCCTGCCACGTTGCTGATTCTTTCCTTGGTAAGAATCACGAACATTATATGCATCTCCACTCTGAGTGCCAACCATAGATTTTCTATGAATCTCCTCACTCAAGAGTGCTCCACATATGTCATCATAGACGAGTTTACCACCAGGTGCACTATTGCTAATAGCTGTGCAAAACGTATCCCATGATGATGGCACGGTGCATAACAGCAATACTGCTTTCATTTCATTATCCATATCCATTTTCTAAGCCTGTAACTAGGAGAATATAGCATCAAACTCATTTAGATGAGCAACAACACTATCTGTGTCCTTCATACGAAGGTCATATAATTTTCTCATCAGATACATTTTATTTGATGCCGTCTCTTTTTCATATGTATTGCATAACTTCTTCCAAAGCTCCTCTGCACTTTCACAGTCTAATATTGTAAAGTAAACATTATCTACCAGGTGCAAGCGAATGGTAGACCTGGCCATTTCATCTAACTCATCCCAATCATCTTCATCCATGTAACAGGCTTCTTTGATATCCCATTTACTGGCTTCCATTGCCTCCTTTGAATCAGCACATCTTTAATCTGATTCTTCCATAGAGCAAAGTTTGTGCCATCAAATTTTCGGATCTCAAAATGGTCTTTGCCCTGCAAGTTATAGCTCCTCCTCGGAACACTAGCACTAGACCCTGATCCACCGGATGTGCCTGACACCTCTGATGCCATGATGGTAGAGAACTGAATAGAATGATAATGGAGCTAGAAGAGTCCAAACACCAACAAATAAGTGTATCAAGGAGTAAATCGACCACTGTATAGTTGACTAAACCAGAAATCTGGAAAAATTTTGCGAGAGTATCCTCTGCAAAATTAGCATATGACTAGTGTCAAAGTATCATAAAATTGCAAGTACTGACATGTCTACCTGCATAGTGAATCACTGACTCCAGTGCATATAATCAGTTACCCAATAGAAGCCAACTAGGCTTATCGAGCACCTATGAACAACTATCATATATCTCTTATGGTGAGGCTGGGTAAGTCTTCCACCTGCATCACCAAAGAAACCCCGACATCTGGGTGTCTCCCCAGTTAAGAAAACCTCACCACAACCCTCTTTATCAAACGTAAAAGGCTTTATGCAAAGAACGTAACCGCTATATCAATGACCACATGGACGTACATAAGCGGTATCCACAGAAGCATACATGGTGTGTATGTGCTCAATATATGCAGTAAAATGACACTAAAAGGCTGAATACACAGCCCAGAAACTAGCCAATAACACTTGCAAGTGTCTGTCAACTCTGATGTTTTAGGCTTAAAAAACCTGCATAAACTTGCAGCGGCTGCTCCCACCAAAACTGAAAGCCTCTCAAGAAACCTGTAGTTTTACGAGTGTGGCTGAAAATATAGCCCCAAAGGTTGATATTTATTGTCTGAGAAGTACAAAGAACACTCTCCTTGATGTTCTTGGACCTGTGTGAAGAGAACTATGTGCGAAAGTACTCCAAAATGGCTCCAAAAGACACCCCAAAAATGCTTCAAAAATAGGCTTTGAAAGCAAAGAATCAAGCTTTGAGGGACCAAAACTTGTTCAAGCTAATGTCAACCTTAGTCTTTCCCCTTCTTCAGACACCACAAGAGTGTAGCTTAGTGGCAAGAGATTGCCACCGTTAAGCGAGCTCTGGGGGAAACAGTACTGGGATGGGTGACCTCGGGGGAAGTACCGAGAACCTCTATATTCCTTGATTGTTGAGGTCCTCCCTCACGTGCAGCCAACGGCACCAACGGTGACTTAAGATTTTGCCTCAAACTGCTCTGATACCAGTGAAGTATTTCGATGGCAATGGACCACAGTGCGCTCTCCTTCTTGAGAGCTCCATGACGATATGCTCGGAGTAGAAAACCGAGCTCCTGAGGCCGCACACAGTACTCCGCACAGAGGCTATAGAATACACAGAAAACACAGTACACAGGGAGCACGAAGACGGACTTCTTAGGTCTTACAAATGCGGTCGAACTTATAGTCTGTGGCTGACCAGGCCACTATATGTTTTATTAAAGAACATATACAAAGAAGTGTTCGATGGCCATTTGGCCTTTCACATGGACACTAACGGTAACATGCATGTGACAGTATGTATGTATGTGCATATGAGAGTGTGCATGTTACGAGCAGTTGAGAACGAGAGATTGGAGTTGCATACATGCTACTTCTTCCACTTTTCCTAAATCAATTTCTTTAAGCTTAGACTTGTATTAGAATTTTGGAGAATTATCTTTGCACTCTTACTGATATTTGTATAAGGTTATTTTGTTGAAGTAGTTTATATTTATGATTAGGACCACCAAGAAAAACGTTTTACTTAGTTCACATTAAAGATTATCCAATGGTGAACCACTTGATCAATTGTCAATTTATACTTTATGCCTATGTATTTATTTCCTATGCCTGTGAATAATGAGTCTACAAATAGGAATGTTATCTCATAAAAACACTCTTTTCATTTCACATTGCATTAGGAAATGTAGTCATTGCACTAAAAAGACTGTTTTTGTTTGGCATTGCATTAAGAAAGATAGTAAACTGCATGTTAGATCATAGGTTTGCTTTATAACTTACATTAGAATTTACTTTATTTGTATTTATTGCAAGAAAAGATTTTTGTTCTAAAGAAAGATAGTGTTAATTTCTCTGTTTAGTCACTTGCTATTATTTTCTGTGTTTTATTAGTACTACGTAAAATTCCAAAAACAAATTAAGAAAACATACAAAAAGTATATAAAAACAAAATTTCCATTAGAGTAAATTAGGGTAAAAGACTCAAAGGTTATAAAGAAAAATATAAAAACAAAATCTCAATTCAAACTAGAGTAATTTAGAAGATAAAGAAAATATATACTCTAGACCAAAAGTAAATTTTGGAAATAATGGGTTGAATACTTTAAAAATATATTCTTAGAAAGGAATTGATTAAAAGTAAAGTTAAGAAAAATTAAAGAAAGATAAAAAGGTAGAGAAGCCTAGGTTTTAGTAAAGTCTAAATTCCTGGCTTTATTATCTAGTGATAGTTTTAGAAAATTTGGAGAGCATTTAGAGCCCGTTATTATAGACTTGATACTCCATTCTAGGTGATATCAAGAATGCAAGATGGAGGAAGTGTTTAGAGATATGATGATAGAGAAACAAGGTGCACGGACCGTGCAAGCAATCCTACGTGAAAAGGATAAATTCATTGGATTGAATATCACTGATTACTTGGATGCATTCGACGAGCACGGCTAGATCTAGGGATTTCTTGACAACGTACTAGTACAATACTTCGGTCACGTTGTCTCTGGATCCATACTTGCAAGCATCCATGAGCATGCTAGAAAACCTTAGGCTGATTTTAGGAAAGAACTTCATAAAATGTTCTTTCTTGAGGACTTTAGTCAACACAATTAAGAAGGATTTTTTAGATGGGTAAATTCCCCTAAGACTAATGAGTCTCTAACTCATCTTCATGGTGAGTTTATGAGATGGTTTGCTCAAGTTCCTGAGGAAGATATGAATGCATTAAACCCTGATCTTATTATTCACTTCCTCAAGATATTGGACCTAGAGGATAGAGCTGAAGTAGAACGAAGGATAGAAGAGCGTGGTGAAAGGTATGGTTTGACAGATGATTGGCAAAATGTAAAACATGAAATAGAGGCAATTGCTCAAATGAGACAATGACAATCTGTACTTTATGAAAAACCTATTTCTACTCAGCCTAGGATTTACCTACAACAGGGCAATCTAATTATGCCAATGCCTGCAATTGTGGCTAGGGTTAATGTTGGAGTTGCCCCTAAGACTCCAATTGAATTTCAATTGGATATTTTGTGCAAACAAATGGAAAATATAATGAATATGCAAGCGTCTCTTTCCAAAGAGGTTGCGCATTTAAATAATAAAGTGTTCTCCATGAGCTTGCATGAGCCTAGGGCTAGTAGTAGTGGCTTGGGCCAAGCAAATATGGCACCACCAATACAGCCTGCTATGCCACAATTTACTTCTCCTCCACTAGTTTATCAGTCGGTTCCTCCTACTCAGTCAGTTGATCAGCCAGCTTTGCAAAGAAATACTAATAAAAGAGGAACTGGCAGTAAAAGATGTGTTTGGTGTGATAGTCAAGATCATGCGATGTATGCCTGAGATGAGTTAAAACAGGTGAAAGATAATCAGTTGGTAGTTGAAATTGATAGAAAATTATGTGACTTTAGAACAGGACTTCCTTTGGTCGTTAATTGGGGCAAAGGAGGCATGAAGAAATTATATGAAAACTTAACTATTTCCAATGCATCTTCTAGTACCTCAGTGGCCATGCTAGATCCATTAGATGAAGGAGCTCATTTTACTACATGCCAAAATCCCTATTCTATCAAGGCACTGGTGAGAGCTAGAGACGAAATCATGTGTAAAACTGCATGGCAATCTCCTATTGACCAAGACTCCGTATATTCTCATATTGCCAATGTCGAGGAGAAATAGAGATTGGAAAGTCCTGTGCATGAGTGGTGTGTGTCAACTAAGTAATAGAGTGCATGAGTGTTATGTGTGTGTGTGTGTGTGTGTATTTGTGAGTGCTTGTGTATATATATGTATGTTATATGTTTGAGTTTTCTAATGTGTTTATTTTCAGGTTTATCTCTTCTTCATCTTTTTCGCTCCTTTCCTCTCCGCTTGCGGCTACCACACTCCTGCACATGCACATGAGAGAGAGAGGGGGGGGGAGAGAGAGAATGGAGGAAGCACTATTGTTGTGGAACACAACGCAGATAGGAAGTTGAGAGGATTAAGTCTGCATATTGCTATTGAGTAGACTCACATGAGAGAAAGAATGGAGCTTAGAGATGAACTTTGTTCGCACAGACAAGAGTGCTAGAGAGAGAAGTTGAGCTTTTCGGGCTTCTTTCGATTGCAGATTAGGTGTGTAGAGCCTGGAGAGAGTGAAAGATGGGTGTTGATGCAGAGGAGTAGGTAGTAGAGAGAGGATATGTGTAAGCCATATAGTGTCATGTCCTTAGTGCTTTTGATTATAGACCTCAGAGAGTAGATCATAGAACAAGTTGACGATCTAAGCCTTTTCACTATAGATTATTGCACGATAAAAGCCTTCCATGTTGTTATAGACTGATCGGCTTTAGAAACAGATAGGTCAATAGAGTTGAGAGAGAGAGAGATCTAGTACTCTGTGGTGATGGTGCTACAGAGAGGAAGATCCATGGAGATTCGAAGAGAAAGAGAGTCTGTAGATCATATATTATCGAAGCATATGGTCAAATCAATGTTCTCGAGAGAGAAAGAGAGATGGTAGTAGTTGCAGAATGGATGCAGTGGAGTGCCGAGAAGCGCATGAGAGAGAGAGAGAGAGAGAGAGCAAGAGAGAGAGAGAGAATAGAAGGCGGCAAAGAAGGAAGTGGATAAACATGTAGAAATGAAGATAGAAGAGAGAGAGAGAGAGAGAGAGAGAGAGAGAGAGAGATGAGAGGATAAATGCATGCATGTATGAATGTGCATGCATGTGCAAATAAGAGAGCATGCATGTGAGTATGCATGGGAGATGAATGCATGCATGTGTGTTTGTTAGTGAGCATGCATGAGCATAAGTATGATAGCATGCATGTGAGTATGCATGGGAGATGAATGCATGCATATGTGTTTGTTAGTGAGCATGCATGAGCATAAGTATGAGAGCATGCATGTGAATATAAGAGTGCATATGTGCATGAATGCATATGTATGTGAGTACGAATGAATGCATAAGTATAAACATATGCATGAATGTATTAAAGTATGAATTTGCAAGAGTGCATGTGCATGAATGATATGTGCATATGCTATACATAAGTGTGTATGAATGAGAATGCATGTGCATGAAGTATGTGCATATGTCTTCATTTCATGTTGACACCATCTCTTTTTCATATGTATTTAACTTCTTCCAAAGCTCCTTTACACTTTCATAGTCTAATATTGTAAAGTAAACATTATCTACCAGATGCAAGTGAATGGTAGACTTGGCCATTTCATCTAACTCATCCCAATCATCTTCATCCATGTCACCAGGCTTCTTTGAAATTCCATTTCCTAGCTTCCATTGCCTCCTTTGAATCAGCACATCTTTAATCTGATTCTTCCATAGGCGAAAGTTTGTGCCATCAAATTTTCAGATCTCAAAATGTTCTTTGCCTTGCAAGTTATAGCTCCTCCTCAAAACACTGGCACTAGACCGTGATCCACCAGATGTTTCTAAGACCTCTAATGCCATGATGATAGAGAACTGAATATAATGATAATGGAGCTAGAAGAGTCCAAACACCAACGAATAAGTGTATCAAGCAGTAAATGGACCCCTCTATAGTTGATAAAACTAGAAATCTGGAAAAAAATTGCCAGAGTATCCTTTGCAAAATGAGCATATGGCCAATATCAAAATATCATAAAATTGCAAGTATTGACATGTTTACCTACATATGAATCATTGACTCCACTGCATATAATCAGTTACCCAATAGAGGCCAACTAGGCTTATCGAGCACCTATGGACAACTATCATATAGCTCCTATGGTGAGGCTAGGTAAGTCTCCTACCTACATCATTGAAGAGATCCTGACAGATGGGTGTCTCCTAGTTAAGAAAACCTCATGTTGTGGTTTTTGCTACACCTACTATAGAGAAAATTTGATGGGATGGCAAAGATGCCCAGGCACATGCATTGATAGCTTTTTCTATCAAACGTGCCATTATTCCTCACATTCACTCTTGCAGTTTTTGCTCATCTTGCGGTTTTTGCTACACCTACTATAGAGAAAATTTGATGGGATGGCAAAGATGCCCAGGCACATGCATTGATAGCTTTTTCTATCAAACGTGCCATTATTCCTCACATTCACTCTTGCAAAACAGCTAAGGATGATTGGGATACACTTACCACATTGTACCAAGCTAGGAATGAGGCTCGTGTTACTTACCTCTAAAAATAGTTGGAGAGCGAGCACATGAATGCAGGTCATTCTATGGACAATTTTCTGACAAAGATCAAGGATTTGAAGGAACAATTGATTTTTGCTGATGGTCCTTCCTATAAGTTCACTTGTGCAAATTGTTCTGAATGGTTCTCCTGACTCATATCAAAGTTTTGCTTCTACTCTTTATTTGATGATGAAAGGCAATCCAAATGCCTTGTCATTTGAGGATTTAGTCTCTATTTTATTGCAGGAAGATTAGTTTAGGCACAACAGATCCATTATTCATGTTGCAGATCAAGCTTTCTTGGCTAGTCAAAAGAGCAAAGGAAAATGGACTCTTCAAGTAGAGAGCAAAAATTTGCTAATTCTGCACAATCAAAGAAGGAAGACATAGATGAGAAGAAATCAAAAAAGCAGAAATTGTTTTGCAAATACTGCAAGGCAAATGATCATGTCATTACGAGCTGTCCAAAACTGGCTGCTAAAGAGGCAAAGAAGAAAGAGGATGGAATGGTTATTGCAGAGGCCTCTACACCAAAAACAGAGTCTGTTATTCTTGTGCAAGAAGAAGAATGGGTGTTTACTAGACCAAACATATTACCTTGCAGTGCAATTTCTTCTCTTCACTCAAGCCTACCCCTATAGGGAATACTATCACATGCACAAACAACTCCTCTTATCCTATTATGGGAGTTGGTAAGATCATTCTGACTACCACTAATGGTAGTTCTTTCACTTTGTCAGATGCTTTATTTGTGCCAAGGATCAAGAAGACTCTGTTATCAGTTTCGGCTTTAGCTAAGATTGGCTTGGTTGTGAAATTTGTTGATGATAGATATACAGTTCATGATCTGTCAAATGGCAACGTGATTATGGCTTCTAGCATTTTATCATGTGGGTTGTACAAGCTCATAAATTATGAAAAATCTGTGACTGATTCAGCATGTGCAATACATGATTCTCAAGCTATGTCAGATGCAAAGCTTTGGCATGCACGCTTTGGTCATCTGAATTTTGCTAGTTTGCTACACCTGCAGAAATCTGAAACGGTGTCCTCTTTGCCCAAACTTGAGGCACCCGATAAACATGTATGTGAAGGCTATATTTTGGGCAGAATGCAACGTTCCTCATTTCCAAAAGATTGTTTTTTTGAGCTAACACAAAAATTGTAGCTTGTTCACAGTGATGTACATGGTCCTATGCAGACACCCTCTTTTGGAAACTAACTTTACTTCATGGCTTTCATTGATGATTTTTCCAGGCATGCATGGGTACATCCATTGAAGGCAAAGTCCAAAGTGTTTATGTGCTTCAAATAGTTTTTGGTTTTGGTTGAAAATTTATCAGCATGAAAAATGGGCACCCTCCATTCTGATCAAGGGGGGGAGTATATGTCTTCTAATTTTCATGCATTTTTGGTTGAACATGGGATAAAACACCAGTGTACAGTGCCATATACACCTCAATAGAATGGATTTGCTGAATGAAAGAATAGTTCCATAGAGATGGCAAGGTGTATGGTGAAGAGTCAGGCTTTACCACATAGTTTCTCGCTTGAGGCTACCATGTGTGCAGTATATGTACTTAACAAGTATCCCACTAAAGCACTGCAGTCTATCACTCCATATGAGGCTTGGCATGGTCGTAAGCGATCGGTTGCTCATCTACTTGTTTTTGGTTATTTGGCATATGCATTAGTACCTAATAACGCAGTGAAATGTATTTTTGATGGGTACAGTTTTGAAAGCAAAGGCTAGCGTCTGTATTATCCACAAACTAAATGCATTTTGGTTAGCTGTGATGTTGTTTTTGTGCAAAATGCTATTCAGCTTTTACTTTCATGTACTAAGGAGACATCATTTAGCTCTAAAGACATGTATGATACTTTGTTGGGTCTTTTTATGGGTGGACAGTGTAGCGCTGGTCCTAATGAGGCAACTTCTTAGCCTTTGCAGGTTTCTTCTGATGATCCCGATCATTCCATTTCTCATGCAGATTTACATGATGCTCTTGTTGATGAGAGAACTCATATTGAGGAGGCAAAAACTATGCCAAAATGGCTAGTGCAGACTTTGCGTGATAGCAAATTACATGCACCTCTCTCATATCATATGTTGGAGTTAGACGTCTGCGGAAGCACGCGAACAGCACAAGGAAGAAGAAGAAGCTTGGAGCACAACACACAAGACTGAATGTATTACTAGAGAATATACAAAGATAAGTAGCCCATTAGGGCAATAGGCGTATATACAAGCCGGGGGAAAAAAACCTCCTAAAGAGGGAAAAAAGTGCCCCGGCGGTCCTAGAGTGTTCACACACATCACTACCTAAATATATCAACAAATCCCCCCTGGGAGTGATGCGGTGAACAAGGAGCTGGCACTCATGTATAAGGAAGTGCCGAGCTATGTGGAAATCACTCCACAAAAGGGAGTAAGCCCAAAGCTTTGCGGAAAGCTTCAAACTTCTCCCTAGGCAGAGCCTTCGTGAAAAGGTCTGCAATGTTCTCCTGCGTGGGCACATATGCCAAGCTGATCTCCCCAGCAAAGAACCTCTCCCTGACATAGTGATAATGCACCTCAATGTGCTTAGTGCGAGCATGGAACACAGGGTTCCTCGCAACTGCCAATGCGCTCTGACTGTCAGTGAAGATGGTGGTGGCAGAAGACTGGCCAACACCCAAATCAGCCATAAGGCGTCTAAGCCACACACACTCAACAGTCGCTGTGAAAGTTGCCCTATACTCAGCCTCACAACTGGAAGTGGCCACAGTAGGCTGCTTCTTGCTCAACCAAGATATACATGAGCTACCAAGCATGAAGCAAAAACCACTGGTGGACACACGAGTGTCATAGCAACCAGCCCAATCTGAGTCAGAAAAAGCATGCAAATCTGGCGGTAGTGATCCCCCCTTGGGATAAAACAACCCAAGTAGCCGAGTACCACTCAAGTAGCGAAAGATGCACTTAACCGCTTTCCAATGCGTGACTCCTGGGCAATGCATAAACCTGCTCATCTGTGAGACAGCAAACTGAATATCTGGCCGAGTAATGCATAAGTAAATCAAGCATCCAACAGCCTGCTGATAGAGAACAGCATCAAATGCATCTCCAGCATCATGAAGACTCAATCGTAAACCTGTCTCCATAGGAGTGGCAATAGGCTTACAGTCTTCAAGGCCAAAACGCTGCAATAATGTGTCAATATATTTCGTTTGACACAAAGCCATTCCACCATCAACTTGCATAAACTGAATGCCCAAATAGTGATGCAAATGCCCCAAATCAGACATCTCAAATGAGGCATGCAAATCAGCCTTGAAATCAGCAATATGCTTCTCAAGAGGACCAGTGAGCAGCACGTCGTCTACATAGACAACAATGATCAAAAGCACATCATTAGCACGCTTAACATATAAGGTGCTTTCAGTTGGACTGTTCTCAAAACCATGTGCAATCAGATAGGCATGTATTTTCTCATACCAAGCACGTGGTGCTTGCTTTAAACCATATAACGCCTTCTTTGACCTGCACACCTGGTTTTCATGCCCTTTCTGCACAAAGCCACGGGGCTGAAAAACATACACTTCTTCATGCAAGTCACCATTCAGAAATGCTGTTTTAATGTCCAACTGATGTACATTCCAACCATGATGGGCTGCAAGTGCACAAATGCTCCGAACAGTAGTCATACGGCATGTAGGTGCAAAAGTCTCATCAAAATCAATGCCTCTTTCCTGCGCATAACCCTTTGCAACAAGCCTAGCCTTATACCTGTCAACTGTACCATCAGGTTTACGCTTCAGCTTGTATACCCACTTAGTGCCAATGGCCTTCTTGCCAGGAGGCAAGTCACATAAAGACCATGTACCATTCTTCATTATAGCATCATATTCAGATTGCATAGCAGCCATCCAATTTTCTGAATTTTGTGCTTCATCAAAAGAAACAGGCTCATTCTCATCACAGAGACTAGATGCAGCCATAGCATAGCAATCTGATGCAAAGGAGGTACTATGAGAGCCTGAACGAGTACGATATGACAAAGGTGCATCTAATTTGCTGTCACGCAAAGTCTGCACCAGCCATTTTGGCATAGTTTTTGCCTGTTCAATATCAGCTCTCTCATCAACAAGTGCATCATGTAAATCTGCATCAGAAATGGAATGATCTGCATCATCATATGAAACCTGCAAAGGCTGAGAAGTTGCCTCATTAGGACCAGTGCTAGCCTGTCCACCTGTAAAAAGAGGCATCAAAGTATCATACATGTCTTTGGAGCTAACAGATGTCTCCTTAGTACATGAAAGCAATGGCTGAATAGCATCTTCCACAAAGACAACATCACGGCTAACCAGAATGCGTTTAGTCTGTGGATGATACAGACGATAGCCTTTACTTTCAGAACTGTACCCAACAAAAATACATTTTACTGCCTTATCATCTAATTTTCTGCGATGTTGTTCAGGCACTAATGCATATGCCAAACAACCAAAAACACGCAGATGAGCAACAGATGGCTTGCGGTCATGCCAAGCCTCATATGGAGTGATAGACTGCAACGCTTTCGTGGGACACCTGTTCAGTACATATGCTGCACACATGACAGCCTCAAGCCAGAAACTATGTGGTAAAGCCTGACTTTTGACCATGCACCTCGCCATCTCCATGAGTGACCTGTTCTTTCGTTCAGCAACTCCATTCTGTTGAGGTGTATACGGCACTGTACACTGGTGTTTTATCCCACGTTCAGCCAGAAATGCATTAAAATCTGAAGACATATATTCCCCCCCTCGATCAGAACGGAGGGTGCCCATTTTACATGCTGACAGATTTTCAGCCAAAACCAAAAACTGTTTGAAGCACATGAACACTTCGGACTTTGCTTTGAGTGGATATACCCATGCATGCCTGGAAAAATCATCAATGAAAGTCACGAAGTAAAGGTAATTTCCAAAAGAGGGTGTCTGCATAGGACCACAGACATCACTATGTACAAGCTGCAATTTCTGCATAGCCCGAACTGAACCATCTTTTGGAAAGGAAGAACGCTGCATTTTTCCCAAAATACAGCCTTCACAAACATGTTTTCCAGGTGCCTCAAGTTTGGGCAAAGAGGACACCATTTCAGATTTCTGCAGGCGTAACAAACTAGCAAAATTCAGATGACCAAAGCGTGCATGCCAAAGCTTTGCATCTGACATAGCCTGAGAATCATGAACTGCACATGCCGAATCATTCACAAATTTTTCATAGTCTATGAGCTTATACAGCCCACGACATAAAATGCCAGAAGCAATAATCACATCGCCATTTGAGAGATCATGGACTGTACACCTATCATCAACGAATTTCACAACCAAGCCAATCTTGGCTAATGCAGAGACTGATAACAGGTTCTTTTTGATCCCTGGCACAAATAAAGCATCTGACAAAGTGAAAGAACTACCATCAGCAGTAGTCAGAATGATCTTGCCAACTCCCATAACAGGATAAGAGGAGTTATTGGTGCATGTGACAGTATTCCCTGTAGGGGCAGGCTCGAGTGAAGAGAAGAAACTGCGCTGCGAGGTAATATGTTTGGTTGCCCCACTGTCAAAGTACCAAACATCTGAGTCTACTGCAGACATGCACTGGTCATGAGAAGATGGGTCAAAACTGCAGACAGTAGTAAACGCCCATTCTTCTTCCTGCACAAGTTTTGCAGACTCTATTTTTGGTGTAGAGGCCTCTGCAACAACCATTCCAGCCTCTTTCTTCTTTGCCTCTTTAGCAGCCAGTTTTGGACAGTTCTTTATAATATGATCATTTCCTTTACAGTACTTGCAGAACAATTTCTGCTTTTCTGATTTCTTCTCATCTTTATCCTGGTTCTTCGATTGTGCAACATTTGCAGATTTCTGCTTACTAGTAGAAGAGCTCCATTTTCCTTTGCCCTTCTGACTAGCCAGGAAAGCTTGATCTGCAATACGCATAATGGACCTGTTCTGCCTGGACTGATCTTCCTGCAACGGAACAGAGACTAATTCCTCAAATGACAAGGCATTCGGATTGCCTTTCATCATCAATCGAAGAGTAGAGGCAAAACTCTGATATGAATCAGGAAGGCCATTCAGAACGGTCTGCACAAGTGAGCTATCTGGTATAACCTCATCAGCAGAAATCAATTGTTCCTTCAGGTCTTTGATCTTTGTAAGAAAACTATCCATCAAATCACCTTCATTCATGTGCTCACTCTCCAACTGTTTTCGGAGGTAAGCAACACGAGCCTCATTCCTAGCCTGGTACAAAGTGGTAAGTGTATCCCAAGCATCCTTTGCTGTTCTGCAAGAGCGAATGTGAGGAATAATGGCACGTTTGACAGACAAAGCTATCAATGCATGTGCCTGGGCATCTCTGCCATCCCAACGAATCTGCTCTGCAGTAGGTGCAACAGAAACAGCAGCACGAACAGGAATCTGTGGAATATCATCTTCGACACCATCTTCATCAGCTCCAACACCTGTATTTGCAGTACCTGTCGTTACAGGTGTAACAGGACGTCTTTCAACACCCTGCACAATGTTCCACAATCCTTTTGCAACCAGTACATGTCGCATCATATAAGCCCATAATGGGTAGTTGGTACCATCCAACTTATCCTCAACAGCCAACATACGGAATACATCACTGCTTTCAGCCATGGCCGGTGACTAAAATACCTTGATGCAGAAAATTGACTGTATCTCAAAAAGTTGAACAGAACTACCCAGACGAGTTCTGCTAGACCTGTAGCAGACTTCGAGACGCTTAAATTGGCGAATAGAAACTGGTATATACCTTTGGCACAAAAGGACGAAATAGCCTGCACAAGCACTGCGATAGTGCGTTCGGAGGCCGAAACGAGCTCAGATCACGATTTCGGCACCACACAGCAAAGCTGTTTTGATCTCGGAAACACCCTGAGTATGCTCACCAAATTTTGTGCAAATCTGAGACTGCAAACGGAGGAGTGTCGACTGTGCCCTAGAAGAAGCAACGACCTGCTCTTATACCAATTGTTGGAGTTAGACGTCTGCGGAAGCACGCGAACAGCACAAGGAAGAAGAAGAAGCTTGGAGCACAACACACAAGACTGAATGTATTACTAGAGAATGTACAAAGATAAGTAGCCCATTAGGGCAATAGGCGTATATACAAGCCGGGGGAAAAAAACCTCCTAAAGAGGGAAAAAAGTGCCCCGGCGGTCCTAGAGTGTTCACACACATCACTACCTAAATATATCAACATCATACTCGATCAGGCACTCATAGTGCTTCTTTTGCATCGGATTGTTATGCTATGGCTGCATCTAGTCTCTGTGATGAGAATGAGCCGGTTTCATTTGACGGAGCACAAAATTCAGAGGATGGCTGCTATGCAATGTGAATATGATGTTATAATGAAGAATGGTACTTGATCTTTATGTGACTTGCCTCCTAGCAAGAAGGCCATTGGCACTAAGTGGGTATACAAGCTAAAGCGTAAGCTTGATGGAACAGTTGAAAAGTATAAGGCTAAGCTTGTTGCAAAAGGTTATGCACAGGAAAGAGGCATTGATTTTGATGAGACCTTTGCACCTACTTGCCGAATGACTACGGTTCATAGCATCTATGCACTTTCAGCTCATCCTGGTTGGAATGTACATCAGTTGGACATTAAAACTACATTTCTGAATGGTGACTTGCATGAAGAAGTGTATGTTTTTTAGCTGCATGGCTTTGTGTAGAAAGGGCATGAAAAATAGGTATGCAGTTTAAGAAAGGCTTTATATGGTTTGAAATAAGCACAACATGCTTGGTATGAAAAGATACATGCCTATCTGATTGCACATGGTTTTGAGAATAGTCCAACTGAAAGAACCTTATATATTGAGTGTGCCAATGATGTACTTCTGATCATTGTTATGTATGTTGATGACATGCTGCTCACTGGTCCTATTGAGAAGCATATTGCTGATTACTTATTTGGGAAAGTTTGTTGTTGATTTTCTTGATGATATTCTTGTCTATAGTCAAGATGCAGCCTCTCATCTAGAACATTTGGAAAAAATTTTCCAAGTTCTAAGAGAAAATAAGTTATTCAGAAAAGAAGATAAATGTGAATTCTTTTCATCAGAAATCAGATATCTTGGACACATTATATCTGATAAAGGGATTCAAGTAGATCCTGATAAGGTCCAAGTTATTCTTAACTGGCCTCTCCCTAAAACTATTACAGAACTTCAAAGTTTTTTAGGGTTAGCAGGATACTATAGAAAATTTGTACCCAACTTTGCCAAAATCTCGACCCGTTTATTTGAGAAATTAAAGGGTAAACCCAAAAGTCTTACTTAGGAGAAGGAACATGCTGAAAGTATGGAAATACTTAAAAGAGGCTTAGATTCGGCCCCAATTCTACAGATAGTAGATCCAAATGAACCTTTTGTAGTTGAAACAGATGCTAGTGATCTAGCAATAGGAGCTATGTTGATTCAAAATGGTCGACCAATTGCTTTTGAAAGACAAAAGCTTAATTCAGCTCAAAGAAATTATTCTACCTATGAAAAAGAGCTTTATGCAATTGTGCATGCTCTGAAAAAATGGAGACATTACTTGTTTGGCGCCAAGGTAACTATAGTTTTTGATCAAACAAGTATCAAATGGTTTGCAAACCAATCCGAACTATCAGATAGAAAAGCTAGATGGGCCAAATTACTCCAAGAATTTGATTATGAACTCATATATAGAAAGGGAAAATTTAATGTTGTGGAAGGTGCATTAAGCAGGATTCCCATGTTAAATTCTTTGAGTTTCATACAAATTTCTAATGAGTTAGTAACACTCATGAAGGGCAAGTATCAAGAAGATACTAGTTTTAGCGAAGCCTGGAAGAAGATTTCCACTCTAAGTACAAACTTATCAAATGAAGATAAGTTTTAACATTACAGTATTCAAGATGAATATCTATTGTACAAAGGAAAGAACTGTGTTCCTTGTAATTCTATGAAAAGATCTGTGTTCCTTGTAATTCTGAACTTAGAAAAAAGGTTTTATTTGAATGTCATGATGCCCCAAGTGCAAGACATCCTGGAATCAACAAAACTTATGAATTAGTAAAAAGGAAGTTTCACTGGCCTAGTATACATAAGGATGTACATAATTATGTACTTAGATGCACTAAGTGCCAAGTTGACAAAGCTAAAAAGTTTAAGATAGGGGGTTTGTTGCATCCCTTAGAAATTCCAAGTGGAAAATGGGAAAGTATTTCCATGGATTTCATTACAGGCTTGCCACGTACCCCTAAAGGTCATGATGTTGTTTGGGTCATAGTTGACCGATTGACCAAAATGGCTCGCTTCTTACCTACTCGAACTACAGTAAAAACTCCAGAATTGGCTAAATTATTCATAGAGCAACTGTATAGACTCTATGGATTACTTCAAGACATAGTGTCTGATAGAGATAGAAAATTCACTAGTCATTTTTGGAGAGCTGTATTCAGTCGGTTAGAAACTAAGCTTAATTTGAGTACTGCTGAACATCCTCAAATGGATTGTCAAACTGAAAGAGTCAATCGAATGCTAGAAGATATGTTACGAGCATACGTATCTTCTACCCAAACTAACTGGGACGACTATCTACCGATACTAGAATTCTCTTACAATAGTGCAAAGCATTCTGCAACGGAATATAGTCCTTTTATGTTGATGTATGGGTTTCAACCTAGAGCACCTTATGCAGTTGGACTTCAAAACGAAAAAGTCCAAGCAGCAAAAGATTTCTTAGAAGATATGAACTTTAAGCTAAAACTAGCCAAGGAAAACCTGAGGATAGAGCTAAATCTTTTAGCAACCCTAAAAGGTGAGATATTTTCTTTCAGGTTGGTGAATTAGTATATCTTAAAGTTCCTGAGAAATCTGAAACATTAAAAACAAGACCTTGTCCTAAACTCTCTCCGAGATTCTATGGCCTTTTAAGGTTCTTAAAAGAATAGGGACTTTGGCTTATGAGTTAGAACTCCTAGAAGATTGTTTACTTTATCCAGTATTCCATGTAAGTCGATTAAAAAGAAAACTGGCTGAACAAGACAATCTTGTATCTTTGGATACAATCATCCAACCAATCTCCCTTCTTAACATCCCTCATGAACCTGAGAGAATACTACGCACTCGAGATAAGAAAACAAGAAATCATTTATATAAAGAGTGCCTAGTTAAATGAAGGGATGGAAGCGAGGAAAGGGCTACTTGGGAACGAGTAAGTTCCATAAATAAAAGATTTCCCTCTTTTTTAACTATTGGTTAAAAACGAGGAAAGCATCTTTTAAGAGTGAGGCCATGATCAAAAGAAGTGAATCATGGTGCGCGGGGGAATACTCCACATAATATACCAAAACACATTTTTGAGGACGAAAATGTTAAAGGGGGGAAGAATGTTGCATAAATCATGGGTTAGACCCTCCAAAAGGAACATATGTTTCTTGGATTTAACCCTTGAGGTTTTATTTCATAGAAGTCTCAAATTGAAGGGTTTGTTACCTTAGGAAATGAACCTAAGGGAATAAAACCTTAGTCTTGGGAGAAGCTTCTCCCAAGTGACACCTTGACCCGTACGTGACTTCAATTGAAATAGAAGCCATGTGATTCTCTTTGGAAAGTATCCACATGAAGGACACTTGGAAGGACACATGGCTAATAATTAAAGCATGCAACTCTTGGACCTTTGATATATATATGGGTGGAGTTGGATGCGTGGAGAAGTACTCACTCACTCTCTGGTGGATGCTATACTCTAGGAAGGAGTTTTCATAACAATAAACCCGCTGGGGATTATCTTTTCGTAGTAACAATAAAGATTATTGACACGGACCATCAATTTCGAGTAATGTCTCAAGATTTCAGTAGTACATGAACTTCCATCAACCATAGATATAATGAAAAAGGCAGGTATTCAGAAGTACTTCCAAGTATCGATCTACAAACCAGATTTCCAGCGATGCACACAGGTGATGAATACCCTACAACCGGCTTTACATGACCCGTTAGTGCCAGAGGTCAGAGTTCTAGATGCAGCATGAGAGTGGGTACTCATTCAATTCACCCATGATTTGATCAAGAAAGCTTTCAAGTGGGGAAAGGATGGAAACACAATTTTGAAAGATGAAAGATGAGGGGCTAAAACACGAACATTCATAGATATCAATCGTGTCGATATAGAAGAAGATGTCAGGCTGATTCATAAACACTTTTGCTTTCCAAATATGCATCGATATACCGCACCACAAAAAATCATAGTGCAAATGCTATCACAGGCCATCAAACAGATAGAGAATTAAGTGAACATGATGCCATACATCCAAGAACGCCTTTTTGAAGCGAAGAAACAGTGGAGCCATAAAAAGTTCTTGAAGAAAAGTTTTGCTCTAACAATACTTATCTATCATGCACTAGGCATTTGGGAACATTGGAAAGGGATGCCCTCATCTGCAGAAATGGCTAAATATGCGAAGTTAGCCATGGTTCTAATGAAAAAGAAAGGAGTAAAAATAGTGGAAGAAGCTAAAACCAGCTCTCAACTGAGAGTGAGAGGTACCAAAAGACTACAAGAAATGATGAAGGCAGAAGAAGCCCTTCCAGCATCAAAAAGGATATATCTACTTCCAAGGACAAGACAAGAAGACAATACGCCAATTACAGAAGAGGAACTAACCGAAGCCATGGAAACAACTCATCAGTACATGGAAGGTCAGGTAAACCTGTCTGTACAAGGATATCATTACCAATAGTCTAATATAGACAATGAACAAAGAAAGAGGCTGACTGAAGTACACTGATATAGAGAGTTGGGGAGAGTTGGGACTGGCCAACTCTAGTTCATCGTCCGATACGCTAGAAGAGAAGGAACCATCTATGTTGAATGTGGACTTTAAAGTGACTCAAAAGATGATGGTCAATGGGAGGAATTGAATCAATTACCCGATGACTTTGGAGTGGAAGGTATAGAGGTAGATCAAATTATAAGGCACAAAAAGACAGGAATCACCTAAAGAAGGAATTCATGTATTTAAAATGACTGAAGCAACGCACATTTAAATAACATAGACTCACTTAGATGGAGATGCCCTGGTTAAGAATCCAAAGGAAGAAAAAGTAGAGGAAATAATGGAGGAACCCGAGCCATTCACACCAATCAAGGTGGTAGTGGAGCCCTCTTGTTGTAAAATCTTCTTCCTAGAGTTTAGCATCCACTAGAGAGTGAGTGAGTACGTTTCCACCCAACCAACTCCACCCATATATATACCAAAGGTCCAAGAGTTGCATGTCTTAATTTTCCATGTGTCCTTCCAAATGTCCTTCATGTGGGTACTTTCCAAAGAGAATCACATGGATTCTATTTCAATTGAAGTCTTTCCTTCACGTACGAGTCAAGGTGTCACTTGGGAGAAGCTTGTCCCAAGACTAAGGTCTTTTTCTTCCTTAGGTTAATTATTCCTAAGGTAACAAACCCTTCAATTGAGACTTCTATTGAAATAAAACCTTAAGGGTTAAAATCAAGAAACATATGTCCTTTCTAACCCATTTAACCCAAGGATTTATACAACATTCTCCCCCCCTTTAGCATTTTCTTCCTCGAAAATGTGCTTTGCTATATTATGTGGAGTATTCCCCCTTGCACCATGATTCATTTCTTTTGATCATGGACTCACTCTCAAATGATATTTTCCTTGTTTTTAACCAAGAGTTAAAAAAGAGGGAAATCTTTTATTTATGGAACTTACTCGTTCCCAAGTAGCACTTTCTTCAGTTCCATCCCTCCATTTAACTAGGCACTCCTTATATAGATGATTTCTTATTTGTTTATCTCGAGTGCGTAGTATTCTTTCAGGCTCATGAGGGATGTTAAGAAGGGAGATTGGTTGAATGATTGTATCCGAAGATACAAGATTGTCTTGTTCAGTCAGTTTTCTTTTTAGTCGACTTACATGGAATACTGGATGAAGTAAACAATCTTCTGGGAGTTCTAACTCATAAGACAAGTCCCTATTCTTTTAAGAATCTTAAAAGGGCCACATAATCTCGGAGAGAGTTTAGGACAAGGTCCTATTTTTAATGTTTCAGATTTCTCAGGAACTTTAAGATATACTAATTCACCAACCTGAAAGGAAATATCTCGCCTTTTAGGGTCGCTAAAAGATTTAGCTCTATCCTGGGCTTTCCTCAAGTTTTCCTTGGCTAGTTTTAGCTTAAAATTCATATCTTCTAAGAAATCTTTTGCTGCTTGGACTTTTTCGTTTTGAAGTCCAACTGCATAGGGTGCTCTAGGTTGAAACCCATACATCAACATAAAAGGACTATATTCCGTTGCAAAATGCTTTGCACTATTGCAAGCGAATTCTACTATCGATAGATAGTCTTCCCAGTTAGTTTGGGTAGAAGATACATATGCTCATAACATATCTTCTAGTATTCGATTGACTCTTTTAGTTTGACCATCCGTTTGAGGATGTTCAGCAGTACTCAAATTTAGCTTAGTTTCTAACTGACTGAATACAGCTCTCTAGAAATGACTAGTGAATTTTCTATCTCTATCAGACACTATGTCTTGAGGTAATCCATAGAGTCTATACAGTTGTTCTATGAATAGTTTAGCTAATTTTGGAGTTTTTACTCTAGTTCGAGTAGGTATGAAACGAGCCATTTTGGTCAATCGGTCAACTATAACCCAAACAACATCATGAACTTTAGGGGCACGTGGCAAGCCTGTAATGAAATCCATGGAAATACTTTCCCACTTTCCATTTGGAATTGCTAGGGGATGCAACAAACCTCCTATCTTAAGCTTTTGAGCTTTGTTAACTTGGCACTTGGTGCATCTAAGTACATAATTATGTACATCTTTATGTACACTAGGCCAGCAAAACTGCCTTTTTACTAATTCATAAGTTTTGTTGATTCCAGGATGTCCTGCACTTGGGGCATCATGACATTCAAACAAAATTTTTTTTCTAAGTTCAGAATTACAAGGGACACAAATCTCTCCTTTGTATAGCAGATATTCATCTTGAATACTGTAATGTTTAAACTTATCTTCATTTGATAAGTTTGTATTTGGAGTAGAAACCTTCTTCCGGGCTTCACTAAAACTAGTATTCTCTTGATACTTGCCCTTCATGAGTGTTACTACATCATTAGAAATTTGTATGAAACTCAAAGAATTTAACATGGGCATCCTGCTTAATGCATCTGCCACAATATTAAATTTTCCCTTTCTATATCTGAGTTCATAATCAAATTCTTGGAGTAATTCGGCCCATCTAGCTTTTTCACCTGATAATTTGGATTGGTTTGCAAACCATTTAATACTTGCTTGATAAAAAACTATGGTTACTTTGGCACCAAACAAGTAATGTCTCCATTTTTTTTAGAGCATGCACAATTGCATAAAGCTCTTTTTCATAGGTAGAATAGCTTCTTTGAGCTAAATTTAGCTTTTAGCTTTTAGCTTTCAAAAGCAATTGGTCGACCATTTTGACTCAAAACAGCTCCTATTGCTAGATCACTAGCATCTGTTTCAACTACAAAGGGTTCATTTGGATCTACTATCTGTAGAGCCGGGGCCAAAGCTAAGGCTTTTTTAAGTCTTTCCATACTTTCAGCCTGTTCCTTCTCCCAATTGAGGCTTTTGGGTTTAGCCTTTAATTTTTCAAATAAAGGGGTTTACCCTTTAATTTTTCTAACCCCCCTCAACAAAGGCCATCTGATGATCGACATTCAAGGAGTTTCAATAAAAGCCACAAGTTTCATCGATTGAATCTCCAAAGAAGATCACACGATTTGAAGTTTCAGCCAAGAATACACTTAGTCCAAACATTGAATCTCGAAAATAGTAAAGTTTGGAAAAAAGTGGAAGTCCTTCACGAAGACTACAAGCATCACTATTGTTTGTCTGACTCAATGTGGGTCCAAAACTAGTTTGGACCTCATGAATTGGTCAAACTTCATGCTTGTATAAGTGGTGAAAAGGCCAGAGTCATGAGACGACTCGACCACCCACAATTTCCTAAACTACTCACTAGTGAAGAGACTAAAGTTGCCCCAACAAAAGTCATCTCATCAGTATGTTGTGTCTATGATGTAGGGTCAAGAAAAGAAAGTCTAGGATACTATGATTTGTAACCTCGAAATAGAAATTCAAGGTTATAAAGATAAATTAGACTTCCAGATCATGCACATGGAAAGAACTGATGTGGTTTTGGGTAGAGAATGGCTTTGGGGTTTGGGAAAAACACTTAAAAGAAGGTATCAACTGAATACTTTGGAATTAACTAGAAATAAGAAGATGTCGTTTCTAATACTGAAGGAAAGAAAAAGAAAATTAAATCCAGTACTTCCTCGATTTTTTCTTTGATATCAACTTCTAGTTGTAGGTCGGCTTGGGCCGCCTTGGACGATTCACTGAAACTTCAAATCGTGTGATCTTCTTTGGAGATTCAATCGATGAAACTTGTGGCTTTTGTTGAAACTCCTCGAATGTCGATCTTCAAATGGCCTCTATTGAGGGGGAGTCTTTATTTTTCCATGGGTGCAGCAAAATAAACTTCAGAGTTTCACCATAAAAAAATCGATTTTAAGTCGACTTCAAAAATATCTTCTTCTGCGCAGCATCCTGTCGTCCGTCGGCAGAGGAGTCTCTCAGGAGTCACGCCATTAATTTATTTGAGAGAGGGCCCCTTTCTCTGTTCGAGGGTTGGTTGGGGGATCTCCCTAGCCATCGGTTGGCTGGGGGGGGGGGATCCTTCTTTACTTTTAATGCTTGTACTTTGAGCTATAAAGCTGCAAGGGCTCGACGGCGGCACTCAGACGGGCATCGTTTACCGAGAGAGAGACAAGAGAGCTCATGAATGCTCTGATCGCCTCTGTGGCTTCGTTGATGTCCGTCTGAATGCTCTAATCGAGGCAAGCTTCAATTAATCGGACACCAAGAAGTATGAAAGTGAAACTTCTTCATCCTCTGCTCTCTTCGTGGGCAAGACACCTTAGCGGGTGCAGAACTTGGAGTCGATGGAGATGGGTGTCCTTTTTGCATTAACTGAAGCTTGGATAGGTACCACCATACCATCATTGAGTATAGGCAACAGTACTCAGGGCAGGCATAGAAGGCTCCCGACTAAACACATCAGAAGTGCGCTGTGAAGATTCCATGGACGATGCTCTATATCTTGCACGGCTGTCACAAGACTGTCGGACCTCCCTAAGGGAGGTATCATATATGCTCATGTGGGTACCCTCTAAGGGAGGCGTCTTAATTGCAACCGAAAGAGAGTGGAAAAAAATGCAGACGTAGACGAACTCGGAATTTTTCATATCTTCAAGAAAATGGTCTGCACAAGAATCAAGAAATATTACCAGTACTTGAAAAAGAACTTGGCTCTGATTACCACTGTTATAAAATCTTCTTCCTAGAGTTTAGCATCCACCAGAGAGTGAGTGAGTACGTTTCCACCCAACCAACTCTGCCCATATATATACCAAAGGTCCAAGAGTTGCATGTCTTAATTTTTATCCATGTGTCCTTCCAAGTGTCCTTCATGTGGGTACTTTCCAAAGAGAATCACATGGCTTCTATTTCAATTGAAGTCTTTCCTTCACGTACGAGTCAAGGTGTGACTTGGGAGAAGATTCTCCCAAGACTAAGGTCTTTTTCTTCCTTAGGTTAATTATTCCTAAGGTAATAAAGCCTTCAATTGAGACTTCTATTGAGATAAAACCTTAAGGGTTAAAATCAAGAAACATATGTCCCTTCTAACCCATTTAACCCAAGGATTTATACAACACCTCTCCTTTGGATGTCACTTTTCAAAGCAATGCTACAAAATCGACCACAAATGAAGATGCGGGAAGAGAGAGAGAAGTGCACCTTCAAATAAGACAACCACACAACGAGACCGTACATGTGGAACAAGGCAAGGATGTATGAACAGGGGAAGAACCAAGCATCCTTGAAACATGGCTAAATGTGGATGTGGCACAATTAAAGCCTGTCATCAAGCAAATGATACAAATGGCTATGGACACTCAACACTTGATGCTTGAAGCAGATGCAAACTATGACAAGGGCATGAAAGAGAGAAGCCAATTTCAAGTAATAAGTGAGAAATTATTTGTGCAATTAATTCAAGCGCAAAAGACACTCTCAACCAAGGAATCAGAAGCCAAAGATGCAAAGGACAAATGCACCATGCTGGAAACTGAAAACAAGAAGCTGCAACATCAAATAAGATAGCTACGAAGCAAATATGAAGCTAGTGAAACAAAGAAGGCAAGAATGAATACTTGAAGTAAGTTGCTCGAAAGTCAGATCAAAGAATACATGGAAGAAGCAGACACTTTAAGGAATAGGAATAAATAGCTTATGACTGCCATATTATGTAACCAACCCATCAAAACAACCGAAATAACCGCAAGTAGCACAAAAGCATTGGAAGATCAAATAACAAAATATGAAGATAAGCTGAAACAAGAGCAAGCCATCATCGCGGAATGGGATAAAAGATATATGGATGACACTAATGAACTTAGGAAAAAATGGAAGATGGTAGAGAATAAATTTCTTGAACAATGTAATGAAGACGCTAATCAACTGGCTATCATCAGAGAGAACTCCTAAAGAACAAGGATGCAATCATGCGAGCCACCGAAGAAATCAAGGCAAAAGAAGATCTCATTGAAAAACTAAAAGCTCAAATAGGACAACAGATATCAATGGGGACACCAGTAGTTCCAAGCTCCACAATGGCTACTGAGGAGACTAAGGTACATCCTCTTTCTTCCCCCATGCATCATTCATCGATAAGGGAGGACGTAGAGCCCAACACTGAAGGACATAATCAATCTATTGTAGAACTAAGCCGAAATGATCGGGCACTACTGGTGTCCCAACTTACGGAGCAATTTGAAGATCAAGTGGTCAAAGTAATGAAAGAGGCGAGCCACACACACTCAACAGTCACTGTGAAAGCTTCCCTATGCTCAGCCTCACAACTAGAAGTGGCCACAGTAGGCTGCTTCTTGCTCAGCCAATATATGCATGAGCTACCAAGCATGAAGTAAAAACCACTAGTGGACACACAAGTGTCATAGCAGCCCACCTAGTTACAGTCAGAAAAAGCATGCAAATCTAGCAGTAGGATCCCCCCTTGGGATAAAACAACCCAAATAGCCGAGTACCACTCAAGTAGCAAAAGATGTGCTCAACTGCGTGCCAATGCTTGACACCTGGGCAATGCATAAACCTGCTCATCTCTGAGATAGCAAACTAAATATCCGACCGAGAAATGCATAAGTAAATCAAGCATCCAACAACCTCCTGATAGAGAACAGCATCAAATGCATCTCTTGCATCATGAAGACTCAATCGTAAACCTGTCTCCATAGGATTGGCAATAGGTTTACAGTCTTCAAGGCCAAAATGCTAGAATAATGTGTCAATATATTTCTTTTGACACAAAGCCATTCCACCATCAATGTGCATAAACTAAATGCCCAATGATGCAAATGCCCCAAATCAGACATCTCAAATGAGGCATGTAAATCAGCCTTGCTTAATATAGTGTTCATTAGTGTCATGGACATGGCTGGGGCATTTGTTAGTCCAAAAGGCATGACTAAAAACTCAAAATTCCCGTATTTAGTTCTGAAAGCTGTTTTAGGAACATCTTCAGATTTAATTCTGATTTGATGATATCCTTGACGGAGATCAAGTTTTGAAACTACCTTAGCTCCTTTTAATTGATCAAATAAATCATCAATTTGGGGCATTGGATATTTATTCTTGATCGTAACTTTATTCAAGGCTCGATAGTCAATGCATAGTCTCATTGATGCATTTTTTTTCTTGACTAAAAGAATGGGTGCTGCCCAGGGTGAAAGACTAGGTTGAATGAATCCCTTAACTAGGTATTCATTTAACTACTTTTCTACTTCAGCCTGCCGGGAAAAAGGGAGTTATAAGGGGATTTACATATAGGCTTAGTTCCTAGGAGCAAGTCTATAGCATGGTCGACTTGCCCACGAGAAGGAGGTAAGCCATGGGGAAGTTCTTCTAGAAAAACATCCCGATAATTATTTATCAAACATTTAAATTTAAACCTTTCATGTTCAGACAAAGGAGACAAGATATAAGAAACTGGATTCATATTATGTACATTGTTTACATCAATTGGAAGTATCATGAAAACTTCCGCTTTTTGAGTATTTACAAGTTTTTTCAACTCCATGCTAGAAATCAAAGAAGTACTAGGCACATCATGTTCTCCTTGAATTAGATAACGGATTCCATTTCTCTCAAATTCCAAAGTATTCAGCTGATAGCTTCTTTTAAGTGTTTTCCCTAAACCCCAAAGCCATTCTCTACCCAAAACCACATCAGTTTTTTCCATGTGCATGATCTGAAAGTCTAATTTATCTTTATAACCTTGAAATTCTATTTTGAGGTTAGATCATAGTATCCCAGACTTTCTTCTCTTGACCCTGCATCATAGATACAACATACTGATGAGGTGATTTTTGCTGGGGGCAACTTTAATCTCTTCACTAGTGAGTAATTTAGGAAATTGTGGGGTGGCCGAGTCGTCTATCATGACTCTGGCCTTTTCACCACTTATGCAAGCATGAAGTTTGACCAAGTCATGATGTCCAAACTGGTTTTGGACCCACATTGAGTCAGACAAACAACACTGATGCTTGTCATCTTCGTGAAGGACTTCCACTTTTTTCCAAACTTTACTGTTTTCGAGATTCAATGTTTGGACTAAGTGTATTCCTGTCTTTTCTTTCCCTCTTATCTCACGGGTGGCTTTTTGTTGTCCCCTAGTCATGAAATTCTTATTAAGATGTCTTGGCTTAAGGCACTTAAAGCAAAGATTCTCATTTTTTGCTTTTTCCCAAACCTCAGGGTCTAGCCTAGGTCATGAAGGTCCAGGGGTTTTAAAGTCGTCTTTTTTGAATGTGCCTAGCTTTCTTTTACCCGATTTAAATTTTTTATTATCTCCGACAAGATGAAGTGGTTGTGTTCCAGTTTTAGCTCTGTGCTAACTTAATAGCATCTTCTAAACTTTTTGAAGCACTTCTTTTCACTTCATGTTTGACTTGATTGTCGAGACCACGGATGAAACCTCTTACCTTATGAAATTCATCAAGGTTTTGCAATTTAAGTACTATTTCTCGATAAAGAGAAATATATAGAGAAAGGGGATGTCCTCTCTGCACGACTTTGTCCCATTCTTCCCAGTTTCTTTCATCCTCATTTTCTGGTAAGAATTCTTTTTTGAAGAATTCTTCAAAGTGATTCCAAGTTTCTGGGATTCTTTGAGCCCCCTTTAAGCTCATCCACCACTTATAAGCCTTAGGTCCAAGTGATAAACTTGTTTCTAAGACTTGATAAGCTTCAGGGGTGTTTTTTAGTTGATGCAAGTCTTGCCATTTTTCTAAAAATGTCAAGACTGCATCTTTGTTTCGGTCTTTATCTTCCCCTGAAAATTGAGGTGGTTTTAAGTCTTTTGCAAAAGACAGGCTTTTAGACTTAATGGTAGTATGAGGAGGATTTACTTCATTATCTTTATTTTTTAAAGATACATTACTATGCAATGGTGAAGGGGTGTTCGTTCCTTTACTAGATGTTGGGTTCCTTGGTCGAATAGACAAGGAACCCTTTTGTGCAGGTAAGGGTAAGGATGGACGAATCATATTAAGGATTTGTTCCATCTTCCCTTGAACTTCATTGATTAAAGTACGAAGGGTACCCATTTCGTTTTGGATTTCTTTAACAATGAACATATCCACTTGGATATTGTTCATTTTTTTCATCCAAACCATTCAACTCTTTATAAATATCTAATTTTTGCATTTCTTCTTGGCCTATCTCTAGAAGACCTGGAGTGTAATCTATTTGTCTACCCCCTTCCTGCGGTGCATAATCCTCTTCCTGCCTAGGAATGTCTAATAATATGTTACTTGCGTATGAATCCCCCATAATTCAGTGAATACTTTGGAATCAACTAGAAATAAGGAAATGCCGTTTCTAATACTGAAGGAAAATAGATGAAAATTAAATCCAGTACTTCTCCAATTTTTTTCTTTGATATCAGCTTCTAGTTGTAGGTCGGCTTGGGCCGCCTTGGACGATTCACTGCTTCACCGCCTCGGTTGAACTTTCTTAGATTCTTCAATCTTTAATCCTCTGTTGCTCGTTCTTCAGGCCGATGTGTGCTTGACTAGAGATTGATTTCCCGTGGGTACCGGCTGTGAATCGTCTCCTTCTAACGGCTTGATCAATGAGCATCGCTTTGTTGGATAAAGCAAAGCTTTATTGATCCAATGGTCATGGGCTCAAATCTGGTGTGGAACCTTCTAAAAATAATGTTCTTTTTAAAAGTGTCGTGGGACCTCACGATGAGCAGGTCGTTGGACTTCGGATGGAGAGGCGAAGCTCACACTTCCTCTATCTCTCTATAGCTCTCTGAGCATGCGGGCATTGCAACTTGATACTCTAAGCACGAGCAACCATGGCACGCATGGGCTCTTATGAAGACATTGGGGAGGATCCTATCGACTTCAGAGAGAAACATAAAATAAAATTCGGCTGCGCCACTCAGATAATGGGCCCTCCACCTGTCGTCGGTCGGCTGGGGAAACTTCCTCAGTCGAGGGTTATTTGGTGGGAAAAAAAACTCCTTTAATAATGATTGTACAATGCGCTCATTGAGTTGATCCCCAGACGTCGATGAGTTGGGCCCTCTTCTGGCGACAATCTCTCAGGCAACGAATCACGATGATCTCTCAGGCGATGATGAGTTGGGTCCTCTTCTGGCATCGTCTGGCTTGTGCCGCGTCTCTAGCTACCTTTAAAGCTGCAAAGATTCAATAGCGATCCTCCAACGGTGTCTTCTAGAGAGAGAATGCTTAATATTGCTCTGCTCGTCGACTGGAGGGTCCTCCTCTGGTTGGGGATTGATTGGAGATTCACCCACCTAAAGCTCTAGTACAAACAATCATTAACTATTCACATGCAGTAGTACTCAAGCGGCGACAGTCGAAATCGAACGGTTATCCTTTAGAGAGAGAGAGAGAGAGAAAAGAGCTCGTGTGTGCAGAACTCGAGGTCGATGACGTTTAGATGGGCATTAACTACCGAGAGAGAGAAGAGAGCTCATAGTCCTCACTGAGTGGGCGCAAAACTCAAGATTCATGGCTGCAGTAGATGTTCACGCAACCTCTTGGCTCCGGCGGCAGTACTTCATAGTAGGCACCAATTTCAATGACAGAGATTGGAGAAGAAGCGACGCAAGATGAGTTCGAATTTTACTGTGGCCTCCAGTAAATTGCTTGCACATGAATTAAGAAAATACTACAAGTACTTGAAAAAGAACTTGGCTCTGATTACCACTATTATGAAAACTCCTTCCTAGAGTATAGCATCCACTAGAGAGTGAGTGAGTACGTCTCCACCCATCCAACTCCACCCCATATATATGCCAAAGGTCCAAGAGTTGCATGCTTTAATTATTAGCCATGTGTCCTTCCAAGTGTCCTTCATGTGGATACTTTCCAAAGAGAATCACATGGCTTCTATTTCAATTGAAGTCACGTACGGGTCAAGGTGTCACTTGGGAGAAGCTTCTACCAAGACTAAGGTTTTATTCCCTTAGGTTAATTTCCTAAGGTAACAAACCCTTCAATTTGAGACTTCTATGAAATAAAACCTCAAGGGTTAAATCCAAGAAACATATGTTCCTTTTAGAGGGTCTAACCCATGATTTATGCAACATTTATCCTCTCGAAACCAATGACCTTTTGCTTTTATCACACTCTGTAAGGGAAGTTCTAGCACCTCTTCTTGAATAGTTGATTCAGAATCCTCAAAAGCCATCTGCACTTGTAATAGAGAGAACATCAGCTTCTTCTAGAAATCAATTCGTTTGTTAAGTGTGTCATAGTGACATGTTGCTTACGGCATCACTCCATTTCCCCTTGCGTAAGTAAGTAAAGTCGCTTACCACCTTTTTTTAATTTATATCATGAAAGAAAACAAAAGTTAGTTTAGCCGAAGCATTTATTTATTTACATTGTAGGTTCATTCCTATGGAAGTAGAATCTAGGATCTATTCCCAAGTTGGAAATGTGCACCACTAGTTTTATTAAAAAGATTATGTGCCGAATACATGGCCTCATAATGTGGCCCTGGCATGCATACTCTAGGTGCAATGGATTCTTCGTGAGTGCAAGTGAAATCCTGTGGAGTTGGCTGTTCCTGTCCTTGTTGCCTTTTGGGTCTCCATATCCATTTTGTAGTTGGTGTTTGAGGCCTTTGTTGTTGTCGGTTTTGTCGTGCTCTAGACCTTTTCTCTTTCTTTCATGAAATCTGATTGGTTGATGTCGTGTTCCTCTTGTACCTTTGGTGGATCCCTTTGGAACATTTTGTTTCACCTTGTTGGCATATTATCTCATTGAGTTTGTATTTCTCTTGGGTTGCAGTTTGTTTGACCTGTTTGGGAATCCACATACATCGATTTGTCTTTTGGGCTGCTACGAGTGATTTTGGGAGCCATACGTTTAGGAGCCTTCCTGGTTCTAATTGTAGTAAAGAGGAGTGGTTGTTCCTCCTTGCCTTCATGGGGTTATTGACCTGCTTTGGTGTTGGCTTCCCTGGTTCCCTCATTAGACCCTTGCGAACCCATCGTAGATGAGCATTTCCTGACTGTGATAATCAAGTAGTAGGTTTCCATGTGGATGTTATTTCCTTGGAGTAGGTAATTTTAGGAGCAATGTCCTCACATTCTCCCTTGGATTCCTCTTTCATGGGGAATGAAGGCTCATCATCAAGTGACACCTTCATATTTGTTGGTGATTCTACCTTAGGGTGCCCTTTGGGTATGCTCTCGATTGATTTATACACGAACTCCTCTTCTAGGGTTTCTTTCTCAAGCTTCATAACTTCATGCATGCGAGGAGACCTTTCTTCTAATAGGCTGAAGATTTCCTTGTGCCCTATTTTGGCTGAGATAAATCCTTGTGCTAGATGAATACTCACTTCATTCTCGATGATACAATCTTGCCCTAAGATCAAGTTTTCTATTAATTCCTCATCTTTGCATACCAAAACGCGTTGATCCATAGTGGAATTTCCTAGTTGGAGGGATATTAGGGCTTCTCCAACACATTCTATGACTTGGCCTCCAATGCCTATCATGTGTGCTTTAGTTGGGTTTATGGTCGTTTGAAGATTCGTAATAGCCGCCATTCGTATGGAGCTTAGTGTTGCTCCTGAGTCGATCAAGGCATCTATCAACTAGTATTCTATGGTTCCAATCCCTAGGTTCAAATATGGTTGAGATATGTTGAGGTCTCCGATTTTTCATTCCTACGAGTCTTTCTAACATCTAATCCGTTAATGGCTCCACATATCGTTTTACCCGGCAACCACTTATGTAATTAGGAAGTATATCTCCATCCAATGTGGCTAGCTTAACTTCTCCGCTCGTTGAGATCCTATTGATCAGTAGGGGTCCGTATCCATGTTTCTGTAGCTTCTTGGCATGTTGCTTAAAAGTATACACCAAGACTAAATCTCCTTCCTTAAGGCCTTTATCTTTTATGTGTGCATCATAATATGCTTTGTGTCTCCTTTTAGCAGCATAAATTCCCACAACTATTGTAGTCTTGTTTCGTGTAACTTCTCAATCTGCTCAAGTTGCTTGGACAACTCATGTCCCGTCCATTCATGTTGTTGTGCTACTCTTAAAGTAGGCACCAAAGAATAGATTGGCAGGATTGCATTTTGTCCATACACTATGTTAAATGGAGTAGTTCCAATGGTCATCTTGTAATCCACACAGAAGGCCCAAATTGCATGATACAATTGTTTGTCCCAATCTAACCTTCCACAGTGTATTGACTATCTTTGTCAATATAGTGCACAACACTTTATTGGAACTTTCTACTTGACCGTTGGCTTGAGGATGATAAGGGGCTGATTTTTTATGAATCACTAAGAATTCATTCATCAAGGACTCTATTACTTTGTTAATGAAGTGTGTTCCTCGATCACTTACTATCTCTATAGGTAGTCCAAAGCAAGTAAAGATGTGCTCAAAGAGAAACTTAGCTGTGGTTTGAGCATCATTTTTTCTAGTTGCTTTTGCTTTTACCCATTTAGTTAGATAATATGTAGCCACTATTATATACTCAACATGTGATCCTTTGGTTGGTGGATTAATTTTTCCTATGAAATCAATACCCCATTTGGAAAAGGCTCTTGTGCAAACCATAGGTCTTAGAGGCATGTCATCTCGTCTAATAGGGTACTTAGCTCTTTGGCATACCTCACAAATTCGTACATAGGTGTTTGCATCCATGTGTAGAGTTGGCTACCATAGACCTGCAAAGAGAATCATTTTTACTGTCCTTTTTGTTGAAAAATGTCCTCCTGTGGCACCTGCATGTGCCATTTCTAATACGGGTAAGTACGAGTCTTCTTCATGCACACATAGTCATAGTTGATTGTCTTTTCCTCTTTTGAATAGTTGTCTCCCCAAGATAACGTAGTCCTTACTCATTTCTTCTAGTGATCGCTTTCTAGCTAGACTTGTTCCTTCCTCATGCTCTTGTGTCTTTAAGAATTTCACCAATGTCTTACTCTAGTTTGGTGCTATTGTAGAGAAGGGTAATGATGTATGGTTTTCTTGAGTAGTTTCTTGACATTCTGTGCATATACTAACATACTCATGAACATCCTTAGGCATATCAGGCCAATAGAATCCTAATCGTTTCAATTCTCTTAGAGTTCCATGAGTTCCCTTGTGCATTCTCCATTTGTTTACGTGCGCTTGCTCAATCATGTTCTTTTGTTTGTCTTCTTCTACACATCTAGACAATACACCATTAGGTTCTTTGTGGTAACACTTCGTGCTACAATATGTAAGTTACGTGATTGCAGAATTTCCTTCCTTGTTAATTGAGTGTTGTGGTCCATGGGTGAGTATTCAAATTAACTTCTCTACCCACTTAGGACATACTTCCAAATTGAATAGGTAAGTGTTTGGTAAATCGTCTAATACTCCATTGGGTGGTTCTCCATGTGTTAACCTAGATAGATGATCGGCTCTTACGTGGGTATTTCCTTTTTTACTATCACTTTGAAGTCGAACTCCATTAGTAATAGAAACCATCTTACTAGTCTTCCCATGTTACAAGGCTTATTGACTAAGTACAATAAGGCTTGATGATCTATGGAGAACTTGAACTTGTTGGCTAGAAGGTAGTGTCTGAATTTCTTAACTGCATACACCATCCCTAAACCTTCTCGTTCCGTAGTTATATAGTTTCTTTCAGCTTGATTCAGTTGTCTGCTCGCATATGCAATAGGATGGTCCAATTTTCCTTCATCTGCAGGTTGAGCTAGAATGCACCCAATTGCATAGTTGGAGGCATCTACATGAATATGAAAAGGGTTGTTCCAGTTGGGTGTTTTCAAAATAGGAGTTGTGTTGAGCCATTTTTTTAGTTCATTAAACACTTTTCACATTCATCCGTCCATGTGAATTGGGTCAACAATCCATATAATGGCTTGGCAATTATGGCATACATGTGAATAAACCTACGATAGTATCCACAATGACCCATAAACGCTTGCACTTCCTTCGCATTTTTCGGTCTTGGAAGTTCTATTATTACTTTGATTTTATCTTTGTCCATAGAGATTCCATTCCTAGACACAATGTGTCCTATGATTTTTCCTTGTCTTACCATGAAGATGCACTTTTCAGGATCCAAGTACACTCTATATTGCCAATATTTTTCAAATATTCTTCGCAACTTTGGAATATGTTCCTGTCTCCGGTCCAAGTATGTGCATAAGTCATCTACGTATACTTCCATACTCTTTCTTAGGAATTCTTTGAAGGCGTGACACATCAACCTTTGGAAAGTAGCGGGGGCATTCATGAGCCCAAAAGGCATCACCCTGATTGCATAGACTCCCCATTCAATCACGAATGCGGTCTTATGTTGGTCCTCCGTAGCAATGGCTACTTGGTTCTATCCAGAGAATCCATCCAAAAAGCTATAAACTTCCTTACCAACAACTCTTTCCAAGAGGTGATCAGTGATAGGTAATGGGTAGCTATCACGGATCGTAGCGGCATTTACTTTCTTCAGATTAATGCATACTCTCAATTTCTCGTTCTTTTTGGGTACAACCACTAATGGTGACACCCATTCGGTGTGTTCTATTTCATAAATGAATCTGGCTGCTAATAGCTTGTCTATCTCCTCCTTATTTTTTTGTTAATAGACATTAAGTGTAAGTTCTTTGCTTTGAGGTTTTGCATCAGGTATCATCGGTATTCGATGAGAACAAATGGAGGGCTCTACACCTTTGAGGTCCTTGTAGGTCCATGCAAACACATCCTGGTATTCTCCAATTATTCTCCCTCCTCAGGTGACACATCGTTTCCTATTTGTGTGCATCTTTCTTCTCCATCTTCCATAGCCACTATTACTTTCTTTGTTTGTTCCTTGTTATCATATGCTTCTCCTTCTCTTGCCTCTCTCTTAGGCATCTGAATGACTATCTTCCTCTCCTCTACTTCATATCTTTTGAAGTGTTCTGGGACTTCAAACATATCTGGGGTTGGTTCAATCTTATCTATGGTTTCCTCATGGTTCTGTCTCAACTAAGCTGCTTCTATTGCTAACACCTTGGGTGTTCCTTCTTTGTCCTCAACTTGGATTGCTTCTAAATATTGTTCCTCTGAATCAAATTCTAGTTCCATCTCTATGCTATCGTACTCTTCCTTCCATTCCTTTTCTAATACTTCTCCTGCTTCTACCTCTTGAAGGACTACCATGTAAAAGCTTACATCATAACTTTCTTCATCCACAAGTCCATTCATGGTCACTTGGGGCATACACATAGGTTACTCTACAAGTCGGTAATTTTGATGTCCGATAGGCCATGTTTGAGTTTTTTTCTCCTCTCTCTTTGCTTCCTTACACATCCACAATTGGGCATCTTTGTGCATCCATGATTGGTCACTTGAACCCGCACTATGAATTGAAAAATCATCCTCTTCCTTGTGTATGGGATTCCATTGTAGGGGGGGTACATCCCTATATGCAAATGTATGCAAATTTATCTTGGTAGTAGTTCCTTGATGTTGTAGGTACAACACGTCTCTTCCCTAGTCTTTTACCACCTTGAGTTGTCTCATGAATGGTCACCTAATATCATTTCATAGTTATTAGCTTTTCCAAATTGACATATAGCTAATGTGTGCTCAAACTCCACTCTGCAGGTGGTTAACCTGATTTTCTCTAGTATTCCTAGGGGTCTTTCTACATGACCATCTGTTAATTGAGGCTTTATACGTGTTGGTCACAAGGCTGGCTTTCCCCATTTTTCCCAAATCTCTTTGGTGGCTATGCCTACTCCTTCTCATGTGTCTAGTATGGCCTTGGTCATGTACCCATTATATGTGATAGGTAAACATGTGTTGCCCTCGTCTCCTTCGCTAAATTCTCCAACTTTATCCATCAGAATTTGTATAGTGAAAGGGGCTTTAGTTTCCTTAATTTCCTCTTTATTCTTCTCATGCTCTAACTTCAACTGTCTCACTAATTGTTTCCATATTTGGGGCTTGGCACGTAGTAATTCTTCCACAGTCAACCGACATTGTACCTTGGTCTTCTTGAGTTCAGTTAGATTGTGAGAGGTCTTGTCTAGAGACTCATTTTCCTTTCCTCATACAGTGGGGGCACGAAAGATTATGAATTCTTTCTCATACTCTCCCATGTAGTTTGGTAGGGTAGAAATGTTGTGTTCTTCCTCCCTATTTCGGTCTAGCATGGAAACTTCTTCATATATTTCTTCCAAATTTGGAATTGGCTGATCGTCTTCCACATCTAATTCCTCAAAAGGAGGTCTTGAATTTTCATTCTTTTTCCATCGGTCTTCCCAAATCCTAGTCCACAACTCTCTTGGCCAATCAGCCTCTAATTTAGGGACTACGGATATTGACTTGTCCTGAGTATTAAGTAATTCTTCCTTATTATCTTTCTCTTTTTGTTTCTGGTCATTCATTTAAAACACTCATTGTATTGATTCTCAGGTATTCTCGTCTGTGGGAGGATAGGGATAGTCTTTTCTAGAGTGCCCTGATCTACCTCTATGAGCCTTCTACATATCGCAAGTCTCTTCTTTTCTAACTCCCCTTGTGGAAGTTTCTCATGTTGCTCTATGTTTGGTCCATTCGTGATTCTAGCTTGGTAAGCTTTCAGCCACATGTCCATATCGTCTGGTCTTGGGTCTGCTAAGATTGATCTTGGCTTGTTTAGTTCTTGTGTATGAAACGTAAGTGGGGTTTCTTCTTGTACTCTGGGTTTCTCAGGTTTCTTACCGTCTCTCGCATTCTTATTGTCTTCCTTACTCTTGTTTTTCATCCATTTGTCTCTAAGTTTTTCCCATATATCCTTCCAACTTTGGGTCTTCTTTGTTTGGGTACTCTCACGTGTGTCTTCAGAGTCTTCCACTACTTGCATTTTGGGTTCTAGGTTTTTATTCTTTTCTTGTTCAAAGTCTATTTTTTTTTCTCTTGTCCTTTGGCTTGTGCTCGTGTGATAGGTTTTACGGATACTGTGTACTCTTTATCAGTTCCTGATGATTCAATTACTTCAATCAAATTGATGCTGGTACTATGGCTCTCTCCATGTTTTCCTCTGGTTGAGTATATTTAAGTGGCACTACGTTCTCTAGAAGGGGTGGTTGATGTCCTAACACTGGTTGAGGTTTTCCATATTGCCCTTGTTCGTATGGTCTATGTTGGAGCAAGACAATCAACAATTTGTGATTATATGAAGCCTAGAAATAAAGATATGAAGAAAAGATTGAATTCCAACTTCATGAAGTGAAGTAAAGGATGTGTGTGTGTGTATATATATATATATATATATATGTGTGTGTGTGTGTGTGTGTGGTCATAATATATGAGAGAGATAAAGAATATATGAAAAAGAGATGAATAGATGATGAGTATTGAGTGTATCATCCATCAGATGTATGAAGAGTTGAATAGAAAGAATGTTCAGAGAATTGCGCATCGATCTTTTCTCTAGTTCTCCTTCTGTGTTTGATTTTATCAGAAATCCTTTTGTACACATCTCACTCCATAATTAATATATCTATGGTTAAATTTTAAGAGTCTAATTGCAAACAGGCTCAGAGAATTTTGTGTAGGAACATCTATATGTGAGAAAGTATTGAGTGTCTTCTGAAACAGGCGCAATCTCGATGGTCAAAGAAATGGTCAGTTCTCAGTGCACGGTGTAAATTTTTAGACAAATGAGGAGTCAAAATCTAATTTGTAAGGTAAGCCATCTATGGCTAAAAGCATTCACCTAAATGGGTTCTAGTTTGGGAGAACTATGTGTTAGAAGTTGCAGGTTTCAAAGTCGACTCTACAAGAAGGCAGTTTCAGACATAGGTAGATTGTTTGGATCATTTCTCATAATCTACTTAAGCTTTTGAAGTGTTTTAACTTGGAGGAGGTGTGAAAAACTCTAGACAACAGATTCTACAAAGTTTTATCAAAAACTTTACACAAATGATTAATCAATGAGTGAGTAATATGCAGTAGACTTTTATGTGAAATGACTTTCTTCACAGTTAGGTAAAATCTTGACGGTTTGGTGCTTGTCTTCCAAAATTGGTTGGAGTTTAAAGTTATTCTTGATATAAAGGTGGTCTAACATCAAGAATAGCTTGTTCTTTTTGAGATTAACACTCTCCATCAGTGATGTCAGAGCAGGATTTATCAGATTGAGGAAAGGAAGACCTCGACTGTTGCAGATATACAAATTTCACACCTTGAAGGTTCAAAAGGATAAAGAGTGGAAGAAAGACTGAAGGGAGACACATAAAGGCTATCAAAGGATCAGAAAGAGAAAAATTCAAAGCCAAGGTACATTCATTCCTTATAAGGATTAAAGATTTAATAGTACAAGTGAAGAAAGGATGGGAGATAATCTCCAAATTGAGAAGTTGGATAGAGAGAACTATCCAGCTTGGTCTATGAGAATGGAAGCTCATCTTATGAGCAAAGATCTGATGGGATATATCACAGCAGAGGAAGAAAAGCCAGAGTTCAAAGATCCTAGTGTTCCAACTAGGGAGGAGCTTGCAGATATAAAGATTTGGATGAAGAAGGATGCTCAAGCAAGGAGCATAATCTACATGGCAGTGAATGATTATCTGCTTCCTCATATCAGAGGACTTGAAAGTGCAAGTGACATATGGAATGCTTTGGAAGAGCATTTTCAAAATACAACCAAATCAAGGAAAGCTTCATTATGGGCAGATTTTACTACACTTAAGAAGGCTTCACAATCAATATATGATTATGTGACAAAGATGAAAGACATTGCTGATTATTTAGGTGCACTTGATGAAAATATTGAAGAAGATAAGTTGGTAAGACAAATTCTCACAGGGCTAAGAGGAGATGAGAAGTGGAAGCCTTTTATTTTTTCTACAGAACTTTCATTAGATCATTTCAATCCTGATTTGAATCAATTGTTAGGACATATGCTAACTTTTGAGAATGATATCAAAGGAGATGTTGATAAGAGTGCAGGTCATGCAATGTATTCTAAAGATAAGAAGAAAGCTAGCAAAGGAAAGCAACAATCAGTTGAAGATGAAGGTACTCAAAGTCAAGCAAACTTCCTAAGAGGAAGAGGAAGTGGTAGAAGTAGAGGAAGAGGCAGAAATAACAAAGATAATGTCAGAGCTTGTTGGATATGTGGTAAGACCAATCATCTATCTCATGATTGTTGGCATAATAATCAAAGCAATGGTAATTTTAATCAGAATTTTAATCAAAGAGGAAGAGGTGGCAGATATCAGAGAGGAAACTTCAGAGGTAGAGGTGGTAGGAATTCTTTTGGAAGAAGTGGAGGAAGAAACTTCCAAAATCAATCCTATAATAACACCTACTACAATTATGCATCAGATCAGAAAGAAGATTCAACTCTTATTATGAATGCAACATGTGAAGCCTCACATGAAGACATGAGAGTATTTTATATTGACTCATGATGTAGCAATCATCTGAGTGGAAACATTGCCTTGATGAGTGATCTAGATCATAAGGCAATCAATCACACAATTCAAACAGGTGATAATACAAAGCACAAAGTAAAGTCAATTGGTTCAGTTAGAGCTAAAGATGGAAGTACTCTCTTGAGTAAGGTTCTATATGTTCCTACAATTCCAAAGAACTTGATTAGTGTAGGACAAATTGTGGAAAAAGGATATGAGGTAAGATTCACTAATGATGGATTTTATGTTGAAGACCATAGTCAAGGTTATAAAAAAATTGTTATAGGAAAGAAGGAAGGAAGGCTCTTCACATTAAAGATACAAGGTAATATTGGACATGCTATGTTCACATATGGAGAGCAAAAGGTGTCTGAATTGGATCTTTGGCATAAAATACTTGGACACTTTAATGAAAGAGGTATCAAAGAAATGATTAACAATGGTTCAGTGCTTGGATTGCCTAATGTTGCAGGCCAACACATGACATACAGATATGAAGCATGTTAGTTAGGTAAGGCTCATAAGCAATCATATAATAAGCATGGTTTTATGTATTCAGAAAGACTTGAATTGGTACATACAGATGTGTGGGGTCCTTGAAAGGACTTCAGTATAAATGGTTCAAGATAATATGTCATATATGTTGATGATGCTACCAGGTGGATCACAATCTATGTGATCAAAGACAAGTCAGAAGTGTTTAATACATTTAAACACTATCATGCATATGCAGAAAGAATTACAGGTCAAAAATTGAAGAGGTTAAGGTCAGATGGAGGGGGAGAGTATTTCTCTAATGAGTTCAGTGATTACTTGTGGAATGCAGGTATAAAGAGAGAGGTTACTTGCAGGTACTCTCCTCAACAAAATGGGGTAGCAGAGAGAAGAAATAGAACTCTTGTTGAGTTTGCAAGATCAATGATCAAGGAGAAAAATTGTCCTCATTATTGGTGGGCTGATGCTGTAAACATAGCCACATATTTGTTCAATAGGTTACCATGTAAAGTTTTGCAGGGTATGACACCATATGAAGCTTGGTGGGGTAAGAGACCTACCTTGGATCATTGTAAAATATTTGGATGCTTGGCATATGCATATGTTCCATCTCAATTGAGGCATAAATTGGAACCTAAAGCAGAGAAGTATGTATTCATTGGTTATGATGACAAGCAAATGGGTTATAGGTTGTGGAGTCCATCCACAAAGCAATTCCTTGTGTCTAAGGATGTTACATTTGATGAGCAAGGTACTTGGTATGCAAGTACACTTAATGTTCATGCAGATGTTGAAGAAGTTGTGAATCAAAAGAAAGGTAAATCAAAGGTTCAGATATTTGATGAAGAGGACAACAATGAAGTACAGGTTGAAGTTGAAGAAGTGCCAAGGTTTGATCCATAATGTGATGAACCAGAAACTTCAAGAAATGGAGAACTCAGAAGGTCATCTAGGCACAAATGGCAACCTACAAGGTATAGCTATGATACTTCATTCTTGACTACTAAAGATTATGCTTACATGTTAAAAGCAGATGAAGATCCATCCACATATGATGAAGCCAAAGGGAAGAAGAATTGGGAAAAAGCCATGCAAGAAGAACATGATGCATTGATGGAAAATGAGACTTGAGATTTGGTTCCTAAACCAAATAGTCAGAAGATCATTGGATGTAAATGGGTCTACAAAACAAAAAGGTTTGCAGATGGAAGTGTATCTAGGTACAAAGCCAAGCTTGTTGTAAAGGGATATGCACAGACATATGGTGTGGACTATGATGAAACTTATAGGCCTGTTGCAAAGATGACAACCATAAGGACTCTCATAGCAATTGCTTCTTGCAAAGGTTGGAAATTATCTCAATTAGATGTGAAGAATGCATTTTTGAATGGTTATATTTCAGATGAAGTCTACATGGAACGACCAAGTGGTTTCAAAGATCAAGTGTATCCAAATTATGTGTGTAAGCTCAAGAGAGCTTTGTATGGGTTGAAGTAGGCCCCACGGGCATGGAATTATAGGCTTGTAAAGTTCTTAAAGGAACTTGGATTTCAAGCATCAAAGGCAGATAGTAGCTTGTTAGTCAAAGCAAGTTAGGATGGATTTATTTATGTTTGTATTTATGTTGATGACATAATACTTACAGGAACAGATGACAAAGGTATACACATGATTAAGAAGCAGATGGAAAAAGAATTCAAAATCAGTGATTTGGGAAATTTCTCATTCGTTTTGGGAATGGAGATTTCATATACTCAACATGGAGTATATGTAACTCAAGAAAGGTATCTGAAAATTTTTCTAACCAAATTTAAAATGGAAGATTGCAGGATAGCACCAACTCCAATGGAAGTGAATCATAGATTGAGTAAATATGGAGGATAAGAATTCAAAGATATGAAGCTTTATCAGAGTTTGGTGGGTAGCCTGATTTATGCTACATTAACAAGACCTGACTTATCATATGCAGTTGGAGTTCTATCTCAATTCATGCATTGTCCCAGAAAGGAACATTGGATTGCAGGACAAAGAGTACTTAGGTACATCAAGGGCACACTTAAACAAGGTTTGTATTATGGATTTACTTCAGATACAAGAGTCAAAATATACACTGATGCAAATTGGGCAGGTAATTCTGATGATAGAAGATCAACACATGGATATTTGTGTTATGTGGGAGATAAGCTAATTTCATGGTGCTCTAAGAAGCAACATACAGTTGCTTTATCATCTATAGAAGCAGAATACAAGGGCATGGTAGAAGCTGTAAAGGAAGTAATATGGTTAAAGACTCTTATGAAGAGTTTTGATATTGTTCAGAGTACTCCTATCATTTGTGGAGACGATATGAGTTCTTTATATTTGGCAGCAAATCCTGTATTCCATGCTAGAACTAAACATATTGAGATTTAGTATCATTTTTTGAGAGAGAAGGTTGTTGATAAAGAAATAGAAGTTATGCATACTCCTACAAAAGATCAACTTGCAGATATGATGAAAAAGATTTGGGATGGACCAAAGTTGCAGAGGTTTAAAGATATGGCAGGAATGAAGAAGATGCAGGTAATCACAATTGATGATTGAGGGGGAGCTGTTGGAGCAGGACAATCAACAATTGGTGATTATATGAATCCTAGAAATAAAAATATCAAGAAAAGATTGAAGTCCAACTTCATGAAGTGAAGTGAAGGCACGAAGAAAAGTTTTTTAATCTTATGTACATTAGTTTTGTAAATACTTCAATATAGTTGAAGTAATGACGAATCAATACTCATATATATATATATATATATATATATATATATATATATATATATATATATATATATATATATATATATATATATATATATATATATATATATATATATATATGAGAGAGATAAAGTATAGATGAAAAAGAGATGAATAGATGATGAGTATTGAGTGTATCATCCATTAGATGTATGAAGAGTTGAATAGAAAGAATGTTCAGAGAATTGCGCGTCAATGTTTTCTCTAGTTCTCCTTCTGTGTTTGATTTTATCAAAAATCTTTTGTACACATCTAATTCCATAGTTAATCTATCGATGGTTAAAGTTTAAGAGTCTAATTGCAAACAGGATGAGAGAATTTTGTGTAGGAACATCTATATGTGAGAAAGTATTGAGTGTCTTTTGAAACAAGCACAATCCCGATGGTCAAAGAAATGGTCAGTTCTCACTGGACAGTGTAAAGTTTTACACAAATGAGGAGTCAACATCTAAGTTGGAAGGTAAGCCATCTATGGCAAAAAGCATTCACTTAAACGGGTTCTAGTTTGGGAGAACTATGTGTTAGAAGTTGTAGGTGTCAAAGTCCACTCTACAAGAAGGCAGTTTCAGACATAGGTAGATTGTTTGGATCATTTCTCATAATCTACTTAAGCTTTTGAAGTGTTTTAACTTGGAGGAGGTGCGCAAACTCCAGGCAACACATTCTACAAAGTTTTATCAGAAAGTTTACACAAATGATTAATCAATCAGTGAGTAATATGCAGTAAACTTTTCTATGAAATGACTTTCTTCACAGTTAGCTAAAATCTTGACAGTTTGGTGCTTGTCTTCCAAAATTGGTTGGAGTTTAAAGTTATTCTTGATATAGAGGTGGTCTAACATCAAGAATAGCTTGTTCTTTTGGAGATTAACACTCTCCATCAGTCTAGGTGCTCCTTGTGGTCTTGAATAGGGGTTATATCTGGGAATCTCCCTTCCTCGCTCTTTAGGTGGGTATACATAAGACTTTTAAGGGTCTTGGTTGCCTGTTGAATGGGCAATTCCCAGTAGTGTGATTAGTGTATTTTTGTTCTATATGGCAATACAGGGTGGGGCCTTAATGTGGTTGCCTATTGTATGGATAAGCTTGAGGCATGACTACTCCCCTTCTTGCACACATGTGAGATGGGTGATCTCCACAGCATAGGTTGCATCGTCGCAACATGGGTATTCTCATTGATGGGTGCTGGTAATTCCTCTTTTCGTGGACGCCTAACTTCTTGGCTACTGGTTCCGCTAACTCCTCTACATTACTGGAGTTGGATATCACGTACTCCTAGTGTCTTCTGATTTTGTAGGGCTTGGTGTACTTTTAAGATCATCAGCCAGGTTATCCTCTAGGTCAATACATTCTTGGAGACACTCGCTCAATGTCTGGAGTCGTTTCATGTAGACTAAGGTTCTTAAAGTTTCGTTTGTCAATCCGTCCAAGAATAGTGATATCATTTTTTGCTAGGAGGGTCTTTCTATTGTTGGGCATCTATCGACGTATTTATTGAATCTCCAGGCAGTTGTTTTCACCATTTCATTTGGATTTTGTTTGAAGCTATAGATTAAGGATGAAGAGTTTTGTTTAATCCCTCTCTTGGTGAATTCTCCAATGAACTCTTGAAAAATTGCTCAATATTTCTAAATTTATTGGGATCCAATGGTTGGAACCAATTCAAAGCCATCCCTGTGAGGGTAAGTCCAAAGGATTCATACTGCACGAAAAAATCATCCACTTGTTTGGCACGTAATACTTGTTTAAATTCAGCTATGTGATCATAGGGTTCTCACATTCCGTCATAGTGATTTCTCATACATTTGGCCACTTGAATTGGACTTAGTCTTCTTATTGGTTCTGGTGGTCTGGGTATCACAAGAATTGATGGTCTAACTGGAGGTATTCCATGTTGCACTCCTGGTTGCGGCCTTGGCCCAACTCGTGGCCGATTTAGGTTGCCTAGTCCTGGGTGGGTTTGATTGTGTGAATGTAGTCTTGGCATTGTGAATTGCACATGAGTTCAATTAGGAACACTTCGTTGGCTTGTTTGTTCTGACATTGTATTCTCTAGCTCTTGATGCATTCCAAAAGGATTATGGGAGGTAGTTTCTTGCTCTCGAGAAGGGAATACTTCGACTAAGCTCTATCAACTGCATCTACTGGCCAATACCTTATTTGGTTCTGGTCTAGGTAGGTGTCTCTACACTCATCTTTAGGATCCTTTAACTCATAGAAATTCATTGGGCTTTCTTCTTGTCCCCGTCTGGGTGAATCGATTTATAACAATAAGTTTGACTTGTGGATTAAGTAGACGTCTAATAAGTAATCATCTTGAGGTATCAAATCCCATCTCAAGACTCGAGTTACCAATGACTTGCCTCTTGGGGTAGTTACTAACTCTTTAGGATCAGGTCTCCTCGAGACTCCTTGTCCTTCCAATCCTCCTCTCTCGTTGATCCGATCTGGGTTTTCTATTACCACATAGATGTGACCTAATTTATCCATGTACACTCCTCCTTCATACTTGACTACGGGCCTAGGCACTATTGCTGATTCAGTAGAGTTCACCATCCTTGCTACAGACCTATTTAAGCCATCCAGGTAAATAGGGATCCCTTGGGGATTAGTGGACACATATTGCAGAGAGGTGTGGTATTAACCCTCTATAGTTGACATAAAGTTCTCCCTAGGGATAGAACCCTGCATGTCTTCTGAGGCCATAGGTATCTCCTCCTCTTAATCACTAGAGGTGTTCATGTAGATAGAGTGATGACTTGCTTGGTTTGCACTTCCTATCGATGAAATAACACTCCTCCGGCTACTTAGCACCCGTCCTGATCTCAAGTTCATTCACCCTTCTCGGCCTATGTTGCCTTGCAACTTCCCCACAATTGTATCTTCAACTTCTCCCAATTTTGCCCTCAAATGTCTTGATTGGTCCTAGACAATACCACTTTTGGCGATACCAAATAGACGATACAATACCAGTTTCAGCACGATACGATACTAGAAACCTCTTATGATACGATACCACCGAATGAGATGATACGATATCAAAACTTTGCACGATACAATACTAGTAAGTCACATGATACGATACTAAATCCCTCACTATACAATACTGGAACAAGGACAATATCATATCGGGTTGGCGATACAATACCAACCTGGTAGGTGATACGATACCGCTCAGTCGACGATACGATATCGGGACAGAGATGATACGATACCAGAATTCATGCGATACGATACTGGAACAGGATGATACAATACCGGGTTGGTGATAAGATACCAACCTGGCGGGTGATATGATACCACTCAATCGATGATACGATACCACTCACTCGATGATACGATATCGTGACTGAGACGATATGACACCGAGTGGACTGCGATACGATACCACCAACTGATTGCAATCGTGATACCAACTTGATGATACGATACCAAAATGGTATCATGCTACCTCAAGTGGGTATGCCACAATACGATACCAGGCAAGTATCGCGATACTAGGGAATTTTGGTATCGTGATACCAAAACTCAACCAACTGTGATACCTCAACCAAAATCGCTCTAAACTCAAAAATGTTTTATGCAAATATGTTTTGTTCTCACTCCTCCTCACTCTTGACCCTCTGTATCACTCAACGACTAGTAATTTTGATATCAAAAACTTGTTGTAGCTTACCTTCAAGGATGTCTTACCTAATATTTGAGTTGTCAATGTTGCTTTTTAGCTTGCCAGGCGTGATATCACTCAGGCGATACCAATCGCTGCTCTGCTCATGATACCTGCTCTCACACTTGTGTCAAATGAATTGATTTTTTTGGTTTTTATAGTTTTGGGATACCTAAGAGCTACTCTACACTAATTTTGACAATTTTTGGGATTTTTCTTGATGTTTCCTACTTCTTCCTACTCTATTCCTCTCTCTAACCTAACCCTAACTGTTCCCTTCCTTCTTCACTCCTAACCCTAAACCCAAAATCTCATTATACACACCTCAAGTGTGTGAAGTAATAAGTGCTGAAGTGCTTGACTACTTGCCACTGAAGGTCATAGAGAAGGTGGAAATCAGCAGGAAAGAAGCAAATTTGAATTTCTGCTCTTCTTCTTTACAATGACAAAAAGACTTTACAAAGAGTCACAAAGTGACTTATATACAGGTGCTCTAAAAAATGGTCCTTTCACACAAGAGAGTGGCACTTTATTGACTAATATCTAGTTTCCTACCATTTTACAAGAATTATGTTACAAGGATTTGGGGCTTATGCATCTAGAGGACTCCTCTAGTGCATTTACATAGTTTCGAGGGAATTTCCTAGGATTTTGAAGAAGAAAATTTGTGCCTATTAATTTGAAAATTTTGGGGCTCCTCTTTTGTGCCTCTTTTCTCTGCAAAACATTGCTTCCAAGTCAAGTTCCTTTTCTTCTTGTCATTTGCCCTAGATGGCTCTGGATTGACAGATTGAGGAGGTGAAGAATTTTCTTCCTCATTTGAATGTTTGACCTTATGCTCCTTAGCTTGTTCTTGCACATCAGCCCATGTTAGTACTTGAAGAGGAACTTGCCCTTAAGAATCACTACCACTTCCATTAACTTAGCCATTTTCAATGGAGTGTGAGGAGTGTTTTGAGGGTTTTGAGGACAACCTTTGATTAAGTTCTCTTTCCCAGAGTCCTCTCAAAATACTTCAATCTTATAGGTAAATTTCCTAGATGGCTTGGGACAATCCTTTAGGAAGTGGTCACCACCACATCTCTAGCATGGACCTTTTGGAGTAGGTGCATCTTTTGTGCATTATAATCTCTAAACCGCTCCATTATCTTTCAATTACGTTTTTTTACTAGTGTTTGTAGGATAGTGAGCTTCTGTGGTAGCATACATGTATATCAATCTATGGGAGTATTCACAATTACCCATAAAAACTTGTAGCTTATCTATGTTCATGGGTCTATGTAAATTTATGATTATTTTGATCTTTTCCTCATCCATGAAGATACCATTTTTAGAGATTATATGTCCTAAAATAGTTTTCTTGTAGGAAGAAAAAAGGTCTTCAAGATTGAGGCAATCCTATACTATTGACCCTTCTAGAATATTTCTTCTAGACTAGTAGAATGCCTCTTCTTATTTTTTGAATGGGTACATAGGTCATCTACATAGACTTCCATGGTTTTTCTTATGAATTCCTTGAAAATGTCTCACTTATGGAATCTAGCTAGTGTACTAATTAATACAAAGATCATGGTCTAAATGCATACATTGTATATGCTATTGATAATGCCATTTTACTTTGGTCTTGGAGAGGAATAACCACTTGGTTATACCTGGAAAAACCACCTACAAAGTTGTAGATTTCAATTCTTCCAACTAGTTCTAATTCTACTGGGTACCAAATTGTTGTATGCTATGGTCGTGACAATATTTTTTTTTAAGTTCAATTTGTTAATGTATTTAGGTAGCGATGTGTGTGAACACACTAGGACTGGTGGGGCACTTTTTCCTTCTTTCGGAGGTTTTTTCTCGGATTGTATATATGCCTATAACCCTAATGGGTCACTTATCTTTGTAGATTCTCTTGGTAATGCATTCAGTATTGTGTGTCATGCTCCAAGCTTCTTCTTCTTCCTTGTGTTGTTCATGTGCTTCTACAGACATCAAAATCCAACAATTGGTATCAAAGCAAGTCATTGCTTCATCGAGGGTGTCGTTGATACCCCCCATATTTGTTTATATATTTGGCTAGTGATGTGTGTGAACACGCTAGGAGTGTCGAGCATTCAGAATTATGTGTTATGATCCAAGCTTCTTCTTCTTCTTCCTTGTGCTGTTCATGTGCTTCTATAGACTTGAAACTCCAACAATTGGTATCAGAGCACATCGCCGCTTCATCTAGGGCATCATCAACACCCCTCTGGTCAAAGTCTCAGAATCATAAGAGATTTGGTTAGCATACTCAAGGCGATTAGGAATTAAAGACAACATTTCTTGGTGGTGTCAAAATCGTGACCTAAGCTCGTTTTGACCTCTAAATGCACTATCATACCGCATGTGTAGGCAATTTTGTCTTTTTATGCCAAAGATATATACAGGTTTTAGTTCGCCAATATAAGCTCCTCAAAGTTGGCTATAGATTTAGCAAAACTTGAAAGGGTAGTTGTGTTCAACTTTTTGAGATGCAATCATTTTTTTGCATCAGAGTATTTATGTACCTAAGTCAAGAAGACTTAAAAGGACTCGTGCCAAAGAGACGATACCTCAGTTGCAACACAAGTGCGTATAGTGGGAAATTAACACATGCTCAAATGTCAATCCGATCAAACGACCTAGGACATGTGCACACATGATGGAAAATGAAGTGGCTCAGCTAATATGCATGAGAAAAGACTAATCCACCTCTCAAACTCACTGAAACACTGAAAATGTCTGTCGTGATACCTCTTACAATAGTTTTCAATAAATTCAGGATTTCTCTCAACTCTGAACTCTGAGTATAGTCAATAGGTAGTCCTTTCGAAGCTCTCGGTGAGACGCATCTATTGGAGGTGGTCTCACTAAATTCTGACAACTCTGCTTCAAGTTATGACCAAAATAGTGAATGGTGGGAAACACCCACACTCACACCACAACTCCTACAAGCTCACACACACACTAGATTAGTTCAAAAACAGTGGGGAGGGGTAGACAATAGTCCTACACACACATTCCATGCATTCCACATACATAGAAGATCAAAGAGAAGATGGAAATCTGCGGGAAAGAAGCAAATTCGAAATTCAGGAGTTCTCCCTCTTCACAATGGCAAAAAGTCTCTACAAAGAGTCACAAAGTGACTTATATACATGTGACCTAAATTTGGTCCTTTCACACAAGAGACCGGCACTTTATTACTAAAAAGTGAATTTCCTACTAATTTACAAGGGATATTTTACAACAAGTTGGGATTATGCAACTAGAGGACTCCTCTAGTGCATTTACATGGCTTGAGGGAATTCTCTAAGGCTTTAAAGAAGAAAAATTTTGCCCATTAATTTGAAAATTTTGGGGCTCACTTTTGTGCTTCTTTGCTCTACAACACTCTCCCCCTCTTTGTCTCTATCGTCCCTTGACAGGCTTTATTTCTTATCTTTAGCTTGTTTAAGAGGTCTGAATGCACGCACCCAGTGGTCAAAGAAGTGAAAAGGACTGTCAAAGAATTTGTTATTTTGTCCGAGGTATGTCCTTTGCTTCTGTTTGCCCCTTGGTATTCCTTATATCACATATCTGGGTTGCTATATTCAGTTGGGTTGCCACGCACGCCACCAGTGACTAGGAATACGCTGTTCTAAGTCACTCTCTTCAACTTTTCTGCCTCTACCTCTTTCTCACTTTTGGTCTTCTGATTTGTCTTTGTCTTCACACATCTGACCTGTTGTATTGCTTTGAGCCTGTTTACTTGGTTGCCCACGCACGCTATCAGCGGAAGGATTATTACCTGCCAAATATTGTCTTGCACTTCTTCATGGATAGTTCCTTGCCCTGGTCCGTCCAAGCATCCAACATCTTAGTGAGAGAGAATAACATCAAATGCATCTCCAACATCATGAAGACTCAATCGTAAAATTGTCTCCATAAGAGTAGCAATGGGTTTATAGTCTTCAAGGCCGAAATGCTACAATAATGTGTCAATATTTTTTTTTGACACATAACGAACCATTTGCCTACTTTATCCATCACTCTAGCCTCTCACACCAATGGATCATGCGGTGCAGCTGTAATGTATTCATGACTTGAGTGCATCTTTGGAAATCAGGTTTATAGATGGGTAGTTCAAAATATTTTTGAATTCCTGCTTTCTTCATGATGGCAATCGTCGATGGGAGTTCATGCACTACTCTGAAGTCTTGGGACATGAGCGGAAATTGATGATCTGTATCCATGATTTTGATAGTCACCAAGAAGAGATACTCCCCAGCCGGTTGATCTTCTCTAAACCAATGTCCCTTTGCCTTGGTGATACTCTGGAGAGGAAATTCCAATACTTCCTCTTGAATTGTTGCTTCTGAATCTTCAGAAGCCATCTACACTTGTAGTGGAAAAGTGCATTAGCCTCAATTGAAAACTTAGTAATCATGCGGTGTATTGCAGTGACATGTCGTCACTTCGTTCCCCTTGATTTATAAGTGTAATGTGGCCCTATTATGCATACTTTAGGTGCATGTGATACTTCATGAGTGCAATTGGAATCTCTGTTGTTCAGGTGGTCCACCCCTTGCAGTTGCTTTGGTTTCCAAATCCATTTGGTGGTTGTGGTTCTAGGTTGTTTCGTTACTTGGGTTCCTTGAGCTGCACATGCTTCTTTTGTTTGTTCTGCGATCCAAGTGTGAGAGGTTTTCTTCTCCTTGATTCTGTGATGAATGTGTTGTGGCTTTTGTGCCCGAATATTTTGTTGTAATGTATCTCCTTGTTTGCTTATCTCTTGCTTGGCTGTACGTTTGACCTTTTTGGGAATCCATATCTGTTGTCGTGCCTTCTGAGGCTTCAAGCAAAAGCTTCGGGATCCACACTTTCATGAGTCCTTTAGGTTGGATTTTGGTGAAGCGGACTTTTTGTTCTCTATTTTCTCGTTATGAGTTGATGTAGACGTGATGTTTTCCTTGATTCAAATATCTCTGTGATGTTTTCCATATTGGTAATCCTTCTGTCGTGTGAGAAACTTTATGAGAGTTGGTTCCCTTATTGTCTGGTTGTTTACCCTCTGGATGGGATGATTTCACCTCTTGTGTGGTCACATTAGGGTTTGAGCTTTTTGCTTCTTCTAGATTGGTTTCTGAGGTATTGGGGCTGGAATCATGTTCCACTAGTTCTTCTTCACGTTCTTTTGCACTCTTGATGGCTTTCGGTTGTTGAGAAGGCTTCTCCCCTAATAGACTAAAAATTTCCTTGTGCCCTATCTTGGCTGAAACATATCCTTGAGCTAGGTTGATGCTTACTTCATTCTCAATGATCCAATCCTGTCCTAGGATCAAGTTTTCTATCAAATCTTCATCTCTGCACACCAAGACTCATTGTTCCATGGAAGAGTTTCCTAGGTGGAGGGATACTATCGTTGCTCCAATGCAATCTATGATTTGACCTCAGATACCTATCATATGAGCTTTCATGGGGGTCACAATCGGTTGAAGGTCTTTGATAACTGAATTCTGTATGCAACTGAGTCCTGCTCTAGAATCTATCAAGTCATCTATCAATTTGTACTCCGTTGTGTCAATCCCAAGGTTTAAATAAGGCTGTGACATGTAGGCATTCGTCATGTCCAATTTATGGACTTGGTAATTAGCCATAGGGATAGGCTCTTCTCCTTGGAGATACAGTTTGTCTCTTTGCCTAATCCATTATTTCCGTTTCTTGATGTGTTCTAGGGCTTCTTGCCTTGCTTCTTCTCTAATCCATTCTTCCTCTTTCTTCCTAGTTTGTGCACCTACTAGACATGCTAACATTTGATCTGTTAATGGCTCCATGAACCGTTTCACTCTAATCCGCTTATGTAGTTAGGAAGAATGTCTCCATTTAAAGTGGCTAGATTAACTGCTCCACTAGTAGAGATCCTATTTATGATCAGAGGTCCATATCCGCGTTTTTGTAACTTCTTGGCATGTTGTTTTAAGGTGTAAACCAGGACTAGGTCTCCTTCTTTAAGTCCTTTGTCTTTTATATGTGCATCATAATATGCCTTTTGTCTCCTCTTGGCTGCATATATTCCTGCTACCGCTTGTAACCTAGTTTCATGCAGCTTCTCTATTTGGTCTAGTTGTTGGGATAATTCATGTCCCGTCCATTCATACTGTTGTGCCACTCTCAAAGTGGGGATTAAAAAGTCAATTGGCAAAATTGCATTCTGCCCATACACTAAATTGAATGGGGTAGTTCAAATGGCAGTCTTGTATGCTACTCGGAAGGCCCAAATTGCATGATGCAATTGCTTGTCCCAGTCAGACCTCCCATTATTGAGAATCTTTGTCAACACCGTGCATAATACTTTATGAGAACTTTCTGCTTGACCATTGGCTTGGGGATGGTATGGGGCTGATTTTTTGTGGATCACTAAGAACTCATTCATTAGAGATTCTATCACCTCATTGATGAAATGTGTTCCTCGGTCACTCAGAATCTCAATTGGTAATCCGAAACGAATGAAGATATGCTCAAAAAGAAACTTAACCGTGGTTTGAGCATCATTCTTTCTAGTAGCCTTCGCTTCTACCCATTTGGTTAAGTAATATGTGGCTACTATGATGTACTCAGCATGTGACCCTTTGGCCGATGGGTTAATGGGTCCTATAAAGTCAATGCCCCATCTAGAGAATGCTCTAGCACAAACCATAGGTCTTAATGGCATGCCATCTCTCCGAATCGGGTATTTTGCCCTTTGGCGTGTCTCGCAGCTTCGTACATATGTTTCAGCATCCATATGTAGAGTTGGCCACCACAAGCCTGCAAAGAGGATCATTTTGACGGTTCTTTCAGCTGAAAAATGACCTCCTGCTATGCCTGCATGTGCCATCTCTAATATGGGTAAATATTCTCCCTCATGCACACATAATCGTAACTGGTTGTCTTTTCCTCTTCTAAATAATTGTCTTCCCATGAGCACATAATCCTTGCTCATCTCCTCTAGGGACCGTTTTCTTGCCAAGCTAACTCCTTCCTCATGGTCTCTTGTCCTTAGGAATTTTACCAATGTCTTTCTCCAATTGGGTGCTATCATTGAGAAAGGTATGGACGTATGATCCTCGGGGATTGTTTCCTGGCATTCTGCACAGTTACTTACGTAGTCATGGACATCCTTAGGCATGTTAGTCCAGTATACTCCTAATCGCTTTAATTCTCTAATAGTTCCATGAATTCCTTTGTGTGTTTTCCATTTGTTCACATGTGCTTGTTCAATCAGCTTCGCTTGTTCGTCCTCCTCAACACATCTTAGTAACACACCATTGGGTTCCTTATAATACACACTTCCCGCGATGATGTGCGAATTCCTTGATTTGAGAATTTCCTTTTTGCTCTCCTTATTGAACAGATCATCGGGTACTCCACTTGGTGGTTCTCCGTGGGTTAACCTAGAAAGGTGATCTGCTCTTACATGCGTGTTTCCCTTTTTCACTATCACTTCAAAGTCAAACTCCATCAATAGTAGAAACCACCTTACCAGTCGTCCCATGTTACAGGGCTTATTGACCAGGCACAATAAGGCCTGATGGTCTATAAAGAACTTGAACTTGTTGGCTAAGAGATAGTGTCTAAATTTCTTCACCGCATAGACCATTCTTAATCCTTCTCGCTCTGTAGTGGTATAGTTCCTCTCGGCCTGATTCAGTTGTCTACTCGCATAGGCAATTGGATGATCTAACTTTCCTTCATCGGTTGGTTGGGCTAAGATACATCCTATTGCGTAATTAGAAGCATCAACATGAATATGAAAAGGCTTGTTCCAATTCGGTGTTTTTAGACTTGGAGCAGTGCTCAGTCGCTTCTTTAACTCATTGAATGCTTTCTCGCACTCCTCTATCCAAGTGAATTGAGTTAAGAGACCATACAATGGTTTGGCGATTATTTCATACATGTGGATAAATCGACGATAATATCCACAGTGTCCCATAAATGCTTGCACCTCTTTCGCATTCTTAGGTCTAGGAAGCTCTAAGATAACCTTGATCTTGTCCTCATCTGTGGATATTCCATTTCTAGAGACTATGTGCCATAGTATCTTCCCTTGTCTTACCATGAAGACACACTTCTCTGGATTTAAACAGACTCTGTACTGTCTGCATTTATTAAATATCTTTCTCAACTCAGGAATATGATCTTGTCTTTGATTGGAATATGTACATAGGTCATCTACATATACTTCCATGCTCTTTTTCAAGAATTCCTTGAAAACATGACACATTAATCGTTGAAAAGTAGTCGGTGCATTAGTGAGTCCAAAAGGCATCACTCAGAAAGCATAGACTCCCCATTCAGTCGCGAATGCGGTCTTATGTTGATCCTTAGTAGTAATAGCTACTTGATTGTATCCAGAGAATCCATCTAAGAAACGATAGACTTATTTTCCTGCTACTCTTTCCAATAGATGGTCCGTAATTGGTAATGGGTAGCTATCACGTATGGTGGCTGCATTGACTTTTTTCAAGTTAATGCACACTCTCAGCTTTCTGTTCTTCTTCGACACAACTACTAGTGGCGATACCCACTCGGTGTGTTCTATCTCATATATGAATCCTGTCGCTAGTAGCTTGTCTATTTCTTCCTTAATTTTTTCCGCATAAACCTCATTATATGTATAAGGGCATTGTTTTGATGGTCTTGTATATGTCATCATTGGTATCCTATGAGAACCAATCGAGGGTTCCACACCCTTGAGGTCCTTATACATCCATGCGAATACGTCTCGATATTCTCGGATCAATTGTATTAGTTCTTCTTCCTCCTCCATTGATACATCTTTACCTATGTATGTACATCTTTCTTCTCCATCTTCCACAGTCACTATGATCTTTTTTGTTTGTTCTTTATTGTCGTATGCTTCTCCGTCTCGAGCCTCTCATTTAGGCATTTGAATGGCTACCTTTCTCTCTTCTACTTCATATCTTTTAAAATGTTCAGGAACCTCGAGAAGATCTGGATTCGGTTCAATTTTACTCATGTTTTCTTCTCGCTTTTGTACTATGGGAGCGGCTTTGATTGCCAAGATCTTTGTTGGCTCCGACTTTCCTTTAGTTTGTATAGTGTCTAGATAACTCTCTTCGGAATCAAATTCTGGTTCCATTTCTATACTCTCATATTCCTCTTTCCACTCTTTTTCCAAGATTTCCCCTTCTTCCACTTCTTGAAGGACAACCATATAAAGATTCACATCATAGCCTTCCTCGTCTATGCACTCGTTCATTGTCAAGAGTTCCTCATTTACGCACACATCTAAGGTTGCTAAGATTTCCATCCATCCATGCAGTTCAAAGGTTTCATCAGGAAAGATTTGAGGCATGTACCTCGGGTCCTCTACAGGTCTATAATTAGGATGTCCTATTGGCCACATCTGCCTTTTACTGTCCTCTTTCTTGGCTTCTTTACACATCCATAACTGAGCATCCTCGTGCATCCATGATTGATCGCTTGATCCAGTGCTATGAATAGAAACGTCCTCTTCCTCCTTGTGTATCGGATTCCATTGTAGTGGAGGGACATCTCGATATGAAAATGTGTGCAAGTTTATCTTGGTGGTATTTCCTTGATGTTGCAAGTATAAGAATCTCTTCCCCAGTCTTGCACTACCTGCATTTGTCTCATGAACGGTTGTCCGAATATCATTTCATAGTTGTTAGCCTTTTCAAACTTACAGATGGCTAGTGTGTGTTCAAATTCAACTCCACAGGTGGTTAATTTGATTTTTTTGAATATTCCTGGATGGGAAAAAGATGGCAACACAATAGTGAAAGAAGAAAGCCATGGAGCAAAGACAAGAACATTCACTGACATCAATCGAGTGGATATTGAAGAAGAAGTCAGACTCATCCACCAACACTTCTGCTTCCCCAATATGCATCAATACACGGCTCTGCAAAAGATTATAGTCCAGCTACTCTCACATGCCATCAAACAAATCGGTAATCAAATTAATCTGACTCCTTACATACAAGAAAGGCTATTCGAGGCAAAGAAGCAATGGAACAGCAAGAAGTTCCTCAATGGCAGTGTCACTCTGACAATATTGATTTACCATGCTTTATGCATTAGAGAGCACCTACAAGAAATGCCATCATCAACTTCCATCGCTAAGTATGTTAAAGTCGCGACAGTACCAAAAAAGAAAAGAGGAGTCAAAATTGTTGAAGAAGTAGAAACTAGCTCTCAACCCAGAATGAGAGGCACGAAGAGACTCAGGGAGGTAAAGCAAATAGAAGAGGAAGTTCCGACCACCAAAAGGACACACATACTTCCAAAAACAAGGATTGAGGAGCAAAGACCGATTACAGAGGAAGATTTAACTAAAGCCATGGAGGATACACATCAATATATAGAAGGGCAAGTAAATTTACCAGTACAAGGGCACCATTATCAGCAGACCCAACAAGACATGGAAGCAAAAAAGAAGCTCACCAAAGTCCATCGATATCGGGAATTAGGGTTGGAAAATTCAAACTCGTCTTCGGATGCACAAGAAGAGGCCGACACATCATTGTTAAATGTGGATATTCAAAGTGAATCCAAGGATGATGGACAATGGGAGGAATTGAATGCAGTCAACTACAATGAAGAAGCGGGAAGTATGGTAGCGAATAACCACACTGTCCATCCTGATCAAGATATAGCAAGCAAGGACATAAGCCAAGAAGGGACACATGTAATTAAAATCAATGAGACTCCCTCCATTCAAATCAAGGAGACAACACTTACAGGGGAAGCATCAATCAAAATACCAAAGGAAGAGCAAAAGGAAGAAACAATCGACGACGCAGAACCCTTCACCCCAATACGGGTGGTGGCAGAACCCTCCCCAATGGATGTAACTTTTCAAGGGAGTGCCACTAAAGTTACTAATTTGGATGAAGAAAGAAAAGAGTAAAAAATACAACTACAAATCAGACAACCCCACAATGAAACTATCCATGTAGAGCAAGGAAAGGATGTACAAACCGGAGAAGCTCCAAGCATACCAAGAATATGGTTAAATGTCGACATCGCTCAGCTCAAGCCAGTCGTGCAAGACATGATCAGAACTGCAATGGATACCCAACAACTAATGCTTGAAGTTGATGAAGACTATGATCAAGCGATGCAGGATAAGCATGAACTTCAAGAAAGGGGTAAGAATCTTTCAGCCGAATTAAAATTAGCAAAAGAACAAATCAGACAAAAAGAGAATGAAGTTGAAGAGGTCAAAAAGCAATACCAAGTCTTAGCCACAGAAAATGCAAAATTAACTGAACAAATCCAGGCATTACAAAAGAAATATGAAGCTAGTGAGGCTGAGAAGACGCGAATGAATGCCAGAAGTAAAGTTTTAGAATCCTAGATAAAGGTATGTATGGAGGAGGCTGAAACCCTAAGGAACCGGAATAAAGAACTCATGACAGCTCTCCTAAGTGATCAGCCCCTAGATGTTCAAGAAAAGCCTGACAAAGACATCAAGGAATTGGAGGAAAAGATGGCCAAATATGAAGATCAGCTCAAGGAGGAGAAGACAACCATTGCCGACTGGGAAAAAAGGTATATGGAGGACACGATAGCTCTAAGAACTAAATGGAAAAAGGCTTAGAATCGCTATCTTCTGCAATGTAAAGAAGACACTGATCATCTTGACATTGTTGCTGAAGAACTACTCAAACACAAGGACACCATTGCTAAAGCTAATGAAGAAATCAAGCAAAAAGATGAAATGATTCAGCAACTACAAGAGCAGTTAGAGCAGAAGAATATTGAGGGGACACCAGTAGTTCCAAAATCCGCAGAGGCTACTGAGGAGAATGAGGTACGTCCTCTCTCTCCCCCCTTATATCATTCGCCGCTAAGGGAGGAACCGGAGGTCCAAATTGAATATGATAATCGGGACATTGCAGAATTGAGCCGACCGAAAAGGGCACTACTGGTGTCCTAGCATACTGCTGAATTCAAAGTCAGATAATCCAGGTAATGAAGGAGACCCAAATCGAAAGCAAAAACTTGGATCAAATTTTGAAGCCCTTCAATGTACCATATGGACTACTTAAGGAACAAACGCGACAATATATATGGACTATGACGAACAAGGCTCCGACAAACAACCTCTAGTTCAGCCCAAGTACATTCAAGTATACTCAAGAAGAATTCGAAAAAGCCGATCCCATATGGAGGCGCAAAGTTTTGGAAAAGAATGCCACACTGCGGGTACAATGGGAAGCATCACCATATGCGCTTCAGGTCAATCCAGCATTTTGTCCTGTACCCCACAGACGCTCCTGGACGCAATTTTGGGAAGGACAGCGCCAGGGAAGCATCAATAATCAATGGCTGAATTACCCATTGTTACCTAGTCCACCACATGACTACCTACCAACGGAAGAATATATGGTAAAAACAATGGAATTTTGGACTGCAAGATATGCGACTGTCCCGGACTTAGCAGTTAAAATGACCAATAAGATTTTCAGCATGCTATTAACTATAATTAAAGTCTTCTAGCATGCAAAATACACTTTTTTGAATTTCATCAGCATTACACAAGGATCCGAAGCGCTCGTTTTTTATCTCTCTACTATTCCGAGCCGCTTAACCCTGATGGTGTATTATTCAAGACTTATGTTTTTGTTGTCAACATACATGCAGACTTTTGAGGAAGCATTTTTCATCGGCTTCTTCGAAATAGATTCAGAAATTTTTGTCAAGATGATTTCTCCACATGACCATCCGCTAATTGGAGCTTCATGCGTCTGGCTTGTAAGGCAGGCTTCCCCCATTTCTCCCAAATCTCCTTAGTGGCGATTCCTACTCCGGCTCCTGTGTCTAGGATTGCCTTCGTCATGTACCCATTGTAAGTGACAGGTAGACATGTATTACCTTCATCTCCTTCACTAAATTCTCCTACCTTATCAATTGGGATTTGTATCTTAGATGAGTTTTCTTTTCCCTTGACTCCTTTTTCTTCCATCTCTTGTCCTAATCCCAATTGATTCGCTAATTGCTTCCATAATTGCGGTTTAACCCGAAGTAATTCTTCCATGGTCAGTCTACATTGCACTTTCGTCTTCTTAAGTTCAGTTAGATTGTGTGAATTCTTTTCTGAGTTTTCCTTTCCTTTTCGATGTACTATGGGTGCTCGTATTATCATAGATTCCTTTTCGTATTCTCCCATGTAATTTGGTAGGGTTGAAATGCTCTGAGCTTCTTCCCTATTTCTATCTAGTCTTGATATTTCCTCATATACTTCTTCCAGGTTGGGATTTGGTTGATAAACTTCTACATCTATTTCTTCAAAGGGAGGCTTAGTCACTCCATTACTTCTTCCATTGTTCTTCTTGGATTCTATTCCATAACTCCTTTGGCCATTCAGCCTCTAAGTCAGGTATTGTTGACATAGGTTCATCCTGGGTTCTTGTTCGCTCACGCTTGTCATCCTTCTCTCTAAGTTCCTTATCCTTGGCTTTGATGCATTCTTTGTATTGATCCTCTGTTATCCTTGTTTCTGGAAGGGATGGGATAGCCTTTTCTAGGGTTGCTTGTGCTACCTCTATAAGCTTTCTACATATAGCAAGCCTTTCTTTTTCTAATTCTCCTTGTGGGTAAAGCTTTTCGTGTTGCTCTACATTGGGTCCAGTCTTAATTCTAGCTTAGTAAGGTTTCAACCACATGTCTAGGTCATCTAGTTTTGGGTCAGCTAGAATTGATCCTGGTTTCTCTGCTTCTCGGATAAGCGGTGGGATAGGAACCTCTTTCCGAGTTCCCTATTCATTATATTCTCGTTTGTTTCTGGGTTGTTTCCTATTTTCTTGACTCTTGTGTTTTATCCATTTATCTTTAAGCTTTTTTCTTCTTCCCTTCCATTTCTGTGCTTTAGTATTCTGGGTACTCTCATGTGGATCCTCAGAATCTTCAACTATTTGGATGTTGGGACTTTCTGTTCTTTTGCTCTCTCGTTCTTGTTCTGATTGTTTTCTTTTTGTTCTTTTGTTTGAGCTCTTGTAATGGCCTTTAAAGGCACAGTATATTCCTTATCACTTCCAGGTGCTTCTATCACTTCAATTACATTAATTGGAGTAGTGTCTTGGACTTTGGTTGGATTCTTAGGGCAGTCCCTGAAAAAATGTTCCTTTTCGCAATCATTGCAATATCCTTCCCAAGTTCTAGGGGGTGGTGGATTGTAAGGTCGAGGACATTATCTAATAAAATGGTCTCCTCCGCATCTATAACAAGGTCCTCTAGGCACAGGTGGTCTAATGGGTGGTCTCACACGTGGTTGTGCTTTAGGTGCAGTATACATCAAAGTTGCTACCTCCGTTCCATAACCCTGATCATAGCTTTCATATCCATAGTAAGTTGAATCATATGCTGATTCATACTCTAGCATGTTGGCTTCGTAGGGATAGTAATCTCCTGGGGGCAACTCATATCCAGGGTTTGTTGATCCTCCACTGGCCATCGTTGAGGCTGGCACTATGGCTCTTTCCAAATTTTATTCTGGTTGGGCATACTTTACAGGTACCACTTGTTGAGGTTGTGACAGTTGTGGTCCTAACACTGGTTGAGGTGGTGGATATGGTACTTGCTCGTATGGTCTCGGTGCTCCTGTTGGTGTTGAATAGGGATTGTACCTGGGCATCTCTCTGTCTGGCTCTCTAGGTGGATATACATATGGTCAATATTGAGGTGGTTATAAAGGTCGTGCCTGCCTATTGAATGGGTAGTTTTGTGTGGTGTGATTGGTGTATTTTTGTTCTATGTGGCATTATAAGGTTGTTCCTTGTTGAAGCTATCTGTTGTAAGGATATGTCTAATGTGCATTGTTCCCTCCTCACACACACATATGTGTAGGGTGATCTCCTCCACATAGACTACATCTTCTTAACATGGGCACTCGTAAGGGTGGGTGTTGGTAATTCCTCTGTCCTTGGACTCCCAATTTCTTTGCTACTAGCTCCACTAATTCCTCCACATTACTAGAGTTGGACGTAATAGTAATCCGAGAGTCTTCTGATTTCGTGGGGTTGGGTGTGCTCTTGAGATCCTCGGCTAGATTGTCTTCTAGGTCAATGCACTCTTGAAGACATTCACTCAGGGTTTGTAATCTCTTCACGTAAACTAAAGTTCTTAGGGTTCCATTCGTGAGTCCATCCAAAAATAATGAAATCATTTTTTGCTGAGTAGGTCTCTCTGCAGCTGGGCATCTATCCACATATTGGTTGAATCTGCAAGCAGCCGTTATCACCGATTCATTAGGGTTCTGCTTAAAGCTATGGATTAAAGATGCAGAATTGTGTTTAATCCCTCTCTTAGTGAATTCTCCAATGAATTCTTGAAAAAATTGTTCCATGTTTCCAAATTGGTTGGGGTCTAATGGCTGGAACCAAGTCAGGGCCGTTCCTGTGAGGGTGAGCCCAAAAGACTCATATTGCACGAAGAAGTTGTCTACTTGTTCTGCCCTCAGAACTTGTTTAAATTCAGCTATATGATTGTAGGGTTCTCCCAATCCGTCATAATGATTTCTTACACATTTGGCCACTTGGATAGGTCTCAGTCTTCTCATTGGCTCTGGCGGTCTAGGCATTACAGGGAAGGCAGCAACTGCTGGTCTAACTGGGGGTATTCCAGGCTACCCTCCTACTGATGGTCATGGCCTTACCCATCTTGTCCATGTATGCTCCTCCCTCATACTTAACAGCTGGTCTGGGCACAATCGTGGTATCCATGGAAGTTACCAACCTAGCTAGAGATATGTTTAAGCCATCCAGGTAGATGGGAATCTCCTGGGCATTAGTAGAAACGTATTGTAAGGAGGTACGGTACTCTCCTTCCACAGTGGTCATGAAATTTCTACTTGGAGCAGGTCCCTGCATGTCTTCTGAAGTCATGGGTATTTCCTCCTCTGAGTCATTAGAGGTGTCTGAATAGACCGAGTAGTGACTGACCTGAGCGGCACTACCTACAAAAGATATGATACTTCTTAGGCTACTTAGCACTCTTCCTGACCTCAAGTTCATGCACCCTCCTGAGGCTCTCTAGGTCTCTAAAATACTCCTTAAGTGGCTCCTCAAATGCCTCAGAGTTGCCTTTAAAAAATGCTTCAAAAGCTCTGGGTGATACCACTTTCGGTGATACCACTCTGCCCACGATACGATACCTGAAACCTCGGCAATACGATACTACAGCAACAAACGATACGATACCAAAATTTTGAATGATACGATACTGGAAAGCAAGACAACACGATATCACTTTTTGGACGATACGATACCAAAAAGGGCATGATACGATACTGGAGTTTGCCCCGATACGATACCTGAATAATAGTCGATACGATACCAACCTCCTCGCACAATACGATACTACCGTAAAGGGATGATATGATACCAAATTGGTATCCCGATACGACGCCTGAAAGTGAGACGATACGATACTTGGGAACTGGATGATACGATACTGCAATTAGCCACGATACGATTCTGACTTCCTTGACGATACGATAACACCATAGTAGACGATACGATACCAATGTCCAATGGCGATACGATACCTCTGGGGTCCATGATACGATACTGCTACAGGTGGCGATACGATACCACTGACCTGCGTGATATGATACCTGAATGATCTGGCGGTACGATACTGCTGTTGATCACGATAGGATACTCGTATGGTATCGCAATACTAAACTTGACAAGACACGATACGATACCTAAGAGCTAGGCGATACGATACTGTTGCTGATCACGATACGATACAGGTATGGTATCGCGATACTAAACTTGGAGGAGGGCGATACAATACCACAATTTGGACCCCAATACGATACCACTGGGGTAAAGTGAAATCACGATACCAACTTGGCGATACGATACCACAAGTGGTATCGCGATACCAAGATTGATAACCGACGATATGATACTTCAGCGAGTATCGCGATACAAGGGAATTTTTGGTATCACGATACCAAAAACTCAACCGACCGCGATATTCAAGCCAAAATACCTTAAAAATCAAAAGTTTTCCTTCCCCCTTGTACTTCTCTTATCCCTCTTCACTTCTACACCCTTGCTTCACTAAAAGAGGTCCTCCAAACTCACTGTTTCCCCCCCGCGATACCGGTTGCGCAATTATTCACGTGTAAATGAAATTTTCACAACTTTTCAGTTTAAAGTTTGCATGTTACTTACCCTTAAGTTGTACTAATCAAGTCGTGAGGTCACAAGGTGAGTGTGAGGGTTCAGTTTGCAGGATACAGCTTCGACGATACCGGTCGCTGCTCTCAAACGATACCAAAATGCAGGAAAGTGTCAAATGAATTCAAATTTTTGGTTTTTATATCTTTTTTGTGGAAAAAACTCAACTACACTAATTTTGGCAAATTTCTGGGATTTTTTTGGTGATCTTGGCTTACTCCTACTCCACTTCTCTTCTCTTCTCCTCTCCTTCTAACCTAACCCTAACTCCTACTTCTCACCCTTTCGACTAACCCTAAACCTAAAAACTCATTACACACACCTCTAAGATGTGAAGTAACAAGTGCTGAAGTGGTTGACTACTTGCCACTGAACGAGTTCACTTCTACAAGTACGATTTCACCACACTTGATCTATAACCATCACGAAGGCACATTGGCTGAGTGTTCCCCAGCAACGGTGCCAAAAACGTGTGTACCTAAGTCAAGAAGACTTAAGGACTCGTGCCAAAGAGACTATACCTCAGTTGCAACACAAGTGCGTATAGTGGGAAATTAACACATGCTCAAATGTCAATCCGATCAAACGCCCTAACCAAGTGTATGAGGACATGTGCACACATGATGGAAAATGAAGTGGCTCAGCTAATATGCATGAGAAAAGACTAATCCACCTCTCAAACTCACTGAAACACTGAAAATGTCTGTCGTGATACCTCTTATAGCAGTTTTCAGTAAATCGAAGATTTCTCCTAACTCTGAACTCTGAGTATAGTCAATAGGTACTCAATTCGAAGCTCTCGATGAGATGCATCTATTGGAGGTGGTTTCACTCAATTCTGACAACTGTGCTTCAAGTTATGACCAAAATAGTGAATGGCGGGAAACACCCACACTCACGCCACAACTCGTACAAGCCCACACACACACTAAAGTAGTTCAAAAACAGTGGGGAGGGGTAGACAATAGTCCTACACACACATTCCATGCATTCCACATACATAGAAGATCAAAGAGAAGATGGAAATCTGCAGGAAAGAAGCAAATTCGAAATTCAGGAGTTCTCCCTCTTCACAATGGCAAAAAGTCTCTACAAAGAGTCACAAAGTGACTTATATACATGTGCCCTAAATTTGGTGCTTTCACACAAAAGACCGGCACTTTATTACTAAAAAGTGAATTTCCTACTAATTTACAAGGGATTTTTACAACAAGTTGGGATTATGCAACTAGAGGACTCCTCTAATGCATTTACATGGCTTGAGGGAATTCTCTAAGGCTTTAAAGAAGAAAAATTTATGCCCATTAATTTGAAAATTTTGGGGCTCCTCTTTTGTGCTTCTTTGCTATACAACAGTATTGTAGTCGACTGCCATGGCTGAAAGCAATGATGTATTTTGTATGTTGGTTATTAAGGATAAGCTGGATGGTACCAATTACCCATTATGGGCTTATATAATTCATCATGTGTAAGTTGCAAAAGGACTATGGAATATTGTGCAAGGTGTTGAAAAATGTCCTACTACACCTGCAAACACACTTGTTGAAGGTGATGCAAATGACATTAAAGATGGTGATATTCTTCAGGTTCTGTTCATGTTGTGGTTCTTGTTGCACCTATTGTAGAGCAACTTCATTGGGATCAAATATATGCTCAAGAACATGCATTAATAGCCTTGTCTTTCAAACATTCCATTATTCATCACATTCACTCTTGTAGAATAGTAAAGGATGCTTTGAATACACTTACCACTTTATAATAGGAAAGGAATGAGATTTTTGTTGATTATCTCCAAAAATAATTGAAGAGTGAGCACATGAATGAAGGAGATTCCATGGATACGTTTTTTACAAAGATCAAAGATCTAAAGGAGCAGTTGATTTTTGTTGATGAAGTCTTGCCTAATAGTTCACTTGTGCAGACTCTTTTGAATGATGATGAAAGGCAATCCAAATGCCTTAACATTTGAGGATTTATCAATAAGATCAATCTAGGCAAAAAAAGTCCATTATGTGTGTTGCAGATCAAGCTTTCTTGGCTAGTCACTAGGGCAAAGGTAGATGGAGCTCATCTGCTAGTAAGCAAAAGTCTACTAATTTTGCACAATCAAATAAGGATGACGGAGATGAGAAGAAAACAAAAAAGAAAATTTTTTTGCAACTACTGTAAATGAAATTATCATGTCGTAAAGAGTTGTCCAAAAAAGAGGTTGGAATGATTGTTGTAGAGGCCTCTACACCCAAATCAGAGTCTACAAATCTTATTCAGAATGAAGATTGGGTGTTTACTACTGTTTATAGCTATGACCCATCTTCTCATGAATAATCTATGTCTGTAGTAGACTCACATGTTTGTTACTTTGATAGTGGGGCAACCAAACATATTACCTTGCAGCATAGTTTATTCACTTCACTTGAGCCTACCCCTATAGAGAATACTATCACATGTGCCAATAACTCCTCTTATCCTCTCATGGGAGTTGGTAAGATCATTCTAACTATTGTTGATCGTAGTTTGTTTACTGTGTGGGATGCTTTATTTGTGTCGGGGATCAAGAAAAGTCTGTTATCATTTTTAGCATAAGCCAAGATTGGCTTCATTATGAAATTTGTTGATGACAAATGTACAGTTCATGATCTATCAAATGGTGATGTCATTATTGCTTTTGGCATTTTATGTCATGGGCTATATAAGCTCATAGACTATGAAAAATCTGTTAATGATTCAGCATGTGTAGTACATGATTCTCATGCTATGTCAGATGCAAAGCTTTGGTATGCATGCTTTAGTCATCTGAATTTTGCTAGTTTTCTATGCCTGTAGAAATCTAAAATGGTGTCCTCTCTGCCCAAACGTGAGGCACCTGGTAAACATGGTTGTGAAGGCTGTATTTTAGGCAAAATGCAGCGTTCCTTGTTCCCAAAAGATGGTTCAATTTGAGCTACTTAGAAATTGTAGCTTGTTCATAGTGATGTTTGTGGTCCTATGCAGACACCGTCCTTTGGGAACTACCTTTACTTCATGAATTTTATTGATGACTTTTCCAAGCATGCATGGGTATATCCATTAAAAGTAAAGTCCAAAGTGTTTATGTAATTCAAATAGTTTTTAGTTTTGGTTGAAAATCTGTGAGCATATAAAATGGGCACCCTCCATTTTATCGAGGGGGGAATATATGTCTTTTAATTTTAATGCATTTTTGGCTGACCTTTGGGATAAAACATCAGTGTATAGTATCATATACACATCAACAAAATGGAGTCACGAAAAGGAAGAACATGTCACTCATGGAGATGGCAAGGTGTATGGTCAAGGGTCAGCCTTTACCACATAGTTCATGGCTTGAGGTTGTTACGTGTGCAGCATATGTACTTAATAGGTGTCCCACTAAAGCATTGCATTCTATCACTCCACATGAGGGTTGGTGTTGATGTGTAAAACATCATAAGAAATGAATTAATGTGACACTAGAACACCTCTATGGTCACCATTAGCTCATTGCCACTCCAAACTTTGAGAAATGATAGCCGAAACCAAGAACTTTACTTCTTCAGATTTTTCTAGTCATAGAAATGACATACCTTTAGTATTTTGCTAATTTCTCTTAGCTCCAATATTATTTCCCCAAGATAATTTAGACGATGAAACTAGAAGAGTAGAGCTTTCCAACAAGCTATCATATGCAAGAAATGGATCTCTAGAACTCAAGTTATGGCCTTCACAAGATGACCCTGTATGACTTGCCAAAACTAGAAATTTTGCCTCCTTTAGTAATTCTAAGTGTCTAAAAATGAAAATTCGATGCCTAGCATCGACTTGCAACCAAAAGTCGATGCCTGGCATCGACTTTCAGCTTTTTCAACCACTTTTTCAGCACCAGAATTACCCCCTTGAACACACACATGAACAAGACCACTTTTATGTGGGAAGTCGATGACAGGCATCAACTTTATGTTGAAACTCGATGCCAAGCATCGAGTTGCTCCACAAACCTCATGTTTTTAAGAAGTTCTAGCAATACATAACACTCAGAGAATAAAACAAGGACTTATCAACACAAACTTGATGCCAGGAATTGACTTGCTTGAAAAACCTCAACTCTTGAAATCATTTCACACAAGACAAACACTGGAGATGGAAGAAGAAGACTTATACCCAGAAGTTCAATAAACTCTTTCCATAACTATGAAAACTCAGAAATGTACAGGTGCTTTCTCACGTAGAGAAGGCCGACTATTCTCAGTCATACAAAATGAGTTCTAACTCACTTTCTCATTGTCTTCCCTCATCGCGTCAGTTGATACAAACTAACTTATATAGATTTTCTTATTCTCGTGATTTTTAAAAAACTTCTAGAACTAAAGTGAACTAGCTTTACAAATATAATACACTTGTGAATTTGTCCCTTCACATAGGCATGTGGTTTTCTTCCTAAGATTTGACTTTCAAATATATGTCCAATTAGTGATTGTTTCTCCAACAACTCCCCCTCAATCACTATTTGACATTCTCTGTTTCTTCATATCATCTTCTTTTCTTTTACTCCTGCCATGCTTTTGAATCTGTTAGTCTTCAGACCATCCAAGCTCTTTGTCATTATGTCTACTATCTGATCCTTTGTAGAAATGTACTCCACTTCAATTTCTTTCTCCATTACTTTTTCTCTTAGAAAATGATAATGTATCTCTATATGTTTTGTTCTTGCATGAAATACTGGATTTGCTGCAAGATAAAGTGAACTCATATTATCTCCATGTATTGTAGGTGTACCTTGATCAATGCCCAATCTTTTGAACAATGTCTGCATCCATATGACCTCCTTAGCTGCTTCCACAAGTCCTTTGTACTCAGCTTCAGTTGATGATAATGCTATTGTATGTTGTTTCTTTGAACACCAACTTACAAGCTTATCACCAATGTATATCATGTAGCCATGAGTTGATCTTCTGTCATCTTGATTACCTGCCCACTCTGAGTCACTATAGACTCTCAACTTCAAATCTGATGTAAAAGGATAATATAATCCTTCTTTTATAGTTCCTTTGATATATCTGAGAACTCTTTGACCTGCAATCCAATGTGGGTCCTTTGGACAATGCATGTGTGACAAAACTCCCACTGCATAACTAAGATCAGGTCTTGTTAGTGTAGCATAAATCAAACTACCCAGAAGAGAATGATACTTCCTCATATCTTTGTATTCTGCACCATCATATTTAATGAGCTTGTAATTAACTTCAAGTGGAGTTCAAGCTTCTCTACAATTTTCCATATCAAACTTCTTCAATAGATTCAGAAGATACCTTTCTTGTGATACATATATGTCATGATCTGTATAAGTGACTTCCATTCCAATAAACTATGACAACTTTCCTAGGTCACTGATCTTAAACTCTTTCTCAAGTAATCTCTTTACCTCCTTGATTCCTTCATATGAAGTACTTGTGATTATAATGTCATCTACATAAATACAAATGTAGATTGTACCTTCCTCTGCTCTTTTGATGAGTAGACTTGGATCTACTTTTGAACTTTGATATCCAAGTTCATTGGGATACTTCACCAGTCTATAGTTCCATGCTCTTGGAGCTTGCTTCAATCCATATAATGCTCTTCTCAACCTGCAAACAAAATTTGAATACCTTGAATCTATAAACCCTTGAGGTTGTTCCATGTATATCTCATCTGATATGTATCCATTCAAGAATGCATTCTTTATATCCAATTGACTTAGGGTCCATCCTTTTGAAGCTGCAATAGCAATGATTGTCCTTATAGTTGACATCTTAGCTACAGGACTGAATGTCTCATCATAATCTATGCCATAGATTTGGGCATAGCCTTTCACCGAAAGTCTAGCTTTGTATCTGGTTATACTTCCATCTACAAGCTTCTTCACTTTATAAACCCATTTATTTCCAATTACTTTCTTACCATTTGGTTTAGGAACAAGTTCCCATGTCTTGTTCTCCTCCCGTGCATTGAATTCTTCCTTTATTGCTTCTTCCCATTGCTTCTTACCTTTAGCTTCATCATAGTTCTCAGGTTCTTCATCATCTTTGACCATATATGCATAGTTCTTCTGAGTTATGTAAGAAGTATCATAAGAGTACCTTTCTGGTTGCCTTCTAGTCCTGCTCTACCTTCCTGGTTCACATTCTTCATAAGTGTCTGGATACACCTCTTCATCAAATATAGGAGCTTCTTCATTCCTTCTTGTTAATCCACTTCTGGATGTACTTGCTTGCATATAGTCTTCATCTCTATTCACCTGCACAATTGATTTCCCTTTCTCACATCTTCTAACCTCTTCTTCAAATTCTTCAGTTGTATGACTTTGATCTGCATACCAACTTTTCTGTTCATCAAATGTAACATCTCTAGAAACAATAAATTGTTTGGTTAGAGGATTCCACAATCTGTAACCCATCTGCTTTTCATCATAACCAATGAACACATATTTTTCTGCCTTTGGTTCAAGTTTATGTCTAAGTTGTGATGGCACATAAGCATTCATTTGAAATATAACCATTTAAAAATGCATTCTTCACATCTAATTGAGACAATTTCCAACCTTCGCATGCAGCAATAGCTATGAGAGTTCTCATGGTTGTCATCTTTGCAATAGGACTATAGGTTTCATCATAGCCCACAACGTGTCTGTGCATACCCTTTTACAACAAGTCTAGCTTTGTACCTAGACACACTTCCATCTGCATACCTTTTTGTTTTGTAGACCCATTTGCATCCTATCACTTTCTGATTATTTGGTTTTGACACTAAGTCCCAAGTTTCATTCTCAATGAGTGCAGAATATTCTTCCTTCATAGCTTTCTCCCAATTCTCCTTTCCTTTTGCCTCATCATATGTAGAAGGATCTTCATTTGTCTTTATCATGTAAGCATAATCTTTAGTAGTCAAGAATGAAGTATCATAGCTATACCTTATGGGTTGCCTTTTATTCCTTGATGATCATCTGAGTTCTCCACTCCCTAAAGTTTTTGGTTCATAATATTCTAGATCAAACCTTAGGATTTCTTTACCATCAATTGGAGCTTCAACATTCTCTTGTTCGTTAGATATCTGAACTTTTGATTTACCCTTGTTTTGACTCAATACTTCTTCAAGACCTGCATAAGCTCTATTTGTACCTGTATACCAAGTACCGTGCTCATCAAATGTAACATCCTTTGACATAAGGAATTTCTTTGTGGATGGATTCCACAGCCTGTATCCCAATTTCTTGTCATCATAACCAATGGAGTATTTTTCAGCCTTTGGTTCTAATTTATGCCTTAATTGAGAAGGAACATAAGCATAGGCTAAATAACCAAATACTTTGCAATGATCTAGTGTAGGTCTCTTACCCCACTAAGCTTCATATGGTGTCATACCCTGCAAAGATTTACATGGTAACCTAGTAATAACCAAGTGTGTGGTTGTATTTACAAGCTCAACCCATAAATAGTTAGGGCAATTCTTCTCTTTCAACATTGACCTTGCAAATTCAACAAGAGTTCTATTTCACCTTTTTGCTACACCATTTTGTTGAGGAGAGTACCTACAAGTAACTTCTCTCTTTCTTCCTGCATTCCACAAATAATCACTGAATTCATTTGAAAAATACTCTCCCATTCCATCTAATCTCAATCTCTTCAATTCTTGTCCTGTAATCCTTTTTGCATATATATGATAGTGTTTAAATGTGTTGAACACTTCTGACTTATCTTTGATCACATAAATAGTGATCCACCTGGTAGCATCATCAACATAAATGACATAGTATCTTGAACAATTTATGCTAAAGTCCTTTGAAGAACCCACATATATGTATGTACCAATTCAAGCCAATACATGAAACCTTGTTTGTTATATGATTGCTTATGAGCCTTACCTAATTGACATGCTTCACATATGTATGTCATGTGTTGACCTGCAACATTAGGTAATCCAAGTACCGAACCATTATTAATCATCTCTTTGATACCTCTTTCATCGAAGTGTCCAAGCCTCTTGTGCCAAAGATCCAACTCAGATTTCTTTTGCTCTCCATATGTGAACAAGGCATGTCCAACATTACCTTGTACCTTCAATGTGAAAAGCCTTCCTTCTTTCTTTCCTGTAACAATTTGCTTATACCCTTGATTCGGGTCTTCGACATAAACTCCATCATTAGTGAACCTCACCTCATATCCTTTTTCCACAATTTGTCCTACACTAATCAAATTCTTTGGAATTGTAGGAACATACAAAACCTTGCTCAAAAGAGTACCTCCATCTTTGGCCTTCACTGATCCAATAGAATTCACCTTGTGCTTTGTATTGTCACCGGTTTGAGCTGTATGATTAATCACTTTATTCTCGAAATCGGTCATTAAAGCAATATTACCACTCAGATGATTGTTGCATCTTGAATCAATGTAAAACACTCTTTAGTCTTCACTTGGAACTTCACATGTTGCATTCATGATTAGGGTTGAATCTTCCTTTTGATCTAATGCATAATTATAGAAGGTATTGTTGTAGGACTGACCTTGAAAGTTTCTTCCACCATTTCTTCCAAAGAAGCCTTTACTACCTCTACCTCTGAAACTTCCTCTCTGATTCCTTCCACCTCTGCCTCTTTGATTATAATTCTGATTAAAGCTGCTAACACTTTGATTGTTATGCCAACATTCATGAGCTAGATGATTAGTCTTACCACATTTCCAACAAGCTTTGACACTATCCTTGTTGTTTCTACCTCTTCCTCTACTTTTGCCACTTCCTCTTCCTCTTAGGAAGTTTTCTTGGGTTGGAGTACCTTCATCTTCAACTAATTGTTGCTTTCCTTTGCTAACTTTCTTCTTATCCTTGGAATACATTGCTTGACTTGCACTCTTATCAACATCTCCTTTGATATCATGCTCAAAAGTTAGCATATGTCCTAACAATTCATTCAAATTAGGAGTGAAATGATATAATGAAAGTTCAGTTGACAATATGAAAGGCTTCAACTTCTCATCTCCTCTTAGACCTGGGAGAATTCATCTTACCAATTTATCTTCTTCAATGTCTTCATCAACTGCACCTAAAGAATCAGCAATGTCTTTCATCTTTGTCACATAATCAAATATTGACTGTGAGGCTTTCTTCTTGAATGTGGTGAATTCAACCCATAGTGATGCCTTTCTTGATTTTGTTGTATTTTGAAAATGCTCCTCCAAAGCATTCCATATATCAGTTGCACTTTCAAGTCCTCTAATGTGAGGAAGCAAGTAATCATTCACTACCATATAGATAATGCTCCTTGTTTGAGCATCCTTCTTCATCCAAACCTTTAAGTCTACAAGTTCCTCCCTAGTAGGAACGCTAGGATCTTTGAATTCCAGCTTTTCTTCTTCTCATGTAATATATCCTATCAGATCTTTGCTCATAAGATGAACTTCCATCCTCATAGACCAAGCTGGATAGTTCTCTCTATCTAACTTCTCAATTTGGAGACTATCTCCCATTCTTTCTTCACCTAGACTAACAAATCTTCAACCTGCTAAATTATGAACAATCAAGACTTATGTGATTTATGACTATACTCAGAAAAGTCTGCTTCACAAAATGCATTCATTGACTTATGAAATGATTAACGTTTCTTATGAAACTTTAACACAATACTCTTCTAATATTTTTGCAGCTATTCCAAGTGAAAATTTTCTTCAAAAGACTTCACAAAACTTCAGATTTACTTCAATAAGTAAACCTATGTCTGAAACATGCTTTTTTTGCAAGCGACTTTTACATATGCAACTTTAAATGCATGGTTCTCACAAACTAGACCCCGTTTTATCAAATGCTTTTAGACATAAGTTGCTTACCTTGTAACTTAAATTTTGAATTCTTATTTCTGCAAGACTTTACACTACAGACTAAGATTTGATCAATTCTTTGACCATCAAGATTGCACCTGTTTTAGTAGTCACTGAACACTTGTTCACATATGAATGTTCCTACATAAAATTTTCTCGGCCTAATTACAATTGAACTCTCAAAACTTGACCATAGAAGCATTAACTATAAACTTAGACACACACAAAAGGAATTCTCAAATGATTGAGCACAGAAGGAGAGAGATGGAAAACATCGAGGTGCTACTTCTTCAAAACATCTTCTTTCTTAATAGAAATAAATCTAAAGGATATATCTCACTCAACTTGTGATCTAATCTTCTATATCTCATCTATATTTCATCTCTCATATGTATCACAACTATATATAAGTGTATATGTACATATGAGTGTGGATTCATCATTACTTCAAAGTATTTGTGAAGTATTTACAAAGCTAATGTACATGTGTATATAGAACATCTCTTTTTGAACCTCCACTTCACTTCATGCTTTTAGGCTTCAATCTTTTCTTCAAGTCTTCACTCCTAAGCTTCATGTAATCATCAATTGTTGATTCTCTTGCTCCAACAGTACTAAGGGGGAAGGTGGTGCATGGAGAACTCTACCCAACAAAGATTGGAGTGTACTTGTCAATCTATAGGTCAAATTGAGGCATCTAAGGTGCCATTGGAAAAATCTTTGAATGATCTTTCTATATCTACTTAGATAGAGCAAGTTTGAAGCCCTTAGGACACCTTGGGTGGAACTTGATTGAGGTTTCAAGATATCAAACATGAGTGAGAATGAGTTTCAAGAAAGTAAGGCTAAGAATAGGGTTCAAGACACCAAGGTTGCAAACAAAGTTCAAGAATCTATGGGAGGTTGAGGACATTAATTCAAGGGTACCTAGGGAGTTCAAGAGTTGATCACCAAGGCTAGATGGATACAAGAGCACATCATTGAGGGCAATGATCAACCAAGGGTGGAAGATTATCATAAAGTGATAGGTAGGAGATGGTTGAAATGCACCCTTAATATGAAGGAGATGGTTGAACTACACCCTAAGAGGGAGGATTAGGAACTAATCATCAACCATGGATTTTGAGGCAAGTGGTTATCCCATCACACTCTTTGGAAATTATATTAAGTTATCATCCTATGTAGATGTATGAGAAGTACACAATAAAGTGTAAAATCTCATTCCAAACTTGTCCTTATGAATCTCTAAGTATCTCTTATACTTAGAATAATCATAATTGTTTATAGGTTTGCAAGTATTCATATATTCTTGTCTAACAATATGGAAAGAAATTCTCTGGAATGTAACTTGGTTTTTTGCTTTATGATTGCTTTTCTATGCAGACATCTTTGATACTTAATGTAAACTTTGCATTAAGTATTGGATATATGAATATCACTTTAGGACACTTATAAGAAGGGATCTACTAGTTACTTGAGTTGCAAAGTTGTGGTCAACATTACTTTGCAACTACCTAGTTGTTTTCTTCTTCCCAAATGCCAAGTTTGATCTTTAAAAAGTAATTTAACTACTAGAAAAGCACATTCACTTGCCGCCATATTTACATGCTTTTTTTGACTCAGACTGGGCTCATTTCCTTGACACTCATGTGTCCACCAATTGTTTTTGCTTCATGCTTGGTAGCTTATGCATTCAAGAAGTAGCCTTTTGTGACCACTTCTAGTTGTGAGGTTGAGTATAGGGAAAATTTCATAGTGACTGTTGAGTGTCTGTGGCTCAGACACCCTAGTTAGCCTCTACAAAGCTTTGCTTTTTCAGCTCTTTGCTTCATTTCAAACCTACTTCAAGTACAACATCATTCACACATCATCCGAAGGCAAAGGATGGGTGAAGACAAGCATAGTCCAAGGAGAACTTCATTTCTTCAAGAAGAAGACATGAGGAAGCAAAGCCCTTCAAAGAGGATTTTGTGGCTATTCTCAAAACTCAAGGGAAGGATGTAGCTCTATTGGAAGATAAGTATTTTTGAAGTTAATGATTGGTTTCAATATTTGTTTTTGCTCTATGTTTTCATGTAGGATGCATTTTAATCATTGAACTATGGTAGTAAACTTCCCTGTTCTAGAGTATGGTAGTAAACTTCATTTTTTATAATCTTGATGCAAATTATGGAGACCTACATCAAAGAGCATAAAGAGATTGAAACACTCATTGAACACAAGCATAAGCATGTGTCTACGAAAGATTCTTGGTGCATCTCCCCTTTCAAAAGAATGTTTTCATGCACCATACACATTTTCTTCGTGCTTGCAAAAGGAATAGGATGCACTCAAGTTTGTGCACATGTATATTTGCATCCTTTTGTAAGGTAGAGGAAAGATTGTTTGTGCATGGATGATTGGACCTGGATGATTGGATGCACACATGTCAAGCTCAAGAATTTCTTGAATTAGGTTTGATGCATGAAAGGAGAACACCAACATGTGCATGCACTCACAAGCATTTGCATGCAAGAAGAGACATTTTTATATGCATGATTGTTGGTTAAGTAGTTGAATACTTATATTAAGCACTTTTCTGAGGATGAGAAAAGTATGCTTGGTTTTGTTTAAGCTAATTAGAGATTAAAGAAGAAATCCAAGTAATCTTTAGGAATCAAGATATTTTCCTAAAAGATATATCAAAATAATATTTAAGAATTAAGGTACTTCCTAAAGATAAGCTGATAAAGTGAAGTAGTCTAGTTAACTATTTCATTGGTTAAAAAGGAATATCTTTTGGATAGCAATAAAGCCTTAAGTCTTGGTCTTGTCCAAAAGTCAATAATTTCTTTAGAAGATCTATACAGTAAAGGAAAGGATTCCAAGATGAATCATTGGCTTAGTGTTACTTGATTCCTTGGCAGGAATCTAAAGTTTCTGAAAGACAAAAGCTCCCTAGATGTGAGACTAGAATCTTTCAAGAAAAGTTTATTAGAAGTATGTTGGAGTTAGATGTCTGCGGAAGCACGCGAACAGCACAAGGAAGAAGAAGAAGCTTGGAGCACAACACACAATACTGAATGTATTACTAGAGAATGTACAAAGATAAGTAGCCCATTAGGGCAATAGGCGTATATACAAGCCGGGGGAAAAAAACCTCCTAAAGAGGGAAAAAAGTGCCCCGTCGGTCCTAGTGTGTTCACACGCATCACTACCTAAATATATCAACAAATCCCCCCTTGGAGTGATGCGGTGAACAAGGAGCTGGAACTCATGTATAAGGAAGTGCCAAGCTATGTGGAAATCACTCCACAAAAGGAAGTAAGCCCAAAGCTTTGCGGAAAGCTTCAAACTTCTCCCTAGGCAGAGCCTTCGTGAAAAGGTCTGCAATGTTCTCCTGCGTGGGCACATATGCCAAGCTGATCTCCCCAGCAGAGAACCTCTCCCTGACATAGTGGTAATGCACCTCAATGTGCTTAGTGCGAGCATGGAACACAGGGTTCCTCGCAATTGCCAATGCGCTCTGACTGTCAGTGAAGATGGTGGTGGCAGAAGACTGGCCAACACCCAAATCAACCATAAGGCGTTTGAGCCACACACACTCAACAGTCGCTGTGAAAGCTGCCCTATACTCAGCCTCACAACTGGAAGTGGCCACAGTAGGCTGCTTCTTGCTCAACCAAGATATACATGAGCTACCAAGCATGAAGCAAAAACCACTGGTGGACACATAAGTGTCATAGCAACCAGCCCAATCTGAGTCAGAAAAAGCATGCAAATCTGGCGGTAGTGATCCCCCCTTGGGATAAAACAACCCAAGTAGCCGAGTACCACTCAAGTAGTGAAAGATGTGCTTAACCGCCTTCCAATGCGTGACTCCTGGGCAATGCATAAACCTGCTTATCTGTGAGACAGCAAACTGAATATCTGGCCAAGTAATGCATAAGTAAATCAAGCATCCAACAGCTTGCTGATAGAGAACAACATCAAATGCATCTCCAACATCATGAAGACTCAATCGTAAACCTGTCTCCATAGGAGTGGCAATAGGCTTACAGTCTTCAAGGCCAAAACACTACAATAATGTGTCAATATATTTCGTTTGACACAAAACCATTCCACCATCAACGTGCATAAACTGAATGCCCAAATAGTGATGCAAATGCCCCAAATCAGACATCTCAAATGAGGCATGCAAATCAGCCTTAAAATCAGCAATATGCGTCTCAATAGGACCAGTGAGCAGCATGTCATCAACATAGACAACAATGATCAGAAGCATATCATTAGCACGCTTAACATATAAGGTGCTTTCAGTTGGACTGTTCTCAAAACCATGTGCAATCAGATAGGCATGTATCTTCTCATACCAAGCACGTGGTGCTTGCTTTAAACCATATAACACCTTCTTTAACCTACACACCTGGTTTTCATGCCCTTTCTGCACAGCCACGGGGCTGAAAAACATACACTTCTTCATGCAAGTCACCATAGGAAAGATGGTATGGGACATTGGAATTATCTTTTAGTCCTAGATTGGAACTTGAAGTTATGTTTTGATCCTCAAGAGAATTAAGACTTCAAAGAAGGAGTTTAATTCAACAAGGATAAAACTAGTATCCTAAGATACTTCGAGATAACTTTAAGATCAAGGAATCTAAAGATATGAAGTAAGTAACTTCGAAGATCTTCTTAGAACACTTCAAGCTTAAGTGCTATCGATCAGAAATATTTGATAATTTTCTAAAAAAAGTTGGACTTTGATTTCGAGTTAATCTTTTCAACCAAGGATTTGATTAACTAAGTCAAGCATCAAGTTCCTAGTGTAACTTGGTAAATTCACTCTTTTGACTCAAAGAAATGCACAAGAATTGCATTCCCAGTAAGGAGCAGAAAGATTGAATGTGACCTGAACTTAGTCTCAAGAGAAGCATTATTTGAATACAAAACTCATCAACAAAACCTCAGTGGGTCGACACACTGATGTTGGTTACCACACTAGTATCTTGTGGTTGGATGATGTTTTTGAGTTACTTTGAATCTTTTTAAGAATCCAGTTTATTTCTCTTAAAGATACAAAAAATGCTTCAATACCCTGTTGAAATAGATCGTTGAGAAGTTAAAGTCCTGAGTCATCTAGACTTTGACTCATAGCAAGTTTACGTATCTTTGAAGTTTGAATTGGTTGTGCAGAGTTTTAGTTATTTCTTTCTGCTTTCCAAAATCTTTTGGAATTGGCTCAGACATGGTATCTGATTCCTTTTGCAAAAGACCAGGGTTAACCGATTAGAATTAGATAACTAAATTGAACATCCTAGATAGATGTTCTGAACAAGAACCTTTTCAATCTTCAAAAGATAATAAGTCTAAGTGGACTTATTCATTTGAGTTTGCTTCAACTTATAGCATAAAGGATTTCCTAAAGTCCAGTATACTCTAGAATAGATAAGTTAGGAATTGCTCAGTAGATTGATAATTCCCAAGAACTTTTAGTTGAAGTCTTTGAGAAAAATATCCTAAGTTGGACAATTTTCATTTTGAATTTGAATTGGTCAAGTTATAGTATGGTTGACTCAAAGAAAATGGTAAACTTTCTCTTACAACATACATTGGATTTTTAAACTCATTAGGAAAAAGTAGTCCTCTAGTTGGGTGAAAAAATCAAGTAACCGTTAGATAAGAATAAACCATTGCACAAACATCCAAGTTAGATGTTTGGGATAACCAGACTTCAAGTTCTCCAAAATAAATTCAAGTGAATCAAGAGTTCTCAAAGTCTTGTAAGGGATACGAATCCCACCTTCATTACTAAGTCCATGCACCAGTCATGCCAAAAAATGGACTAGTAAGTTGAATCCACCCACTTCACATGTTTGTGCCTAGATCGCACATCCAGAAACTGTGAATTGGCAAGGGATGTTTTTTCCACCCTTATTATTCTTTCACTAGTTTGTACTTTGTTCAGTTCATCAAAGTGCAAAATGAGACAATGTTTTGAATCATTTGGACAAAGATGCCACCACAGAGATGATACATGTTCTTCAAGTTCTAGAACATGACCATGTTCTTCGAGTTTTAGAACATGAGGCTCGGGGGTTGCCTACAATAGATATATAGCTCTATTTTCAAGGACAAAAATATTTTTCCAAGGGGGAAGAATGTAATAAAGTAAGTTTATGATCTAGGCATCTGGCCGGTTTAGACAGATCTGAAATCAGACACTGTTTGGTCATCTGTGTGTATGACCAAAGGTCTCGAGTTTAGACTTACTAGGAGGTCATTTACTCTTGTGAACAAGTGATCCACTTAGCTTAGTGGTTAAGTCTCAAGGATGTGAAGAAGGAGGTCTTGGGTTCAATCCCCATGGGGGACATGGGGAGAGTATTTTTCCCAAAGAGATCTAGAGCCTTCTAGAAGCATCCACTTGCGTTAACTCCAGTTAACGAGGACACTTGGCGCACATGTAGTTACATGGTCGACACGTGGCTAGTATCCACTTGCCCAAGAAGGCAGTCCCCTAGAGAGATCTATATATAGAGGCATTTGGTTGGGAGGAGAGTCATCTCTCTAGCACGTGTCGTAATCATTAGGTTGTTGCAGTAACTATGGGAGAAAAATAAAGAATGATAAAGAATACCAGAGTGTAAGTATACAAACTATACCTCCCACCTGATGGGCATGTTACACAGTATACAAGTGACTGTGTAAGATCATGAATCAAGTAACCCCCATCAAGTGACAACAGTGTCGAAAGCTATCCTATGGTAGAGCTTTAGTCAAAGCATCTGCAGCATTATCTCGAGTGTGAACCTTCTCAAGAATAATGCGCTCAATGGCTAAGCAATCTCGAATGAAGTGATACCTCACCTCAATGTGCTTGGTCTTTGCATGATAGACCGGATTCTTAGCCAAAGTAGTGGCACTCTGACTATCACTGAGCAAATGAGGTACATGCTGAGGTAAACCCATATCAAAAGCAAGATGAGAAAGCCATAATGCTTGGCTCAACTTCTTTTTGAGAATTGACAAATCATAAGAGGACTTCCTAGCAATCAGCATATCATCGACATAAAGTATCAAGCATATCAAGCTGCCATCTGAGCATCTCTTTGTGTAGAGACAATGATCCTCATTGCTTCGAGAATAGCCTTGAGACTTCAAAAAGCATCAAACGTTTAGTACCATTGTCTAGGAGACTGTTTAAGTCCATACAAGCTCTTCTTAAGCTTACCAACTAGACTTTCCTTGCTAGGAACTACATAACCCTCTGGTTGTTCCATATAGATCTCATCTATAAGATCTCCATGCAAGAAAGCAGTTTTCACATCCATTTGGACTAGCTCTAAGTCCTCCATTGCAACGAATCCAAGAAACATGCACAGGGTAGTCATCTTGACCATTAGAGAGAAGATTTCCTCAAAATCAACACCACGTTGTTGCTTAAAACCCTTTGCAAAAAGTCGTGCTTTATACTTTGGAGAAGCACTATCTGATGTGAATTTCAAATTATATACCCATTTACATGGTAAAGCTTTCCTGCCCTTTGGTAAAGGTAACAAATACCAAGTACCATTCTTGTGAATAGAATCCAACTCACTCTTCATGGCACGCTCCCACTTGACATGATCCTCTATCTGCATAGCCTCTTTGTAGTAAGAGGGCTCACCGACATCTGTTAGCATAACAAAATCTAAACCTGGAACATATATATCAGGTGGATGTGAGACATGTGCAGAACGTCTCAATGGTTGCTGAACAAAATATGTGCAGACTGATCTGAATGGACATTCTCTTGAACATCCCTATATGCAGCATTTTTATGCATGCTAACCGGAGGACTAGTATCCTCAAACACCACTCTTCTCACTTCAACCTCCTTAATGGGTTGCTTATGCATCTTAGACTCATTGAAAATGACATCACTACTTCTGATCACTGATCGTGTTTCAGGATCCCATAAGCAATATCCAAATTGTCCTTCTTGACCATATCCAAGAAAAATGCATTTCTTTGACTTATGATCCAACTTTTGTCTAAGATTCTTTGGTATATGAACATATGCTTCACACCCAAAAACTCGAAGATGATCATAATATGGTGGCTTCCCTGTCCATAACTCTTGTGCCACTTTCAAACCTTCGGTAGTACTAGGTGAAAGGTTAATCACATGAACTGTAGTCAATACTGCTTTTGCCCAAAAACCTTGTGAGAGGTTTGCATGATGCAACATAGAGACTACTCTATCTTGAATAGTTCTATTCATCCTCTCAGCTACACGATTTTGTACGAGGGTATAAGGAGTTGTAAACTCTCTACGAATCCCTCTAGACTGACAAAAAAGGCTGAATTCATGTGAGGTATACTCACCCCCATTATCTAAACGTAAAGCCTTAAGCTTAGTTCCTTTCTTAGTCTCAATTGAAGCAAGCCATCTTTTGAAAGTAGGGAATACTCATCCTTCGATTTGATAGGATATACCCAAACTTTTCTAGTAGCATCATCTATGAAAGTGAAAAAGTAAAGAGAACCACCTGACCTAGTCCGCATAGGACCACACACATCTGTATGAACGAGATATAAAGGCAGAATTGAAGAGTCAATATGCATTCTATGCACATTTCTAATTTGCTTTCCATATTGACAATGCTCACAAAATGAAAAATCGAAGAAAGATAACACAGGTAAGTAGCCTAAACGAGAAAGATTTTTCATTCCACTACGAGATATATGGCCCAAATGACCATGCCAAATACAAGCCATAGGCTGTTCAATAACAACTAACAAGTGTTCTTTCTGTGATACAAATAAAGGATAAAGTGAGCCAACTTTGCTTCCCTTTGCAATAACCATATTGCCCTTTGATATGCGAGAGGACTGAGCATAGAAGACCACCTTGTAACCAAGGTCATCAAGTTGACCAACTGACATCAAACTGCATGATAACTAAGGTACATGGCATACATTATGCATAGTAAATTTTGAACCATCAATGAACTGCACAACCACATCTCCAATCCCCACAACATCACACTAGTAAGAATCACCAAGTCTCACGGTACCAAGAAACTTTGTTGCATAATTAGAGAACCATTCTCTATGTGGTGTCACATGGAAAGAAGCACTAGAATCTAGCAGCCAGGTATGGAAGGAGAATCAACCATAAGAGCCTCATTTGGCACAGTACTATCAAGTGTCAACACATTAGCATCATCAGAAATAACATTAATCTCTTCAATCTTCACGGTCGAAGTAGATGGTGCAGGTAACTGTTTAACATGCTCATCAACATTCTGTCCTTTACCTTTAGCATTCTTTAATGCATAACTATCTTTCTTCATGCGTCCTTTCTTATGACAATAATGGCATTTGATATCCCTCTTCCTCGATTTACTTCTACTCTTATTTTGTTCACCATTCTTTTCCTTGTTCTTGCTCCTGCCATGTTGTTGATTCTTTCCTTGGTAAGAATCACAAATATTATATGCATCTCCACTCTGAGTGCCAACCATAGATTTTCTACGAATCTCCTCACTCAAGAGTGCTCCACATATGTCATCATAGATGAGTTTACCACCCGGTGCACTATTGCTAATAGCTATGCAAAATGTATCCCATGATGAAGGCAAGTTGCATAACATCAATATTGCTTTTATTTCATTATCCATATCCATTTTCTGAGCATGTAACTAAGAGAATATAGCATCAAACTCATTTAGATGAGCAGCAACACTATCTATGTCCTTCATACGAAGGTCATATAATTTTCTCATTAGATAGACTTTATTTGATGCCGTCTCTTTTTCATATGTATTGCATAACTTCTTCCAAAGCTCCTCTGCACTTTCAGAGTCTAATACTGTAAAGTAAACATTATCTGCCAGGTGCAAGCGAATGGTAGACCTGGCCATTTCATCTAACTCATCCCAATCATCTTCATCCATGTCAACAGGCTTCTTTGAAATTCCATTTACTTGCTTCCATTGCCTCCTTTGAATCAGCACATCTTTAATCTAATTCTTCCATAGATCAAAGTTTGTGTCATCAAATTTTCGGATCTCAAAATGGTCTTTGCCTTGCAAGTTATAGCTCCTCCTCGGAACACTAGCACTAGACCCTGATCCACCGGATGTGTCTGAGATCTCTGATGCCATGATGGTAGAGAACTGAGTGGAATGATAATGGAGCTAGAAGAGTCCAAACACCAATGAATAAGTGTATCAAGGAGTAAATCGACCACTATATAGTTGACAAAACCAAAAATCTAGAAAAATTTTGCCAGAGTATCCTCTGCAAAATGAGCATATGACGAGTGTCAAAATATCATAAAACTCCAAGTACTGACATGTTTGCCTGTATAGTGAATCACTGACTCCACTACATATAAACAGTTACCTAATAGAAGCCAACTAGGCTTATTGAGCACCTATGAAAAGCTATCATACATCTCCTATGGCAAGGTTGGGTAAGTCTTCCACCTACATCATCTAAGAGACCTCGAAATTTGGGAGTCTCCTAGTTAAAAAAACCTCACCACGACCCCCTTTATCAAATGTAAAAGGCTTTATGCAAAGAACGTAACCGCTATATCAATGACCACATGGACGTACATAAGCGGTATCCACAAAAGCGTACATAATGTGTATGTGCTCAATATATGCAGTAAAATGACACTAAAAGGCTTAATGCATAGACCAAAAACTAACCAATGACACCTGCAAGTGTCTGTAAACTCTGATGTTTTTGGCTCAAAAAACTTGCATAAATTTGCACCGACTACTCCCACCAAAACTGAAATCTTTCAAGAAACCTATAGTTTTGCGAGTGTAGCTGAAAGCACAGCCCCAAAGGTTGATATTTAATGTCAAAGAAGTACAAAGAGCACTCTTCTTGATGTTCTTGGACCTGTATGAAGAGAACTATGTGCGGAAGTACTCCAAAACGGCTCCAAAAGACACCCCAAAAATGCTTCAAAAATAGGCTTTGAAAGCAAAGAATGAAGCTTTGAGGTGCCAAAACATGTTCAAGGTAATGTCAACCTTAGTCTTTTCCCTTCTTCAGACACCACAAGAGTGTCGCTTAGTGGCAAGAGATTGCCACGATTAAGCGAGCTCCGGGGGGAATAGTACTGGGATGGGTGACCTCCTGGGAAGTACCAGGAACCTCTATATTCCTTGATCATTGAGGTGCTCCCTTGCGCGTAGCCAACGGTGACTTCGGTGACTCGGATGACAAGGTATGCCAAGGTCTATGCCTTGGTCGCCGCCTTAGTCGCCGCCTTAGAGAAAGCTTGGGGGAGTGCTCGCTTCGCTCGCACAAAAAGAACAAAGCTTTTGCATTGAACTGCTCTGATACCAGTGAAGTATTTTGATGGCGATGCACCACAGTGTGCTCTCCTTCTCACAACCTCCTGGACGATATCCTTGGAGTAGAAAATCGAGCTCCTAAGGCCGCACACGATACTCCACACAGAGATTGTAGAATACGCAGAAAACGTGGTACACAGGGAGCACGAAGATAGACTTCTTAGGTCTTACAATTGCGGTCGAACTTACAGTCTGTGACTGACCAGGCCACTATATGTTTTATTAAAGAACATATACAAAAAAGTGTCCAGTGGCCATTTGTCCTTTCACATGTACACTAACGGTAACACAGAGGAGTGTCGACAATGCCCTAGATGAAGCGGCGACCTGCTTTGATACCAATTGTTGGAGTTAGACGTCTGCGGAAGCACGCGAACAACACAAGGAAGAAGAAGAAGCTTGGAGCACAACACACAATACTGAATGTATTACCACTAGAATGTACAAAGATAAGTAGCCCGTTAGGGCAATAGGTGTACCAGGGGGAAAAACCCTAAAGGGAAAAAAAATGCCCCGACAGTCCTAGTGTGTCCACACACATCATTACCTAAATATATCAACAACCAAGCTATGTGGAATCAATCCACAAAAGGAAGCAAGCCCAAAGCTTTGCAAAAACCTTCAAACTTCTCCCTAGGTATAGCCTTTGTGAAAAAGTCTGCAATGTTCTCCTTTTTGGGCACATATGCCAAACTGACCTCTCCAGCAGAGAACCCCTCCCTGACATAATGGTAATGCACCTTAATGTGCTTAGTGTGAGTATGGAACACAAGGTTCCTCACAACTACCAATGCACTCTGATTGTAAGTGAAGATGGTGGTGGCAGACGACTGACCAACACCCAAATCAGCCATAAGGCATTTGATCACACACACTCAATAGTCATTGTGAAAGTTGCCCTATACTCAATCTCACATCTAGAGGTGGCCACAGTAGGCTCCTTCTTGCTCAACCAAGATATACATGAGCTACCAACCATGAGAAAAAGCTACTAGTGGACACATGAGTGTCATAGCAACCAACCCAGTCAGAGTTATAAAAGGCATGTAAATCAGGTGATAGTGATTCCACCTTGGGATAAAACAATGCAAGTAGCCGGGTACCACTCAAGTAGTGAAAGATGTGCTTAACTGCTTGCTAATGCTTGACACATGGGCAATGCATAACCCTGCTCCTCTATGAGATGTCAAACTGAATATTTAGTCGAGTAATGCATAAGTAAATCAAGCATCCAATAGATTGCTGATAGAGAACAACATCAAATGTATCTCTAGCATCATGAAGACTCAACCGTAAACCTGTCTCCAAATGAGCGGCAATAGGTTTACATTATTCAAGGCCAAAACACTCCAATAATGTGTCAATATATTTTGTTTGACACAAATCTATTCTGCCATCAAGTTGCATAAATTGAATGCCCAAATAATGATGCAAATGCCCCAAATTTGACATCTCAAATGAGGCATGGAGATCAGCCTTCAAATCAGAAATATGATTCTCATGAGGACCAGTGAGCAGCATGTCATCAACATAGACAACAATGATCAGAAGCACATCATTTGCATGCTCAGCATATAGGGTGCTCTCAATTGTACTGTTCTCAAAACCATGTGCAATCAAGTAGGCACGTATTTTTTCATACCAAGCACATGGTGCTTGCTTCAAACCATATAATGCCTTTCTCAACCTTCACACCTAGTTTTCATGCCCTTTCTACATAAAGCCATAGGGCTAAAAAACATACACTTCTTCATGCAAGTCATCATTCAGAAATGCAATTCTAATATCCAACTGATGTACATTCCAACCTTGATGAGTTGCAAGTGCACAAATGCTATGAACAGTAGTCATTCGACATGTAGGAGAAAGGGTCTCATCAAAATCAATGCCGCTTTCTTGAGCATAACCCTTTGCTACAAGCCTAGCCTTATACCTATCAACTGTTCCATCAGGATTATGCTTCAATTTGTATATCCACTTAGTGACAATGGCCTTCTTGCCCCATGTCACATAAAGACTAGGTACCATTTTTTTATAATAACATCATATTCAGATTGCATAGCAGCCATCCAATTTTTTGAATTTTATGCTTCATCAAATGAAACAGGCTCATTCTCATCACAGAGACTAGAGGCAGCCATAGCATAGCAATATGATGCAAAAGAAGCACTATGAGAGCCAGAACGAGTACGATATGATAGAGGAGCATTTAATTTGTTGTCCTGCAAAGTCTGCATCAGCCATTTTGGCATAGTTTTTGCCTCCTCAATATCAACTCCCTCATCAACAAGTGCATCATATCTGCATCAAAAATGGAATGATCTGCATCATCACATGAAACTTGTAAAGGCTGAGAAGTTGCCTCATTTGGACCATCACTAGACTCTCCACCTATAAAAAGAGGCAACAAAGTATCATAATGTCTTCGGAGCTAACATATGTCTTCTTAGTACATGAAAGTAATGGCTGAATAACATCTTCCATAAAAATAACACAAAGGATAACCAAAATGCATTTAGACTATGGATGATACAAACGATAGCCTTTGCTTTAAGATTTGTAGCCAACAAAAATACATTGCACTACTTTATCATCCAATTTCCTATATTGTTGTTAAGGCACTAATGAATATGCCAGAAAACAAAAACACGCAGGTGAGCAACAGATGGTTTACAACCATGCCAAGCCTCATATGGAGTGATAGACTGCAATGCTTTAGTAGGAAACCTGTTAAGCACATATGTTGTACACATAACAACCTCAAGCCATAAACTATGTGGTAAAGCCTGAATCTTGACCATACACCTCGCCATCTCCATAAGTGACATGTTCTTCCATTTAGAAACTCCATTCTATCGAGGTGTATATGGCACTATACACTGGTGTTTTATCCCATGTTCAACCACAAATGCATTAAAGTCAGAGGACATATATCCCCCCTCCCCCGATCAGAATGGAGGGTGCCCATTTTACATGTTAATAGATTTTCAGCCAAAACCAAAAACTTTTTGAAGCACATAAACACTTCAGACTTTTCTTTCAGTGGATACACCCATGCATGCCTAGAAAAATCATCAATGAAAGTCATGAAGTAAAGATAGTTCCCAAAAGAGGGTGTCTACATAGGACCACATACATCATTGTGAACAAGCTGCAATTTCTGAGTAGCTCAAACTGAACCATCTTTTGGGAAGAAGGAACATTGCATTTCTTGATCAGCAAAATCAATTGTTCCTTCAAATCTTCGATCTTTGTCAAAAAATTCTCCATGGAATCTCCTTCATTCATGTGCTCACTTTGCAACTGTTTTCAAAGGTAAGCAACATTCCTTGCCTGATATAATGTGGTTAGTGTATCCCAAGCATCCTTTGTTGTTTTGTAGGAGCAAATGTGGGGAATAATGGCATGTTTGACAGACAAGTCTATCAATGCATGTGCCTGAGCATCTCTGCCATCCCAACAATGTTGCTCTGTAGTAGGTGCAATAGGAACCACAACACGAATAGGAATCTTAGAATATCACCATCTTCAATACCATGTGCATCAGCTTTGGTACCTGTATTTGTAGGTGTAATAGGACATTTTTCAACACCCTACACAATATTCCACAATCCAGCTTTTGTGATCAATACATGATGCATCATAGAAGTCCATAATGGGTAATTGGTACCGTCCAGCTTATCCTCAACAGCCAACATACGGAATACATCACTGCTTTCAAACATGGCCACTAACTAAAATACCTTGATGCAAAAAAATGATTGTATCTCAAAAAGTTGAACAGAACTACCTTGTTGAGTTCTACTAAACTTGTAGCAGACTTCAAGATGCTTATATTGGAAAAATGAAACCTATATATATCTTTGGCACAAAAAGATGAAATTGCCTACATAAGCCTTGTGACAGTGCGTTTGGAGGCCAAAATGAGCTAAGATTGTGATTTCGGCACTATAAAATGAAGTTGTTTTGAACTCCTAGTCACCCTGAGTATGCGCACCAAATTTCATGCGAATATGAGATTGTGATCCGAGGCATGTCATCGATGCCCTAGATGAAGCGACAATGTGCTCTGATACCAATTGTTGGAGTTCAAGATATGTGGAAGCATGCGAACAACACAAGGAAGAAGAAGAAGCTTGGAGCACAACACACAATACTGAATGTATTACTACTAGAATGTGCGAAGATAAGTGATGACCCATTAAGGTAATAGGCGTATATACAAGCCAAGGGGAAAAAACTTCATAAAGAGGGAAAAAAGTGCCCTAGCAGTTCTAGTGTGTACACACACATCACCACCTAAACATATCAACACATATCAATAAATTTAAGAACTATTCCAGGGAGGAAAATCTAATACAAGGTACTATTTGGTTGCAAGACAATGAGAATTTAGATCATTCTCTAAATATGATACTAGATAGGAAATAGAAAAGTTTGAGAAACCATGCCATTCTAGAGTATCTAGTAGCCTAGATAGGATTTCCACCACATAATCCTTTTTTAAATCATAAACTTCGGTTTGCAAGTACTTTCCCTTATTGATAATTGAGGACAACAATATTTAGAAGGGGGAAGAGTGTTAGACATTAGGTGTACTTGACCTAGATTTTGTGTGTATTGGAGAGGGGCTAGTTGGCCAAGGTCCCTAGCTTAGGGAATATCCTAAGGTCCTTAAGATAGGTAGTAGAGTGAGTATACATGATAGAACTGTTGGGCGTGTGTAGAAGTACGAGAGACACACAAGAAGCACACACAAGGAGCACAAACATAGCAAGGACACACGGAGAAGATGGATGGTTGTAATAGCTTTCTCTATTGACAATTTTTAGAATTGAAGTAAGAGCTAAATAATATCCCTAAGTAGAAAGTTCCACCACATATGTGTGAATCATGTATGTGGTAACATCGGGGAAAAACCTCTAGCCATCACTAGAGTAAAAAGTGTCCAAGCATAGTGAAAAGGTTCACATCAAAGCTACTCAAGGAACACATAAGTGTAACAAACCCCCTAGAGCAAATGATGTAAACACATACAGGGAGTGACAAATCAGCCCCCACAAGGTAATAAGCCTAAAGCATGGCGAAAAGCTTCAAGCTTTTCCCATGGAAGAGCTTTGGTGAATATGTCTACCACATTATCTTGTGTAGGCACATATACCAAATCAATATCTCCTGCATCAAGGTGCTCTCTCACATAGTGATAATGCACCTCAATATGTTTGGTCCGTGCATGAAACATTGGGTTTTGTGCAATAGCCAATGCGCTCTGACTATCAATGAGAATATGCACAACAACATCAATCACCATGCAAAGATCCATCAATAGGCATCTTAGCCATATATTAGCCATATACACTCTACTAAGCTATGAAAACTGCCCTGTACTCAGCTTCATAATTCGATGTTGCCACTATAGGTTGCTTCTTACTCAACCAAGATATGTAGGAGTCTCCAAGGAAAAATAAATTACCACTAGTGGACATGTATCATAACAACTAGCCCAATCACTATTTGTAAAAGCATGCAAGCATGGCTGAATATATCTACCATAAAAGAGACCTAAACTCAAAGTGCCTTTGAGATATCTAAACACACGTTTCACTGCTTTCCATTGCTTAGTGTCAGGGCTATGCATGAATTGACTCAGTTGGGAAACTGCATACTATATATCTGGCCTTGTGTTGCATGCATATATAAGACATCCTACAACTTGTTGATAAAGAGAAGTATCAAATGCATCACTAGAATCCTCAACTAAGAACCTAAATCATGTCTGAACTAGTGTGGAAACTGGCTTGCAATCCTCAAAGTCAAAACACTGAAGTAGTTTTTCAACATACTTTGCTTGATGCATAACAATCCCCCCCTCAACGAATAGAAACTAGATGCCAAAATAGTAGCTCAAAAGACCAAGATAAGTGACATAAAAAATATACTACAAATAAGTCATAAGAATGCCAAGCTTTGCATCACATGACCCAATCAAGAGTATCTCATCGACATAAAGAACAAGCACTATAAGATCAGCCCCATCTTTGTGTACATAGAGCTTTCAATTGGACTACATGTGAAGCCAAGAGCAATCAAGTGCTTATGGATTTTGTCATACCATGCACGTGGAGCTTGCTTAAGACCATACAAGGATTTATGCAAGCAAAAAGCCATATGCTCTTGCCCTTTCATGACCAATCCAGAAGGTTGCTTCACATAGACCTATGCTTGCAAATCTCCATTCAAGAAAGCCATTGTTATGTCTAACTGTTATACTTTCCAATTTCATTAGGAAGCCAATGAAACCATGGTACTAATGGTAGTCATGCGTGAAGTAGGTGCAAAAGTTTCCTCATAGTCAATGTCACATTGTTGCGCAGATCCTTTGGCAACCAATCTAGCCTTGTAGCGATCAATGCTACCATACAACTTTCTTTTAATCTTGTAAACCCACTTTGTACCAATGACATTTTTTCCTTTTGACAAATCACATAACTCCCAATTCCTATGTATGGAATCCATTTCTAATTGCATAGCACTCATCCAATGTGGATCTTCACATGCATCTTCAAAAGTAAGTGGTTCTTCATTACATGTTGTTGCAATAAGAGAATAATCCACAAAATTACTTGGTGCATGGCCATAGCTTGATCTTGTTCTACCAAGTAAAGTTGCACTCAATTTGCTATTATACAAAGTTTGTTTCAACCACTTTGACATACTTTGTGCATCTTGATAGAAATGCATTCATTATGTAACACCGTCTGTTACACTTATGTGTTCCTCGAGTAGCTTTGATGTGAACCTTTTCCCTATACATGGGCACTTTTTACTCTAGCGCTGGCTAGAGGTTTTTTCCCCATGTTACCACATACTTGATACTCTCATATGTGGTGGTACTTTGTACTTAGGGATATTATTCAGCTCTTACTTCAGTTCAGTTCATCGATCAATAGAGAGAGCTATTCCAGCCATCGTCTTCTCCGTGTGTCTTGCTGCGTTTGTGCTCTTTGTGTGTGCTTCTCGTGTGTCTCTCGCACTTCTATGCACACCCAACAGTGGTATCAGAGCAGGTTAAGCTTCTTCTCAAGTTTTAGTTTTTCGCATCGCAGCGCGCGCGCACTTTAACAGTGCAAATCGACTTCAGAGCATAGAAGTGTGAATTTCAGGAGCCCGGAAACATTTCCACCAGGTGCGCTTGGGTTTTACCCCCATTTCGAAGCCATTCGTGCAGTTAGAATCGCCATCAGAGTGACAGTTTGTGAGCTGAAATTTCAGCACTCATTTCAGCTTTCATCGAAGTGAAGATTTTGTCACATTCTTGTTCCTCAGTGAAATGGCGGGCAGCAATGACTTGTTTGGCATGCTTCAAGCTGAAGATAAGCTTGATGGGACCAACTATCCGATGTGTTCTTACATGATGAAGCATGTTCTTATTGCAAAACAACTTTGGAACATAGTGGCAGATGTAGATCGAAGACCGGCAGATGCTTCTACTTCACAGTCTACTGTCATAGATGGAGCTTCTTCTTCGAGTACAGTGGTTTCTCCTTCTCCACCTACACAGGAGCAGCTTAGATGGGATGGAAAAGATGCTCAAGCTCATGCTTTGATTGCGATTTCAGTGAAGCGTCATATAGTTCCACACATTCGATCATGTTCTACATCAAGACAGGCATGGGACACTCTTGCTTCTTTGTATGCCGTGCGTAATGAAGCATGTGTTGCATACTTGAGGAAGCAACTTGAGGATGTATGTATGGCTGAAATGAGTCGGTGGATGTGTATGTGACACACATCAAGGACTTGAAAGAGAAATTGGCAAACATAGATGAGATCATTCCGGATGCATCACTCATTTCTACATTGTTGAAAGGATTACCGGAATCTTTTCAAAGCTTTGCTACTACACTTCGCTTGGTTGCAAAAGGAAATCCTAATATGTATGTATTTGATGAGGTTGTGTCTCTTCTTTTGCAAGAAGAGCAATCTAGAGTGAATAGGAGTGGTTTGATTGAGGGAACGCAAGCACTTGCTATCTCACAAAAAGGGAAAAGCAAGTATGGTTCAGCTTTGGGTTCATCAAAACCAAAGCCCCAAGCTTCCTCTTCCACTCATTCCTCTAATGATAGTGATTTGCAAAAGAAGAAGAGATGCAAATATTGCCGGAAGGCTGGTCATACTATTGATGAGTGTAGAAAGCTTGCTAAACGCAATGAGAAGAAGAAGGAATCCGGCATGTCTATTGCTGAAAATTCAACAAATGCAAAGAATGATGAAGCTAACATGGCTCAAGATTTTTGGGCATGTGTTGTTACATGTCATTATGATGCTTCTTTACATTATAAATGTATGGTTGTGAGTGAGGCTGATTCGGATTGGTTCTTTGATAGTGGTGCTTCAAAGCACATAACATCATGCAAAAGATTTTTTGCCTCTTTGAAAGATGCACCTAAAGGAGGACATGTGGTGTGTGCAAACAATGCCTCTTATCCTATCATTGGAGTAGGAGAAATTGAGCTTACGGCTGCAAATGGAGGTGTGATTCTCTTGAAAAATGCATTGTATGTGCCCGGTATCAAGAAGAACTTAATTTCAATTCCGTTGATTGTCAAAGTTGGACTTCATGTACACTTTGTTGATGATAAGTGTATGGTTCATGATTTCAGCAATGGCGACGTTATCATGAAGTCCGGTACATTATGTAATGGTTTGTATCGCATGGATACATACAAGAGGGTTGCCTCGAATGCCTTAGTTGCTCATACTTCTTCCATGGCTGAAATTGAGCTTTGGCATGCTCGTTTTGGTCACTTGAACTTCAATAGTTTGCTCTACTTGCAAAAGGACATGGTTATTGGCTTGCCTACACTTGAGTCCATTGAAAAGCATGCATGTTAAGGTTGCATTCTTGGAAAAATGCATCGTGCTTCTTTTCCAAAAGATAGTCATACACACACTACAAGAAAATTGCAACTTGTTCATAGTGATGTATGTGGTCCGGTCAAGACTCCATCTTTTGGGAAGCATGTATATTTTGTTACCTTCATTGATGATGCTACTCGCCATACATGGGTGTATCCTATGAAAGCAAAGAATGAGGTATTTTCTTGTTTCAAAGCATTTTTAGCTATGGCTGAAAATTTTTCTTCACAAAAGCTTTTGACTCTACGCACGGATCGTCGTGGTGAGTACATGTCACATGAGTTTAATGCTTTTCTTCGTGAAAAAGGTATTTCACACCAATGTACGGTGCCATATACACCTCAACAAAATGGTGTTGCCGAGCGTAAAAATAGAACTCTACTTGAAATGGCACGATGTATGGTTAAAGGAAAGCATCTTCCTCATAAGTTTTGGATGGAAGCGGTCATGTGTGCAAACTATGTGTTGAATCGCTGCCCTACAAAAGCATTGAGAGTCATCACTCCTTATGAGGCTTGGAATGGTCATAAGCCTATGGTTAGTCATATGCGTGTGTTTGGTTGTTTGGCATATGCTCTTGTGCCATCACAACAACGTCACAAACTTGATGACAAGGCAAAGAAATGTATATTTGTTGGTTATAGTGCTGAAAGTAAGGGATATCGGTTGTACCATCCATTGACGAACACAATTATTGTGAGTCGAGATGTGGTATTTGCTGAAAACTCAGTTTTCCCTCTACTTGAATGCAAAAAACTGCCAACAGTTAGCTCACAAGATGTGTTCGATACACTCATGCCTTTGTTCCAAAATGGTGCGCTTGACTATGGCCATGTAGACCAGCCAACTGAGGTTCAAAGGGCTGAAAAATTCCAGCCAAATAGGGCTGAAAATGTAGAGAATTTCCAGCCAAACATGGCTAAAAAAATTCAGCCAAAAATTGCCAAAACTGTTGGAAATTTCCAGCCACATATGGCTGAACATTTGCTTCAAAATATGGCTGAAACTGAGCATGAAATTCAGCCCACGCATGATGTACATATTGAAGATGTTTTACATAATGAACGCATGGCTATCAAGAGTGCACAATCTATGCCAAAGTGGCTGAAACAAACTTTGGAGGATAGCAAATTGAGTGCACCTTTACTTGGTAGAACAAGATCAAGCTCTCACCATGCATCAAGTAATTTTGTGGATTATTCTCTTATTGCTACATCATGTAATGAAGAGCCACTTTCTTTTGAAGATGCATGTGACGATCCACAATGGATGAGTGCTATGCAATCAGAAATGGATTCCATACATAGGAATGGTACTTGGGAGTTATGTGAATTTCCAAAAGGAAAGAATGCCATTGGTACAAAGTGGGTTTACAAGATTAAGAGAAAATATGATGGTAGCATTGATCGCTACAAAGCTAGATTGGTCGCCAAAGGATATGCGCAACAATATGGCATTGACTATGAGGAAACTTTTGCACCTACTTCACGCATGACTACCATTCGTACCGTGGTTGCGTTGGTTGCCCATCGAGGTTGGAAAGTGCATCAATTGGACATAAAAACAGCCTTCTTGAATGGAGATTTGCAAGAAGAGGTCTATGTGAAGCAACCTCTTGGTTTTGCTATGAAAGGGAAAGAGCATATGGTTTGTCGCTTGCATAAAGCTTTGTATGGTCTCAAACAAGCTCCCTACATGCATGGTATGACAAAATACATAAGCACTTGATTGCTCTTGGCTTCACATGTAGTCCGATTGAAAGCACACTCTATGTACGCAAAAATGGGGATGATCTTATAGTGCTTGTTCTTTATGTCGATGACATACTCTTGACTGGGTCATGTGATGCAAAACTTGACATTCTTATGGCTGATTTGCAGCATACTTTTGATGTCACTTATCTTGGTCTTTTGAGCTACTATCTTGGCATCCAGTTTGTATCCGTTGAGGGGGGAATTGTTATGCATCAAGCAAAGTATGTTGAAAAACTACTTCAGCGTTTTGACTTTGACGATTGTAAGCCAGTTTCCACACCAGTTGAGACAGGATTCAGGTTCTCAGTTGAGGATTCCAGTGATGCATTTGACACTTCTCTTTATCAGCAAGCTGTGGGATGTCTTATATATGCATGCAACACAAGGCCGGATATACAGTATGCAGTTTCCCAGTTGAGTCGATTCATGCATAGCCCTGGCACTAAGCATTGGCAAGCAGTGAAACGTGTGTTTAGATATCTCCGAGGCACTTTGAGCTTAGGTCCCTTTTATGGCAGAGATGTTCAGCCATGCTTGCATGCTTTTACAGATAGTGATTGGGCTGGTTGTTATGATACTCGCGTGTCCACTAGTGGTAATTGCTTTTTCCTTGGAGACTCATGCATATCTTGGTTGAGTAAGAAGCAACCTACAGTGGCGACATCAAGTTGTGAAGCTGAGTACAGGGCAGTTTTCACAGCTACAGTGGAGTGCATATGGCTGAGACGTCTATTGATGGATCTTTGCATGGAGATTGATGCTGCTACGCATATTCTCACAGATAGTCAGAGTGCTTTGGCTGTTGCATGAAACCCAGTGTTTCATGCACGGACCAAACATATTGAGGTGCATTATCACTATGTGAGAGAGCGCCTTCATGCAGGAGATATTGATTTGGTATATGTGCCTACACAAGATAATGTGGAAGACATATTCACCAAAGCTCTTCCACGGGAAAAGTTTGAGGCTTTTCACAAAGCTTTAGGCTTGTTACCTTGTGGGGGCTGATCTGTCACTCCCTGTATGTGTTCACATCATTCGCTCTAGGGGGGTTTGTTACACTTACGTGTTCCTCGAGTAGCTTTGATGTGACCTTTTCCCTATACATCGGCACTTTTTACTCTAGTGCTGGCTAGAGGTTATTTCCCCATGTTACCACATACTTGATACTCTCATATGTGGTGGTACTTTGTACTTAGGGATATTATTCAGCTCTTACTTCAGTTCAGTTCATCGATCAATAGAGAGAGCTATTCCAGCCATCGTCTTCTCCGTGTGTCTTGCTACGTTTGTGCTCTTTGTGTGTGCTTCTCGTGTGTCTCTTGCACTTCTATACACACCCAACACCGTCAACATGTATATCATGTCTAGGCTGAATTTCATGCTCATTTTCAACCATATTTTGATGCAAACGTTCAGCCATGTGGGTAAAAATTTCCAGCAATTCTGATAATTTTTGGCTGAAAAATTTGTTGGCTGGAAATTCTCTAGATGTTCCACTCTACTTGATTGGAATTTTTCAGCCCTTTGAGCCTCAGTTGGCTGATCTACATGTCCATAGTCAAGCGCCACCACTTTGGAACAAAGGCATGAGTGTATTGAACACATCTTGTGAGCTAATTATTGGCTCTTTTTTGCATTCAAGTAGAGGGAAAATTGAATTTTTAGCAAATATCACATCTACACTAAAAATAATTGTCTTTGTCAATGGATGGTACGAACGATATCCTTTACTTTCATCATTATAACCAACAAATATACATTTCTTTGCCTTGTCATCAAGTTTGTGATGTTGTTGTGATGGCATAAGAGCATATGCCAAACAACCAAACATGCACATATGACTAACCACAGGCTTATGTCCATTCCAAGCCTCATAAGGAGTGTTGACTCTAAATGCTTTTGTAGGGCAGCGATTCAACACATAGTTTGCACACATGATTGCTTCCATTCAAAACTTATCAGGTCGATGCTTTCCTTTAACCATACATCATGCTATTTCAAGGAGTGTTCTATTTTTATGCTCAGAAACATAATTTTTCTGAGGTGTATATGGCAACATACATAGGTATGAAATACCTCTTTCATAAAGAAAAACATTAAACTCATGTGACATGCATTCACCACCACGATCTATGCGTAAAGTCAAAAGCTTGTTTGAAGACAAATTTTCAGCCATAGCAAAAGAATCTTTGAAGTGAGAAAATACCTCATTCTTTACTGTCATAGGATACACCTATGTATGGCGAGTGGCATCATCAATGAAGGTAACAAAATATGCTTCCTAAAAGATGGAGTCTTGATGGGATCACATACATCACTATGAACAAGTTGCAATTTTCTTCTAGTGTGTATATGAATATCTTTTGGAAAAAAAGCACAATACATTTTTCCAAGAATGCAACCTTCACATGCATGTTTTTCAATGGATTCAAGTGTTGAAAAACTAATAACCACGTCCTTCTTTTGCAAGTAAATCAAACTATTGAAGTTCAAGTGACCAAAATAGGCATGCCAAAGCTCCATTTCAGTGAAGAAGTATGAGCAACCAAGGCATTTGCGGCAGCCCTCTTGTACATATCTATGCGATACAAACCATTTCATAATGTACCAGACATCACGATAATATCACCCATACTTGCGTTTCCCCTTTTGTGAGATAGCAAGTGCTTGCATTCCCTCAATCAAACCACTCCTATTCACTCTATATTGCTCTTCTTTCAAAACAAGAGTACAACCTCATCAAATGCATACATATTGGGATTCCCTTTTGCAACCAAATAGAATATAGTGGCAAAGCTTTGAAAAGATTCTGGTAATCCTTTCAACAATGTAGAAATGAGTGATGCATCTTCAATAATCTCATCTATGTTTGTCAATTTCTCTTTCAAGTCCTTGATGTGTGTCACATACACATCCATAGACTCATTTTGAGCCATACATATGTCCTCAAGTATGCAACACGTGCTTGATTATGCACGACATACAAAGAAGCAAGAGTTTCCCATGCTTGTCTTGATGTAGAACATGACTGAATGTGTGGAACTATATGATCCTTCATAAAAAGTGCAATCAATGCATGAGCTTGAGCATCTTTTCCATCCCATCTAAGTTGCTCATGTGTAGATGGAGAAGAAGTAACCACTATACTTAAAGAAAAAGCTCCATATGTGACAGTAGATTATGAAGTAGAAGAATGTGTGGGTCTTCGATCTACATCTATCACTATATTCCAAAGTTGTTTTGCAACAAGAACATGCTTCATCATGTAAGATCACATTGTATAGTTGGTCCCATCAAGCTTATCTTCAGCTTGAAGCATGCCAAACAAGTCATTGTTGCTTGCCATTTCACGAAAGAACAAGAATGTGACAAAATCTTTACTTCGGTGAATGTTGAAATGAATGTGGCAATTTCAGCTCACAATCCATCACTCTGATGTTAATTTTGACTGCATAAATAACTTTGAAATGGGGGTAAAACTATAGTGCAACTGTTGGAAAGGCTTCTTGGTTACTAAAAATCATTGTTCTATGCTTTAAAGTTGATTTGCACTATTAAAAGTGCATGCGCACCACGATGCAAAAAATCAAAACTTGAAAAGGAGCTGAACCTACTCTGATACCATTGTTGGCTGTGTAGAAGTGCGAGAGACACACGAGAAGCACACACAAGGAGCACAAATGCAACAAAGACACATAGAGAAGACAGATAGATCGAATAACTTTCTCTATTGATAATTTTTAGAATTGAAGTAAGAGCTGAATAATATCCCTAAGTACGAAGTACCACCACGTATGAGTGAATCATGCATGTGGTAACATGGAGAAAAAAACATATAGCCAGCATTAGAGTAAAAGTGCCCATGTATACGGAAAAGGTTCACATCAAAGCTACCCGAGTAACACATAAGTATAACAAGAAGACTTTACATATTATCTATTAATTGGGCATAAGGGATGGGAGGTGAGTTATACACACATCGTCTTATGTGTCTTATGAGATAGAAGTTTGGATAGTCACAAAAACCATTAGTTCCTTGAGATCATTGCTATAGTAGTAGAGGGGAGGGGATCCAAGGGATAATGTTGTGTAATCTAATATTTGAGAGAAAAAGGGGAGGATAGTTTTCCATTAATATTGATTCTCATCAAAGCATTCCTCCAAAGGATGGAGGCCAACTTCTTGAAGCAAACATCCAACCCCAAATCTTTCATGGATTGAAAATGAAATCCCACTTTAGTTCATTGTATGTTTTGTCCATGTCCTAGTAAATCAATAATAGCTTACAAGATGGATCTTTCCTTGATGAAATGTTTTTGGTCTTTATATGGATCCATTGTTGGAGTTAGCCAATGATTTTATCGGCCAAAGTTTGTCACTTTTTTCTCTCATCTTATAACTCGTTATAGCATTATTTTTTCCCTTTAGTTTTTGATAGTGCTCTTTTGTCCTTCTCATGGATTAACTTGATCACACACTCTTTTTTAGGCATTTCAAGAGGGCACAAGATCTTCAAAGTTTCTTGCCACAACTCAATAAGTAGCTCCACCGAAATATCTTTGAAAGTGCAAAACATATCTATTGGTGAGGGTGTCCTTGTTTGGACTTTTTTCCTCTTGTAGGAGTCAATCACTTCCACAAATTTAGACAGGTTAATAGGTTCATCTAGCCATTTCAACACAATTTTGATTTTGGTAAGACCCTAGTGGAGTTCAATTTCCCCTTTGTTCTATTATCTAACAAAATGAGACCTTAGGAGAACCTAGATGATAAAAATAACCATGTTCACCATATATGATTTGGGATGCTTGTGTTCACTCATTTTAGTTGTTTGTTTTCTCATTTTAGTTTTTTCATTACATTTGCTTCCGCTTCCACCTTTCCTTTTTCAGCTATCTCACATGTGAACAAAAGAAGATCGTTAATACAAAGGGACCATAAAGCCCTCCGTCAACCCTTTTCAACATCCATGATCGTTACGTAACAGCGAACTTTGGCTTCTAGCAGGTGAAATTATCATGTTAAAAAGTGAGCTCCTGTACGAGCTTTCACATTTTTCCCGGGAGACATGACATGATGGGACCTCGAAGCTGTACCAAAAATGCCCGGTTAGACATGTCAGTTCCCGATCTCTGATGCACAGGAAGAGAAAAAGGGGAAAACTACAAGCGCAGAGACGGAATTACCCGAGCTGGATTGACGAGAGAGTCTTGATTTCGGCAGGAAGATCTGGTTGTTCTAGCTCTGTGAGATGTGCTTATAGAGTAACAGAGCATATCTGTCCATGCAGGCTAATAATCCCGCAGGTGGCTTGTCGCCCCGGGAGCTTACTACGCTTTACACGAGGAAGCGAATAGAAAGGGGCGCTAGTGTTCGGTCGTCATACGTTGGAAGTGCTGAGAAAGTGGAACCAGGTAGGATTTTTCTGTGCTTTACATCAACATTGATGTTACTATGTGTAAGATTCTCCTTACTCGGTTTGCAAACTGCAGTTCTGTCCGACTTAGAGCAATGCCGAGGTCGAGCCCGAGTTCTAAGAAACGTCGTTCACCAGAAGCTCTCGATTTCTTCATTTGGACAACGCAGGTAGTGCACGCCACATTTTATATTTCTTTCTTTTCTATTCTAGCCCTTCTCCTATTTATTTCCCCTTTTGCGGCATGTTTGCACTTCTTTCATAAGTATGCAAATAAATACACACAGGCCTATGTTGTGTATACATGTGTATAACAGGAGATTTTGGAAAGCAATAAGTCTTTTGCGTGCTTGTGTGTGCAATGAAAAATCATTTTCTTGAAAAAGTTAGGTGCTTTTGCAGTTGCAGCTACTGCGTTACTCAAGCGTTATGTTTTGGTGGGATTGCTTTGATTTTCAGTATCCCGAAGCAATAATTATTTTGTAGTAAGTTGCGTTTTCAAGATGGTAAGGTCAGGATGCTGTCAAGCACAAGTCCACATCTTCAAGCGTCTGTGCTTAAGGAATTCTCTACTCAAGCAGTAGGGGTTGATTTCTGTATGATTCTAAGATTCATGCATGATTTTATTGACTTGATTTGAGCTGCATAGTTAGTGATGGATGAGTTTTGATTGAGAACTGAACAAATTAACGGTTAAGGTTTGGACAGAGAGTAATGCTTGTTCAATAGGGTGCAGTAAACTTTTCCCTAGACCTGCTGACCTAGGTGCGTTGTAAGGCTTTCAAGTAGAATTTACCTGCACCTATGATCATTGTTTAGGAGGTTACAGGCTCCAAAATGTGTTGCAACTTGCATGTCACAAAATTATAGTTCTCAATTCAGATACGTTAGAGTGATTTTCCAGGTATGACCATTCTCTAAGGTGGACAGGAATTAAGGATATGCTAGGCGCTGATTATCTTTAGTCTTCATGCTCGATATTTCCCTTTTAGAGAAGTTACCAGGCTGGATTTGTCATGTTCGTTTGATATATTTCTATCTTGGTTTTTTGAGACTTTGATAAAAAAAGCTCTAAGGTATCAGTTGGCTTTAAAAAAGAAAACATGTCATGATGTAGGGAGGGGAAATTAGGGGCTTAGGAATGTGGTTCATACTTATTCATAAAATAGTGATTAAGAATTTCGGATATGAAGCGTATCCCTAAGGTGTTGAAAGTTATCCCCAAAATGTATCCCAATTTTAGATTCTATAATTGACACTAAGTTTGAGGAGTTTAGATATCGTATGAAATTGTAGAATGATTCATGATAATGTTTAGATCTTTTGTAGAAGTGCTTTGGTTGTACAGTTTGAAGCTTGGTCCTAATGTATATTATGGAACCTTTTTGCTATGTAGTATACTTTTATGGGGCCTCTTGTGTGTGTTGTATATGCGCACACACAACTGTGTGTATATGCACACATAAACACCTCTGTGTGTGCATAAATTATATATATATATATATATATATATATATATATATATATATATATATATATATATATATATATATATATATATATATATATATATATATATATATATGTAGTTTGTATTTGTGTATGTATATATGCACATACACATTCTTATGTATGCATTTGTATATGTATGTGTACATACACATGTGAATGTGTATATTCATGTACAGATACCTGTATGTATATACACACACAAACATATATGTGTATGTACATTGTATGTGTATGTGTACACACAAACATACATGTATATTTACACGTGAATGTGTATGACATGTATAGATACGTGCATACAAATATATGTACCCGTGTATGGAATTTGGATATATACCCCCCTCCCCCCCTTTTTTTTTGGAACGTGCACTTATTGTTAGGGCAACTTTTAAAATGCATCAAATGTATCATCTCCTGAAATTTAGTAGGTTGTTGTTTTTGCAGTTGGAGATCAAATTGAGTCATTGTATTCGGAAGGTTATGAACGTTGAAAATGTTCCAAGTATTGGAGTTGAATTGTCAACATATCGAAGGGTTTTTAGATCAATGTGGTTGGGGATCTCCTTGTGTTGTTGTTGTTTGGAATGTTGTGAATACCAGAAAAGGCTGAAGAGTTCATCTAGACCATTGTGTTTCACATGGTTTGTAGTGCCAAGTGGCACTCTCTAGTGTGCATGATTGCCAAATGGCACAACCTCGGCAATTTTCCATCAAGACACCTATCACAATGAGTGGATGATTTTCTTTGGGATTAGGTTGATCTAGCATTTTTTTAGATTTTTTATTTTTGCTAAATTAAAAATTGAGGCCTTAAGGAAAGGAAATTAGCAAAATTTTTCAAAAGAACATAGTGGAAGAGCTAAAAGAACATAGAACTAAAGAAATTTGATGAGACAACTCTTTCATACCATAATTATTAATTTGTTAATTTGTGGAGAGGAATGTAATCTTTTATTTATAACATTCAAGGATCTTAAAGCATTTGGACTTAGAATGCTTATCCCTTTACATTGGTTAAGTTTGTTGGTGAAAAATCAATTTTGGGCGCTATTCATTTATGAATCTAAATTAGGGTTTTAAACAAATTAATTTATGTGGACGATGAAGTTCTCATTTTATGGCTTAGACTTTTAAGGGCATGTTCACTTGTAACCTATGTATACTTACAAACTCTTGACAACATTGGAGCATGATTTGTGGAAGAAAAGCAAAGTCAAAGTCTTGTCAAAGGGGCTATCAACTTAACAGCTGGCCAAAAACAAATGAAGTAGTAGGCTTACTATTTTGAAATGATTACTTTTTGAAAAGGGTATGAAAATTTGCCCAATAAAATGCAAAAATGCAACTCAGTGAAAAAATTAGGGCTTTTGCATTTTGCTTTTTATTGAAGCAGTTTTATTATTTTATAGCTTTTGCATTTTATACAAAGAAGCATGACAACCTAATTAATTTGTGCTAAAGTTAGTGTCGGTAGTTTTATTTTTAGCTTTTTGCTTTGGTTTTAGTTATTGTGGGCAGTTGTATACATTGCAGCCTTTGATGGCTTATTTTGTATCATTCATTTTTTGGTATCAAGACACTTTTGTGAAGAGCTTACTTTTGGAGTCTTCTTGGGTGTGATCTTGGGCTGGAAATTAAAGTTTTCTTGTGACTATTTATTTATCATTGCAAGCGTTTATGAGCAAATAATTGCACAAACTTTCTCTACATTCCATTTATTGGTATCGAAGCTTAATCTAGCTTTCCATATTCTAAGCTACACACAAGAACAATGGACTTCAACATGAAGACTTGTGGAACTTTTCAATTCTTCATGAAGAAGTGGCAAAAAACTGTTCAACTTTTGTAAATTTACTCGATAGTTATTAGTTTGGAAAAATACAAATCATTAAATTTGTTGATTATTTGTAAGAACAACATTTAATAAATTGAAATTAGCCACATTCAACTTGGGTCA